>CM042382.1:18846045-20059795 GCA_023634145.1 Thymallus thymallus | reverse complement strand
CACTGGCTCCCTGTACAATACCGTATTACATTCAAGACTCTCCTCCTCACATTCAAATCTCTCCACAACTTGTCACCCACCTACCTCTCTGACCTTCTTCCATCATATCCTCCCGCTCGCTCCCTACGCTCCTCCTCAGCTGGTCTCTTTGCCACCCCTCCTTTTCGCCTCTTCACCATGGGAGGCTGTGCTTTCAGTTGCTCTGCACCCAGACTCTGGAATACACTCCCCCCTCACATACGACAGGTTGACACAGTCACCTCATTTACTACTCTCCTGAAAACACATATTTTCCTCACTGCCTTTGACCTCTAGCCTTTCCCCTTTTCCTTTGTGTACTGTTTGCATTATCCCTTGATCTAGATCTTGTTTTAACTTGCAAATGTTGTTAAAGCACTGTATAGGATGTCTTTGAGTGTTTTGTAAGATCCCTTGATTTATACGTTGTTTTAATTTGCAATGTTGTCAATGTTGAACCACTATACAGGCCGTTTTTGTAAGATGTCCTTGAGTGTCTTGAAAGGCGTCCTCCAAAGAAAATGTATTATTATTATTACTTTTATTATTATTATTATTATTATTATTATTATTATTATTATTATTATTATTATTATATGACATTGAGAGAGCTGAGTAGATCCTCTACAGAGACATCCTCATGGTTGCAGGCACTGGCGACCCGTCATTGAGTGCCACCTGTTTAGTTTTGTTGACTGTTTTCTATGTTAATTTGGCAGTAATACGTGTCACATATCAGTTTGCAAACAATGTATGAAAAACAACAACATTGAGTTAAGAAAGCCGCAGACAAACATGGTCACTGGCCACAGATAAAATGACGTCAAATCACATTTTATCTACAGTAGTTTTGAATGGACTGGGAAGATACATTTTGAACGGTCATACAACTCGGAATTCCAAGTCAGGAACTCTGGCCTCTTTCTAGAGCTCCGACCTGAAGATCGCTGACATCATGACTCAACCTTGTTTATTTCAGAGTTCCCAGTTGTCTTGAAATCACCATAAATCCAGAGAATGGCAGACTTTGATGACAAAGTTACATGACAAAATTTACCCACAAGAAGGACAGCCACGCCAACTTCTTGTTCAAGTGAGCACAGCGGTGAGTCCAAAAAGGTCTGGTATGCTGCTGCATAAACTATGTAATATGCCAGGAAGATATGCATTACTTTCTTAGCTACAGTATACATGTGTACACTATGTTTTGTAGTAAGTTGTTAGTAGCCCATGTGCCTCACCCTTATAATTTGTACCTTTCCCCTTCATAACTTTGTAGCATCCTACATAAAACAATAATTTGTATCTGAATGTCTGTATCCGGATAGCCTGCTCTTGCAATGACAGAACAAACAGAAAATGCTGTCAGCTTGAGACCTAAATATCCCTGGATAAGCACTCAAAATAATGTTAGTATTTACTAAATACGGTCATATAGGCCACTAAGTTACTTTACTCAATGGGAAAAGTTGCATTTCCCCTCCGACATGATCTTATGGATCATGTCCTCGATTGACTTATGTGAAATCCGGTTCCTGTCGTGAGTCTATATTGCGTTCATAGAGGAAAATTAGGACTCGCAGGTGTATATCGATCCAAACAGTGTTAACATATAAAACGCACACAAGGACTTGGCGGACTGTGAGAGGATCACGTAAGGCCACAATGAAAGTTCCATGCTTAGATTCATAATGGCGTCTGAGATTGAATTCATTGCAAATATGTCACACTGGCTTGGCATTGAGAAAAAATGGTAAGATGAACACATATCTCTCTGTACATTCTTCCCTGAAACTTTATCCAACTTTCTTCTGATATTTTTTTAGAGTGACATTTTCTCTTGCTATCAAGCTAATTGTTCTTAACAAATGTTGACGTAAAAAAAAGTAGTGTAGTCTACAGTAGGCTACGTAGACCTGTTTTTCCCACCAATCCACAAACCCTGCACTAAAGAATCACTGGTGAGGGAGTAGAAAATAAGCATGAGACTAAACATGAAAACTTAGTATTTCATATTTGAAGCTGCCCAATATTTACGAAGGAATGAAAGACAGACAGTGTGGAAATTACTTCACATAAAACCTTACTTGCCAAAAAGTGCTGAAAACATTAAGATTGAAGTGAGCAAGGTCACGTTGTATGTGAGAGAATGCAGCTAGGAAAGAGGGTTTACCAAACTGATATGTGATATGCAGTGTACTGTGATCTGCCGGGTATGATATGTCATATGTACTGTATGGCTGCTGTCTGTCTGTCCTGCAACTAGCTCCACTGTCAGGAGGAGGAGCCACCTGCTCAGAGAAATAGAGGTTTGTGTAGTGCTGAGTGAGGCCATCTACAGAAGATAGGGGGTTATACTGTATATCTTGATAATTTGAAAGGTATTGATTGGAGTGAAGAATGACTGATAATGTAGAGTGTTAAGGTGTTGTAATCCTGCGTTGGAACAGCCAGATAATAATAATAACAATAATATCGGAAACAGTTCACAACAAGGATTGTCATCCCATGCTTCTGTACAGTGGTCGTACAGTGTGTCTTGGTTTCCTGTCACTGTGGGCCGCAGAGCACAGTAGTACAGAGCAATGCCTGTCACTTCTCCAGATCCACATGTTCATCCACTTTGTTAACGTTAACTGACAGTCTAGGATACGGTGGATCTGCAGTAACTATTGTCTCAGCAGATGATGAATACACTGAGATGAGGAGGAGGAATTGGGGAGAAGATGTGGGATATTGGTGATATCATAAGACACTGCCTCCACCAGATACTGTGTAGTTACAGGAAAGCTTGACACTGGCAACATGTATCACATCCTCCTCAAGACTTTTGGAGAAAATTCCATCCCCACAACTATCATACAGAAAACTTACAAAATGTTATATTTGTCTGGTCAAAGCTTGTGTGTTGTTTTTCCAAGCTTGTCATTCTCATACTATCTCCTCTCTAAACACAACACAAGTCAATTATCAGAAGTGAATGAATAACAGGAAGAAACATTCATTATCAAATGATTTGATTTCACAATTTTCAGAATGATGTTTTCATGCATTAAGTCTCATCTGAAGTGTTACTCTGTGTGTCACTGTGTGTCACATTAGCTGACAGACATGACAATGTCACATCCACTACAGAGGTTAAGTAGGGTGTTTTTTCTACACTAGTGCTGCTGCTGATAGACGGCTGTACTAATCACTCTTGAAAGGAGAGAGGACATTAACAGTTGTAACCACAATCACTCTTGTAGCCTAAAATCCTCTTCAGTGTATCTAATATATAATTGTGGTTTGGAAACAGTTTTCAACAAGATAGAAGGATCAAACAAGACAAATTAACTATCTATGACTCTGGGCTTTACAGGAGTAATCAAATCAAATCAAATCAAACTTTATTTGTCACATACACCTAATACAACAGGTGTAGACCAGTGAAATTCTTACTTACAAGCCCTTAACCAACAATGTTCAAGAAATAATAATATTAGTAACACAATAAAATAACAATAACGAGGCTATATACAGTGGGTATCGGTACCGAGGTAGTGGAAAAAGTGACTAGGCAATCAGGATAGATAATAAACAGAGTAGCAGTAGCGTATGTGAAGAGAGGGAGAGAGTATGTGTGAGTGTGTGTGGCATCAATATGATTGTGTGTGTGTGTGTGTGTGTGTGTGTGTGTGTGTGTGTGTGTGTGTGTGTGTGTGTGTGTGTGTGTGTGCGTGTGCGTGTGCGTGTGTGTGTGTGTGTGTGTGTGTGTGTGTGTGTGTGTGTGTGTGTGTGTGTGTGTGTGTGTGTTAGTGTATGTTGTGTATGTATATGTGTGTTGGAGTGTCAGTGTAGTATGTGTAAGTAGAGTCCAGTGAGTGCGTGTTTGAGTGTCATTGTAGTATGTGTGAGTGTGTGGGTAGAGTCCAGTGAGTGTGTGGGTAGAGTCCAGTGAGTGTGTGGGTAGAGTCCAGTGAGTGTGTGGGTAGAGTCCAGTGAGTGTGTGGGTAGAGTCCAGTGAGTGACTATGCATAGATAATAGACAGAGGGTGGGGGGGGTTAATGTAAATAGTAATGGCCATTTGGCTTGGGGGAATAAGCTGTTAAGAAGCCTTTTGGTCCTAGACTTGGCGCTCCGGTACCGTTTGCCGTGCGGTAGACTGGAGTCTTTAACAACTTTTTCCTCTGACACCACCTGGTATATAAGTCCTGAATGGCAGGAAGCGTGGCCCCAGTGATGTACTGGGCTGCACGCACTACGCTCTGTAGTGCCTTGTGGTCGGAGGCCGAGCAGTTGTTATACCAGACAGTGAAGCAAACAGTCAGGATGCTCTCGATGGTGCAGCTGTAGAACGTTTTGAGGATCTGGGGACCCATGCCAAATTTTTTCAGTCTCCTGAGGGGCAAAAGGTGTTGTCGTGCCCTTTTCATGACTGTCTTGGTGTGTTTGAACCATGATAGTTTGTCGGTGATGTGGACACCAAGGAACTTGAAACTCTCGACCCGCTCCACTACAACCCTGTTGATGTTAATGGGGGCCTGTTCGGCCTGCCTTTTCCTGTAGTCCATGATCAGCTCCTTTGTCTTGCTCACATTGAGGGAGAGGTTGTTATCCTGGCACCACACTGCCAGGTCTCTGACCTCCTCTCTATAGGCTGTCTCATCGTTGTCGGTGATCAGGTCTACCACTGTTGTGTCGTCAGCAAACTTAATGATGGTGTTGGAGTTGTGCTTGGCCACGCAGTCGTGGATGAACAGGGAGTACAGGAGGGGACTAAGCACGCACCCCTGAGGGTCCCCAGTGTTGAGGATCAGCGTGGCAGATGTGTTGTTACCTACCCTTACCACTTGGGGGCAGCACATCAGGAAGTCCAGGATCCAGTTGCAGAGGCAGGTGTTTAGTCCCAGGATTCTTAGCTTAGTGATGAGATTTCAGGGCACTATGGTGTTGAACATTGAGCTGTAGTCAAGGAAATAGCATTCACTCATATCCATAAGCTCTGTTCGGCTATACGAGACAGTGGCAGAAACAATATGTACAAAATAAGTTACAAATAACACGAAAAAACACACATAATAGCACAATTGGTTAGGCGCTTGTAAAACGGCTGCCTTAACCTCCGGCGCCATTTTTACTTAGTATGTAGTATGCGTATTGGGTATGTAGTTTGTGTATTGGTCATTGAATTGATTGAGTTAGTATGCCAAAAGTTCCCAGATGTTGTACTGCATTCACCAAATACAAAGTATAAACGCAGTGGACTCTATTTCCATACTTTTAGGGCCCATAATGCAAATCTTCAGTAAATGGGCTTCACAACATTTTCAGATTTGAAGAAAATGTTGCAAAATATGCAGCCAAAATCTGACGAGAGCGGATACAAATTCATTTCTTTAACTAATTGTTTAGGGATGTAATAAAGTAATGACTTTTCAACTAAGTTACGCTTAGCTTTAGTAATACTAAGGGCCGGTTTCACAGACAAGGGTTTAAGCCTAGTTCCAGACTAAAATGCCAGTTTGAGTTGTCTTGGTTGATCCCTAAATAGAGGCAGCTGTCTTGAGTTTCTCTAATTGGGGATTCTATTTATGTTCATCCACCTGAGTTGTGGATCATTGTGCGTTGTCTACTCTGTAAGTACTCGTCGTCAGTTCACGGTATTGCGTTTGATGTTTTTCCTTTTTGAGTTAAATAAACTATGTTTGTACGTACCTCTAGAGACCCATGCTGCAGCTGTGGAACTCTCGGTCTGGCATGCTAATTCTCAACTCATTCCTTTTATGCCCTCGGGTTAAAAGGGCATCCCATCACTCACAACTGAAATAACATTTCTATCTTTACGTCAACATTGTCAACAAAATACAAAGGAAATACAGTATGAAAGTGCTCCAAATTACAATATTTTCGTTAAAAAAAGTTAATATACATTTTAATGACAATACAAAACAGACGTTCTTTTTCATAGGCCAACTGTCCTCATTGTCCACATTTCGGATAATGTCAATAATGTTCCAATGTCCCATTTTTTTTACATAAAAGAAATGGCGGCAAGAGTCCCTTAAACAAAGGACTGTTTCTATCTTGCATAGTAGAGAGCAAAATGAGCAGGTCCATGTTG
The DNA here is from genome assembly GCA_023634145.1 of Thymallus thymallus. Classification (NCBI taxonomy): domain Eukaryota; kingdom Metazoa; phylum Chordata; class Actinopteri; order Salmoniformes; family Salmonidae; genus Thymallus; species Thymallus thymallus. Next base: position 20,053,673 of record CM042382.1, on the reverse strand, counting down.
AGAGCAATGATGTCATACAATCCATGCATCTTGTATTTTTATGATGTGCTTAAGAGGCCTGACTGTAGCAGAATAGGAATACACATCAAATTGAAGGAATGTTCCTGTCAATGTTGACCTCACAGCACAGTATACAGTCGTGGCCAAACGTTTTGAGAATGACACAAGTATTGGTCTCCACAAAGTTTGCTGCCTCTGTGTTGATGATGGCAATTTGCATATACTCCAGAATGTCATGAAGAGTGTTCAGATGAATTGCAATTAATTGCAAAGTCCCTCTTTGCCATGAAAATGAACTTAATCCCCCACAAAAATGCACCTAAATCAACCATTTATCGAATCATCAAGAACTTCAAGGAGAGAGGTTAAATTGTTGTGAAGAAGGCGTCAGGGCGCCCAAGAAAGTCCAGCAAGCGCAAGGACTGTCTCCTAATGTTTATTCAGCTGCGGGATCGGGGCACCACCAGTGCAGAGCTTGCTCAGGAATGGCAGCAGGCAGGTGTGAGTGCATCTGCACGCACAGTGAGGCGAAGACTTTTGGAGGATGGCCTGGTGTCAAGAAGGGCAGCAAAGACGCCACTTCTCTCCAGTAAAAACATCAGGGACAGACTGATATTCTGCAAAAGGTACAGGGATTGTACTGCTGAGGACTGGGGTAGAGTCATTTTCTCTGATGAATCCCCTTTCCGATTGTTTGGGCCATCCGGAAAACACCTTGTCCGGAGAAGACAAGGTGAGCGCTACCATCAGTCCTGTGTCATGCCAACAGTAAAGCATCCTCAGACCATTCATGTGTGGGGTTGCTTCTCATTCAAGGGAGTGGGCTCACTCACAATTTTGCCTAAGAAGACAGCCATGAATAAAGAATGGTACCAACACATCCTCCGACAGCAACTTCTCCCAACCATCCAAGAACAGTTTGGTGACGACCAATGCCTGGCTCGGGGAACAAAACATCTACATTTTGGGTCCAGGGCCAGGAAACTCCTCAGACCTTAACCCCATTGAGAACTTGTGGTTGATCCTCAAGAGGCGGGTGGACAAACAAAAACCCACAACTTCTGACAAACTCCAATTATTGATTATGCAAGAATGGCCTGCCATCAGTCAGGATGTGGCACAGAAGTTAATTGACAGCACGCCAGGGCGGATTGCAGATGTCTTGAAAAAGACGGGTCAACTCTGCAAATATTGACTCTTTGCATAAACTGAATGTCATTGTCAATGAAAGCCTTTGACACTTATGGAATACTTGTAATTATACTTCAGTGTACCATAGTAACTACTGACATAAAGATCTAAGAACACTGAAGCAGCAAACTTTGTGGGACCAATACTTGTGTCATTCTCAAAACTTTTGGTCACGACTGTACAGAGCAGAGTGTGTCACTTCATCAGAGATCTCCAGATCTACACATTTTTTCTCTTCATTCAGTTTTGCAGATATTCAAGTGTTCAAAGGATATGCTTTCTTTATAAACTCTGAACCTGAGATGTACAGGAGGAACTCTGGTGTTTGTGCTGTGTCTTGGTGATACCAATAGAATTAATCTCCATCAGGGGTTCCTTCTAAACAGTACTCTTTGTTGAGTGGAGTGAGATCCTCACAATTGACACCTGCATAGCGAATGGTTTTAAAACACATAAATTAATTGTTCATAAAAATGTATTTGAAGTTATGGCAATTCTTTGTATTGATTTGAATTGTACTGCATTGTATAAATATGGCCAGGAAAAACACTGAATACAGCAACTCCATCTTAGATGAAACTGAAATAAAGATCTAAGCATCTATACTATCTATACTGCTGTTCAGACCCTCTACTATAAGTCCCTCCCCTTAACATACAGTAGGTATGTTACTTATATATGTCATACAAGATGTCTGTTTCCTCCCATATTTCATGATAGGTTTCTGAGTTTCCTGTCACTGTGGTCTTCATGGCACAGTAGTACAGAGCATAGCCTATCACTTCAACAAAGGAGATCTTCAGATCCACACGTTTAGTCTCTGTATCAATTTATCAGACTGCCAGGCGATCATTTCTCTTGGAAGTCTGTATCTATCGTCCGTAGAAGGAATATTGGCATTTTCCCAGCATTGGTTTGATGATACCAGTAGAATCTATTTACAATTGTAAAAGTTGAGCGGTAGTTGGAGGACACAATGACAGTGGTTCCCTCCAAGCCATGCACTTAATATATATATCTGTATAAAAATAGGGTAGTTGTAAAGCATATGTTAATGAAAAGAAAATGAAATGTTAAACATAATATCATTTGTTTATGCATCATTATCAGTTACTGTAAGTGTTACTTAACTACAAATGTTCATAGCAGTAGCAATGCATTTAGAAACATCATATTAGCTGTCTCTGAATATTTACTCCTCTGTTGCCTAGATATATCTTACTTAACTTCTGCTTACTATAGCTCCTCCCCTTCTCATTGGTTTCTTCCCAAGGAAATTGACAGGTTTTTGTACAGTGTTTCTGGGTTTCCTGTCACTGTGGGCGCCATGGCACAGTAGTACAGAGCAGAGTCTGTCACTTCAACAGAGGAGATCTCCAGATTCACACGGTCGGTATGAACCTGAGATGACAGGCGGGGAGGGACAGGTTTATGGACATATCCTGATTTAGTTATGAGAATCAGGAACTCTGGCTTAGACCTGGGATACTGACGATACCACTGTAGATTGTCTACAGAGCCAGTGTAGCTGCAGGATAGTGTGATGGTATCACCCTCCACACCACCCACCATAGACCTAGTGGGATTAATGTCATCTTCAAAACTGACACCTGTCAAAAAAGGAAAAACATGTTGCTGTTTTTGATAACTATCCAATATATTTTGGAGTTGGAATTAAAATGATGAAATTGAATACAGCACTCACCAACAAGGACTGAGAGGAGGAGAAATGATGAAAGTAGCAACATAGCTGATACATACAGTATACAAAAGACTTTGACACAAAACAGGCAGAGTTGAATATCTCTCTCTGCAGCAATATTTCATTCTTGAAGATTGGAGAAAATGTTGTAGCTCCTCCTACTATCTACGACAGGGGGAGGTGAACAACCAAATGTGTTCATGTGTGTGTCATGCAATCCTTGTTTAATGTACATAGTAGGATTGATGCATTCATTAATTGTTAGCAATACTAATCCATTCATGTTATACTGCATTATGAATCATTGATATGGACATGAAGCTAGGGTTGGTTTGGACTGTTTTTAACTTTGTTATTTAATTACTTTTATTTGTCAAAAAATATGTAGAAAAAACAAGTGTACTAATGAATGTCAAACATAATAAAATACAACAATAACAAAACGTCTCAAATGAAATTAAAATTATAAAAATAAGTGTACAACATAACAAGACATACAGTAAGTAAAAAAAACATAAAACAATACAAATCAATTGTTGTTTTTTGTATTTTATTTCGTTTAACTTTGTTATTTCATTACATTTATTTCTTATACTTTTTGTTACTTCTTATTTTTTTAAAGTAGGTTTGGTTTGATTCAACATAAAACCATAAAACAATTACTGATTATAGTAGATTACGTACATGTAAATACTTACAACAAAAATAAATGTGGGGATTGTGACTGAAAACAGAAAGTTAAAATTATAACACACAGCACAACAAGATTTGTGTATACACAAAATATATATATTCTCCCTCGGGAGACTTTGGCACCATCGAGAGCATCAAGCGCCAAGTCTAGGTCCAAAAGGCTTCTTAACAGCCTCTACCCCCAAGCCATATGACTCCTGAACAGCTAATCAAATGGCTACCCCCCCTTTACGCTGCTGCTACTCTCTGTTTATTATCTACACTTAGTCAATTTAACTCTACCTAAATGTACATATTACCTCAATTACCTCAACTAACCCCGCTATATAGCCTCGCTACTGTTCATTTACTTATTTTTATTTATTACTTTTTTTCTTAAAACTGTTGGTTGTAAGGGCTTGTAAGTAAGCATTTCACTGTAAGGTTTACACCTGTTGTATTCGGCATGTGACAAAAACATTTTTATTTTATTTTATTTTATTTGAATGAACCATCTCTTCTCAAACCTTTGAAGCCCCGCCCCAAAATACAGAGAGTTGTCAGATGAGCAGAAGTAACAGCAGACTTCTTGTTGCTGCTTGATGCCACTGTCATATCCTCAAAATGCAGGGCTGCACTGGAATATGATTACCGTAGTCTCCTTCTATTGGATATTGTATTAAATATTTACATTTATTTTCTCTATTTTAGGGCAAAAAAGTTGCTTGATGCAAAATCTGTAAGATATTCATTTTATTCAACATGAGGTGTTCATTTATTGACAGTTTATTATGTTTTCCTCTTTAAAACTGTAGTTCAGGAACACAATCAGAGCCTTAATGATTTTCTGTCACTTTTCCATTTAACATTTTATATCTATATTTTTTCTTTGTTTATTGAAAATCGTTCATTGTTCATTTTCAGTGTATGTTTTGTCTGTACGAGGTAATGATACAATTCAAAACAAAATGAGTGGATGTCTAAGGGATGTTAGTTTTTTTTGCTTCAGGTTTTTGTACAGTGTGCACAGGATTCCTGTCACTGTGGGCCTCAGAGCACAGTAGTACACAGCAGAGTCAGACAGCTGCAACCTCTGGATCGTCAAGGGGACTGATTGTGTCTTGGCATTCAGACTTGCATTGAATCTCTCCTTGAACCCTGCAGCGTTGTCTCCAGGTCCAAAAGGATAACGGGTCAGCATACGTTTAGGGAAGTAATTTACTTCTTGTTTGTACCAATATAGATATGCATTAATATTAGTACCGGTGGTGTTATATTGACAACTCAGAGTTACAAGTCCTCCTTCTGTAGCAATAACACCTCCTGCTTGCTGTTGAACATGGTCTCCTGTGCACTCTGGGGAAAAAAGAAAGACTGAGTGATAATTTGAAAGACATTAGAAATTATAAAACTATAGTTAAAATTAAAGATTATATAAACCAATGAGAGAAAAGTTTCCATCATACCGAAGAACAATGCAGCAAGAACCAGCCAGATGATCAGACAGAGTACCATGGTTATGCAGAACACAGAGAGTGACTGTGAGTTACAGTAAGAGGTAGAGATCCTCTCTCTCTCTTCCATGTCCATCTCAGCCTGTATATCACCATCAACTGACAGACATGAAGGAGGAGCCTGTTCAGAGAGAGGTATGATTGAGTCAGCTGCACCATCTGAATTGTCAAGGGGACTGATTTGCTGTGACATTCAGACGGGCATCAAATCTCACCTTGAACTCAGTAGCACTTTTGCCAACTCCAAACGTATCCCTTCTTAGCATGAACATGGGGTTTACATTTGCTTGTTGTTTGTATCAGAAGATATTTGGTGATTGATCAGTTGTAACGAATAGAGTTTTTTGTTGGTTGTCCTTCTACAACCATTACATCTTCTGTTGGCTGTGTTACACTCTCTCTGCTCTGCACCCTGAAAAGAAAGAGAAATATATCTTCACAACATTTAATAATAATAATAATAATAATAATAAATATATATAAAATTAACAAAATCACAGAAAGAGACAGATGAACAGAGTGATGTTATACCAAAGCAGCATGCAGCCAGAACATGCAGGATCAGCCAGTTTGTCATGACTAGTCAGTCAGTTTGAAGTGTAAAAGGTAAGGAGCAGAACAATGCTGATCTATCTTTCACAGAGCTTTGACTTCCTCTGTCCTACTGTTGATGCTTCATGTTGTTCTGTATTACATACAGTAGTAGACCATGGGGAGGTGTCTGTCTGTATGGCATCCTCTCATTCAGGGGTGTGTGTGGTTTGTTATGTTGCCCCCTTCAGGTTGACTTTCCTACTACACCACCAAACTGTGTGAATTGTGAATAGGCCCAACAATAAATAATAATAATAATAGTAATAATAATAATAATAATAATAATATTGTTGAACTTTGTCATATTCCCACATGCTTTTCCAACTGATATCTAAGTGGAATTGAAGACTACTGATTAAAGAGTGAAGAAAACATCTTTCTCACAGTTCATTGAATATGAAGACAGAGAAACACTAGACCACCTGGTGATTTCTCCCAGCACAGGTGTGACCACACTTCTCTGATCTCAACCTCTGACATTATTACATCAAATTGTGGTTTGATTTTACATTTTTAACCCTGCTTCATCAAAGCATTTTGGTCTGCATGTTTTTGTAAAGCATTTTATACACTTTGTTTCACTGTGTATAATCTCTGAGAGCACAGTAGTAGAGAGCTGTGTCTGCCAGGGTTAGACTTGTTATAATCAGTTCAGTTGATGTATGAGACGTTGTGGATTTATATCTCTTATTAAGGATATGTTCAGCAGAGCTCGCTGATCTGGCACCTTTAAGCAGTAGAAACTGAGGAGCCTGGTTAGGATCATGCCTGTACCAGTAAAGCAGAGGATAATTGCTGCTGCTTATATCATATGAGCAGCTCAGAGTTACAGATTCTCCCTCTATTCTGATGACTTCATGGCTTAAAGAAGTAATTTGATCCCCAGCTATCAGTTCTGTGAGAAAAAATAGAGTAAAACAAATTTAACAAATGATACATCCTGTAATAACAATGTATATAAATAAAATATACAAATTCACAGAAACAGTTCTCTGATTTCTTTACTTCATCAATAGATGTTTTACTACCAATACCATAATAATAATCTGATTATCAGGATAAAAGGAGTTAAAATGTTTATGTATTGTTTACCTGTAGTCATAATCAGAATGATCAAAATACTGATTGATTTCTCCATCTTCAGAATGATGTTTTCATGAATTCACTCTCCTCTGAGATGTTATTCTGTGTGTCACTGTGTGAGGTGTACAACCCTGCTAACGTCATACCCACCACAGAAGTAAGGCTTGCATGTTTTCTACACTCCTTTTTGTAGGGGGCTGTATATCCTGTTATCACAGTGGACCTCAGAGTACAGTAGTACACAGCAGAGTCAGACAGCTGTACCCTCTGGATCGTTAAGTGAACTGATTTGGTGATAGAACTGAGATGGGCATCAAATCTCTCCTTGAATCTATCATCAATATCACCTGGTCCAATGACATCCTTCCGCAAAACATATTGAGGGTATTTGTTTGTGGATTGAATGTACCAGAAGAGAGATGGAGCTGATAAACTGGTGTTATATTCACAGCTGAGAGACATGTCTTCTCCTTCATTAGCAGTTACTTCTCTCTCTGACTGAGTAACGCTGTCTGCTCCTCTGCATTCTTGAAACAAAGAAGAATACCTTTGTGAAGAATGTCAGTATTCCAGTAACTTCAGGATATTGAGAAGAAGATAATGAGAGCCGTATCCTACCAAAGATCAGTGCAGCAAGAACAACAGAGGACCACAGCCAATGTCTCATACTTTTTTAAATGTTTTATTTATTTAACCAGGGGGAAACACATTGAGACCTAGGTCTCATTTACAAGTGTGCCCTGGGAACACAACCAAACAAATGGCACACATTAATTCAGAGCATCACAGATTGTTAGACATACATAGTTAGTTAAAACAAACACATTCATCAGAATAAAAGCCTTTAGCCAATACAACAAACCGACCCATAGGCACTAAGGCATCCAAACAGAGTACCGACTGGATATTATTCCAAACATTAGACGCTAGACATGTAAAAGCAGATCTACCAAGCTCTGTGTTTACCAAGGGAGTCATTAAAGTTAACCATGCAAGTGACCTAATATTATAATCAGGGACTCTAACCTTCAACAGAGATGACAAATACATTGGAAGTTTATGGAGAAGGGCTTCATAGACAAACAAAGAGTAGTGTAATAATTTTTGGGTTTTTAATGAGTTCCAGCCAACCCTTTGGTATAAAATGCATTGATGGGTATTAAAGCTGGCAGATGTAATAAAACGAAGGGCACTATGATAAACAGAGTCGAGGTCTCTTAAGGTGGTTACTGTTGCACTTTGGTATATAGTATCTCCATAATCAAGAACAGGTAAAAAAGTTGATTGAACAATTAACTTCCTACTAGACAGGGAGAAGCAGATTTTTTTCTATATAAGAACCCAACCTTACATTTAAGTTTCTTAACAAGCTCACTATGTGTTTCTTAAAGGATAGATCACTGTCTATCAAAATGCCAAGATATTTGTAAGCAGGTACAAGGTCAATCATAGTACCATTCATTGAATGAAGATGCATCATATTTGCAATAGGTTTATGGGACTTTGAGAAATTCATGTATTTCGTTTTCCCAGTATTTAAAATAAGCTTTCAATTTGAAAGGGCGACTTGAACAGCTATAAAATCAGACTGCAAGCTCGATACTGCTAGGTCAATAGTCGAAGCAGTAGCATAAATAATAGTATCATCAGCATACAGGTGATGAGCACAGGTTTTGACAGTTTGCCCAATATATTTTATATATAATGAAAAAAGAACAGGTCCCAAAATGTATCCCTGTGGAACACCTTTACGCACCTCAAGAAAATCAGACATAACTCCATCAGACAGTATTGCCTGAGTACGGTCTTTGAGATGGTCACAAAACCAGGTACAAGCATCAGGACAGCTTTTCTAATAAAATACAATGATCAACAGTGTCGAAGGCCTTTGATAGGTCAATAAACACAGCAGCAACACTCTTCTTAGCATCTAGGGCATTGATAATATCGTTCACAACTAATGTAGTTGCTGTAATAGTGCTACGCCCTGGTCTGAACCCAGACTGATTAACATTTAAAATACAATTCTCACTTAGGTAAGTACGTAGCTAGTTATTTACCAATTTTTCAAAAACTTTGGCTGAACAGGGAAGCCTAGAAATTGGCCTGTAGTTGTCAAGATCGCTGCAATCTCCACCCTTATGTAGGTGCAACACATAAGCAGTTTTCCATATTTTAGGAACGAATCCTACTTATCATAGGATACAAAGACCAAGACACACTGATGTTACAATATAGAAACTGGTGTGTTCTCTTGATTCCTGTCTTTGTAACAGAACAGACCTAGACCTTGCAGCACAGTACAGAGGGGATGTTCAAATAGACAAGTCATTTCAGAGTAGAAAGAAACACTCACATGGTACTTTGGCCCCCTTGTGGTTGATGCTGGCTTTCCCATTACTCTGTACACAATACTGAGTATCACAATAATTCTAGTTAGACTACTGATTGTATATTTTTCTAATCCATGAGATATTTAAATATGATTTATTTGTAATTCTTAATTTTTTATTTTACCATTATTTAACAAGATAGTTAAGAACTATTTACACTGACGGCCTACATTTTTCTACAGGGTCAGCCATAGTAGTACAGTGCACCTGGAGCAAATTAAGTGCCTTGCTCAAGGGCACATCGAAAGGTTTTTCTCCTTGTTGGCTCGTGTATTTGAACCAGCGACCTTTTTGTTTACATCATCATCATCATCATCATCATCATCATCATCATCATCACTATGATTACCATCATCTGCTACCACTAGTCTTGGTAGTATCAGGGAGGTAGTGAGAAGGTTACTGTGTCAGTTTCAAAATGGTGTTGTATACTGTACAGACAGGTGTATTGTCATAGTGTAGCTCAGTATGTTTTTGTAAGGGGGCTGTATATCCTGTTGTCACAGTGGGCCTCAGAGCACAGTAGTACACAGCAGAGTCAGACAGCTGCACCCTCTGGATCGTCAAGGGGACTGATTTGGAGTTGGCATCTAGATGGGCATGAAATCTCTCCTTGAACTCAGTAGCATTGTCCCCAGTCCCAAATGTTTGCCGCATAAGCATATACTTGGGGTAGTCGTTTGCTCCCTGTTTGTACCAGAATAGATATGGACTTGGATAGTCTGTTTCATAATGACAGGCAAGTGTTATTTGTCCTCCTTCGGTAGCCATCTCAACTCCTTTTGGCTGTGACACACTGTCTCCTCTGCATTCTGGAGAGAAAATAAACAATATGTTGAAAATATTAGATTTATACCCATTAAAGCATTGGGAGGATATATAGTGATTATCTTTCTCTCTTTTACATGACAACAGAAAGGGAAAATTAAAGCAATGGCATTAAGCAAATGAAATAATAGTTATCATACCACAACATATTGCAGCAAGAATCAGAATATTCTTCAGCCAGGGTCCCATGTCTGCTACTGTGAGATCAATGGGAGAAGAGTAAAACCCTGATGTAGCTTGGCCATGATGAGACTATGAGATCCTTGTCTCCTCCTCTTTTGGTGCATTTTCAAACATTGAGAATCCTGTGAAATTCAGACTGGAATCAAACCTCTTCTTGAACTCATCATTATTGCTCCCTTCTGAATAACGATCTCTTCTCAGGACATACTGAGGAGAGTCTCTAGTTAACTGGATGTACCAGAAGAGATCAGGAGATGTACTACTGGTAGTGTAGTTACAGCTGAGTGTTACCAGTCCTCCTTCAAGGACAGTAACATGTCCACTCTGCTGGTCAACAGCCTCTTCACCTTTGCAATCTGAAAATATATTTGGGGGTTTTATAATACATAATAGGTTCAGAGAATGAGAATGTAGAAAGGAAAAGCACTATACAGTACCTGTAATTAGCCCATACAAATGCATTGAATAACAGATTCACTACATGGAACAAAACAGACAGTAGTCAGACAGTAGTCTGTATGATTTTTACGGGATTTTTTTATTATGTTCATTAGATTTCCGTGGGGGCGCTGACATCAAATCTAGTTTTTAAAAAAACATTAGTAAAGTCAACTGATGATTGGTTTTATGATTGAAACCAATGACTGACCCTGGATGCAACCATGACCATAATCCCTGTCTTCGCAGTGTACATTTACATAAATGAGCCATCTGGTTTGCTTAATATAAGGAAATCAGAATGATGATGATACTACCCTGATTCATACTTTAGATGATTCATACTTTTGAAACTTAAGTATATTTTTGCAATTACATTGACAAAAACAAATACTTTTAGACTTATATTTAATTAGTATTTTAGTATTTTACTGGGAGACTTTCACTTGAATTTATTTCAACTGACTGATTTACTTATATGAACTGTAACTCAGTCAAAGCTTTGAAGTTGTTGCATGTTGCGTTTATATTTCTGTTCAGTGTATAAAATAATTGCAAAATGTGAATACAAGAAGAACAAACAAAATATGCAATTGTGACAAGAAAGCGTTAAAACATAATGAATGTATATTCTGTTTGGTGGGGAAATTCTACAACACAGACACCTGTAAAGTGTTGACATGCTGCATGAATCACTTAAAGGAACAGGAGCAAATTGATGAGACTCTACTGACATCTATTGACTCTCACTGGTGATTTACCCTTAAATACAAGCAATGTCAAGGTTTCACCTTGTTGGGCAGAAGGTTGACACTAGATAGAAATATTGTATCATTATTATACATAGAAAACCCTTGTCACTGGACTTCATAACTGTGGAGGGCAGCCTATAGGAGGAGCACAGACAAAGAAGATCTGTCATATAACTGATCAGGAGACAGAGAGAACATCTCAGTGATTGTGGCTGAAGAGTGAGAAGCAGTGGACGAGCCACCTGGCTCACTTGGGCCTGATTAATCCATCCTTCAGAAGGTGTAGTGGACAGCACATGTAGGATAAGATGGTACCTCACCTGAAGATCAGCCAGGAGCTGCAGAAACAGCTGTTTGTGTGTAAATATAAAGACAACCCTTTATACTCTACTTACCCTTTGCTGACCTCATTTAAATGTTGAGGAGGTTCTGAGAATAAAGACACTAAATCCTCACAAAAATAATGATCTTGAATTTCTTTTCATATGTAGTGACCCAGACCAAAACTGTGTAAGAGCCATGTTAAGTTTGCCTGGCCCATTACCAGTCAGTAGGCTTCAGGTATGTTCCTCTAAAGAGTGCAGTACCTGGGTTTTCCACTAGAGGACTCTGAGAGTATCCATGTTGAGAGCAATGATGTTACATAATGTATGTATTCAGTATGTATATGATGTGATTTAGAGGATGGACTGGAGCAGAATAGAAATAGGCATCACAATGACAGAATCTGTCTAAATGTTCAAATCAAAATAAGGACAGGTGAAACATTTGAATCATAAACTTTATCAACAGAAAACATTAACAGCATTTTTGTGTGTGTTTCGATGTCTAAAAGTAAGGATTTGACACAAGTTCAAACAAAAACCGGATACATTCCTGCTGTTGTGGTCCCTGATGAGATTTTTGGCAGTAATACGTGTCACATATCAGTTTGCAAACAATGTATGAAAAACAACAACATTGAGTTAAGAAAGCCGCAGACAAACATGGTCACTGGCCACAGATAAAATGACTTCAAATCACATTATATCTACAGTAGTTTTGAATGGACTGGGAAGATACATTTTGAACGGTCATCCAACTCGGAATTCCAAGTCAGGAACTCTCGCCACTTTCTAGAGCTCCGACCTGAAGATCGCTGACGTCATGATTCAACCTTGTTTTTTTCAGAGTTCCCAGTTGTCTTGAAATCACCATAAATCCAGAGAATGGCAGACTTTGATGACAAAGTTACATGATGAAATTTACCCACAAGAAGGACAGCCATGCCAACTTCTTGTTCAAGTGAGCACAGCACAGCGGTGAGTCCAAAAAGGTCTGGTATGCTGCTGCATAAATTGTGTAATATGCCAGGAAGATATGTATTACTTTCTTAGCTACAGTATACATGTGTACACTATGTTTTGTAGTAAGTTGTTAGTAGCCCATGTGCCTCACCCTTATAATTTGTACCTTTCCCCTTCATAACTTTGCCTACTGTTCTGACTTGGTGGTGCACATGTAGTCTATAGCCTGTTTTAGAGAAATGACTTCATCGAATAATGTAAGAGCTTTCATTGTCTTCTTATATGCCTCCTTTATTTATCCTATAGTTCTGACTTGGTGTACAGGGAGAATAATGTAAAAATGGGCCATGGTCTGAATTCTGTCGCTGTACATTTCAAAAGTACTAAACAAATAGTTATATTTACTAAGTCCGTCCTAGTTCGCTCATATTAATGTCTTAATCAAAATTACGGATTGCCTCTTATTATAGTGCAATTAATGTGTTGTTTAGTGTTGTGTTGTGTTCTGTAGTGGCTTTGCTGGCATGCATCTGAAAAATAAAAGAAAGAGTTTGCCACTGGGTTGGGGTTCGGGTTACGGCTAGAGTAGGGTTGGACATGAAGCTAGGGTTAGGGTTATTGTAATGGCTAGTAAATAGGGGTTGCTGGACATACTGTATTCATTGATGTGCCTGTTGATAACTCCCTCCCCTCAATTAGATGTTATACTGTATGTTTTTGAACAGTGTTTCTGAGCACAGTCTGTCACTTCAGCAGAGGAGATCGTCAGATCCAGACGTTTGGCCTTGTTATCATGATTTAGAGTGAACCCTGGTGTATTATCCACATACTCCTTAACCAGTAACTGTGGTGCTGATTTGGGATATTGTCGATACCGTTGAAGAGTGACATCAGAGATGTAGTTACAAGAGAGTAACTGTCCCTTTTTAGAAGCCACGTCTACATCAGTAAATGGACCCACATTACATCAACATTATAAACTGTGAACAAATACTTATTATTTGATGGATAATCATGAACATGATCTCTGATAATTAGTATGCAGATGCTATCCTATTATATGGTTTTTACCAGTAGGACTTTATTGCAGTCAGGTTTTTGTAGTGTTTCTGGGTTTCCTGTCACTGTGGACCTCAGAGCACAGTAGTAGACAGCAGAGTCTGTCACTTCAGCAGAGGAGATCTCCAGATCCACACGGGTCTTTTCCTTGTTCAGTGTAACAGATAGTCGAGAGTCTTGTGGATCCCCTCTCACTTCATATAGATTATTGGTAGTTGTTAAGAGGTAATGGAATTGGAGACCTGATCCTGAGTACTGCCTGTACCGCAGCAGACTATCTGCTAATACTGTTTGGTTACAGGAGATTTTTACTCTGCTACCCTCCATAAAGTTCTCCTCAGGGCTGGTTTGAGTAATATCATCCTCTAAAGCAGGCCCACCAGCAATATTATTTGGCCCCCCAAAGCCCCACAAATTAATTATGAATATTGCAATATCCCAAGAATGAAATTACCATACCTAAATAATGCTAAAGTTACATTTGTATTTAATTCATGAGGAGAGAGAATGCAGGATACAGTCAATTAACAAAGCAGGCAGCGGATCATTTTGTGGTGCTGAAACGTAAAGGAGATGCACTGTGGTAGGCTAGGAGGCTTAACAGCATCTTTCACATTAAGAAAAATATATATTTTTTATTAGACCTACTTACAATTCCCTCTGACCAAAATTGTATTATCCTACATAAAAAAATAATTTCAAGGAAAATAGGTGATGTCTGTATCTGAATGTCTGTATCCGGATAGCCTGCTCTTGCAATGACAGAACAAACAGAAAATGCTGTCAGCTTGAGACCTAAATATCCCTGGATAAGCACTCAAAATAATGTTAGTATTTACTAAATACAGTCATATAGGCCACTAAGTTACTTACTCAATGGGAAAAGTTGCATTTCCCCTCCGACATGATCTTATGGATCATGTCCTCGATTGACTTATGTGAAATCCGGTTCCTGTCGTGAGTCTATATTGCGTTCATAGAGGAAAATTAGGACTCGCAGGTGTATATCGATCCAAACAGTGTTAACATATAAAACGCACACAAGGACTTGGCGGACTGTGAGAGGATCACGTAAGGCCACAATGAAAGTTCCATGCTTAGATTCATAATGGCGTCTGAGATTGAATTCATTGCAAATATGTCACACTGGCTTGGCATTGAGAAAAAATGGTAAGATGAACACATATCTCTCTGTACATTCTTCCCTGAAACTTTATCCAACTTTCTTCTGATATTTTTTTAGAGTGACATTTTCTCTTGCTATCAAGCTAATTGTTCTTAACAAATGTTGACGTAAAAAAAAGTAGTGTAGTCTACAGTAGGCTACGTAGACCTGTTTTTCCCACCAATCCACAAACCCTGCACTAAAGAATCACCTGTGAGGGAGTAGAAAATAAGCATGAGACTAAACATGAAAACTTAGTATTTCATATTTGAAGCTGCCCAATATTTACGAAGGAGAGCTTTGTGTAGTGCTGAGTGAGGCCATCTACAGAAGATAGGGGGTTATACTGTATATCTTGATAATTTAAATGGTATTGATTGGAGTGAAGAATGACTGATAATGTAGAGTGTTAAGGTGTTGTAATCCTGCGTTGGAACAGCCAGATAATTATAATAACAATAATATCGGAAACAGTTCACAACAAGGATTGTCATCCCATGCTTCTGTACAGTGGTCATACAGTGTGTCTTGGTTTCCTGTCACTGTGGGCCGCAGAGCACAGTAGTACAGAGCAATGCCTGTCACTTCTCCAGATCCACATGTTCATCCACTTTGTTAACGTTAACTGACAGTCTAGGATACGGTGGATCTGCAGTAACTATTGTCTCAGCAGATGATGAATACACTGAGATGAGGAGGAGGAATTGGGGAGAAGATGTGGGATATTGGTGATATCATAAGACACTGCCTCCACCAGATACTGTGTAGTTACAGGAAAGCTTGACACTGGCAACATGTATCACATCCTCCTCAAGACTTTTGGAGAAAATTCCATCCCCACAACTATCATGCAGAAAACTTACAAAATGTTATATTTGTCTGGTCAAAGCTTGTGTGTTGTTTTTCCAAGCTTGTCATTCTCATACTAGCTCCTCTCTAAACACAACACACAAGTCAATTATCAGAAGTGAATGAATAACAGGAAGAAACATTCATTATCAAATGATTTGATTTCACAATTTTCAGAATGATGTTTTCATGCATTAAGTCTAATCTGAAGTGTTACTCTGTGTGTCACTGTGTGTCACAATAGCTGACAGACATGACAATGTCACATCCACTACAGAGGTTAAGTAGAGTGTTTTTTCTACACTAGTGCTGCTGCTGATAGACGGCTGTACTAATCACTCTTGAAAGGAGAGAGGACATTAACAGTTGTAACCACAATCACTCTTGTAGCCTAAAATCCTCTTCAGTGTATCTAATATATAATTGTGGTTTGGAAACAGTTTTCAACAAGATAGAAGGATCAAACAAGACAAATTAACTATCTATGACTCTGGGCTTTACAGGAGTAATCAAATCAAATCAAATCAAACTTTATTTGTCACATGCACCTAATACAACAGGTGTAGACCAGTGAAATTCTTACTTACAAGCCCTTAACCAACAATGTTCAAGAAATAATAATATTAGTAACACAATAAAATAACAATAACGAGGCTATATACAGTGGGTATCGGTACCGAGGTAGTGGAAAAAGTGACTAGGCAATCAGGATAGATAATAAACAGAGTAGCAGCAGCGTATGTGAAGAGAGGGAGAGAGTATGTGTGAGTGTGTGTGGCATCAATATGATTGGGTGTGTGTGTGTGTGTGTGTGTGTGTGTGTGTGTGTGTGTGTGTGTGTGTGTGTGTGTGTGTGTGTGTGTGTGTGTGTGTGTGTGTGTGTGTGGTGTGTGTGTGTGTGTGTGTGTGTGTGTGTTAGTGTATGTTGTGTATGTATATGTGTGTTGGAGTGTCAGTGTAGTATGTGTGAGTGTGTGAGTAGAGTCCAGTGAGTGCGTGTTTGAGTGTCATTGTAGTATGTGTGAGTGTGTGGGTAGAGTCCAGTGAGTGTGTGGGTAGAGTCCAGTGAGTGTGTGGGTAGAGTCCAGTGAGTGACTATGCATAGATAATAGACAGAGGGTGGGGGTGTGGTTTTGTTAATGTAAATAGTAATGGCCATTTGATTCATTGTTCAGCAGTCTTATGGCTTGGGGGAATAAGCTGTTAAGAAGCCTTTTGGTCCTAGACTTGGCGCTCCGGTACCGTTTGCCGTGCGGTAGACTGGAGTCTTCAACAACTTTTTGGGCTTTCCTCTGACACCACCTGGTATATAAGTCCTGAATGGCAGGAAGCGTGGCCCCAGTGATGTACTGGGCTGCACGCACTACGCTCTGTAGTGCCTTGTGGTCGGAGGCCGAGCAGTTGTTATACCAGACAGTGAAGCAAACAGAGGATGCTCTCGATGGTGCAGCTGTAGAACGTTTTGAGGATCTGGGGACCCATGCCAAATTTTTTCAGTCTCCTGAGGGGCAAAAGGTGTTGTTGTGCCCTTTTCATGACTGTCTTGGTGTGTTTGAACCATGATAGTTTGTCGGTGATGTGGACACCAAGGAACTTGAAACTCTCGACCCGCTCCACTACAACCCTGTTGATGTTAATGGGGGCCTGTTCGGCCTGCCTTTTCCTGTAGTCCATGATCAGCTCCTTTGTCTTGCTCACATTGAGGGAGAGGTTGTTATCCTGGCACCACACTGCCAGGTCTCTGACCTCCTCTCTATAGGCTGTCTCATCGTTGTCGGTGATCAGGTCTACCACTGTTGTGTCGTCAGCAAACTTAATGATGGTGTTGGAGTTGTGCTTGGCCACGCAGTCGTGGATGAACAGGGAGTACAGGAGGGGACTAAGCACGCACCCCTGAGGGTCCCCAGTGTTGAGGATCAGCGTGGCAGATGTGTTGTTACCTACCCTTACCACTTGGGGGCAGCACATCAGGAAGTCCAGGATCCAGTTGCAGAGGCAGGTGTTTAGTCCCAGGATTCTTAGCTTAGTGATGAGATTTCAGGGCACTATGGTGTTGAACATTGAGCTGTAGTCAAGGAAATAGCATTCACTCATATCCATAAGCTCTGTTCGGCTATACGAGACGGTGGCAGAAACAATATGTACAAAATAAGTTACAAATAACACGAAAAAACACACATAATAGCACAATTGGTTAGGCGCTTGTAAAACGGCTGCCTTAACCTCCGGCGCCATTTTTACTTAGTATGTAGTATGCGTATTGGGTAAGTAGTATGTGTATTGGTCATTGAATTGATTGAGTTAGTATGCCAAAAGTTCCCAGATGTTGTACTGCATTCACCAAATACAAAGTATAAACGCAGTGGACTCTATTTCCATACTTTTAGGGCCCATAATGCAAATCTTCAGTAAATGGGCTTTCAGATTTGAAGAAAATGTTGCAAAATATGCAGCCAAAATCTGATACAAATTCATTTATTTAACTAATTGTTTAGGGATGTAATAAAGTAATGACTTTTCAACTAAGTTACGCTTAGCTTTAGTAATACTAAGGACCGGTTTCACAGACAAGGCTTAAGCCTAGTTCCAGACTAAAATGCCAGTTTGAGTTGTCTTGGTTGATCCCTAAATAGAGGCAGCTGTCTTGAGTTTCTCTAATTGGGGATTCTATTTATGTTCATCCACCTGAGTTGTGGATCATTGTGCGTTGTCTACTCTGTAAGTACTCGTCGTCAGTTCACGGTATTGCGTTTGATGTTTTTCCTTTTTGAGTTAAATAAACTATGTTTGTACGTACCTCTAGAGACCCATGCTGCAGCTGTGGAACTCTCGGTCTGGCATGCTAATTCTCAACTCATTCCTTTTATGCCCTCGGGTTAAAAGGGCATCCCATCACTCACAACTGAAATAACATTTCTATCTTTACGTCAACATTGTCTTCACTCGGGAATTCTCATACAAAATACAAAGGAAATACAGTATGAAAGTGCTCCAAATTACAATATTTTCGTTATAAAAAGTTAATATACATTTTAATGACAATACAAAACAGACGTTCATTTTCATAGGCCAACTGTCCTCATTGTCCACATTTCGGATAATGTCAATAATGTTCCAATGTCCCATTTTTTTTACATAAAAGAAATGGCGGCAAGAGTCCCTTAAACAAAGGACTGTTTCTATCTTACATAGTAGAGAGCAAAATGAGCAGGTCCATGTTGAGAGCAAGGATGTCATACAATCCATGCATCTTGTATTTTTATGATGTGCTTAAGAGGCCTGACTGTAGCAGAATAGGAATACACATCAAATTGAAGGAATTTTCCTGTCAATGTTGACCTCACAGCACAGTATACAGTCGTGGCCAAACGTTTTGAGAATGACACAAGTATTGGTCTCCACAAAGTTTGCTGCCTCTGTGTTGATGATGGCAATTTGCATATACTCCAGAATGTCATGAAGAGTGTTCAGATGAATTGCAGTTAATTGCAAAGTCCCTCTTTGCCATGAAAATGAACTTAATCCCCCACAAAAATGCACCTAAATCAACCATTTATCGAATCATCAAGAACTTCAAGGAGAGAGGTTAAATTGTTGTGAAGAAGGCGTCAGGGCGCCCAAGAAAGTCCAGCAAGCGCAAGGACTGTCTCCTAATGTTAATTCAGCTGCGGGATCGGGGCACCACCAGTGCAGAGCTTGCTCAGGAATGGCAGCAGGCAGGTGTGAGTGCATCTGCACGCACAGTGAGGCGAAGACTTTTGGAGGATGGCCTGGTGTCAAGAAGGGCAGCAAAGACGCCACTTCTCTCCAGTAAAAACATCAGGGACAGACTGATATTCTGCAAAAGGTACAGGGATTGTACTGCTGAGGACTGGGGTAGAGTCATTTTCTCTGATGAATCCCCTTTCCGATTGTTTGGGCCATCCGGAAAACACCTTGTCCGGAGAAGACAAGGTGAGCGCTACCATCAGTCCTGTGTCATGTCAACAGTAAAGCATCCTCAGACCATTCATGTGTGGGGTTGCTTCTCATTCAAGGGAGTGGGCTCACTCACAATTTTGCCTAAGAACACAGCCATGAATAAAGAATGGTACCAACACATCCTCCGACAGCAACTTCTCCCAACCATCCAAGAACAGTTTGGTGACGACCAATGCCTGGCTCGGGGAACAAAACATCTACATTTTGGGTCCAGGGCCAGGAAACTCCTCAGACCTTAACCCCATTGAGAACTTGTGGTTGATCCTCAAGAGGCGGGTGGACAAACAAAAACCCACAACTTCTGACAAACTCCAATTATTGATTATGCAAGAATGGCCTGCCATCAGTCAGGATGTGGCACAGAAGTTAATTGACAGCACGCCAGGGCGGATTGCAGAGGTCTTGAAAAAGACGGGTCAACTCTGCAAATATTGACTCTTTGCATAAACTGAATGTCATTGTCAATGAAAGCCTTTGACACTTATGGAATACTTGTAATTATACTTCAGTGTACCATAGTAACTACTGACATAAAGATCTAAGAACACTGAAGCAGCAAACTTTGTGGGACCAATACTTGTGTCATTCTCAAAACTTTTGGTCACGACTGTACAGAGCAGAGTGTGTCACTTCATCAGAGATCTCCAGATCTACACATTTTTTCTCTTCATTCAGTTTTGCAGATATTCAAGTGTTCAAAGGATATGCTTTCTTTATAAACTCTGAACCTGAGATGTACAGGAGGAACTCTGGTGTTTGTGCTGTGTCTTGGTGATACCAATAGAATTAATCTCCATCAGGGGTTCCTTCTAAACAGTACTCTTTGTTGAGTGGAGTGAGATCCTCACAATTGACACCTGCATAGCGAATGGTTTTAAAACACATAAATTAATTGTTCATAAAAATGTATTTGAAGTTATGGCAATGCTTTGTATTGATTTGAATTGTACTGCATTGTATAAATATGGCCAGGAACAACACTGAATACAGCAACTGAAACTGAAATAAAGATCTAAGCAGAAAGTTTCCTCCTGTTTTGATGTATCTATACTGCTGTTCAGACCCTCTACTATAAGTCCCTCCCCTTAACATACATTGGATATGTTACTTATATATGTCATACAAGATGTCTGTTTCCTCCCATATTTCATGATAGGTTTCTGAGTTTCCTGTCACTGTGGTCTTCATGGCACAGTAGTACAGAGCATAGCCTATCAGATCCACACGTTTGGTCTCTGTATCAATTTATCAGACTGCCAGGCGACCATTTCTCTTGGAAGTCTGTATCTATCATCCGTAGAAGGAATATTGGCATTTTCCCAGCATTGGTTTGATGATACCAGTAGAATCTATATACAATTGTAAAAGTTGAGCGGTAGTTGTAGGACACAATGACAGTGGTTCCCTCCAAGCCATGCACTTAATATATATATCTGTATAAAAATAGGGTAGTTGTAAAGCATATGTTAATGAAAAGAAAATGAAATGTTAAACATAATATCATTTGTTTATGCATCATCATCAGTTACTGTAAGTGTTACTTAACTACAAATGTTCATAGCAGTAGCAATGCATTTAGAAACATCATATTTGCTGTCTCTGAATATTTACTCCTCTGTTGCCTAGATATATCTTACTTAACTTCTGCTTACTATAGCTCCTCCCCTTCTCATTGGTTTCTTCCCAAGGAAATTGACAGGTTTTTGTACAGTGTTTCTGGGTTTCCTGTCACTGTGGGCGCCATGGCACAGTAGTACAGAGCAGAGTCTGTCACTTCAACAGAGGAGATCTCCAGATTCACACGGTCGGTATGAACCTGAGATGACAGGCGGGGAGGGACAGGTTTCTGGACATATCCTGATTTAGTGATAAGAATCAGGAACTCTGGCTTAGACCTGGGATACTGACGATACCACTGTAGATTGTCTACAGAGCCAGTGTAGCTGCAGGATAGTGTGATGGTATCACCCTCCACATCACCCACCATAGACCTAGTGGGATTAATGTTGTCTTCAAAACTGACACCTGTCAAAAAAGGAAAAACATGTTGCTGTTTTTGATAACTATCCAATATATTTTGGAGTTGGAATTAAAATGATGAAATTGAATACAGCACTCACCAACAAGGACTGAGAGGAGGAGAAATGATGAAAGCAGCAACATAGCTGATACATACAGTATACAAAAGACTTTGACACAAAACAGGCAGAGTGGAATATCTCTCTCTGCAGCAATATTTCAGTCTTGAAGATTGGAGAAAATGTTGTAGCTCCACCTACTATCAAGGACAGGGGGAGGTGAACAACCAAATGTGTTTTTGCGTGTGTCATGCAATCCTTGTTTAATGTACATAGTAGGATTGATGCATTCATTCATTGTTAGCAATACTAATCCATTCATGTTATACTGCATTATGAATCATTGATATGGACATGAAGCTAGGGTTGGTTTGGACTGTTTTTAACTTTGTTATTTAATTACTTTTATTTGTCAAAAAATATGTATAAAAAACAAGTGTACTTATGAATGTCAAACATAATAAAATACAACAATAACAAAACGTCTCAAATGAAATAAAAAATTATAAAAAGAAGTGTACAACATAACAAGACATACAGTAAGTAAAAAAAACATAAAACAATACAAATCAATTGTTGTTTTTTGTATTTTATTTCGTTTAACTTTATTTCATAACATTTATTTCTTATACTTTTTGTTACTTCTTATTTTTTTAAAGGAGGTTTGGTTTGATTCAACATAAAACCATAAAACAATTACTGATTATAGTAGATTATGTACATGCAAATACTTACAACAAAAATAAATGTGGGGATTGTGACTGAAGCAGAAAGTTAAAATTATAACACACAGCACAACAAGATTTGTGTATACACAAAATATATATATTCTCCCTCGGGAGACTTTGGCACCATCGAGAGCATCAAGCGCCAAGTCTAGGTCCAAAAGGCTTCTTAACAGCCTCTACCCCCAAGCCATATGACTCCTGAACAGCTAATCAAATGGCTACCCCCCCTTTACGCTGCTGCTACTCTCTGTTTATTATCTACACTTAGTCAATTTAACTCTACCTAAATGTACATATTACCTCAATTACCTCAACTAACCCCGCTATATAGCCTCGCTACTGTTCATTTACTTATTTTTATTTATTACTTATATTTTTTTTTCTTAAAACTGTTGGTTGTAAGGGCTTGTAAGTAAGCATTTCACTGTAAGGTTTACACCTGTTGTATTCGACATGTGACAAAAACATTTTTATTTTATTTTATTTTATTTGAATGAACCATCTCTTCTCAAACCTTTGAAGCCCCGCCCCAAAATACAGAGAGTTGTCAGATGAGCAGAAGTAACAGCAGACTTCTTGTTGCTGCTTGATGCAACTGTCATATCCTCAAAATGCAGGGCTGCACTGGAATATGATTACCTTAGTCTCCTTCTATTGGATATTGTATTAAACTGTGTTATTTATTTACATTTATTTTCTCTATTTTAGGGCAAAAAAGTTGCTTGATGCAAAATCTGTAAGATATTCATTTTATTCAACATGAGGTGTTAATTTATTGACAGTTTATTATCTTTTCCTCTTTAAAACTGTAGTTCAGGAACATCATCAGAGCCTTAATGATTTTCTGTCACTTTTCCATTCAACATTTTATATCTATATTTTTTCTTTGTTTATTGAAAATCGTTAATTGTTCATTTTCAGTGTATGTATGTTTTGTCTATACGAGGTAATGATACAATTCAAAACGAATAGAGTGGATGTCTAAGGGATGTTAGTTTTTTTTGCTTCAGGTTTTTGTACAGTTTGCACAGGTTTCCTGTCACAGTGGGCTTCAGAGCACAGTAGTACACAGCAGAGTCAGACAGCTGCAACCTCTGGATCGTCAAGGGGACTGATTGTGTCTTGACATTCAGACTTGCATTGAATCTCTCCTTGAAACCTGCAGCATTGTCTCCAGGTCCAAAAGGATAACGGGTCAGCATATGTTTAGGGAAGTCATTTACTTCTTGTTTGTACCAATATAGATATGCATTAGTACCAGTGGTGTTATATTGACAACTCAGAGTTACCAGTCCTCCTTCTGTAGCAATCACACCTCCTGGTTGCTGTTGAACATGGTCTCCTGTACACTCTGGGGAAAAAAGAAAGACTGAGTGATAATTTGAAAGACATTAGAAATTATAAAACTATAGTTAAAATTAAAGATTATATAAACCAATGAGAGAAAACTTTCCATCGTACCGAAGAACAATGCATTAAGAACTAGCCAGATGATCAGACAGAGTACCATGGTTATGCAGAACACAGAGAGTGACTGTGAGTTACAGTAAGAGGTAGAGATCCTCTCTCTCTCTTCCATGTCCATCTCAGCCTGTATATCACCATCAACTGACAGACATGAAGGAGGAGCTTGTTCAGAGAGAGGTATGATTGAGTCAGTCAGCTGCACCATCTGAATTGTCAAGGGGACTGATTTTGCTGTGACATTCAGATGGGCATCAAATCTCACCTTGAACTCAGTAGCACTTTTGCCAACTCCAAACATATCCCTTCTTAGCATGAACATGGGGTTTACATTTGCTTATTGTTTGTATCAGAAGAGATTTGGTGATTGATCAGATGTAACGAATAGACATGTGAGTTTTTTGTTGGTTGTCATTCTACAACCATTACATCTTCTGTTGGCTGTGTTACACTCTCTCTGCTCTGCACCCTGAAAACAAAGGGAAATATATCTTCACAACATTTAATAATAATAATAATAAATATATATAAAATTAACAAAATCACAGAAAGGGACAGATGAACAGAGTGATGTTATACCAAAGCAGCATGCAGCCAGAACATGCAGGATCAGCCAGTTTGTCATGACTAGTCAGTCAGTTTGAAGTGTAAAAGGTAAGGAGCAGAACAATGCTGATCTATCTTTCACAGAGCTTTGACTTCCTCTGTCCTACTGTTGATGCTTCATGTTGTTCTGTATTACATACAGTAGTAGACCATGGGGAGGTGTCTGTCTGTATGGCATCCTCTCATTCAGGGGTGTGTGTGATTTGTTATGTTGCCCCCTTCAGGTTGACTTTCCTACTACACCACCAAACTGTGTGAATTGTGAATAGGCCCAACAATAAAAAATAAAAATAATAATAATAATATTGTTGAACTTTGTCATATTCCCACATGCTTTTCCAACCGATATCAACATGTCTAAGTGGAATTGAAGACTACTGATTAAAGAGTGAAGAAAACATCTTTCTCACAGTTCATTGAATATGAAGACAGAGAAACACTAGACCACCTGGTGATTTCTCACAGCACAGGTGTAACCACACTTCTCTGATCTCAACCTCTGACATTATTACATCAAATTGTGGTTTGATTTTACATTTTTAACCCTGCTTCATCAAAGCATTTTGGTCTGCATGTTTTTGGACAGCGTCTTATAGACTTTGTTTCACTGTGTATAATACCCGAGAGCACAGTAGTAGAGAGCTGTGTCTGTCAGAGTTAGACTTGTTATAATCAGTTCAGTTGAACTATGAGAAGTTGTGGATTTATATCTCTTATTAGGGATATGTTCAGAGCTCTCTGATCTGGCACCTTTATACAGTATGAACTGAGGAGCCTGGTTAGGATAATGCATGTACCAGTAAAGCAGAGGATAAATCCTGCTTGTATCATATGAGCAGCTCAGAGTCACAGATTCTCCCTCTGTACTGATGACTTCATGGCTTAAAGAAGTAATTTGATCCCCAGCTATCAGTTCTGTGAGAAAAAATAGAGTAAAACAAATTTAACAAATTATACATCCTGTAATAACAATCTATATAAATAAAATATACAAATTCACAGAAACAGTTCTCTGATTTCTTTACTTCATCAATATATGTTTTACTACCAATACCATAATAATAATCTGATTATCAGGATAAAAGGAGTTAAAATGTTTATGTATTGTTTACCTGTAGTCATAATCAGAATGATCAAAACACTGATTGATTTCTCCATCTTCAGAATGATTTTTTCATAAATTCACTCTCCTCTGAGATGTTCTTGTGTGTGTCACTGTGTGAGGTGTACAACCCTGCTAACACCACACCCACCACAGAAGTAAAACTTGCATGTTTTCTACACTAGTTCCAAGGCTACACTAGTTTTTGTAGGGGGCTGTATATCCTATTGTTACAGTGGACCTCAAGAGTACAGTAGTACACAGCAGAGTCAGACAGCTGCACCCTCTGGATTGTTAAGGGAACTGATTTGGTGATAGAACTGAGATGGACATCAAATCTCTCCTTGAATCTATCATCAATAAACCCTGGTCCAATGACATCCTTCCACAAAACATATTGAGGGTATTTGTTTGTGGATTGAATGTACCAGAAGAGAGATGGAGCTGATAAACTGGTGTTATATTCACAGCTGAGAGACATGTCTTCTCCTTCATTAGCAGTTACTTCTCTCTCTGACTGAGTAACGCTGTCTGCTCCTCTGCATTCTTGAAACAAAGAAGAATACCTTTGTGAAGAATGTCAGTATTCCAGTAACTTCAGGATATTGAGAAGAAGATAATGAGAGCCGTATCCTACCAAAGATCAGAGCAGCAAGAACAACAGAGGACCACAGCCAATGTCTCATACTTCTTTTTTTTTTTTTTTTTTTTAACCAGTGGGAAACACATTGAGACCTAGGTCTAATTTACAAGTGTGCCCTGGGAACACAACCAAACAAATGGCACACATTCATTCAGAGCATCACAGATTATTAGACATACATAGTTAGTTAAAACAAACACATTCATCAGAATAAAAGCCTGTAGCCAATACAACAAACTGACCCATAGGCACTAAGGCATCCAAACAGAGTACCGACTGGATATTATTCCAAACATTAGATGCAGATCTACCAAGCTCTGTGTTTACCAAGGGAGTCATTAAAGTTAACCATGCATGTGACCTAATATTATAATCAGTGACTCTAACCTTCAACAGAGATGACAAATACATTGGAAGTTTATGGAGAAGGGCTTTATAGACAAACAAAGAGTAGTGCAATAATCTATGGGTTTTTAATGAGGTCCAGCCAACACTTTGGTATAAAATGCAGTGATGGGTATTAAAGCGTCGAGGTCTCTTAAGGTGGTTACTGTTGCACTTTGCTATATAGTATCTCCATAATCAAGAACAGGTAAAAAGGTTGATTGAACAATTAACTTCCTACTAGACAGGGAGAAGCAGAATTTTTTCTATATAAGAACTCAACCTTACATTTAAGTTTCTTAACAATCTCAGCTATGTGTTTCTTAAAGGATAGATCACTGTCTATCCAAATGCCAAGATATTTTTAAGCAGGTACAAATCAGACTGCAAGATCGATACTGCAAGGTCAATAGTCGAAGCAGTAGCATAAATAATACTTTCGTCAGCATGCAGGTGATGAGCACAGGTTTTGACAGTTTGCCAAATATCACTTATATATAATGAAAAAAGAACAGGTCCCAAAATGTATCCCTGTGGAACACCTTTACGCACCTCAAGAAAATCAGACATAACTCCATCAGACAGTATTGCCTGAGTACGGTCTTTGAGATGGTCACAAAACCAGGTACAAGCATCAGGACAGCTTTTCTAATAAAATACAATGATCAACAGTGTCGAAGGCCTTTGATAGGTCAGTAAACACAGCAGCAACACTCTTCTTAGCATCTAGGGCATTGATAATATCTTTCAAAACTAATGTAGTTGCTGTAATAGTACTACGCCCTGGTCTGAACCCAGACTGATTAACATTTTAAATAAATGTCTCACTTAGGTAAGTACATAGCTGGTTATTTGCCAATTTTTCAAAAACTTTGGCTGAACAGGGAAGCCTAGAAATTGGCCTGTAGTTGTCAAGATCGCTGCAATCTCCACCCTTATGTAGGTGCAATACATAAGCAGTTTTCCATATTTTAGGAATGAATCCTACTTATCTTAG
Source organism: Thymallus thymallus (assembly GCA_023634145.1). Lineage (NCBI taxonomy): Eukaryota > Metazoa > Chordata > Actinopteri > Salmoniformes > Salmonidae > Thymallus > Thymallus thymallus. The sequence goes on along the minus strand of CM042382.1, from coordinate 20,025,981 downwards.
GATACAAAGACCAAGACACACTGATGTTACAATATAGAAACTGGTGTGTTCTCTTGATTCCTGTCTTTGTCACAGAACAGACCTAGACCTTGCAGCACAGTACAGAGGGGATGTTCAAATAGACAAGTCATTTCAGAGTAGAAAGAAACACTCACTTGGTAATGTGGCCCCCTTGTGGTTGGTGCTGGCTTTCCCATTACTCTGTACACAATACTGAGTATCACAATAATTCTAGTTAGACTACTGATTGTATATTTTCTAAACCATGAGATATTTAAATATGATTTATTTGTAATGGAGAATAATCATAATCTTAATTTTTTATTTTACCATTATTTAACAAGATAGTTAAGAACTATTTACACTGACGGCCTACATTTTTCTACAGGGTCAGCCATAGTAGTACATTGCAGCTGGAGCAAATTAAGTGCCTTGCTCAAGGGCACATTGAAAGGTTTTTCTCCTTGTTGGCTCGTGTATTTGAACCAGCGACCTTTTTGGTTACATCATCATCATCATCATCATCATCATCATCATCATCACTATGATTACCATCAACTGCTACCGCTAGTCTTGGTAGTATCAGGGAGGTAGTGAGAAGGTTACTGTGTCAGTTTCAAAATGGTGTTGTATACTGTACAGACAGGTGTATTGTCATAGTGTAGCTCAGTATGTTTTTGTAAGAGGTCTGTATATCCTGTTGTCACAATGGGCCTCAGAGCACAGTAGTACACAGCAGAGTCAGACAGCTGCAACCTCTGGATCGTCAAGGGGACTGATTTGGATTTGGAATCTAGATCGGCATGAAATCTCTCCTTTAACTCAGTAGCATTGTCCCCAGTTCCAAAACTGAGCCGCATAAGCATATACTTGGGGTAGTCGTTTGCTCGCTGTTTGTACCAGAATAGATATGGACTTGGATAGTCTGTTTCATAATGACAGGCAAGTGTTATTTGTCCTCCTTCGGTAGCCATCTCAACTCCTTTTGCCTGTGACACACTGTCTCCTCTGCATTCTGGAGAGAAATTAAACAATAAGTTGAAAGAGTTTGATTTATACCCATTAAATCATTGGGAGGATATAGAGTGATTAACTTTCTCTATTTTACATGATAACATAAAGGGATAATTAAGGCAATGGCATTAAACAAATGAAATAATAGTTATCATACCACAACAAAATGCAACAAGAATCAGAATATTCTTCAGCCAGGGTCCCATGTCTGCTACTGTGAGATCAATGGGAGAAGAGTAAAACCCTGATGTAGCTTGGCCATGATGAGACTATGAGATCCTAGTCTCCTCCTCTTTTGGTGCTTTGTCAAACATTGAGAATCCTGTGACAAACACTCTACAGAGCAAGATGTGAAATTCAGCCTGAAATCAAACCTCTTCTTGAACTCATCACTATTGCTCCCTTCTGAATAACGATCTCTTCTCAGGACATACTGAGGAGAGTCCCTAGTTAACTGGATGAACCAGAAGAGATCAGGAGATGGACTACTGGTAGTGTAGTTACAGCTGATTGTTACCAGTCCTCCTTCAAGGACAGTAACACGTCCACTCTGCTGGTTAACAGACTCTTCACCTTTGCAATCTGAAAAATATATATTTGGGGGTTTTATAATACATAATAGGCTAAGATTCAGAGAATGAGATTGTAGAAAGAAGAAGCACTATACAGTATCTGCAATTAGCCCATTCAAATGCATTGAATAACAGATTCACTACATGGAACAAAATAGACAGTAGTCTGTCAAAGAAATCAAAAAGAAGTTTGTTCTGAAGTGTCTGTCCTATATCTGAGAGATAATATAGATAATATGTTTGTTGTAAAAAAAAAAAATGTTGGCCACTAAACATTTTTACTTGAGTCTCACTTTTCCAAAGAGGGGTCATTTTAGTGTGTAGCCCGAACTGTTCTGACTCTACAGACAGAAGTTGTCCGAGTCCCAGGACGCTTGTGTGGGTCATAGACCAAAACGGACAACACCATTGTGTTCTTCAGAGTCTCATCTTTCCATAGAGGGGTCATAATAGTTTGTTGGCCGTTCAGACGCTACAGATGATTTTGGTCTGACAAACACCGTTCTAACTCTGTCACTTTTTACCACAGACACATCCAATGCAAAAAAAACAGACCGATTTTTATGGGGATTTTTTTATTATGCTCATTAGATTTCTGTGGCGGCGCTGACATCAAATCTAGTTTTTTAAAAACAGTAGTCAAGTCAACTGATGATTGGTTTTATGATTGAAACCAATGACTGACCCTGGATGCAACCATGACGTTAATCCCTGTGTCAGGCTCTGGCCATAGAGAAGCCTATTTAGCTATGGTCAGAGTCTGACAGTGTCTTTCTTTTCTGTTTCTGTGTCGGGTTGGGGTGGATCCCTAATTAGAGGCAGCTGCACCGCATTGTCTCTAATTAGGGATTCCATATATGTTGAGTCTGTCCCTCACTCGGGTGTGGGTTGTTATCGTTACATGTCGCAGTCACGGTGAGAAGTAAGTGTGCCTTTTTTTACGTCCGTTCATTTCGTGTGTTTTGGTGAACCTCCAGCGAAGGTCAGCGTCCCTCCACCTCCAGCGAAGGTCAGCGTCCCTCCACCTCCAGCGAAGGTCAGCGTCCCTCCACCTCCAGCGAAGGTCAGCGTCCCTCCACCTCCAGCGAAGGTCAGCGTCCCTCCACCTCCAGCGAAGGTCAGCGTCCCTCCACCTCTAGCGAAGGTCAGCGTCCCTCCACCTCCAGCGAAGGTCAGCGTCCCGCCACCTCCAGCGAAGGTCAGCGTCCCGCCACCTCCAGCGAAGGTCAGCGTCCCGCCACCTCCAGCGAAGGTCAGCGTCCCGCCACCTCCAGCGAAGGTCAGCGTCCCGCCACCTCCAGGGAAGGTCAGCGTCCCGCCACCTCCAGCCGTCTGCTCCGCCTCAGTGCCAGAGCAGTCCGCTCCACCGGTACCCAATCCGGGTCCAGCCGTCTGCTCCGCCTCAGTGCCAGAGCAGTCCGCTCCACCGGTACCCAATCCGGGTCCAGCCGTCTGCTCCGCCTCAGTGCCAGAGCAGTCCGCTCCACCGGTACCCAATCCGGGTCCAGACGTCTGCTCCGCCTCAGTGCCAGAGCAGTCCGCTCCACCGGTACCCAGTCCGGGTCCAGCCGTCTGCTCCGCCTCAGTACCAGAGCATTCCGCACCACCGGTACCCAATCCGGGTCCAGCCGTCTGCTCCGCTTCAGAGCCTGAGCAGTCCGCTCCACCGGTACCCAGTCCGGGTCCAGCCGCCTGCTCCGCCTCAGTGCAAGAGCAGTCCGCTCCACCGGTACCCAGTCCGGGACCAGCCGCCTGCTCCGCCTCAGTGCCAGAGCTGTCCGCTCCACCGGTACCCAGTCCGGGTCCAGCCGCCTGCTCCGCCTCAGTGCCAGAGCAGTCCGCTCCACCGGTACCCAATCCGGGTTCAGCCGTCTGCTCCTCTTCAGAGCCTGAGCAGTCCGCCCCACCGGTGCCCAGTCCGGGCCCGGTTGTTTTCCCCGCTCCATGGCCGGAGCCGGTTGCCCCACCGGTGCCCAGTCCGGGCCCGGTTGTTTTCCCCGCTCCATGGCCGGAGCCGTTTACCCCACCGGTGCCCAGTCCGGGCCCGGTTGTTTTCCCCGCTCCATGGCCGGAGCCGTTTGCCCCACCGGTGCCCAGTCCGGGCCCGGTTGTTTACCCCGCTCCATGGCCGGAGCCGTTTGCCCCACCGGTGCCCAGTCCGGGCCCGGTTGTTTACCCCACTCCATGGCCGGAGCCGTTTGCCCCACTGGTGCCCAGTCCGGGCCCGGCCAAATCTCCCGCTCCTTGGCCGGAGCCGTTTTCCCCACCGGTACCCAGCCCGGGACCGGTGATAAAAAAGGGGCATGGGACAAAACTGTCCAACTCACCGGAGCCAGAGCCGCCCCCGAGGGACTAGTCTTCCCTCCCATTAACCCCCCCTGTTTTGTGTGTGTTTTTTTTTGTTTTTTTTGGCGTCCGGGAGTCCGCGCCTTTGGGGGGGGGGTACTGTCAGGCTCTGGCCATAGAGAAGCCTATTTGCTTCTCTATGTAGCTATGGTCAGAGTCTGACAGTGTCTTTCTTTTCTGTTTCTGTGTCGGGTTGGGGTGGATCCCTAATTAGAGGCAGCTGCACCGCATTGTCTCTAATTAGGGATTCCATATATGTTGAGTCTGTCCCTCACTCGGGTGTGGGTTGTTATCGTTACATGTCGTTATATGTCGCAGTCACGGTGAGAAGTAAGTGTGCCTTTTTTTACGTCCGTTCATTTTGTGTGTTTTGGTGAACGTGACGTTAGTTTATAGTGTGTTTGTGTCCTGTAGTTTTTGGGGGTATCTGTACTATAAGTGTATACCTTTACTTCACAACATTCCTATTAATGTACTTTTTACTCCATACATTTTCCCTAACACCCAAAAGTACTTTTTTAATGGTTAACAGGACAGGAAAATGGTCCAATTCACACAGAGAACATCCGTGATCATCCTACTGCCTCTGATCTGGCGGACTCACCAAACACAAATGCTTCATTTGTAAATTATGTCTAAGTGTTGGAGTTTGTCCCTGGCTATATGCAAATAAATAATAAAAACTGTAATAATTGAGCATCTGGTTTGCTTAGTGTAAGTAGTCAGAAATTATTTGCAATTACATTTACAAAAACAAATACTTTTTGACTTTTACTTAATTAGTATTTTAACTGGGAGACATTCACTTGAATTTATTTCAACTGACTGATTTACTTATATGAACTGTAACTCAGTCAAAGCTTTGAAATTGTTGCATGTTTATATTTTTGTTCAGTGTATAAAATAATTGCACATTGTGAATACAAGAAGAACAAAAATCCTGAATCCTGGCTCAGGAAGGCCAAAAATTCGGAAATGTCCATCCCCAACTACAATATTTCCCGTCAAGATAGAACTGCCAAAGGAGGTGAAGTTGCAATCTATTGCAGAGATAACCTGCAGAGTTCTGTCATACTGTCCATGTCTGTGCCCAAACAGTTTGAGCTTCTACTCTTAAAAATCCACCTTTCCAGAAATAAGTCTCTCACTGTTGCTGCCTGTTACAGACCCCCCTCAGCCCCCAGCTGTGCCCTGGACACCATATGTGAATTGATTGCCCCCCATCTATCTTCAGAGTTTGTACTGTTAGGTGATTTAAACTGGGATATGCTTAACGCCCCGGCTGTTCTTCAATCTAAGATAGATGCCCTCAATCTCACACAAATTATCAAGGAACCCACCAGGTACAACCCTAAATCCGTAAACATGGGTACTATCATAGATATCATTCTGACCAACTTGCCCTCCAAATACACCTCCTCTGTTTTCAACCAGGATCTCAGCGATCACTGCCTCAGTGCCTGCGTTCGTAATGGGTCCGCGGTCAAACGACCACCCCTTATCACTGTCAAACGCTCCCTAAAACACTTCTGCGAGCAGGCCTTTCTAATCGATCTGGCCCGTGGTATCCTGGAAGGATATTGACCTCATCCCGTCAGTAGATGATGCCTGGTTGTTCTTTAAAAGTGCTTTCCTCACCATCCTAAATAAGCATGCCCCTTTCAAAAAACTTAGAACTAAGAATAGATATAGCCCTTGGTTCACCCCAGACTTGACTGCCTTTGACCAACACAAAAACATCCTGTGGCGCACTGCATTAGCATCAAATAGCCCCCACGATATGCAACTTTTCAGGGAAACCAGGAACAAATATACATAGTCAGTTAGAAAAGCAAAGGCCAGCTTTTTCAAACAGAAATTTGCATCCTGTAGTACTAATTCCAAAAAGTTCTGGGACACTGTAAAGTCTATGGAGAATAAGAGCATCTCCTCCCAGTTGCCCACTGCATTGAGACTAGGAAACACTGTCACCACCGATAAATTCACAATAATTGAAAATTTCAACAAGCATTTTGCTACGGCTGGCCATGCTTTCCACCTGGCTACCTCTACCCCGGGCCAACAGCTCTGTACCCCCCGCAGCAACCTGCCCAAACCCCCCCCCGCTTCTCCTTCACCCAAATCCAGACAGCTGATGTTCTGAAAGAGCTGCTAAATCTGGACCCCTACAAATCTGCTGGGCTAGACAATCTGGACCCTTTCTTCCTAAAATGATCAGCCAAAATTGTTGCAACCCCTATCACCAGCCTGTTCAACGTCTCTTTTGTATCGTATGAGATCCCTAGAGATTGGAAAGCTGCCACGGTCATCCCCCTCTTCAAAGGGGGAGACACTCTAGACCCAAACTGTTACAGACCTATATCCATCCTGCCCTGCCTTTCTAAAGTCTTCGAAAGCCAAGTTAATAAACAGATCACTGACTTCTTTGAAATCCCACCGGACCTTCTCTGCTATGCAATCTGGTTTCCGAGCTGGTCATGGGTGCACCTCAGCTATGCTCAAGGTACTTAACGTTATTATAACCGCCATCGATAGAAGACAGTACTGTGCAGCCATCTTCATCGATCTGGCCAAGGCTTTCGACTCTGTCAATCACCGCATTCTTATTGGCAGACTCAACAGCCTTGGTTTCTCAAGTGACTGCCTCGCCTGGTTCTCCAACTATTTCTCAGACAGAGTTCAGTGCGTAAAATCGGAGGGCCTGCTGTCCGGTCCCCTGGCAGTCTCTATGGGGGTGCCACAGGGTTCAATTCTTGGGCCAACACTATTCTCTATATACATCAATGATGTCGCTCTCGCTGCTGGTGACTCTCTGATCCATCTCTACGCAGACGACACCATTCTGTATACATCTGGCCCCTCTTTGGACACTATGTTAACTAACCTTCAAAAAAGCTTCAATGCCATACAACACTCCTTCCGTGGCCTCCAACTGCTTTTAAATGCTAGTAAGACTAAATGCATGCTCTTCAATAGAACGTTGCCCGCACCTGCCCAACGGACTATCATCACTACCCTCGACGGGTCTGATTTAGAATATGTGGACAACTACAAATACCTAGGCGTCTGGTTAGACTGTAAACTCAACTTCCAGACTCACATTAACCATCTCCAATCCAAAATTTAATCTAGAATCGGCTTCCTATTTGGCAACAAAGCCTACTTCACTCATGCTGCCAAACATGCCCTTGTAAAACTTACCATCCTACCGATCCTTGACTTCGGCGATGTCATTTACAAAATAGCCTCCAACACTCTACTCAGCAAATTGGATGTAGTCTATCACAGTGCCATCCGTTTTGTTACCAAAGCCCCATATACTACCCACCACTGCGACCTGTATTCTCTCGTTGGCTGGCCCTCACTACATATTCGTCGCCAAACCCACTGGCTCCAGGTCATCTATAAGTCTTTATTAGGTAAATCCCCGCCTTATCTCAGCTCGCTGGTCACCATAGCAACACCTACCCGTAGCATGCGCTCCAGCAGGTATATCTCACTGGCCACCCCCAAAGCCAACACCTCCTTTGGCCGCCATTCCTTCCAGTTCTCTGCTGCCAATGACTGGAACGAATTGCAAAACTCCTTGAAGCTAGAGGTTCCTATCTCCCTCACTAACTTTAAGCATCAGCTGTCAAAGCTGCTTATCGATCACTGCACCTGTATATAGCCCTTCTGTAAATAGCCCATCCTACTACCTCATCCCCATATTTATTTTCGCTCAACTTCCTCTAAATTTTGCACTCCAGTATCTCTATTTGCACATCATCATTTGCACATTCCATCATTCCAGTGTTAATGCTAATCTGTAATTTATTTTGCCACTATGGCCTATTTATTGTCTTCCTAACCTTTCTAGCCTTCCATTTTGCACTACATTTGCACTCTGTATATAGATTTTATTTTGTGTTATTGAATGTACGTTTGTTTATTTCCCATGTGTAACTCTGTGTTGTTTTTTGTCGCACTGCCTTGCTTTGTCTTGGCCAGGTAGCAGTTGCAAATGAGAACTTGTTCTCACCTGTGAGGGTTTGGCTGTGGTTAGACCTTACTCCCAATAAGGGGAGTGGTAGAACCACAGTCGAGCCCTCACACCCTAACTAGGGGAGGTAATAATCCTCAATCAGAGACAGCTGTACAGAGTTGTCTCTGATTGGGGATTGCATTTAGGCACCACTCTCAGCCACCTGTGTGTGGGTCATTGTTAGATGTTGGATGTATGTACGTCTCATGTCACATGTCACAGCCAAGTGAGTGTTTCAGTTTTCATTGCTACGTTGTTTTGTTGTTTTGTTTTGTATAGTTCGTTACATTTAAAGTTTATTAGTTAAAATAAACATGTCGAACTATCGCTGCGCTTCGCCTTGGTCTCTCTCTACACCCACTCGTGACATCACCTGACATACCTGGTTAAATAAAGGTGAAATAAAAATAAAAAAATAAAATAAACAGAACATGCAATTGTGACAAGAAAGCGTTAAAACATAATGAATGTATATTCTGTTTGGTGGGGAAATTACTTTACAACACATACACCTGTAAAGTGTTGACATGCTGCATGAATCACTTAAAGGAACAGGAGCAAATTGATGAGACTTTACTGACATATATTGAAAAACCTTGTCACTGGACTTCATAACTGTGGATGGCAGTCTATAGGAGGAGCACAGACAAAGAAGATCTGTCATATAACTGATCAGGAGACAGAGAGAACATCTCAGTGGTTGTGGCTGAAGAGTGAGAAGCAGAGGGAGAGGCAGGACTATGCTTTCCCATGCATTACATGAAACTGACACTGTAAATGACTCCACCAATGCAACGGACATAAGGTTTGAAATCTATATTATTATATTTTCAACGTACCACATCAAAATAAATAAAAATAATGAACCCCAATTATTTTTTCACAACCCATGTCCAAATGACTTGCAAATTTGCTTAAACCCTTGGCACGTGTTGGAGCTAAACAAAAATTGACAACATACATAATGTCCCAAAGTACTCCACATTTGTAGTTATTCACTACTTGTAGATATTGCCTCAGCAAAGTATAGCAGGTGTCCTCGCAAGATCCACAGCAAGCACAGCTATCAATGCTGCCAGTACTCCGTAGCAGCAACAGACATCACGTGGAATCCCGAACTCGTCGATTGTCCAATTCTCTCCAGGTCTCGCATGATGCTAGGCTAACCTAGTGGATGGCGAATGTCTCCACAATGCGAATACATCTCCAGTCTCCACTAGGTCTTTCATAACAAAAAAATAATACTCTCTTATACAAATAAAATCAGGATTTCCCTTCAAAACTCTGTAGGTATGTTTTTGTTCCCACTTTATCGTCTCCTTTATTCCTTTTTCTTCACCAACACCGTTAAAGTCTCGTCTCCCTCTACTTTTTTCCAGGCCTCCTGTTAACCAGTCAACTCTTCCATTGGCCACAACTTAACAAGCTTCCTCATTGGTCAAAACTTAACAAGATATGTGGAAAACTTAAACTTAAAAGTAAACCAACCTATTCACTTGTACATTAAAGAAACATTGCTTCAAAAGAAATGTATTCACGACATTACAAATCAGGAGCGGTTGGATCACCTTTTAAATCTAATACCAATTCATTATAACAAATAATCTCTATACTTGGTTTTAACAAGGGAATTACATTAAGGAGGATGTATTCTCTTGAGTAAGCCCACCCCTGACCTAAAATATGCATAAGAGGATTTTGTCATGAGCTGTCAGGTTTTTGTACAGTGTTTCTGGGTTTCCTGTCACTGTGGGCCTCAGAGCACAGTAGTACAAAGCAGAGTCTGTCACTTCAGCAGAGGAGATCACCAGATCCACACGTTTGGCTTTTTTGTCATGATTTAGAGTGAACCCTGGAGTTTTTGCAGGCATATGTTCCATAACCAGTAACTGTGGTTCTGATTTTGGATATTGCCGATACCATTGAAGAATGGAACCAGAGGTGTAGTTACAAGAGAGAGTAACTTTGTCCTCTTCTGAAGCCACTTCTACATCAGTGTAAGGTGTTATTACCTGTTCAGAACTGAGACCTGTAAAACAATATATATATTACTTTAAACGCACATGGAATATTTAATTAATTTCAAATGCAGTTAAAAAAAACTAAAAAAAACATGCATCCTCATGTTGTTCATCATCTTTATAATCTTTGATTTGAAAAATAAATACACCTTAACATAATCACACTCAGTTTAAATGAAAATGTAATTACTTACATATCAAGACAAAGAAGAGTAAAAGTGAACAGAACAACATTGTAGATGGCAGGAAGTGTAGAATAAGCACCAGCTGCTGATGAAAAGAACAGCATCAACTGTCTATGATCTTCATGGTAGTATCATGTTTTATCCTGAGGATTCATGATCTAATCCTGAGTTCTATAGTTTTAGCTCCTCCTACTAACTATGTTGAAACAAATATATTTTATATTTACATTTAAAAGCAGTTTACGAATGATTTATACACTAAATACTCCACTTGATGGTGATGTGGTCAAAGAAATACATCAGATGCATGTAAATCTCTAACTAAGTGACAGGTCTGTAATATGGTTAGTGCTGAGTCAGTGAGTTATGTATCCCTGTGGTTGTCACAGTACAGTAGTACAGAGCAGAGTTTCTCACTTCATTAGAGGAGATCTCCAGATCCACACAGGTCTTCTCTTTGTTCAGTTTAAAAGTGAGGTGAGGTTATGGAGGTTCTTACCACAGTCCTAGAGGCATGGCAGATGAAGAGGAGGAATTGGGGCCTATCCCGAACCTTAACCCTTACCTTACCCATTCAGAATAAATGCCTGACCTTAAAGTGGAACTGACAGCATTTTAACTACTTTGCAGATATGTCTAAAAAAACATACAAACATAATATCAGTGAAAATGATCAAACTCCCATTTTATAACCCTTTAGACTCCAATATAATTATTGAATGCTGCTGTAGATTACCAAGAATTTTCAAGATAAATCTAATTTTCTCACACACTACTGTGTAGTACAGAGCACACCTAACCTTAACCTTAACCCTAACACTAACACTAACCTTAACATAAAAACCTAACCTTAACCCTAACCCTAAACCTAACCCTAGATCCTAACCCTAACACTAACCCTATCTCCTAACCCTAAATCTAATTCTAACACTAATTCTAACTTTAACCATACATACACTCCCACCTTGTGGGGACCAACAAAATGTCCCCACTTGTTCATTTTTGTCTTGGTTTACTATTCTTGTGGGGAATTCCGGTCCCCAGAAGTATATTTAAACATGCCTACACACGCACACACACACACACACACACTCGCTCTCTCTCCTCCAATTAACTCTTGATTTCTTGCTTGACAGACTAACTAACTTTTTGCCAATGTTAGCTGATTTGTTACGAAGCTGGAACAAGCAACTTGAATTAGAAATAGTGTTAGAATTAGATTTAAGGTTAGGATTAGGGTTAGGGTTAAGGTTAGGTTTTTTGGGTTAAGGTTAGTGTTAGTGTTAGGGTTAAGGTTAAGTTTGGATATTGTAAACAAATATCCAACTCATCATATGAGCTCCACTGTGTGGGCATCTACTACCCTAACATGCTGCCCAAACCGGACACGTCACTTGCACGAGTGTTGCAAAAATAAATGTACACATACATGTTATTCAATCATTGCATCCACACTGCTCGCACACGCCAACGAGCGTCTGCGTTGCCAGGCATTAAAGTAGAAGTTGGTTCTATTTGTGACGCTGAACGCGCTGCAAGCCCTGCCTCTCCCATCTCCTCATTGGTTTACTGAACTGAGGTCAGTGATGGTAATCCACCTGGAGGAAGGAGACATGACTAGAAACGATTCGGTTGACCGTTTTATCTGTGAATTAGTTATTTCAGGTAAAATAACAACTCAATGTTTATATAACAGGACAAATTAGCTAGCAACAGAAAGCTAGCAAAACTGCCATACATATTTAATGCTTTTCGACCTGTCCCCAAATTAATATAATTGGTTCAGAGTCTGTTTTGATATTTATACGGTTTGGGCATGGTGTAATACGACAGCTATTCTACCAAATAATAGGAAAACGAGGCAATGCCACCTAGTAAACCTGACAAACCATAAACTAATCCCAACAGTTAAACACAATTTACTCTAGCCTTCATTTTTTTTTTGATATATATATATTTATATATAATATATTGACCTTTTATTTAACTAGGCATCAGTAGAAGCAAGTAAAAAACAACCAACTAGTAAGCTAACTATATACAGCTAAACACTGCAAATATTTCTATGATACAGACTGCAATTATTCAAGCTCCACTATTGATGTGCTCGCCTGTACCAACCAAGCTATCATGACATGACAGGACTTGCTAATCTTTGAGCGATTCTCCAAGTTTCACAGTATCAAACATTGACAGCACTAAACAGATACAGCGGGTGAAATAAGTATTGAACACGTCACCATTGTTCTCAGTAAATATATTTCCAAAGGTGCTATTGACATGACATTTTCACCAGATGTTGGTAACAACCCATGTAATCCATACATACAAAGAAACCAAAACAAATAAGTTCAGAAATTAAGTTATGTGTAATAATGTGAAATGACACAAGGAAAAAGTATTGAACACATGAAGAAAGGGAGATGCAAAAAGGCATGGAAAGCCAAGACAACAGCTGAAAACTATCAGTAATTAAAAAGCAATCCAGCCCCCTGTCAGTGCAAATTAATATCAGCTGGTTCAGTCCCAACTGATGGCCTACAAAAAGGTCTCATTCCCAAGGTGTCACACAAGACACATCTCATGATGGGTAAAAGCAAAGAGCTGTCTCAAGACCTTCGCAACCTAATTGTTGCAAAACATAATGATGGCATTGGTTATAGACGCATTTCTAAGCTTCTGAATGTTCCAGTGAGCACTGTTGGGGCCATAATACGGAAGTGGAAAGACAATCATTTCACCATAAATTTGCCTTGACCAGGTGCTCCTCACAAGATTTCTGACAGAGGAGTGAAAAGAATAATCAGAAGAGTTGTCTAAGAGCCAAGGACCACTTGTGGAGAGCTTCAAAAAGACCTGCAATTAGCAGGTACTGTTGTCTCAAAGAAAACAGTAAGTAATGCACTCCACCACCATAGATAGATAGATAGATAGGTACTTTATTGATCCCCCGGGGGGGAAATTTCATTGTCAAGCAGCTACAACAAAAACACAGGGCAGGTGCAAAATGCCACAACGAAAGTACACATGGCCTGTATGCACGCTCACCACGCAAGACTCCATTGCTGAAAAAAAAGCATGTTGAAGCATGTTGAAGCTCGTTTAAAGTTTGCTGCACAACATTTGGAAAAGCCAGTGAAATACTGGGAGAATATAGTGTGGTCAGATGAGAGCTAAATTTAACTGTTTGGATGTCATAATACACACCATGTTTGGAGGAGAAATGGCACTGCACATCACCCTAAAAACACCATACCAACAGTGAAGTTTGGAGGTGGGAACATCATGGTGTGGGGCTGCTTTTCAGCAAATGGTACTGGCAAACTTCACATAATTGAAGGAAGGATGAATGGGCAAATTTACAGAGACATTATTGACAAACATCTGCTGCCATCTACCAGGATGATGAAGATGAAACGAGGGTGGACATTTCAGCAAGACAATGATCCCAAACACACAGCCAAGGAAACTCTCAATTGGTTTCAAAGAAAGAAAATAAAGCTGCTAGAATGGCCCAGCCAATCACCTGACTTAAATCCCATTGAAAATGGAAAGAACTGAAGATCAAGATTCATAGAAGAGGCCCACGGAACCTTCAAGATTTGAAACATCTGGTGAAAATTATGTCAATAGCACCTTTGTAAATATATTTACTGAGAAAAATAGTAACTTATTCAATACTTATTTCACCCGCTGTATATGTTGTTTACTTATTTCACTCACCTCAACATCAAAGTGCAAGGACATGTGCGAATCCATATCACCAACCATCATAGATAAAGCCTATTTCACAGTAAAAATGTGTGTCTGCTTCGGCGCTAGTAGCAAATTCACTTTTCAATATTGACAAAGATATTATTGTTAGAAAAACAAGGTTGTTCGTGGCCACTATAGTAATTATAAGGAAGGCCTTTGACTGCCACTATGGAGCTGACAGTCCCCGAAATCGAGAACTAGAATTACTTTTAAAAACTGTGTCAATTTCAAAGTGGTGTTGTATACTGTACAGACAGATGTATTGTCATAGTGTAGCTCAGTATGTTTTTGTAAGAGGGCTGTATATCCTGTTGTCACAGTGGGCTTCAGAGCACAGTAGTACACAGCAGAGTCAGACAGCTGCAACCTCTGGATCGTCAAGGGGACTGATTTGGAGTTGGCATCTAGATCGGCATGAAATCTCTCCTTGAACTCAGTAGCATTGTCCCCAGTTCCAAAACTGAGCCGCATAAGCATATACTTGGGGTAGTCGTTTGCTCGCTGTTTGTACCAGAATAGATATGGACTTGGATCCATATCTAGGACAACGAGCACCATTCCTAGGTTTGGCGCCGCCCTGAGTGGTCGCCTTTTAAGCAGCTCCCGTTGTCCCGTTGTTCGTGCATTAATTGTTGTTTTAGTTCGTTTTCTTTCGTCTATTTTCTTTAGTTTTATTTTTTATTTTGCTACAGTCGAACTATAACAGTTCAGGATTATGGATTTTATGGATTTTATCGCAGCTGAACGTCGACAGGAGTCGTCAACTGTTATTGTTTACAACAGAGCCCAGCTCCTGGATTTAGCCCACGCAGCGCTGCTGCTCCCCAGGGAAAAGTTTGATATTCCGGACGAATTGAAAAGACGACGCCGTGGATGCAGGGCGGGATTGAAATGTAAGGCAAAGCGGAGGAGGTTCAAGTACAAGCCGGCTATACCATCTATTGTTATGGGCAATGTGAGGTGTCTACATAACAAGATGGATGAGTTGGCGGGACTTGTTCGTGGACAAAGGATTTATCGGGAAACGAGCCTAATGTGTTTTACTGAGACTTGGCTGAACGATAACATCCCCATACAGAACGTCACTATCGACGGTTTCCAGACCATCACAGCGGACAGGGATCGCGTCTCTTCCGGTAAGAGTAAGGGTGGTGGGCTGGCTTTATTAGTTAACAACAGATGGTGTCATCCCAAACATATTACTCTTAAGGAAAAGTTTTGTAGCCCGGACATTGAACTGCTAGCCGTTAGCCTGAGACCCTACTATCTACCTAGGGAATTCACGGCGGCCATTGCTGTTATTGTTTACATCCCGCCCTCTGCTGACGCAAACGCAGCGTGTGACGTCATCCACTCTGTTATCGCGAGGTTACAGACAGCGCATCCCAGTGCTTTCTTTGCAATTTCGGGGGATTTTAACCATGCATCTCTCTCTTCAACGCTGCCCACGTTCAAACAGTTCGTGAAGTGCCCAACCAGGAATAATAAAACTCTGGACTTGTTATATGCTAATGTGAAGGATGCATACAACTCCACTGCACTCCCTCCCCTCGGTAGATCGGATCACAACCTTGTCCACCTCACCCCACTCTACAGGCCTATGGTCCAACAGCAGCCTGCAACCACCAGGACTATTAGGAGATGGTCCCCGGAGGCGAATGAGGCCCTACAGGACTGCTTTGAAACAACAGACTGGGATGTGTTCTGTGAGGCTCATGGGGAGGACATCGATGGACTCACTGACTGCATAACAGACTATATTAATTTTTGTGTAGACAACACTGTACCCACCAGGAAGGTACACTGTTTCCCAAACAATAAACCCTGGGTCACCAGCGACCTGAAGGCCCTGCTGAATGAGAAGAAGAGGGCCTTCAAGGAGAAGGACAAGGACAAATTGAAATGCGTCCAGAGGGAGCTGAAGTTGCGGATTGCTGAGGGGAAGAGAGTGTATAAGGAGAAGATGGAGGACAAGCTGAGGCAGAGCCAGGTGAGAGAGGTGTGGAAGGGTATGAGAAATATCACTGGCTTCAAAAAGTCAAACAGTGGGCAGACGGAGGGGACCCAGGACAGAGCCAATGAGCTGAACCAATTTTTTAACAGGTTCGATACTGGCCCTGTCCACCTCCCCTCCAGCTCCCCAGACCACACACCCTCACGGCTATCCCACCCCCACTTTGCTCACAGCACCTCTGCTGAGACAATCAGTGACCCCACCTCCGCCCCTGCCCCCCCTGGACTGCCCCCCTCCTCAACACCCCCCTTCCCCCCACCTCCCTACCTGGGCTGGCTTTCACCACCAACCAAGTGAAGAGAGAGCTGGAGAGACTACACCAGTGGAAAGCGGCGGGCCCTGATGGCATCAGCCCAAGGGTGCTGAGGGTCTGTGCTGACCAACTGTGTGGAATACTCCAGCGTCTTTTCAACCTTAGCCTGAGCCTAGAAAGGGTCCCTGTGCTGTGGAAAACATCCTGCCTCGTCCCAGTGCCCAAGAAGGCACACCCCACTGTCCTGAATGACTTCAGACCTGTAGCGCTAACATCCCACATCATGAAGACCCTGGAAAGGTTAGTCCTCGCTCACCTCAGACCCCTGGTGTGTTCATCAATGGACCCCCTGCAGTTTGCATACCAGCGCAACATCGGGGTGGATGATGCAATCATCTACCTTCTGCAGAGGGCCTACTCTCACCTGGACAACGCAGGTTGCACTGTGAGGGTCATGTTTTTTGACTTCTCCAGTGCCTTCAATACCATTCAGCCCCTGCTACTGGGTGAGAAGATGAGGAGGATGAAAGTGGAAGCACCCTTAGTCTCCTGGGTCACGGACTACCTGACCGGTAGGCCACAATTTGTGCGACTACAGAGCTGTGTGTCAGAACGGGCAGTTAGCAACACAGGGGCCCCCCAGGGTACGGTCCTGTCCCCCTTCCTGTTCACCCTCTACACCTCAGACTTCAGATATAACTCTGAAACATGCCACCTACAGAAGTTCTCGGATGACTCTGCTATTGTAGGGTGCATCAGGGGTGGGCAGGAGGAGGAGTACAGGAGCACAATCAGTGACTTTGTGTTGTGGTGTGAGCAGAACCACCTTCAGCTCAACATCAGCAAAACTAAGGAGATGGTGGTGGACTTCAGGAGAACCAAGGCACAACTGACTGCAGTCCCTATAAAGGGGATGGAGGTGGAAATGGTTGAGTCATACAAGTTCTTGGGTGTCCATATGGACAACAGACTGGAATGGGCTGGTAACACCGGGGCCCTGTACAAAAAGGGCCAGAGCCGACTCTACTTTCTGAGGAGGCTCAGGTCCTTCAACGTGTGCAGTAAACTACTGCATACCTTCTACCAGTCTGTGGTGGCCAGTGCCATCTTTTTTGCAGTGGTGTGCTGGGGAGCAAACATCAAAGCCGGTGATGCTTCTCGGGTAAATAAGCTGATCAGGAAGGCTAGCTCTGTCCTGGGGATGAGCCTTGACACTCTAGAGGAGGTGGCGGAGAGACGGATCCTGGCCAAACTGCTGGCCATCATGGACAACGTCACCCACCCTCTGCACGCTATGGTTATGACGCAGAGGAGCTCTTTCAGTCACAGACTGATCCCACCACGGTGTGCCAGAGAGAGCTACAGGAGGTCCTTCCTGCCGGCGGCTATGAGACTATATAATGCCTCACCGGGGTGCCGTGCCGTCGGCAACATAGATCTGGAACTGTTGGGGTGCTAGGACCTAGTTTAACAATTATGCATCCATCCGTGAGTAACTCTGTTCCGTCAGCACTCATCCACTCAGGACCTACTTATTCATACAGGTCTGTATATACATACCCATGTACAGTTGTTATATTATATCACATGCAATATTGTAAGTAATTATTGGACCTAGGCATTCACTCAGGAATGCATATTAGTATCCTGCCAGTTGCACCTTTTCTCATTGCTTTTAGTATATCAAATGTGCAATAAGTGCAGTTGTCTGTAATTAAACCCTGCGCACTAAGGACTGTATTTTAAGGGAATTACTATTATTACCCCAATGATATCATACACACATTTAGCTATTAAAGTATCTCTTCCTGTCATTTACCTGTACAGTTTGTGTAAACATGCAAGTATTCACTTATCTGTAAATATAACTGTATACCTAACTGTACAGCTAATTTAACCATGCAAAATTTTCACTTACCTGTTCATTTACCCAGTCTGTCTATTAAGTAAACTATTATTACCCTCGCTCATATCATACGCATTAGCTACTGAAGTATTTCTCTGCCATCAACCTGTATAGTATAGTTAACCATCCAACATCCACCAATGTATAGTGTACATATTCAGCCAACCACTCATACTATGCAATGTCCTTTTATAGCTTTTTTTTTGCACTCCAGATATCCTGTATTTCTATACTTTTTCATACTGCCGCTCTATGTATCATGTATCGTGTATCTGTCTTTTGTGTACTTTCGTTGTGGCATTTTGCACCTGCCCTGTGTTTTTGTTGTAGCTGCTTGATAATGAAATTTCCCCCCCGGGGGATCAATAAAGTACCTATCTATCTATCTATCTATCTATCTATCTATCTATCTATCGTCTGTTTCATAATGACAGGCAAGTGTTATTTGTCCTCCTTCAGTAGCCATCTCAACTCCTTTTGGCTGTGACACACTGTCTCCTCTGCATTCTGGAGAGAAATTAAACAATACGATGAAATCTTTTTTTTTATACCCATTAAATCATTTGGAGGATATAGAGTGTGAAACTTTCTCTATTTTACATGACAACATAAAGGGATAATTATAGCAATGGCATTAAGCAAATTAAATAATAGTTATCATACCACAACATAATGCAGCAATAATCAGAATATTCTTCAGCCAGGGTCCCATGTCTGCTACTGTGAGATCAATGGGAGAAGAGTAAAACCCTGATGTAGCTTGGCCATGATGAGACTATGAGATCCTTGTCTCCTCCTCTTTTGGTGCATTTTCAAACATAGAGAATCCTGTGACAAACACTCTAAAGAGCAAGATGTGAAATTCAGCCTGGAATCAAATTTCCTCTGGAACTCATCATTATTGCTCCCTTCTGAATAACGATTTCTTCTCAGGACATACTGAGGAGAGTCTCTAGTTAACTGGATGTACCAGAAGAGATTAGGAGATGTAGTACTGGTAGTGTAGTTACAACTGAGTGTTACCAGTCCTCCTTCAAGGACAGTAACATGTCCACTCTGCTGGTTAACAGCCTCTTCACCTTTGCAATCTGAAATAATATATTTGGGGGTTTTATAATACATCATAGGCTAAGGTTCATAGAATGTAGAATGTAGAAAGGAGAAGCACTATACAGTACCTGCAATTAGCCCATACATGCAATAACAGATTCACTACATGGAACAAAACAGAGAGTAGTCTGTCGAAGAAATCCAAGTGTCTGTCCTATATCTGAGATTTATATGAAAGATTATTTTTTGTTGTTTAAAAAAAAAAAAATGTTGGTCACTAAACATTTTTACGTGAGTCTCACCTTTCCAAAGAGGGGTCATATTAGTGTGTAGCCCGAACTGTTCTGACGCTACAGACAGAAGTTGGCCGATAGAATGCACCGACTTCATACGAGTCCCAGGACTCTTGTATGGGTAATAAAGCAAAACGTCACCATTGTGTTCTTCAGTACCTCATCTTTACATAGAGGGGTAATAATAGTTTGTGGGCCGTTCGGACGCTACAGATGATTTTGGTCTGACAAACACCGTTCTAACTCTGTCACTTTTCACTACAGACACATCCAATGCAAAAAAACTGACCGATTTTTATGGGGATTTTTTTATTATGCTCATTAGATTTCCGTGGGGGAGCTGACATCAAATCTAGTTTTAAAAAAACATTAGTCAAGTCAACTGATGATTGGTTTTATGATTGAAACCAATGACTGACCCTGGATGCAACCATGACCATAATCCCTGTCTTCGCAGTGTACATTTACATAAATGAGCCATCTGGTTTGCTTAACATAAGGAAATTAGAAATTATTAATTATTTTGATACTTAAGCATATTTTTGCAGTTACATTTACAAAAACAAATACTTCTAGACTTTTATTTAATTAGTATTTTATTATTTTATTGGGAGACTTCCACTTGAATTTATTTAAACTGACTGATTTACTTATATGAACTGTAACTCAGTCAAAGCTTTGAAATTGTTGCATGTTGCGTTTATATTTTTGTTCAGTGTATAAAATAATTGCAAATTGTGAATACAAGAAGAACAAACAAAATATGCAATTGTGACAAGAAAGCATTAAAACATAATGAATGAATATTCTGTTTGGTGGGGAAATTCTACAACACAGACACGTGTAAAGTGTTGACATGCTGCATGAATCACTTAAAGCAACATGAGCAAATTGATGAGACTCTACTGACATCTATTGACTCTCACTGGTAATTTACCCTTAAATACAAGCAATGTCAAGGTTTCACCTTGTTAGGCAGGATGTTGTCAGATGAGCAGAAGTAACAGCAGACTTCTTGCTGATGCTTGATGCCACTGTCACATCCTCAAAATACAGGGCTGCACTGGAATATGATTACCTTAGTCTCCCTCTATTGGATATTGTAGAAAACTGTTATTTATCTACATGTATTATTATCTTGATTTCAGATCAACAGAGTTGCTTGATGCAAGATCTGCAAGATTTTCATTTATTCAACATGAGGTGTTCATTCATTCACAGATTGTTGTTTTCCTATTTCAATCTAAAGTATAAATCAGTAACACAATCAGAGCCTTAATGCGTTTCTGTCACTTTTCCATAAAAATTTGTATTTTATATATTTTATTATTGTTCATTGAAAATCTTTCATTGTTCATTTTCAGTGTATGTGTGTTTTGTCTGTATGAGGTAATGATGAAATTCAGAACTTGATAATTTTTTATGTTTAGGGGATGTCAGTTTTTTTTGTTCAGGTTTTTGTACGTTGTGTGTAGGTTTAGTCACTGTGGGATGAAGTACACAGTAGTACAGATCAGAGTCTGTCATTCATCAGAGGTTCTCTCTTTATTCAGTTAAACAGACTGTCAAGTGTCTTCAGGTTTAGCTTTCACCACAGAGGGGTTTGTTGAAACTCCAGTGAGGAGTGACTCACCCACAAGTGAAAATATTGAAATGTTCCTACTAAAATGCTGGAAAATGTTATTTGACACAGTGAAAAGAGTGAACACAAGTATAGTTATGACAGAATGACTCCCCTGGTTTTTCACTGTCAGCTATAAAAGGCATTTCCTTTTCTCTGCCTCAATTATATAACACTTCTCCTTGACTTAAAAAACAGCACACAACACAAAGTACGGTACACACGCACCCACGTTCACAGTGTTTTTGTAAAGGGCCTGTAGATCCTGTTTAGGAATATTTTTTATGTTATGTTATCTTGTACACTTATTGTCATAAAGCTGCTTTTGAGTGTTCAGAGATAAAATACTGTAGTTCTTCTGACTGTCATGGGTGTGACTTGAGTCTTCAGAGGATAAGGGTAATATGGGATATGAAAATTGGGTATTTAATGTAGTGGTACTCCGTTCATGTTATACTTCAGTATGAAGAAAATTGTTACAAATGTATAATTGATTTGGACATCAAGTTAAGGTTAGGGTTAGGATTATAGCTAGAATATAGGGGTTTAGTGTTTAGAACATATTAATTCTTCTGCCTATTGATAACTTTCTCCCGATAATCAGATGTTCTAGGTTTTTGTACAGTGACTCTCGGTTTCCTGTCACAGTGGGCCTCAGAGCACAGTAGTACACAGCAGAGTCAGACAGCTGCAACCTCTGGATCGTCAAGGGGACTGATTGTGTCTTGGCATTCAGACTTGCATTGAATCTCTCCTTGAACCCTACAGCATTGTCTCCAGGTCCAAAAGGATAAAGGCTCAGCATATGTTTAGGGAAGTCATTTGCTTCTTGTTTGTACCAATATAGATATGCATTATTAGCAGTGGTGTTATATTGACAACTCAGAGTTACCATTCCTCCTTCTGTAGCAATAAGACCTCCTGGCTGCTGTTGCACGTTGTCTCCTGTACACTCTGGGGAAAATAAGAAATACAATTCGAAAGATTATAAAAGTTTGAAAAAATGAAATAAAAATGTATTAAGAATATAACAAACATATGAGAAGAGAAATTAGAGAAAATGTTCCATCTTACCGAAGCACAATACAGCAAGAACCAGCCAGATGATCAGACAGAGTACCATGGTTATGCAGAACACAGAGAGTGACTGTGAGTTACAGTAAGAGGTAGAGATCCTCTCTCTCTCTTCCATGTCCATCTCAGCCTGTATATCACCATCAACTGACAGACATGAAGGAGGAGCCTGTTGTTAAGAAATGTGTGTCAATATTACCTCGTCAATTTTAAATATTAGCACTATTAGGAGTACATTAGACAAAGTGAAAAGCCTATAGCTCACATTAAATGGAAAGTAGCCTTAAGGAATTGCCAATGACATAAATGTTCCATGAAGTGAGTATGATAAACTATATAAAAGTATATTTGAAAAGCTACAGATATTGTATTATAAGTCGGTACAAACACTCATGTTTCATATAGTATCTAATTCAGATCTACTACTGTATAATAAAGTATATTGAGATTACATTGTCTGTTTTGGTGGTAACGTTTTATTTGTACTTTGTGTTTCTATTGTCACATGTGAAACCTATAGTTTTTGTAAGAGGTCTGTATATCCTGTTGTCACAGTGGGCCTCAGAGCACAGTAGTACACAGCAGTCAGACAGCTGCACCCTCTGGATCGTCAAGGGGACTGATTTGGAGTTGGCATCTAGATCGGCATGAAATCTCTCCTTGAATTCAGTAGCATTGTCCCCAGTTCCAAAACTGAACCGCTTAAGCATATACTTGGGGTAGTCGTTTGCTCGCTGTTTGTACCAGAATAGATATGGACTTGGATCGTCTGTTTCATAATGACAGGCAAGTGTTATTTGTCCTCCTTCGGTAGCCATCTCAACTCCTTTTGGCTGTGACACACTGTCTCCTCTGCATTCTGGAGAGAAATTAAACAATACGTTGAAAAAATTTGATTTATACCCATTAATTCATTGGAAGCGTATAAAGTGATTAACTTTCTCTATTTTACATGACAACAGAAAGGGATCATTTATGCAATGTCAGTATGCAAAAAAATAAATGAATAGTTATGAATCATACCACAACAAAATGCAGCAAGAATCAGAATATTCTTCAGCCAATATTCCATGTCTACTGTGAGATGGGTAGGTGAGGAGAGCGCAAACACACTCGTATGTCTCTATGAATGTTTAATCTCTGTCTTATAGGAAGTATTGAGGAGGAGCTTACACTAGGCTCTCGAAGAGTCTTATATCACACTATCAAATAGTTTTTGTAAGGGGGCTGTATATCCTGTTGTCACAGTGGGCCTCAGAGCACAGTAGTACACAGCAGAGTCAGACAGCTGCAACCTCTGGATCGTCAAGGGGACAGAGCTATATGTGGAATTCAGCCTGGAATCAAACCTCTTCTTGAACTCATCATCAGGTAGCCCAGTGGTTAGAGTGTTGGGCCTGTAACCGAAAGGTTGCTGGATTGAATCCCCGAGCTGACAAGGTAAAAATCTTTTGTTCTGCCCCTGAACAAGGCAGTTAACCCACTGTTCCTAGGCCGTCATTGAAAATAAGAATTTGTTCTTAACTGACTTGCCTAGTAAAATAAAGGTAAAAATAAAATAAAAAACTATTGCTCCCTTCTGAATAACGATCTCTTCTCAGGACATACTGAGGAGAGTCCCTAGCTAACTGGATGTACCAGAAGAGATTAGGAGATGTACTACTGGTAGTGTAGTTACAGCTGAGTGTTACCAGTCCTCCTTCAAGGGCAGTAACATGTCCACTCTGCTGGTTAACAGCCTCTTCACCTTCACCTTATAATACATAATAGGCTAAGATTCATAGAATGAGAATGTAGAAAGGAGAAGCACTATACCGTACCAAAATAACATGCAGCCAGGATAAGTAAAGTATTCCTAAACCAATGTGCCATTATGATTCATGTATAGAGGAAGAATGTTATAGACTTTATGTTCCATCCACTGTAGCTGAGAAGTCTCATTATTGTGAGTAGGGGAGGAGCTTATATTCAACTGTTTAGTTGAACTGCAAAAGGGATTCCTTTTTAAATATTATGTATTTGGTGCCATTAAATGTCTCCTTTAATGAATGTTATCTTCTTCTCCAAGTCCTTTGAAGATTCAAATTTGTTAGTTGTTATTGGCCTCTGAGAAATATATTTCATGTTCAGGCCAAATTGAACTAATCTGTGTTAATAAGTGATTTTTTATAGGATCCACTGTGGAATGTTTGTTTATTAATATCATGTCATATTGGGGCCAGCTTGTCTGAGCTGGGCCTCTCGCTATCTCTTTCTTGATGTGTGTCAGATGTATTGACATCTTGTTTTGATGTCCTCTTGGCTGTTACATTCACCGGTGGTTGCTATGGGGATCCAAATCTGAATAAATATATTGTATGAAATCTCCATTGAATATTTGATATTTCTCCTCACATTCTGAACTTCTTCAATACCAGAGATATCATCATAACAATTGGAGTCTACGAACACGATCCCAGCGCACGGCTAAACCACAGGTAAGTAGACTCTCATTGTTTAACTATTGAATTGTGTTGAGTCTGTTTACATGGGGTAAAGCCGGGCTGGTAAGAACGTAAAGGATGACTTGCTATTGATTTAGGAGGATTATCAGATGGTGTGAAGGATGTGAAGAAGGCAATAGGCTGACAAATTCAAAGTAAAATAAGAGTCGATTGACGCTGTGATTCAAGATAGAGGGTGCGTTCAAATAAATGAGTAGACAAGCAAGGGAAGAAGAAGAGCCTTAAAAAGCCATAATTGATTAAGGGAGTGAAACCATCTTGTTGCATAAAAGTAAGTTGCTAGTTGAGTAGCAATTGTGGGTAATGTCAGCCTTGTAAGCATTTTACAAGCTTTTGAAGTGAGTTGCTAGTTAAGAATAAGAGCCTTAAAAAAAATGAAGTTGTAAGCTTTGGTTTGAAGTCTAAGAATAAGAGCCTTAAAAGAAAAAGCAAGTTGTAAGATTTAGCAAGGTCTAATAGTATCGTAAAACACAAGATGATCCTATTTAGCAAGCTACTGGTTTAACAATACTTAGGCTAAGTAGGTTGATAAGTGGGGTTTGAGTCCTCAGAGTGGATTAAAGGCCCTTGAAGTCCTTTGTGATTTACTTAACGGACCGAGAGATAAAGACGCACACGGAGTAAGACTCCAGCAGCTAAAATACAATATATATTGAAGCACAGCATCAATCTTTCAATAGACAAACAACATTTTAATAAAGCTCAAGTTGGGGATTTGATTCATATATTGTCACGTGAGTCTGTGTGGAGAGACCAAGACGCAGCGCAGGGATAGTAGTTCGACATCTTTATTTATTTATACTATGTAATAATATGTTATAAAGTACTATGTATAAATAAAAACACAAATGATGAACTACCGAACAAAAAATACGAATAGACTAAACATCACGTACATCAACACAAACACGAAGGAACGGACGTAACAAAAGTGGCACACTTACTTTCACAGTGACTCGCGAAATGATCGACATAACGATAACGACCCACAAACCAGTGTGAAAATCTACCAACCTATGTAGGATCTCTAATTAGAGACGATGCGCTACAGCTGCCTCTAATTAGGGATCCCACACAAACCACCACCAGAAAGAGAACGAAAAGACCTGTCAGACTCTGACCATGGTTACCTAGAGAAGCAAATAGGCTTCTCTATGGCCAGAGCCTGACAAATATTTAATTACTAACATTGCATGAACTAAATTATGGGGAGTCAGTGAGGCGTAGTCGGACAAGATGATAATAATTCTAAAATAAATCAGAGCATGATTTACCTTGAAGGGAAAGGAAAACAATGACAAAATTGTTTACTAACTATGGTAAGGTGCACCTGTAATTGTTTTAAACCTGTACCCTATTTTAGAAGTATTGAAAGATGTACATGTATGAGTTGCTATCCTTTAGAGCTCCCAAGTGGTGCAGTGGTCTAAGACACTGCATCTCAGTGATGGAGGAATAATGCTTCCACCCACAGTGTCGTTGCGCTTTGGTGCACCAGAAGTGTATTCATTTCCAATGGAATGCTGCATTTGACTTGCAGCATTGCGTTGCAGGGGCGGTTGCAGTGCGTTCTGTGTGGAGCATATGATGGATTTATTGAACGTGTACGTAAAACTGTATGCGTAAAGAGGTTGACAGAAATGGTAGTAGAAGGGGAATGTTGAACTTATGTTGTGCAAATATCTAGATGACGCTGCATAATATTTTGCTCAGTGTTGCATTAGGAGTGGTCAAAGCTAACTACAGACATCATGGTTTGAGTCAAGACAGTATCATAATCAGCAGTGATTGGGAGTCCCATAGGGCGGCGCACAATTGGCCCAGCGTCATCCGAGTTTGGACGGTGTGGGCAGTCATTGTAGATAATTTGTTCTTACATGACTTGCCTAGTTAAATGAAGGTTTAATAAAATAAAACAAATAAAAAATCATAGGAACTCACCCTGAAATAGAAATTGGAAAATACTACTGCAGGTTAAAATTAAGATATTGTAGAAAAATCTACTAATTGTATGTCTGGGAATTGCGATATGAGAGTTGACTGAATGTGGAAATATCTCTTAATTTGGAGTTTGGATAGTAACGTATATATAAACATGTATAATAAGATGATTGAAATTTGGATAAGAAGCACAGGGTGTTATTGAGAGCGGGATGATATGTTAGGAAGCAGCGGAAGGTCTATTGTTTCCATTGAGGATCCAATGACGGGCTGGTTCATTGTCTGTGAAAGAAAATAAAAATTCTAACGTTCTATATGGGTTCTGTGAAGATATTAAAATATGTTGAATTGTATGTGTGTAAAATTGATTAATAGAGATTTGTTGTAGTAATGATGGAGTTCAACGATAATAATATACTAAACTTGTGCCCCCAGATGTAGACGTACGTCAGGGGTGGGGCAAATAATAAATTTGCTTAGTTGGTATCTCATGGATTATTGGATAAAGATGAGGTTTAATCATTATTAAACTGTCTACAAAGTCTGGGAAATAGTCTCAGTAACTGATTGGCGTATATAAACCTTTGGTAAAAGTATGGGGAATTGATTTACCCTATCGATTTAACTATAAAACGCTCATGGGATTTTCTGAAGTCTGGGTAATACATTTAAAGTCAAACAGGCCATACGGTAGGGTTCGTCAACTAGATGTGGCATCGGGCCATATTTTTCCGAGTTAATAGTCGATGGGAGGCCAGTTGGGGAACTCTATCATACGCCCTGAATATAACGACACAGGGCGAGAACCAGATGCAGACACAGGAGGCAGATGGTTTGAGCTCTGATATTTATTATAGTTCAAGTGATAGACAAAGGCAGGTCAGGGACAGGCAAGAGTTCATCCACCAGATCAGAGTCCAGACAATACAATGCTGCAGGCAGTCTCGAGGTCGGGACAGGCAAAGGTTCAATCACCAGGTATGAGGAATGGTTTCCTGTCACAGCGGGCTCCGGGGCACAGTAGTACAGAGCAGAGTCTGTCACTTCAGCAGAGGAGATCTCCAGATCCACATGGTCAGTATGAACCTGAGATGACAGGCGAGGAGGGACAGGTTTCTGGACATATCCTGATTTAGTTATGAGAATCAGGAACTCTGGTTTAGACCTGGTATACTGACAATACCACTGTAGATTGTCTACAGAGCCAGTGTAGCTGCAGGATAGTGTGATGGTATCACCCTCCACACCACCCACCATAGACCTAGTGGGATTAATGTCATCTTCAAAACTGACACCTGTCAGAAAAGGAAATGTTGATGTTTTTGATAGCTTTTTTGACAACTATCAAATATGTTCTGGAGTTAAAATTATGAAATTGAATACAGCACTCACCAACAAGGACTGAGAGGAGGAGAAATTATGAAAGCAACAACATAGCTGATAGACACGGCATCAAAAAGACTCTGACACAAAACAGGCAGAGTTGAACATCTCTCTCTATTGCAATTTTTCAGTCTTGATGATTGGAAAAAATGTTGTAGCTCCGATTACTGCCAAAGACAGGGGGAGGTGAACAACCAAATGTGTTCATGTGTGTGTACATCGTAGTATTGAGGCACTCATTTATTTTTAACAATACTAATCCATTCATGTTATACTGCATTATGAAGAAATAAGTTTGAAATAAATATAGTGCAAATGTTGCTGTTTTTTGTATTTTATTTCTTTTGTTAGTTCTTTTTTTTTTTAAGTAGAAAAAACAAGTGTTCTAATGAATGTGAAATATTATAAAATACAACAATAAAACGAAAGAAGTGTACAACATAACAAAAGACATAAGTAAAAAAAAACAATTCATGATTTTGACTTTTTGAGAACATGTTCAAGTATGGGACAGCAGGAGATCGAATTTGAATATTGAAACAATGTCGAAGAGACAGACAGCAAGGTTTATACAAATCTCCACTGTTGAAAACAAAATGTTAGTCTAAAATAAATGTGAGATAATGTCTATTTGTCTTTTTATAGTGGAGATCAAGTTTATAAGTTGATGATAAGATGATTTTCTCTGGTATTGAAGAAGTCAGGATGCAAGAAGACACATAAACTATTAGATGGAGAGTTGATAGAATTAATTGAATTATACGGAACCGGATTCAGCATAACCAGCTGCACGTGAGATGCATCTTGCATTCAGAATGTAAGACAAAGGAAATGTTGTATCTTGTGAGGGCCAACAACAAACAATAATATTGCTGCATGTTTTTATTTTCCCAGGTGCTTTTACAACTAATATCAACATGTCTAAGTTAAATTGAAGACTACTGATTGAAGAGTGAAGAATACATCTTTCTCACAGTTCATTGAATATGAAGACAGAGAAACACTAGACCACCTGGTGATTTCTCACAGCACAGGTGTGACCACATTTCTCTGATCTAAATCTCTGACATTACTATACCAAATTGTGGTTGGATGTTACATTTTTAACCCTGCTTCATCAAAGCATTTTCGTTCTGCTTGTTTTTGTACAGGGTCTTATTCACGTTGTTTCACTGTGTATAATCCCTGAGAGCACAGTAGTAGAGAGCTGTGTCTGCCAGGGTTAGACTTGTTATAATCAGTTCAGTTGATGTCGGAGACGTTGTGGATTCATATCTCTTATCAGGGATATGTAGACACTGAGGAGCCTGGTTGGGATAATGCCTGTACCAGTAAAGCTCAGGAGAATAGCTGCTTGTTTCATATGTACAGCTCAGAGTTACTGATGATCCCTCAGTGGGGCTGTACTCCTCCTTGTCAGGAGAAATACTATCTCCAGATACCATTCCTGCAGAGGAAATATACATAAAAAAGCTGATTGAAAACACATGCTTATTTTTCACATTTAAATGACTTTACTTCATCAATAGATGTTTTACTACGAATACCATAATTATAATCTGATTATCAGGATAAAAGGAGTTAAAATGTTTATGTATTGTTTACCTGTAGTCATAATCAGAATGATCAAAACACTGATTGATTTCTCCATCTTCAGAATGATGTTTCATAAATTCACTCTCCTCTGAAATGTTCTTCTGTGTGTCACTGTGTGAGGTGTACAACCCTGCTAACGCCACACCCACCCTAGAAGTAAGGCATGCATGTTTTCTACACTAGTTCCAAGGCTACACTAGTTTTTGTAGGGGGCTGTATATCCTGTTGTCACAGTGGACCTCAGAGCACAGTAGTACACAGCAGAGTCAGACAGCTGGATCCTCTGGATTGTTAAGGGAACTGATTTGGTGATAGAACTGAGATGGGCATCAAATCTCTCTTTGAATCTATCATCAATATCACCTGGTCCAATGACATCCTTCCGCAAAACATATTCAGGATAATCGTTTGTGGATTGAATGTACCAGAAGAGAGATGGAGCTGATAAACTGGTGTTATATTCAGCTGAGAGACACATCTTCTCCTTCATAAGCAGTCACTTCTCTCTCTGACTGAGTAACGCTGTCTGCTCCTCTGCATTCTGGAAACAAAGAAGAATACCTTTGAATGTCAGTATTCCAGTAACATCAGGATATTGAGAAGAAGATAATGAGAGCCGTATCCTATCAAATATCAGTGCAGCAAGAACAACAGAGGACCACAGCCAATGTCTCATACTTATCTGTCACGATGTGGGTGTGGGAATGACCAAGACGCAGCGCAGGGATAGTAGTTCGACATTTTATACTATGTATAATCAAAACAAAATGTGAACTACAGGATACAAACAAACACTATCAACCAACATCACGTTCACTAAAACACACGGAATGAACGGACGTAAAAAAGGCACACTTACTTCACCGTGACTGCGACATACATCGATAACAACCCACACCACGTGAAGGACAGACTCAACATATATTGGATCCCTAATTAGAGACAACGGGTAGCAGCTGTCTCTAATTAGAGATCCACCCAAAACCCACAAAGAAACAGAAAAGAAAGACACTGTCAGACTCTGACCATAGCTACATAGAGAAGCAAATAGGCTTCTCTATGGCCAGAGCCTGACATTATCATAGGATACAAAGACCAAGACACACTGATGTTACAATATAGACACTGGTGTGTTCTCTTGATTCCTGTCTTTGTAACAGAACAGACCTAGACCTTGCAGCACAGTACAGAGGGGATGTTCAAATAGACAAGTAATTTCAGAGTAGAAAGAAACACTCCGTTTGTAATGTGGTTCATTTGTAGTTGATGCTGGCTTTTCCATTACTCTGTACACAATACTGAGTATAACTATTTTCTCCTGAGTTAATCTAGTAAGACTTCACTAGCTGTATACTGTATGTTCTAATCCATGAGATATTGTAATGGAGTTTAAATTTCTCTTACATCTACAATTAGAGCTGAATTGGAAGACAGAGCTCTATTGGCATCAACAATGACTTACAGCATCATCATCATCATCATCATCATCACTATAATTACCATCATCTGCTACCACTAGTCTTGGTAGTATCAGCGAGGTAGTGAGATGGTTACTGTGTCAGACAGGTATGTTTTTGTAAGAGGGCTGTATATCCTGTTGTCACAGTGGGCCTCAGAGCACAGTAGTACACAGCAGAGTCAGACAGCTGCAACCTCTGGATTGTCAAGGGGACTGATTTGGAGTTGGCATCTAGATCGGCATGAAATCTCTCCTTGAACTCAGTAGCATTGTCCCCAGTTCCAAAACTGAACCGCATAAGCATATACTTGGGGTAGTCGTTTGCTCCCTGTTTGTACCAGAATAGATATGGACTTGGATTGTCTGTTTCATAATGACAGGCAAGTGTTATTTGTCCTCCTTCGGTAGCCATCTCAACTCCTTTTGGCTGTGACACACTGTCTCCTCTGCATTCTGGAGAGAAATTAAACAATAAATTGAAAAAATTAGATTTATACCCATTAAATCATTGGGAGGATATAGTGTGTGCAACTTTCTCTATTTTACATGACAACATAAAGGGATAATTAAAGCAATGGCATTAAGCAAATGAAATAATAGTTATCATACCACAACATAATGCAGCAAGAATCAGAATATTCTTCAGCCAGGGTCCCATGTCTGCTACTGTGAGATCAATGGGAGAAGAGTAAAACCCTGATGTAGCTTGGCCATGATGAGACTATGAGATCCTTGTCTCCTCCTCTTTTGGTGCTTTGTCAAACATTGAGAATCCTGTGACAAACACTCTACAGAGCAAGATGTGAAATTCAGCCTGGAATCAAACCTCTTCTTGAACTCATCATTATTGCTCCCTTCTGAACAACAATCTCTTCTCAGGACATACTGAGGAGAGTCTCTAGTTAACTGGATGTACCAGAAGAGATCAGGAGATGTACTACTGGTAGTGTAGTTACAGCTGAGTATTACCAGTCCTCCTTCAAGGACAGTAACATGTCCACTCTGCTGGTCAACAGCCTCTTTACCATTGCAATCTGAAAAATATATATATTTTTGGTATTTTATAATACATAATAGGCTAAGATTCAGAGAATGAGAATGTAGAAAGGAGAAGCACTATACCGTACCAAAATAACATGCAGCCAGGATAAGTAAAGTATTCCTAAACCAATGTGCCATTATGATTCATGTATAGAGGAAGAATAGACTGTTATAGACTTTATGTTCCATCCACTGTAGCTGAGAAGTCTTATAACTGTGGGACTCTGCAGTAGGGGAGGAGCTTATGGTTTATTAAATTGTTTAGTTGAACTGACAAAGGGATTCTTTTTTAAATGTGATATATTTGGTACTATGAAATGTCTCCTTTAAAGAATGTTATCTTCTTTTCTAATTCTAATTTGGCCTTTGTTATTGGACTTGGAGAAATATATTTTACATTCAGGCCAAATTGAACTAATCTGTCAAATTAAATTAAATCATATATCCAGTAAGGGTTTGCAATATAATAAAAAAGAAAGGGACAGACCACAGTAACCTATGAACCATTCCAATATAGAGCTGGTCAATGCTGACTAATACTTTTATTATTTGATACCAATGATTGACACGGGACGCAACCATGATCATAATCCCTGTAATCACAGCGCACATTAACATAAATGATGTTCAACGGCGTCACCATGTAGCCTTAAACACATGGGTTGTTGTCTCTCAATTTGGTTCCTAAAATAAACCTCTCACTCCTGTCTGGAGTTAATCAAGTAGAAAACTATCTGCCTCATAATCCTGCTTCTCCTAATGTGTTTCGTTATTTGTGACAACTGAAGTTAGGGTTAATTCTAGGGTTCATGGTCAATTCAGTAGGTGGACAAGAAGCTAGGGTTAGAGTTGGGCTAGAGCCGACCTTAACCTTGATCAACCCCACTGTTTTTATACTAATATAGTTCATAAATGCACTCTTACAGTTAATTACATTTCATGTGTTGATTTTATTGAAGTGTCTGTGTGATGTTGTATGTGTCTGATGCACTGCTTCAGCCTTTAAAGTAAATGCCTCAAGATAATATATTAAATTGTGACAATAAAGGGTTAAAACATAATGAATGTATATTCTGTTTGGTGGGAACATTATACAACACAGACACCTGTAAAGTGTCGACATGCTGCATGAATCACTTAAAGGAACAGGATCAAATTGATGAGACTACTGACATCTATTGAATCTCACTAGTAATTAACCCTTGAAAATACAAGCAATGTCAAGGTTTCACCTTGTTGGGCAGAAGGTTGAAAACTAGATAGAACTATTGTATCATTATTATACATAGAAAAACCTTATCACTGGACTTCATAACTGTGGAGGGCAGTCTATAGGAGGAGCACAGACAAAGAAGATCTGTCATATAACTGATCAGGAGACAGAGAGAACATCTCAGTGGTTGTGGCTGAAGAGTGAGAAGCAGTGGACGAGCCACCTGGCTCACTTGGGCCTGATTAATCCATCCTTCAGAAGGTGTAGTGGACAGCACATGTAGGATATGAAGGTACCTCACTTGAAGATCAGCCAGGAGCCGCTTACTCGTAGATACTCCCTTTCTTATTAGTTCTTCCCAAGGAAATGTGTATGAGTTTCCTGTCACTTTGGTCTTCATGGCACATTAGTACAGAGGAGAGTCTGTCACTTCAGCAGAGGAGATCTTCAGATCCACACGTTTGTCCACTTTGTCAATGGAAACTGTCAGAGGAGGATGTGTGGGAGTAGCTGTGAGAATTGACCCCTCTGGTGTGATGTACAGGAGGAATTCTGGTTTGGATCAGGGATTTTGGTGATACCACTGTAGATTGTAGACAGTAGCATCATGTTTGCAGGAGAGATTCCCTCCTGAACAAGCTCTTTAGTAGTCGCAGGGTTCATTTAATTTAATTTCCTGCAGAAAAATTGACTGTAAAAACTGACGTTTAACAAATGTTCCGTAACTGTTATGAATATGCAATTATTTGTTGATGGAAAACGCTGTCTCAGGCGCAAATGGAGAACAAAGTACTGTTCATTCACACCCACGTGAACACACACTATGTTTTTGTAGGGGGTTGTATATCCTGTTGTCACAGTGGGCCTCAGAGCACAGTAGTACACAGCAGAGTCAGACAGCTGCAACCTCTGGATCGTCAAGGGTACTGACTGTCCTGTGAAATTCAGCCAGGCATCAAATCTCTCTGTGAACTCAGTAGCAGTTTCTCCAGGTGAAAACGTATCCCTTCTCAGCATAAACATGGGGTTGCCATTTGTTTGTTGTTTGTACCAGAAAAGATTTGGTGATTGATTAGTTGTATCAAATAAACAACTGAGTTTTGTTGGTTGTCCTTCTACAACCATTACATCTTCTGTTGGCTGTGTTACACTCTCTTCTGCTCTGCACCCTGAAAAGAAAGATACATATATCTTCACAACATATAAAAATAATGTATATAAATACAATGAACAAATTCACAGAAAGAGACAGATGGACAGAGTGATGTTA
Source organism: Thymallus thymallus (assembly GCA_023634145.1). NCBI lineage: Eukaryota > Metazoa > Chordata > Actinopteri > Salmoniformes > Salmonidae > Thymallus > Thymallus thymallus. The sequence continues at coordinate 19,991,445 of CM042382.1, read as the reverse complement.
TACCAAAGCAGCATGCAGCCAGAACATGCAGGATCAGCCAGTTTGTCATGACTAGTCAGTCAGTTTGAAGTGTAAAAGGTAAGGAGCAGAACAATGCTGATCTATCTTTCACAGAGCTTTGACTTCCTCTGTCCTACTGTTGATGCTTCATGTTGTTCTGTATTACATACAGTAGTAGACCATGGGGAGGTGTCTGTCTGTATGGCATCCTCTCATTCAGGGGTGTGTGTGCTTTGTTAGGTTGCCCCCTTCAGGTTGACATTCATAATACACCACCAATCTGTGTGAATCATTAGGGACAACTATAAAAAATAACATTTTTACACTATCATATTCCCAATTAGTTTTTGAACCAAGTGTGGTTTATAATGCAGTTTTGGGAGGTGAACTTTCATCTTCATTCGACACACCTAATCCACAACAGGAACTTCCATATATGTCGATGTTCTTCTTTATTGGAATGCAGCCTTAGAGCAGGAACTCCGTATATGGACTCAAACTTCCATATTGGAATGTGGCCGATAGGTAAGGAACTCCATATATTTACACAGAGTCGTGAACATACCAACTCTCTTTCTTCTGGCTTGTCTTCAACTGGTCAAATTCCTCAACCTCGTTTCATTTTCATCATTAGTTTCCTCAGCTTTTTTGCTGCTGCTTCTCCAGCTTAATTTGTTTCATCAATGGACTCTGTTTCATGTTTCTCTCCCGCTCTCACCTCAGATTTTCCAGTCATTACATTCCATGTAATATCCAAGGCCAATCTGTAAGGTTTCATCTTCTCAGACTTGACTTTCTTCTTTTCTTTCTTCCTTCTTTGCAGGGTTCTCTGACTAGGTGTTGGTTCAACATCAGCCACAGATTCTAGGAGCACTTGCTGTCCTAGTGCTAACAGGTGATTCCGATGAAGGGTTTTCATGAGTCCGTCTCTATTCTCAGACTTCAACCGGAACAGGTAAGTTCCGGTTGGCATTTGACTTCAAACAACATATGGCATAGAGGCAAAATACAGCGATCTGCCAACTTATGCTTTCCTTTCAGCCCTAGGTTCTGAATCAGGACTCTATCTCCAGGCTTAAGATGGGTTTGGGTTAGGTCTCACTCCTGATGTAGGAACATGTGGACGACCTGATAAAGAGTCGGAATCAATGTTCAGTGATGGACTGTAGCATCCAGTTTTGGTCGAGACATATGTCAGGCCAGAGCCTGACAGCAATATTCTACAGGTTTTTAATGAGGGCCGGCCAACCCTTTGGTATAAAATGCAGTGATGGGTATTAAAGCTGGCAGATGTAATAAAACGAAGGGCACTATGATAAACAGAGTCGAGGTCTCTTAAGGTGGTTACTGTTTCACTTTGGTATATAGTATCTCCATAATCAAGAACAGGTAAAAAAGTTGATTGAACAATTAACTTCCTACTAGACAGGGAGAAGCAGTATTTTTTTCTTAAAGAACCAAACCTTACATTTAAGTTTCTTAACAAGCTCAGCTATGTGTTTCTTAAAGGATAGATCACTGTCTATCCAAATGCCAAGATATTTGTAAGCAGGTACAAGGTCAATCATTGTACCATTCATTGAATGAAGATGCATCATATTTGCAATAGGTTTATGGGAGTTTTTTATGGGATTTTGTTTTCCCAGTATTTAAAACAAGCTTTCAATTTGAAAGGGCGACTTGAACAGCTATAAAATCAGACTGCAAGCTCGATACTGCTGGTGATGAGCACAGGTTTTGACAGTTTGCCCAATATCATTTATATATAATGAAAAAAGAACAGGTCCCAAAATGTATCCCTGTGGAACAGCTTTACGTACCTCAAGAAAATCAGACATAACTCCATCAGACAGTATTGCCTGAGTACGGTCTTTGAGATGGTCACAAAACCAGGTACAAGCATCAGGACAGCTTTTCTAATAGAATACAATGATCAACAGTGTCAGGTCAATAAACACAGCAGCAACACTCTTCTTAGCATATAGGACATTGATAATATCGTTCACAACTAATGTAGTTGCTGTAATAGTACTATGCCCTGGTCTGAACCCAGACTGATTAACATTTTAAATACAATTCTCACTTAGGTAAGTACGTAGCTGGTTATTTACCAATTTTTCCAAAACTTTGGCTAAACAGGGAAGCCTAGAAATTGGCCTGTAGTTGTCAAGATCGCTGCAATCTCCACCCTTATGTAGGGGCAACACTTAAGCAGTTTTCCATATTTTAGGAATGAATCCTACTTATCATAGGATACAAAGACCAAGACACACTGATGTTACAATATAGAAACTGGTGTGTTCTCTTGATTCCTGTCTTTGTAACAGAACAGACCTAGACCTTGCAGCACAGTACAGAGGGGATGTTCAAATAGACAAGTCATTTCAGAGTAGAAAGAAACATTCACTTGGTACTTTGGCCCCCTTGTGGTTGATGCTGGCTTTTCCATTACTCTGTACACAATACTGAGTATAACAATAATTCTAGTTAGACTACTGATTGTATATTTTCTAATCCATGAGATATTTAAATATGATTTATTTGTAATGGAGAATAATCATAATCATAATCATAATTTTTTATTTTACCATTATTTAACAAGATAGTTAAGAACTATTTACACTGACGGCCTACATTGTTCTACAGGGTCAGCCATAGTAGTACAGTGCACCTGGAGCAAATTAAGTGCCTTGCTCAAGGGCACATCGAAAGGTTTTTCACCTTGTTGGCTCGTGTATTTGAACCAGCGACCTTTTTGGTTACATCATCATCATCATCATCATCATCATCATCACTATGATTACCATAATCTGCTACCACTAGTCTTGGTAGTATCAGGGAGGTAGTGAGAAGGTTACTGTGTCAGTTTCAAAGTGGTGTTGTATACTGTACAGAAAGGTGTATTGTCATAGTGTAGCTCAGTATGTTTTTGTAAAGGGGCTGTATATCCTGTTGTCACAGTGGGCCTCAGAGCACAGTAGTACACAGCAGAGTCAGACAGCTGCACCCTCTGGATCGTCAAAGGGACTGATTTGGATTTGGCATCTAGATGGGCATGAAATCTCTCCTTGAACTCAGTAGCATTGTCCCCAGTTCCAAAACTTAACCGCATAAGCATATACTTGGGTTGGTCGTTTGCTCGCTGTTTGTACCAGTATAGATATGGACTTGCATAGTCTGTTTCATAATGACAGGCAAGTGTTATTTGTCCTCCTTCAGTAGCCATCTCAACTCCTTTTGGCTGTGACACACTGTCTCCTCTGCATTCTGGAGAGAAAATAAACAATAAGTTGAAAAAATTTGATTTATACCAATTAAATCATTGGAAGTATATAGAGTGATTAACTTTCTCTATTTTCCATGACAACAGAAAGGGATCATTAATGCAATGTCAGTAAGCAAACAAATTAATTAATAGTTATGAATCATACCACAACAAAATGCAGCAAGAATCAGAATATTCTTCAGCCAAGATTCCATGTCTACTGTGAGATGGGTAGGTGAGGAGAGAGCAAACACTCTCGTATGTCTCTATGAATGCTTAATATCTGTCTTATAGGAAGTATTGAGGAGGAGCTTACACTAGGCTCTCGAAGAGTCTTATATCACACTATCAAATCGTTTTTGTAAGGGGGCTGTATATCCTGTTGTCACAGTGGGCCTCAGAGCACAGTAGTACACAGCAGAGTCAGACAGCTGCAACCTCTGGATCGTCAAGGGGACAGAGCTAGATGTGAAATTCAGCCTGGAATCAAACCTCTTCTTGAACTCATCACTATTGCTCCCTTCTGAATAACGATCTCTTCTCAGGACATACTGAGTGTTACCAGTCCTCCTTCAAGGACAGTAACATGTCCTACTCTGCTGGTTATCAGACTCTTCACCTTTGCAATCTGAAAAATATAAATATTTTTGGTTTTAAAATACATAGTAGGCTAAGATTCAGAGAATGAGAACATAGAAAGGAGAAGCACTATACCGTACCAAAATAACATGTAGCCAGGATAAGTAAAGTATTCCTAAACCATTGTGCCATTATGATTCATGTATAAAGGAAGAATAGACTGTTATTGTAATGATATACGGGAGACGATGATTTGGATTCACACGCAGTGTTCTTTCATGATAATCGGCAAAGGTGCAATAGAAATCAGACAGAGATCGTAGTCGGAAGGCTCATACACGGAAGAGGCAGTGATCGGGGCAGAAGCACCAGAGGGTAAATCCGGGAATCAAAAAGGTTCAGGAGACGAAGGTCATACACATGGAGACTAAGAGAGAAGAACAATATTATGAAAATAACAGGCTTAGTATGTCACGACAGCAAACAATACCTCACAGGGAAACAGGGATTGACGACTGAACTAAGTAGGTAGGTGATGAGAAGCAGGTGTGCTAGGGGAAGGTGGAACTAGTAAAGGAAAAAATGAAAACCAGAACTGGGAATGGAATGAAAAAATAAAAGCACTCAGAAAGGATGCAGACAGCAAAACCTCACAGTTATAGACTTTATGTTCCATCCACTGTAGCTGAGAAGTCTCATAACTGTGTGACTCTGCAGTAGGGGAGGAGCATATATTCAACTATTTAGTTGAACTGCAAAAGGGATTCCTTTTTAAATGTGATATATTTGGTACCGTGACAGTTGTTATTGGCCTCGGATAAATATATATATAAAAGTTCAAGCCAAATTGAACTAATCTGACTAATTAAACTAAATAATATATCCAGTAAGGGTTTGCAATAAAATCAAAAAGAAAGGGACAGACCACAGTAGCCTATGAACCAGTCCAATATAGAGCTGGGCTATGCTGACTAATAACACAAAGAGTTATCTTTACTATGCATTTAAAACAGTAGTCAAGTCCACTGACGATTGGTTTTATTATTGATACCAATGATTGACACAGGATGCAACCATGATCATAATCCCTGTCATCACAGCGCACATTAACATAAATGATGGTCAACGGCGTCACCATGCAGCCTTAAACGCATGGGTTGTTGTCTCTCAATTTGGTTCCTAAAATAAACCTCTCACTCCTGTCTGGAGTTAATCAAGTAGAAAACTGTCTGCCTCATAATCCTGCTTCTCCTAATGTGTTTCGTTATTTGTTTCAACTGAAGTTAGGGTTAATTCTAGGGTTCATGGTCAATTCAGTAGGTGGACAAGAAGCTAGGGTTAGAATTGGGCTAGAGCCGACCTTAACCTTGATCAACCCTTGAGTCAGGTCCTGACAGTAGGGAGGCCACTGGACAACTCTATGTTGTCTTGGGGTTACGGTGAGGCATCTCTATGTTTGGTTTTTGTTTGTCCCCAATTAGAGGCAGCTGCCCTGCGTTATCTCTAATTGGGATCCTATTTAAGTTGATTAGTTTCCCACCTGCATCTGGATCTTTGTTTTGTACAAAGTGCATATCAGTTCGTGGTTGATTCCTCTCCTTTTTTGTTGTTTTGGTGAACCAATAAAGGAATGTCGATATATTACTGCTCATCGCCTCGTGTCTTGCCTACAAAACATGACAGAAAGATCCACCACCACAGGACCACGCAGAGCTGGGCACCTTGGCACTGTTTTTATACTATTATAGTTATTAAATGTACTCTTACAGTGAAATACATTTCATATACTGATTTTATTGAAGTGTCTGTGTGATGTTGTATGTGTCTGATGCACTGCTTCAGCCTTTAAAGTAAATGACTCAAGAGAATATTTAAAATTGTGACAATAAAGGGTTAAAACATAATGAATGTATATTCTGTTTGGTGGGGAAATTCTACAACACAGACACCTGTAAAGTGTTGACATGCTGCATGAATCACTTAAAGGAACAGGAGCAAATTGGAGCAGAATATTGAACACTAGATAGAACTATTGTATCATTATTATACATAGAAAAACCTTGTCACTGGACTTCATAACTGTGGAGGGCAGTCTATAGGAGGAGCACAGACAAAGAAGATCTGCCATATAACTGATCAGGAGTCAGAGAGAACATCTCAGTGGTTGTGGCTGAAGAGTGAGAAGCAGTGGACGAGCCACCTGGTTCACTTGGGCCTGATTAATCCATCATTCAGAAGGTGTAGTGGACAGCACATGTAGGATAAGAAGGTACCTCACCTGAAGACCAGCCAGGAGCTGCAGAAACAGCTGTTTGTGGGTAAATATAAAGACAACCCTTTATACTCTACTTACACTTTACTGACCTCATTTAAATGTTGAGGAGGTTCTGAGAATAAAGACACCAAACCCTAACGAAAAATAATTATCATTATTTTCATATGTAGTGACCCAGACCAAAACTGTGGAAGAGACATTTTAAGTTTGCCTGGTCCATTACCAGTCAGTAGGCTTCACGTATGTTCCTCTAAAGAGTGCAGTACCTGATTTTACCACTAGAGGACTCTGAGAGTGTTCATGTTGAGAGCAATGATGTCACATAATGTATGCATTCAGTATGTATATGATGTGATTAAGAGACCTGACTGGAGCAGAATAGAAATAGGCATCACATTGACAGAATCTGTCTAAATGTTCAAATCAAATTAAGGACAGGTGAAACTTTTGAATCATAAACTTTATCTACAAAAACATTAACAGCATTTTTGTGTCTGTGTTTCGATGTCTAAAAGTAATGGTTTGACACAAGTTCAAACAAAAACCGGATACATTCCTGCTGTTGTGGTCCCTGATGAGGTTTTTGTACAGTGTGTGTGTAGGTTTCCTGTCACTGAGGGCCTGGATTAGGTGCCCATAAAGTGCATGAATGTAAACTTTCCAGTAATATACCACTTGAGATGAACCAACTGAGAGATAAGACATTGAGAGAGCTGAGTAGATCCTCTACAGAGACATCCTCACGGTTGCAGGCACTGGCGACCCGTCATTGAGTACCACCTGTTTAGATTTGTTGCCTGTTTTCTATGTTAATTTGGCAGTAATACGTGTCACATATCAGTTTTCAAACAATGTTTGAAAAACAACAACATTGAGTTAAGAAATCCGCAGACAGACATGGTCACTGGCCACCGATAAAATGACTTCAAATCACGTTTTATCTACAGTAGTTTTGAATGGACTGGGAAGATACATTTTGAACTGTAATCCAACTCGGAATTCCAAGTCAGGAACTCTGGCCTCTTTCTAGAGCTCCGACCTGAAGATCGCTGACGTCATGATTCAACCTTGTTTTTTTCAGAGTTCCCAGTTGTCTTGAAATCACTATAAATCCACAGAATGGCAGACTTTGATGACAAAGTTACATGCCGAAATTTACCCACAAGAAGGACAGCCATGCCAACTTCTTGTTCAAGTGAGCACAGCACAGCGGTGAGTCCAAAAAGGTCTGGTATGCTGCTGCATAAATGATGTAATATGCCAGGGAGATATGTATTACTTTCTTAACTACAGTATACATGTGTACACTATGTTTTGTAGTAAGTTGTTAGTAGCCCATGTGCCTCACCCTTATAATTTGTACCTTTCCCTACCCTTCCCCCTAACTTTGCCTTCTGTTCTGACTTGGTGGTGCACATGTAGTCTATAGCCTGTTTTAGAGAAATGTCTTCATCGAATAATGTAAGAGCTTTCATTGTCTTCTTATATGCCCCCTTTATTTATCCTATAGTTCTGACTTGGTGTACAGGGAGAATAATGTAAGAATGGGCCATGGTCTGAATTCTGTCGCTGTACATTTCAAAACTGCTAAACAAATAGTTCTATTTACTAAGTCCGTCCTAGTTCGCTCATTAATATCTTAATCGAAATTACGGATTGCCTCTTATCCGCTCATCGTTCCCTTATGCTATATTTATCAATTGTCAGTAGAAAACAAATTTGTTTAAGCAAGTCAGTCATATCAGCTATGTTTTAAAAAAATACCGAAATTTAGGGTGAATTAACTGTTTCGCTGTCTGGCAAGGCTCCGCTGATGATAGCCAGGTGTAGTGGTGGTAAGGAGTCACTCCATGGTGCGAAAAATACAACTGTTGGGACAGCTTTATGTTGACCCTAACAGTTTGGGCACCGTTTGTCACAATTATAGTGCAATTAATGTGTTGTTTAGTGTTGTGTTGTGTTCTGTAGTGGCTTTGCTGGCATGCATCTGAAAAATAAAAAAAAGAGTTTGCCACTGGGTTGGGGTTACGGCTAGAGTAGGGTTGATCCGGGGTGTGGACATGAAGCTAGGGTTATTGTAATGGCTAGTAAATAGGGGTTGCTGGACATACTGTATTCATTGATGTGCCTGTTGACAACTCCCTCCCCTCAATTAGATGTTATACTGTATGTTTTTGAACAGTGTTTCTGAGCACAGTCTGTCACTTCAGCAGAGGAGATCGTCAGATCCACACGTTTGGCCTTGTTATCATGATTTAGAGTGAACCCTGGTGTATTATCCACATACTCCTTAACCAGTAACTGTGGTGCTGATTTGGGATATTGTTGATACCGTTGAAGAGTGACGTCAGAGATGTAGTTACAAGAGAGTAACTGTCCCTTTTTAGAAGCCACATCTATATTAGTTAACCTGACAGCTCAGAGCACAGTAGTACAGAGCAGAGTCAGACATCTGCACCCTCTGGATCGTCAAGGGGACTGACTTCAGCCAGGCATCATATCTCTCTGTGAACTCAGTAGCAGTTTCTCCAGGTGAAAACGTATCCCTTCTCAGCATAAACATGGGGTTGCCATTTGGTGATTGATTAGTTGTATCAAATGTACAACTGAGTTTTGTTGGTTGTCCTTCTACAACCATTACATCTTCTGATGGCTGTGTTACACTCTCTCTGCTCTGCACCCTGAAAAGAAAGATAAATATATCTTCACAACATTTAATAATAATAATAAATATATATAAAATGAACAAAAGCACATAAAGATTAAGATGGACAGAGTGATGTTATACCAAAGCAGCCAGAACATGCAGGATCAGCCAGTTTGTCATGACTAGTCAGTCAGTTTGAAGTGTAAAAGGTAAGGAGCAGAACAATGCTGATCTATCTTTCACAGAGCTTTGACTTCCTCTGTCCTACTGTTGATGCTTCATGTTGTTCTGTATTACATACAGTAGTAGACCATGGGGAGGTGTCTGTCTGTATGGCATCCTCTCATTCAGGGGTGTGTGTGCTTTGTTAGGTTGCCCCCTTCAGGTTGACTTTCATACTACACCACCAAAATGTGTGAATTGTGAATAGGCCCAACAATAAATAATAATAAACAATATTGTTGAACTTTGTCATATTCCCACATGCTTTTCCAACATGTCTAAGTGGAATTGAAGACTACTGATTAAAGAGTGAAGGAAACATCTTTCTCACATTTCATTGAATATGAAGACAGAGAAACACTAGACCACCTGGTGATTTCTCACAGCACAGGCGTGACCACACTTCTCTGAACTCAACCTCTGACATTATGATATCAAATGAGGTAGATGTTTAATTATGATTTCCACTTCATCAAAGCATTTTGGTCTGCATGTTTTTGTACAGCGTCTTATACACTTTGTATCACTGTGTAAAATACCCGAGAGCACAGTAGTAGAGAGCTGTGTCTGTCAGGGTTAGACTTTTTATAATCAGTTCAGTTGATGTACGAGACGTTGTGGATTTATATCTCTTATCAGGGATATGTTTATAAGAGCTCCATGTTCTGGCACCTTTATACAGTAGAAACTGAGGAGCCTGGTTAGAATAATGTCGGTACCAGTAAAGGTAAATATATTCACTGCTTGTTTCATATGTACAGCTCAGAGTCACTGATGATCCCTCAGTGGGGGTGTACTCCTCCTTGTCAGGAGAAATACTATCTCCAGATACTATTCCTGCAGAGGAAATATACATAAAAAAGCTGATTGAAAACACATGCTTATTTTTCACATTTAAATTACTTTACTTCATCAATCGATGTTTTGCTACCAATACCATAATAACAATCTGATTATCAAGATAAAAGGAGTTCAAATGTTTATATATTGTTTACCTGTAGTCATAATCAGAATGATCAAAACACTGATTGATTTCTCCATCTTCAGAATGATGTTTTCATAAATTCACTCTCCTCTGAAATGTTCTGTGTGTCACTGTGTGAGGTGTACAACCCTGCTAACGCCACACCCACCACAGAAGTAAGGCTTGCATGTTTTCTACACTAGTTCCAAGGCTACACTAGTTTTTGTGTGGGGCTGTATATCCTGTTGTCACAGTGGACCTCAGAGTACTTTAGTACACAGCAGAGTCAGACAGCTGCACCCTCTGGATCGTCAAGGGGACTGACTTGGTGATAGAGCTGAGAGGGGCATCAAATCTCTCTTTGAATCTATCATCAATATCACCTGGTCCAATGACATCCTTCCGCAAAACATATTGAGGGTATTTGTTTGTGGATTGAATGTACCAGAAGAGAGATGGAGCTGATAAACTGGTGTTATATTCACAGCTGAGAGACATGTCTTCTCCTTCATAAGCAGTTACTTCTCTCTGACTGAGTAACGCCGTCTGCTCCTCTGCATTCTGGAAACAAAGAAGAATACAATTGTGAAGAATGTCAGTATTCCAGTAACTTCAGGATATTGAGAAGAAGATAATGAGAGCCGTCTCCTACCAAAGATCAGAGCAGCAAGAACAACAGAGGACCACAGCCAATGTCTCATACTTCTTTTTATTTTGTATTTATTTAACCAGGGGGAAACACATTGAGACCTAGGTCTCATTTACAAGTGTGCCCTGGGAACACAACCAAACGGCACACATTCATTCAGAGCATCACAGATTATTAGACATACATAGTTAAAACAAATTCATCAGAATAAAAGCCTTTAGCCAATACAAACCGACCCATAGGCACTAAGGCATCCAAACAGAGTACCGACTGGATATTATTCCAAACATTAGACAATAGACATGTAAAAGCAGATCTACCAAGCTCTGTGTTTACCAAGGGAGTCATTAAAGTTAACCATGCATGTGACCTAATATTATATTCAGGGACTCTAACCGTCAACAGAGATGACAAATACATTGTAAGTTTATGGAGAAGGGCTTTATAGACAAACAAAGAGTAGTGCAATAATCTGTGTTTTTAATGAGTTCCAGCCAACCCTTTGGTATAAAATGCATTGATGGGTATTAAAGCTGGCAGATGTAACAAAACGAAGGGCACTATGATAAACAGAGTCGAGGTCTCTTAAGGTGGTTACTGTTGCACTTTGGTATATAGTATCTTCATAATCAAGAACAGGTAAAAAAGTTGATTGAATAATTAACTTCCTACTAGACAGGGAGAAGCAGGATTTTTTTCTATATAAGAACCCAACCTTACATTTAAGTTTCTTAACAAGCTCGCTATGTGTTTCTTAAAGGATAGATCACTGTCTATCCAAATGCCAAGATATTTGTAAGCAGGTACAAGGTCAATCATAGTACCATTCATTGAATGAAGATGCATCATATTTGCAATAGGTTTATGGGACTTTGAGAAAATCATGTATTTCGTTTTCCCAGTATTTAAAACAAACTTTAAATTTGAAAGGGCGACTTGAACAGCTATAAAATCAGACTGCAAGATCGATACTGCTAGGTCAATAGTCGAAGCAGTAGCATAAATAAAAGTATCGTCAGCATGCAGGTGATGTTGACAGTTAGACCAATATCATTTATATATAATGAAAAAAGAACAGGTCCCAAAATGTATCCCTGTGGAACACCTTTACACACCTCAAGAAAATCAGACATAACTCCATCAGACAGTATTGCCTGAGTACGGTCTTTGAGATGGTCACAAAACCAGGTACTGTCACGTGTTGTATTAATGGGACGGTAAATGGAGCGTTGGTGAAGTGTCATCCTTATTTATTCAATGAGGTGTAATCACAAGGCATCAAATAAATAGGAGTGTAATGAACAAACAAAGTGACTTACTTGACTGTGACGTAGTGTAGACAGGCACAAACAATGATCCACACACAGGTGGATGTGTAGGGAGCCTAAATACAATCCCCAATCAGAGACAACCCTGTACAGCTGTCTCTGATTGAGGATAATTACTCCCCTAGTTAGGGTGTGAGGGCTCGGCTGTGGTCCTACCACTCCCCTTATTGGGAGTGAGTACTAACCACAGCCAAACCCTTACAGGTACAAGCATCAGGACAGCTTTTCTAATAAAATACAATGATCAACAGTGTCGAAGGCCTTTGATAGGTCAATAAACACAGCAGCAACACTCTTCTTAGCATCTAGGGCATTGATAATATCGTTCACAACTAATGTAGTTGCTGTAATAGTACTACGCCCTGGTCTGAACCCAGACTGATTAACATTTTAAATACATTTCTCACTTAGGTAAGTACGTAGCTGGTTCTTTACCAATTCTTCAAAAACTTTGGCTGAACAGGGAAGCCTAGAAATTGGCCTGTAGTTGTCAAGATCGCTGCAAACTTATGTAGGTGCAATACATAAGCAGTTTTCCATATTTTAGGAATGAATCCTACTTATCTTAGGATACAAAGACCAAGACACACTGATGTTACAATATAGAAACTGGTGTGTTCTTTTGATTCCTGTCTTTGTAACAGAACAGACCTAGACCTTGCAGCACAGTACAGAGGGGATGTTCAAATAGACAAGTCATTTCAGAGTAGAAAGAAACACTCACATGGTACTTTGGCCCCCTTGTGGTTGATGCTGGCTTTCCCATTACTCTGTACACAATACTGAGTATCACAATAATTATAGTTAGACTACTGATTGTATATTTTCTAAACCATGAAATATTTAAATATGATTTATTTGTAATGGAGAATAATCATTATCTTAATTTTTTATTTTACCATTTTTTAACAAGATAGTTAAGAACTATTTACACTGACGGCCTACATTTTTCTACAGGGTCAGCCATAGTAGTACAGTGCACCTGGAGCAAATTAAGTGCCTTGCTCAAGGGCACATCGAAAGGTTTTTCTCCTTGTTGGCTCGTGTATTTGAACCAGCGACCTTTTTGGTTACATCATCATCATCATAGTGAGAAGGTTACTGTGTCAGTTTCAAAGTGGTGTTGTATACTGTACAGACAGGTGTATTGTCATAGTGTAGCTCAGTATGTTTTTGATAGGGGGCTGTATATCCTGTTGTCACAGTGGGCCTCAGAGCACAGTAGTACACAGCAGAGTCAGACAGCTGCAACCTCTGGATCGTCAAGGGGACTGATTTGGAGTTGGCATCTAGATCGGCATGAAATCTCTCCTTGAACTCAGTAGCATTGTCCCCAGTTCCAAAACTGAGCCGCATAAGCATATACTTGGGGTAGTCGTTTGCTCGCTGTTTGTACCAGAATAGATATTGACTTGCATCGTCTGTTTCATAATGACAGGCAAGTGTTATTTGTCCTCCTTCAGTAGCCATCTCAACTCCTCTTGGCTGTGACACACTGTCTCCTCTGCATTCTGGAGAGAAAATAAACAATACTTTGAAAGGGTTTGAATTATACCCATTAAAGGGAGGATATAGATTGATTACCTTTCTCTATTTTACATGATAACATAAAGGGATAATTAAGGCAATGGCATTAAACAAATGAAATAATAGTTATCATACCACAACATAATGCAGAAAGAATCAGAATATTCTTCAGCCAGGGTCCCATGTCTGCTACTGTGAGATCAATGGGAGAATAGTAAAACCCTGATGTAGCTTGGCCATGATGAGACTATGAGATCCTTGTCTCCTCCTCTTTTGGTGCTTTGTCAAACATTGAGAATCCTGTGACAAACACTCTACAGAGCAAGATGTGAAATTCAGCCTGGAATCAAACCTCTTCTTGAACTCATCACTATTGCTCCCTTCTGAATAACGATCTCTTCTCAGGACATACTGAGGAGAGTCTCTAGTTAACTGGATGTACCAGAAGAGATCAGGAGATGTAGTACTGGTAGTGTAGTTACAGCTGAGTGTTACCAGTCCTCCTTCAAGGACAGTAACATGTCCACTCTGCTGGTCAACAGCATCTTCACCTTTACAATCTGAAATAATATATTTGGGGGTTTTATAATACATAATAGGCTAAGATTCAGAGAATGAGAATGTAGAAAGGAGAAGCATTATACAGTACCTGCAATTAGCCCATACAAATGCATTGAATAACAGATTCACTACATGGAACAAAATAGACAGTAGTCTGTCAAAGAATATATAATGTTTGTTGTAAAAAAAATAAAAAATGTTGGCCATTAAACATTTTTACTTGAGTCGCACCTTTCCAAAGAAGGGTCATATTAGTGTGTAGCCCGCACTGTTCTGACGCTACAGACAGAAGTTGTCAGAGTCCCAGGACGCTTGTGTGGGTCATAGACCAAAACGGACAACACCATTGAGTTCTTCAGAGTCTCATCTTTCCATAGAGGGGTCATAATAGTTTGTAGGCCGTTCGGACGCTACAGATGATTTTGGTCTGACCAACACCAATCTAGCTCTGTCACTTTTTACCTCAGACACATCCAATGCAAAAAAACAGATTGATTATTATGGGGATTTTTTTATTATGCTCATTAGATATCCGTGGGGGCGCTGACATCAAATCAATTTTTTTACAACAGTAGTCAAGTCAACTGATGATTGGTTTTATGATTGAAACCAATGACTGACCCTGGATGCAACCATGACGATAATCCCTGTCTTCGCAGTGCACATTAACGTAAATGATGGGCAATGACATCATCATGCAGTGGTGTAAAGTAAAAATACTTTAAAGTTCTACTTAAGTCGTTTTTTGGGGTATCTGTACTATAAATGTATACTTTTACTTCACAACATTCCTATGAATGTACTTTTTACTCCATACATTTTCCATGACACCCAAAAGTACTTGTTACATTTTTAATGGTTAACAGGACAGGAAAATAGTTCAATTCACACAGAGAACATCCGTGATCATCCTACTGCCTCTGATCTGGCGGACTCACCAAACACAAATGCTTCATTTGTAAATTATGTCTATGTGTTGGAGTGTGTCCCTGGCTATATGCAAATTAAAAATTAAAAATGTAATAATGGAGCCATCTGGTTTGCTTAATATAAGGAATCAGAAATTATTCATACTTTTGATACTTTCTACTGACTGATTTACTTATATTAACTGTAACTCAGTCAAAGCTTTGAAATTGATGCATGTTGCGTTTATATTTTTGTTCAGTGTATAAAATAATTGCAAATTGTGAATACAAGAAGAACAAACAGAATATGCAATTGTGACAATAAAGGGTTAAAACATAATGAATGTATATTCTGTTTGGTGGGGAAATTATTCTACAACACAGACACCTGTAAAGTGTTGACATGCTGCATGAATCACTCAAAGGAACAGGAGCAAATTGATGAGACTCTACTGACATCTATTGACTCTCACTGGTAATTTACCCTTAAATACAAGCAATGTCAAGGTTTCACCTTGTTGGGCAGAAGGTTGAACACTAGATAGAACTATTGTATCATTATTATACATAGAAAACCTTGTCACTGGACTTCATAACTGTGGAGGGCAGTCTATAGGAGGAGCACAGACAAAGAAGATCTGTCATATAACTGATCAGGAGACAGAGAGAACATCTCAGTGGTTGTGGCTGAAGAGTGAGAAGCAGAGGGAGAGGCAGGACTATGCTTTCCCATGCATTACATGAAATTGACACTGTAAATGACTCCACCAATGCAACAGACACAAGGTTTGAAATCTATATTATTATATTTTCAACGTACCACATCAAAATAAATAAAAATAATGAACCCCAATTATTTTTTCACAACCCATGTCCAAATTACTTGCAAGATTGATTAAACCCTTGGCATGTGTTGGAGCTAAACAAAAATTGACGACATACATAAAGTCCCGAAGTACTCCACATTTGTAGTTATTCACTACTTGTAGATATTGCCTCAGTAAAGTATAGCAGGTGTCCTCGCAAGATCCACAGCAAGCACAGCTATCAATGCTGCCAGTACTCCGTAGCAGCAACAGACATCAAGTGGAATCCCGAACTCGTCGATTGTCCAATTCTCTCCAGGTCTCGCATGATGCTAGGCTAACCTAGTGGATGGCGAATGTCTCCACAATGTGAATGCATCTCCAGTCTCCACTAGGTCTTTCATAACAAAAAAATAATACTCTCTTATACAAATAAAATCAGGATTTCCCTTCAAAACTCTGTAAGCATGTTTTTGTTCTCACTTTATCGTCTCCTTTATTCGTTTTTCTTCACCAACACCGATAAAGTCTCTCCTCTCTTTCTTTCAACGTCTCCCTCTACTTTTTTCCAGGCCTCCTGTTAACCAGTCAACTCTCCCATTGGCCACAACTTAACAAGCTTCCTCATTGGTCAAAACTTAACAAGATATGTGGAAAACTTCAACTTAAAAGTAAACCAACCTATTCACTTGTACATTAAAGAAACATTGCTTCAGAAGAAATGTATTCACGACATTACAAATCAGGAGCGGTTGGATCACCTTTTAAATCTAATACCAATTAATTATAACAAATAATCTCTATACTTGGTTTTAACAAGGGAATTACATAAAGGAGGATGTATTCTCTTGAGTAAGCCCACCCCTGACCTAAAATATGCATAAGAGGATTTTGTCATGAGCTGTCAGGTTTTTGTACAGTGTTTCTGGGTTTCCTGTCACTGTGGGCCTCAGAGCACAGTAGTACAAAGCAGAGTCTGTCACTTCAGCAGAGGAGATCACCAGATCCACACGTTTGGCTTTTTTGTCATGATTTAGAGTGAACCCTGGAGTTTTTGCAGGCATATGTTCCATAACCAGTAACAGTGGTGCTGATTTGGGATATTGCCGATACCATTGAAGAATGACATCAGAGGTGTAGTTACAAGAGAGAGTAACTTTGTCCTCTTCTGAAGCCACTTCTACATCAGTGTAAGGTGTTATTACCTGTTCAGAACTGCGACCTGTAAAACAATATATATATTCCTTTAAACGCACATGGAATATTTAATTAATTTCAAATGCAGTTAAAAAAAACTAAAAAAAACATGCATCCTCATGTTGTTCATCATCTTTATAATCTTTGATTTGAAAAACAAATACCTTAACATAATCACACTCAGTTTAAATGAAAATGTAATTACTTACATATCAAGTCAAAGAAGAGTAAAAGTGAACAGAACAACATTGTAGATGTCAGGAAGTGTAGAATAAGCACCAGCTGCTGATGAAAAGAACAGCATCAACTGTCTATGATCTTTATGGTAGTATCATGTCTTATCCTGAGGATTCATGATCTAATCCTGAGTTCTATAGTTTTAGCTCCTCCTACTAACTATGTTGAAACAAATATATTTTATATTTACATTTAAAAGCAGTTTACGAATGATTTATACACTAAATACTCCACTTGATGGTGATGTGGTCAAAGAAAATACATCAGATGCATGTAAATCTCTAACTAAGTGACAGGTCTGTAATATGGTTAGTGCTGAGTCAGTGAGTTATGTATCCCTGTGGTTGTCACAGTACAGTAGTACAGAGCAGAGTTTCTCACTTCATTAGAGGTGATCTCCAGATCCACACAGGTCTTCTCTTTGTTCAGTTTAAAAGTGAGGTGAGGTTATGGAGGTTCTTACCACAGTCCTAGAGACATGGCAGATGAAGAGGAGGAATTGGGGCCTATCCCGAACCTTAACCCTTACCTTACCCATTCAGAATAAATGCCTGACCTTAAAGTGGAACTGACAGCATTTTAACTACTTTGCAGATATGTCTAAAAAAAACATACAAACATAATATCAGTGAAAATGATCAAACTCCCAGTTTATAACCCTTTAGACTCCAATATAATTATTGAATGCTGCTGTAGATTACCAAGAATTTTCAAGATAAATCTAATTTTCTCACACACTACTGTGTAGTACAGAGCACACCTAACCTTAACCTTAACCCTAACACTAACACTAACCTTAACCCAAAAACCTAACCTTAACCCTAACCCTAAACCTAACCCTATCTCCTAACCCTAAATCTAATTCTAACACTAATTCTAACTTTAACCATACACTCCCTAGAAATCTAATTTGACCTTGTGGGGACCAACAAAATGTCCCCAGTTGTTATTTTTAGTCTTGGTTTACTATTCTTGTGGGGACTTCCGGTCCCCACAAGTATATTTAAACATGCCTACACACACACACACACACACACACACACACACTCTCTCTCTCTCTCATCCAATTAACTCTTGCTTTCTTGCTTGACAGACTAACTAACTTTTTTCCAATGTTAGCTGATTTGTTACGAAGCTGGAACAAGCAACTTGAATTAGAAATAGTGTTAGAATTAGATTTAAGGTTAGGTTTAGGGTTAGGGTTAAGGTTAGGTTTTTGGGTTAAGGTTAGTGTTAGTGTTAGGGTTAAGGTTAAGTTTGGATATTGTAAACAAATATCCAACTCATCATATGAGCTCCACTGTGTTGCAAAAATAAATGTACACATACATGTTATTCAATCATTGCATCCACACTGCTCGCACGCGCCAACGAGCGTCTGCGTTGACAGGCATTAAAGTAGAAGTTGGTTCTATTTGTGACGCTGCACCTCCCTTTCTTCATGTGTTCAATACTTTTTCCCTGTGTCATTTCACATTATTACACATAACTTAATTTCTGAACTTATTTGTGTTGGTTTCTTTGTATGTATGGAGTACTTGGGTTGTTACCAACATCTGGTGAAAATGTCATGTCAATAGCACCTTTGGAAATATATTTACTGAGAAAAATGGTGACGTGTTCAATACTTATGTGTGAATCCATATCACCAACCATCATGTGGAGCCTATTTCACAGTAAAAATGTGTGTCTGCTTTGGCACTAGTAGCAAGTTCACTTTGCAATATTGACAAAGATATTATTGTTAGAAAAACAAGGTTGTTCGTGGCCACTATAGTAATTATAAGGAATGCCTTTGACTGCCACTATGGAGCTGACAGTCCCCGAAATCGAGCACTAGAATTACTTTTAAAAATATGTATATATTTATGTGACTTATTTTATTGATTTCCCACTATTTTATAAGTCAGAAACACAGCCATCCAGACCTTAATTGTCATGACTTCCGTCTGATCTACTGTGTTTTGTGTTTTTTGAGCACATGTGCCTTGTTTTGACAGCTGGCCATGTGCTCCCCTGTCATTGTAGTGTCTCCCCTCCCACTCGTTATCCTTAACTATCCTTGTTCTCTTCACACCTGCTGTCAATTAATCCCTCATTACCTCCCCTATTTTAGGTCTTCTTGTGTTCAGTCTTTTGTCAGAACAAAATCAATCAACGGGATTTTTACGTTGAGAGAGAGAACGATGACTAAATCTCGACTAAAAAAGAATGTGACTGATCCAGAGACAAAGGAATGCATAGAGGATTCAGAGGAAGGAGAAGGAGATGGTATGGAGGTAGGTGGGGAAAATGTAGAGGAGAGGAGAGCTTTCACAATGGTAGGGACAAGGAAAAGGAAAAAGAAAAATAAAGAAGGGACAGCAAGTAATTCAGGGGAAAGTGGAGAAGAAGAGTGGATAGAAAGGAGAAGGGATGAGTTTAAATTAATAGTTAGGTTTAAAGAGGGTCAAGGAATGATAGGGGTGAGTCCCATAGCTTTGACGAAAGAGTTAAAAAGGTTGATAGGGGAGATAAAAAGTGCAAAGGTATTGCAGGATGGAGCATTGTTGATAATATGTGTTAATGAGGAGCAAAGGGGAAAAATAATGAAAGTCAAAAAGGTGTGTAAACAAGAGGTAGTGAGTTGCAAGCCAGTAGGTGAAAAGAAGTGGGTAAGTGGAGTAATTTCTGGAGTTCCGTTAGAGGTATCAGTGGAAGAGTTAAAGGAAAATATTGAGGGAGGGAAAGTAGGAGGAGTCAGACGATTGAAAACAAACAAAGATGGAAGTAGAGTGGATAGTTTATCAGTGATGTTACAGTTTGAAGAGGAAATGTTACCAGAGAGGGTTAGAATTGGATATATAAGTTTTCCAGTAAGAGCTTATGTGAAGGCGCCATTGAGATGCTATAATTGCCAAAGATATGGACATATCGCAAAAGTGTGCAAGGCAAAAAAGAGATGTGCGAGATGTGGAGGTGAACATGAATATGGGAGATGTGAGGAAGGTGTGGAGATAAAGTGCTGCAACTGTGGGGGTGCGCACAATGTTGCATATGGGGGCTGCGCAGTAAGGAAGAAAGCAGAAGAAGTTCAGAATGAGAAGAATAAAAATAATATGACATATGCTGAAGCAGTGAAACAAGTGGAACGAAAGAGCAAGGAGAAGATAGAAGATGACAATAAAGAGGGGCAGAATGTAAGTAAGCCGAGAGATCAAATAAGGGTGGAAGAAGGGACGGTCAGGGAAGAGGTGTTAGTGGTAAGCAAGAAGAATTTTGTGTTGTTTATGGCAGAAGTTATTAATTGTACAGCTCAAACGGATAAAAGAACAGAGAAGATTCAAATAATCGTAAAGGCAGCGGAAAGATTTCTAGGTGTAAAAGGACTCACATGGGAGAATGTTAGAGATGGTCTAACTTTGGAGTCTCAGCAAAGTCAGGAAACATGGGTTGGTCAACAATATGGATGATAATAATATTGCAGTGGAATGCAAGGAGCCTGTTGGCTAATGGCTTGGAGTTCAAAGGATATGTTAACCAAATGAAAGAGAAACCGGATGTGATTTGTATACAGGAATCTTGGCTTAAATCTGGACTTGAATTTGTACTGAAAGGATATTCTGCAGTGAGAAGGGATAGAGAAGAAGGTAATGGAGGAGGATGTGTGACTTTTATTAAAGTAGGCATTCCATATAGGAAAGTAGGAATAGGGAAAACAAGTGAGTATGTAGTGGTTGAAGTATGGGAACAAGGGAAGAAGTATGTGATAATAAATTTGTATAACCCATGCAAGAGATTAGGATTGAATGAATTGGAAAAAATTGAAGGACAAGATGATGAAAGAGTTATCTGGTGCGGAGATTTTAATGCACATAATACACTGTGGGGTGGGAAAGTAGTGGATATAAATGGACAGGTAGTAGAAGAGTTCATAGATGTGAGAGAATTAGTTTGTCTCAATGATGGGGGCGGAACGAGGATAAATGTCTCTTCTGGGTTAGAGTCGGCATTAGATTTAACATTGGTATCAGGAGTGTTAGGAGGAATAACGGAATGGGAACTTTTGAAGAATTGCACTATGGGTAGCGATCATTACCCGCTAGTAATCACTGTGATAGGGAGTGGAAGAAGAGAAGGGATAAAGAAGGGAGCTACAGGGAGATGGATATATGAAAAGGCTAACTGGGCAGAATTTATGAGAAAAAGTGAGGAGGAATTGAGTAGGGTGGATAGAACAGAAGGAAATAGTATAGAGGCTTTAAATGATAGGATCATTGCAATAATTAAAGGGGCAGCTGAGAAATGTATCCCAAAGGGTAAAGGAATTAGGAAGTCCAAAATGGTTCCTTGGTGGAATGAAGAGTGCAATGAAGCCATAAGAAATAAAAGGAAAGAATTTAGGAAATTGAAGAGAACTCACAATTTTCAAAATTTAGTTAAATATAAGGTGACTCAAGCAGTGGTAAGGAGAGTGGTAAGAAAGACAAAAAGGGAGTTTTGGAGATCATTCTGTAATGAAATAGGGCGAAGTACTCCAGTAGAAGATATATGATTAAGAAAATGAGAGGAATAAGTAAGGAATTTGATTTACCAGTGCTCAAAATGGGAAAGGAGTTAGCAGTAACAGATGAAGAGAAGGCAATAATGTTTCGAGATGAGTTTATTAAGGTTAACTCTTCCAGAAACTTGTGTGAAGAGAGAAAGAGAATAAGAGAAGAGATATTAAAAAGAAATCCGACAGTGGAAAACAGAAGGGAAGTTTTGGACAGTGTATTAGATGTTCCATTTGAAATGGCAGAATTGAAGAGAGCATTAAAAAGAGTGAAAGAATCTGCAACTGGGCAAGATGGAGTAAGCTATAGTATGATAAAAAATTTAAATGAAAAGGCATTGGGTGTAATATTGGAGTTTGTAAACAGGATATGGATGGAAGGAGTGTTACCTAAGAGCTGGAAAGAGGCAATAGTAATTCCCATAAGGAAGCCAGGGAAGGATCATAGTATTCCAACAAATTATAGACCAATAGCACTTACCTCACATGTATGTAAAATAATGGAAAAAATGATTACAGACAGGTTAAGGTATTATTTGGAAAAAGAGAAGAAGTTATCTATAAATCAGAGTGGATTTAGGGGGGGGCGAGGAACGATGGACCCAGTAGTTTGCTTGGAGTCAGATATTAGAAAGGCGTTGATTAATAAAGAGATTGTGATAGCAGTGTTTTTTGACATTGAAAAGGCATACGATATGGTATGGAGAGAAGGATTGCTACTGAAATTGGAAAGTATGGGGGTAGGAGGGAGAATGTATAATTGGATCAAAGAATTTCTGGAAGATAGATCAATTAAGGTAAGAGTGGGAGAGTGCATATCATCAAAAGGTATGATAGAGAATGGCACTCCTCAGGGGAGTGTCATTAGTCCATTGCTTTTTATAATCATGATAAATGATGTATTTAAGAGGGTGGATAAAAATATTTGTAGATCTTTGTTTGCAGATGATGGAGCTCTGTGGTTCAGAGGGGGGAATATAAAGTATGTTGTGAGGAGAATGCAAAATGCTTTAAAACAAGTTGAGGAATGGTCATTTAAGTGGGGATTTAAATTCTCAGTGGAAAAAACTCAGGTAATCTTTTTCACTAATAAAAGAATTGATGATGAAATGAAATTAAAGTTGTATAATCTCAATCTAGAACGGGTATCCAAAATAAGGTTTCTTGGAATATGGTTAGACAGCAGACTCACATGGAAAGGGCATATTGAGAAGATGGAAGATAAGTGTAAAAGAGTGTTGAATATAATGAGATGTGTGTCTGGGCAAGTCTGGGGGGCAGATAGGCTGGCACTGAAAACTATTTATATAACGTTAATTAGATCAGTAATAGATTATGGAAGCATAGTATATGGATCAGCGGCAAAGACTCACTTGGACAAACTAGAGCGAATTCAAGCAAAGGCATTAAGGATTTGTTGTGGAGCTTACCCTTCGTCACCTGTTTCAGCGTTGCAGGTAGAAGTAGGAGACATGCCTCTCAAATTAAGAAGACAACAGTTAAATGCAGTATATTGGGCAAATCTTATGGGACAGGACAAATCTCATCCTACATTAAGGGTATTAGAGCAGTGTTGGGAGTATGGAAAAAGGAAATGTAATAGTTTTGGATGGGTGATTGGTGATTTAGTAAAAGAGTTGGATATTAAAGAGTTAAGAATTACTCCAAGAGTGGTGTTACAAGCTGTCCCTTTGTGGATTTTGCCACAGCCGTCAGTTGATTTAAGGATGCTAGAAAACAGGCAGAAAGAAGGTCAGAGTGAAATAGAGGAAATCCAGGTAAGGGAATACTTATGGTTAAATTATGGGCAGAATATACAAGTATTTACAGATGCATCAAAAAATCCAGAAAATGAACATGTAGGGGTAGCGTTTGTAGTTCCAAAACTACAGATATCCAGAAAAATAAGGATATCAGATAAATTATCAGTTTTTTCAGGGGAGTTAATTGCAATAATGATGGCATTGAGATGGATAAATGAGGCAGGATTAAAGGAGGTGGTAATATGTTCAGACTCCAGTTCAGCTCTTAAGTGCATTGAAGCACAACAGTCAGACACTAGACAGGACTTAGTAGTGGAGATATTACAAGAATTATATATGTTACAGCAGGAAAGAGTGAGGGTGATATTCATGTGGGTACCAGCTCATGTTGGGGTAAAAGGGAATGAGGCAGCAGATAAAATGGCAAAACAAGCATTGCAGGAGGATAGAATAGAAATGGAAATAACACATAGTATAGATGAAATTAAAGCTATAATTAAAAAACAAATAAATCAAAGATGGCAACAAATGTGGGAAACAGGAAGTAAGGGTAGACATATGTATGCAATCCAACCAAAAGTGGGGAAAAAGAGGTACACAGGTGGAAGTAGAAGGGAGGAAAACATTTTATCAAGACTTAGAATAGGACATACAGGACTTAATAAAACATTGAAATTAATGTCTAAGCATCCGACAGGACTCTGTGAATGGTGTGGAGAAAATGAAACAGTAGAACATGTTATCATGTATTGTGAAAGATATAACGAGGATAGAGAGAAATTATTTGAAGAGATTCGGAGGAAAGAGGAGACTGATATAACTTTGAGAAACATATTAAAACAAGAACAGGAAAATGATAAAAGAGAAGCTTTATTTAAATATTTGGAGAATACAGGTTTAATTAATGGGATTTGAAAGGGTGGTTGTATTTTTTTTTGTGTATATATAGATATATTTGTATTATTTTTTTTTTGTTAATTTAAATTTGAATTAATTGTTTTGAGCCAGAGGAGCTGAACACGCAGCGCTGGCTGTAGCACATAATGTTTTAATATAGTGGGTAAGGATGAGGAATGGGTAGATGTTAGAGTCTCTGGATCAAGTTCACAGTAGGTGGCGGTAATGCACGAAATCGATGCGATTCGCCAAACAAAAAGGAAGAAGAAGAAGAAGAAGAAGAAGAAAGTAAGTGTGTTACGTTTTTTGTTTTAGTTTTGTGAGTTCGTCATTTTGGAATTTCTAATTCAGTATTAAAATGTTGAACTATACCTGCGCTGCGCCTTGGTCGATGTTAACATCCTCTTGTGACACCGGTACCTGTTGTGATCCTTCTGTGTAGTCTTGGTAGTGGTAGTCAGCTAGTGAAGAGGTCCCTATGTAATCGCGTCACATAGCCTAGGCTAGTCTTCTCCCTACTGAATTTGAAACTTGGAAAAGCCAATAAAAAAATGGATGAGAAAAGGCAATCGAGTTAAATTACATTTTTCAAGTCCAAAACTCCAGAGAAAGATGGTGAATCGAATCCAGAATGACCCAGAGAACTGTCAGCGCCGGAGGAGAGGAGTGAGGGGCAAACTGTTCCTGATAGCAATGCCTTAGCTAGCAGCGCTGCTAATCCCGCCAGTTCAGCATCACCACCGGCACCTCCACTAGCGAGTCAAACTCAGCCGGAGAGGGAGACAGGTGACGAAGTGCTCGGAGCAGGTGCAATTTGCATTTCAAGAACAAGCAAACATACAGTAGAACCGTGGGCTTGTCATGCAGAATTCAAAGCTGGGCTGTACAACATGCAAAAAGGTAGGGATCTTTGGTCTAGAAACGGCTGGAGGTACTAGCTAGGCTATAACTATAAGAAATGCGGACTTGTGTAATCCCCGCAGCTACACTCAAGTATGTGGGTATACTGCAGTGACGTCTAAAATGCTTGGAGAGTGCTGTCCATTTCACCACCATAGACAGTAGGCCACTTGGAGAGTGCTGTCCATTTCACCACCATAGACAGCAGGCTACTTGGACAGTGCTGTCTGTTTTACCACCATAGGCAGAATGCTACTTGGACAGTGCTGTCCATTTCACCACCATAGACAGTAGGTTACTTAGAGAGTGCTGTCCGTTTTACCATCATAAATAGTAGGCTACGTGCTGTTTACTCTGTCTGGATTGCTACGTTGTGTTTGTCACTTTTTTTCTCAATGTGTTGTGGTACCTCAGAGCCCACTGGATAACTTCCCCCCGCCCCCTCTGGTGCTCACTATGTGTTCCAAGACCTCCTGATTTACAAATTAATTACTGGTGATAGTGCCTTCAGGGCACAGAAGTACAGAGCAGAGTATGTCACTTCAGAAGAGATCTCCAGATCTACACAGGTTCTCTCTTTATTCAGATAAACAGACAGCCGTTGGTATGGAGGATCAGTTTTAACTACAGAGGGCTTTGAGGTGACTGTAGTGTAGAGGAGGAATAGTTTACTGAGCCAGAGTAGCTGCAGGACAGTGTAACATTGCTTCCCTTCATGCCATGTTCTGTCTCTGAAGTTGGTTTTATGTCATTTTCAAAAGTGCCACCTGTAATAAAGTTAAGTTTAGACACATCAGTTTATTGGAAATGATTACATACTCTGTATGTATTCAATACAAGTGGAAATATAATCAGTCATTTACATTTATTCTAGGAAGTTTTATTTTCAAATGACACTTGACAGTTACCTTGAATAAACTAAAAGTATGTAATGTAAGACGAATACACCAACCCGTGTAGAGAGGAGAAACACCAGTGGTGTAAAGTAACTAAAGAAAATCATGTACTTTTTACACAATACATTTTCCCTGACACTCAAAAGTATTTGTTACATTTTGAATGGTTAGCAGGACATAAATGGTCTAACTATCACAATTATCAAGAGAACATCCCTGGTCCTCCCTACTGCCTCTGATTTTTGCAGACTCACTAAACATATGGTTTGTTTGTAAATTATCTCTGAGTGTTGGAACATGCCCCTGGCTATCGGTATATTTAAAAATCAAAGAACATGGTGCTGTCAGGTTTGCTTAAAATAAGGAATTTAAAAAGATGAATACTTTTACTTGTACTTTTGATACTTAAGTACATTTTAGCAAATCCATTTACTTCTGATATTTATGTATATTTATAATCAAATTTTTTTTTAGACTTTTACTCAAGTATTTTACTGGTGGAATGCAGAGGGTGGGTGAAGTTATCCATGATGGCCAGCAGTTTGGCCAGGATCCTTCTCTATGCCACCTCCTCTAGAGTGTCAAGGTTAATCCCCAGAACAGAGCTAGCCTTCCTCATCAGCTTATTTACCAGAGAAACATCACCAGACTTTATGTTGGTGCCCCAGCACACCACTGCAAAAAAGATGATACCACAGACTGGTAGAAAGTATGCAGAAGTTTACTGCACACGTTCAAGGACCTGAGTCTCCTCAGAAAGTAGTCTGCTCTGGCCCTTTTTGTACATGGCCCTGGTGTTACCAGCCCATTCCAGCCTGCTGTCCATATGGACACCCAGCAACTTGTAAGACCCAACCATTTCCACATCCATCCCCTGTATAGGGACTGCAGTCGGTTGGGCCTTGGTTCTCCTGAACTCTACCACCATCTCCTTTGTTTTGATAGATAGATAGATAGATAGATAGATAGATAGATAGATAGATAGATAGATACTTTATTTATCCCCCGGGGGGGAAATTTCATTGTCAAGCAGCTACAACAAAACACAGGGCAGGTGCAAAATGCCATGTTGAGCTGAAGGTGGTTCTGCTCACACCACACCACCAAGTCATTGATTGTGCTCCTGTACTCCTCCTCCTGCCCACCCCTGGTGCACCCTACAATTGCGGAGTCATCCGAGAACTTCTGCAGGTGGCATGTTTCAGAGTTATATAAGAAGTCCGAGGTGTAAAGGGTGAAAAGGAAGGGGGACAGGACCGTTCCCTGGGGGGCCACTGTGTTGCTCACTGCCCGTTCTGACATGCAGCTCTGTAGCCGCACAAATTGTGGCCTGCCGGTCAGGTAGTTCGTAACCCAGGAGACTAAGGGTGCTTCCACTTTCATCCTCCTCATCTTCTCACCCAGTAGCAGGGTCTGAATGATGTTGAAGGCACTGGAGAAGTCAAAAAACATAACGCTCACAGTGCAACCTGCGTTGTCCACGTGAGAGTAGACCCTCTGCAATCAATCAATCAATCAATCAATCAATCAATCAAATGTATTTATGAAGCCGATGTTACAAAATACTATAAAGTAACCCAGCCTAAAACCCCAAACAGCAAGCAATGCAGATGTAGAAGCACGGTGGCTAGTAAAAACTCCCTAGAAAGAAAAAAATCTAGGAAGAAACCTATAGAGGAACCAGGCTCTGAGGGGTGGCCAGTCCTCTTCTGGCTGTGCCGGAAGTCATCAATGCATTAATTGATGAAGCCAGTGACTGATGTGGTGTACTCCTCAATGCCATTGGAAGAATCCAGCATCATATTCCAATCTGTGCTAGCAAAACGTCCTGTAGCTTAACATCTGCATTATCTGACCACTTCTTTATTGACCGAGACACTGGTGCTTCCTGCTTTTCCAGAAACCATGGGAGGAAACAGGCATCCTGTATGACATACATACAGTACGTAACATACCTACTGTTTGTTAAGGGGAGGGGCTTATAGTAAAGTAGGGGTTGAAAAGCAGTATGGAAACATAAAAACAAGAGGAAACTTTCAGAGACTGCTTAGATCTTTCTGTAGACTGTACGCTGAGGATTAGTTGCAGGAAACTACCCTCCTTTCCTTACACTTCATGTTGGTTTGGCTCAATAGTCTGCTCATAACTGACTCCTTCAAATGGGAAGAGATGAACATTGAGTCATTTTATAGAGAGTTTTGTATTTATTTTATAAACAGAAAAACATAACTTACCTATTGCTGAGAACATAATAATTGACAAGATGAACAACATGGTTGGGGTTGGAAGTCAAACTGACTAATAGCACAACAGAACCTGATAACTCCAAACCCACTTCATATGCAAGGTTTTCTGTTGATAATTTCTGCTCAGTTAATCTAGAAGCTCCACCCCAAAGTACAGTTGCTATAAAGATAATAAATCTCTCCTCTCATCTCCACTTCTCTCCTGCCCTCTCCTCATTTGTTCTCTCTTCAGTGATACTGCATCTCTCATTCCCTCCACTGGGTGGTGTAGGAGGTAGATTCCCTCAATTTTATTGTATGGAACATTAATGAAAGGTTTTTGTAAAGTGTTTCTGGGGTTCCTGTCACTGTGGCCATCAGGGCGCAGTAGTACAGAGCAGAGTCTGTCACTTCAGCAGAGACCTCCAGATCCACACGTTCAGCCACTTTGTCAACGTTAACTGACAGTCTAGGATAAGGTGGAGTAACTATTGTCTCAGCAGATGAATACACTGAGATGAGGAGGAGGAATTGGGGAGCAGATGTGGGATATTGGTGATACCATAAGATACTGCCTCCACCAGATATTGTGTAGTTACAGGAAAGCTTTACACTACCACCATGTACAGCAGGGATGTCGCTAGGCCTATTTTAGGGGGGCTTAAAATAAATAAATAAATATATCAGTCAATATATTTTCTCTGTGATTTTTTTTTTTTTGGGCAGTCATTGTACATAATAATTTGTTCTTACATGACTTGCCTAGTTAAATGAAAGTTTAATAAAATAAAACAAATAAAAAATCCCAGGAACTCACCCTGAAATAGAAATGGGAAAATACTACTGCAGGTTAAAATTAAGATATTGTAGAAAAAACTACTAATTGTATGTTTGGGAATTGCGATATGAGAGTTGACTGAATGTGGAAATAACTCTTAATTTGGAGTTTGGATAGTAACGTATATATAAACATGTATAATAAGATGATTGAAATTTGGATAAGAAGCTTTGATATAACGTCATTTTGGGGTTCCTTCACTGCCCATCATTGGATATCACAGGGTGGTATTGAGAGCGGGATGATATGTTAGCAAGCAGCGGAAGGTCTATTGTTTTCATTGAGGATCCAATGACGGGCCGGTTCATTGTCTGTGAAAAAAATATAAATTCTAACGTTCTATATGGATTCTGTGAAGATATTAAAATATGTTGAATTGTATGTGTGTAAAATTGATTAATAGAGATTTGTTGTAGTAATGATGGAGTTCAACGATAATAATATACTAAACTTGTGCCCCCAGATGTAGGCAAATAATAAATACTTAGTTGGTATCTCTTATGGATTATTGGATAAAGATGAGGTTTAAGCATTATTAAACTGTCTACAAAGTCTGGGAAATAGTCTCAGTAACTGATTGGCGTATATAAACCTTTGGTAAAAGTATGGGGAATTGATTTACCCTATCGATTTAACTATAAAACGCTCATGGGATTTTCTGAAGTCCGGGTAATACATTTAAAGTCAAACAGGCCATACGGTAGGGTTCGTCAACTAGGTGTGGCATCGGGCCATATTTTTTCGGAGTTAATAGTCGATGGGAGGCCAGTTGGGGAACTCTGTCATACGCCCTGAATATAACGACACAGGGCGAGAACCAGATGCAGACACAGGAGGCAGATGGTTTGAGCTCTGATATTTATTATAGTTCAAGTGATAGACAAAGGCAGGTCAGGGACAGGCAAGAGTTCATCCACCAGATCAGAGTCCAGACAGTACAATGCTGCAGGCAGTCTCGAGGTCGGGACAGGCAAAGATGTCCCAAATGAAATAACAATTATAAAAAGAAGTGTACAACATAACAAAAGACATAAGTAAAAAAAACAATTCATGATTTTGACTTTTTGAGAAACGCTGGCTGTCTGTCTCGTCCTGACTCCCAACATGTTCAAATATGGGACAGCAGGAGATCGAATATGAATATTGAAACAATGTCGAAGAGACAGACAGCAAGGTTTATACAAATCTCCACTGTTGAAAACAAAATGTTAGTCTAAAATAAATGTGAGATAATGTCTATTTGTCTTTTTATAGTGGTGATCAAGTTTATAAGTTGATGATAAGATGATTTTCTCTGGTATTGAAGAAGTCAGGATGCAAGAAGACACATAAACTATTAGATGGAGAGTTGATAGAATGAATTGAATTATATGGAACCGGATTCAGCATAACCAGCTGCACGTGAGATGCATCTTGCTTTCAGAATGTAAGACAAAGGAAATGTTGTATCTTGTGAGGGCCAACAACAAACAATAATATTGCTGCATGTTTTTATTTTCCCAGGTGCTTTTACAACTAATATCAACATGTCTAAGTTAAATTGAAGACTACTGATTGAAGAGTGAAGAATACATCTTTCTCACAGTTCATTGAATATGAAGACAGAGAAACACTATACCACCTGGTGATTTCTCACAGCACAGGTGTGACCACATTTCTCTGATCTAAATCTCTGACATTACTATACCAAATTGTGGTTGAATGTTACATTTTTAACCCTGCTTCATCAAAGCATTTTCATTCTGCTTGTTTTTGTACAGGGTCTTATTCACGTTGTTTCACTGTGTATAATCCCTGAGAGCACAGTAGTAGAGAGCTGTGTCTGCCAGGGTTAGACTTGTTATAATCAGTTCAGTTGATGTCGGAGACGTTGTGGATTCATATCTCTTATCAGGGATATGTAGACACTGAGGAGCCTGGTTGGGATAATGCCTGTACCAGTAAAGCTCAGGAGAATAGCTGCTTGTTTCATATGTACAGCTCAGAGTTACTGATGATCCCTCAGTGGGGCTGTACTCCTCCTTGTCAGGAGAAATACTATCTCCAGATACCATTCCTGCAGAGGAAATATACATAAAAAAGCTGATTGAAAACACATGCTTATTTTTCACATTTAAATGACTTTACTTCATCAATAGATGTTTTACTACGAATACCATAATTATAATCTGATTATCAGGATAAAAGGAGTTAAAATGCTTATGTATTGTTTACCTGTAGTCATAATCAGAATGATCAAAACACTGATTGATTTCTCCATCTTCAGAATGATGTTTCATGAATTCACTCTCCTCTGAAATTTTCTTCTGTGTGTCACTGTGTGAGGTGTACAA
Source organism: Thymallus thymallus (assembly GCA_023634145.1). Lineage (NCBI taxonomy): Eukaryota > Metazoa > Chordata > Actinopteri > Salmoniformes > Salmonidae > Thymallus > Thymallus thymallus. The sequence goes on along the minus strand of CM042382.1, from coordinate 19,959,894 downwards.
CCCTGCTAACGCCACACCCACCCTAGAAGTAAGGCATGCATGTTTTCTACACTAGTTCCAAGGCTACACTAGTTTTTGTAGGGGCTGTATATCCTGTTGTCACAGTGGACCTCAGAGCACAGTAGTACACAGCAGAGTCAGACAGCTGGATCCTCTGGATTGTTAAGGGAACTGATTTGGTGATAGAACTGAGATGGGCATCAAATCTCTCTTTGAATCTATCATCAATATCACCTGGTCCAATGACATCCTTCCGCAAAACATATCAAAACATATTCAGGATAATCGTTTGTGGATTGAATGTACCAGAAGAGAGATGGAGCTGATAAACTGGTGTTATATTCAGCTGAGAGACATGTCTTCTCCTTCATAAGCAGTCACTTCTCTCTCTGACTGAGTAATGCTGTCTGCTCCTCTGCATTCTGGAAACAAAGAAGAATACCTTTGAATGTCAGTATTCCAGTAACATCAGGATATTGAGAAGAAGATAATGAGAGCCGTATCCTATCAAATATCAGTGCAGCAAGAACAACAGAGGACCACAGCCAATGTCTCATACTTATCATAGGATACAAAGACCAAGACACACTGATGTTACAATATAGACACTGGTGTGTTCTCTTGATTCCTGTCTTTGTAACAGAACAGACCTAGACCTTGCAGCACAGTACAGAGGGGATGTTCAAATAGACAAGTCATTTCAGAGTAGAAAGAAACACTCCGTTTGTAATGTGGTTCATTTGTAGTTGATGCTGGCTTTTCCATTACTCTGTACACAATACTGAGTATAACTATTTTCTCCTGAATTAATCTAGTTAGACTTCACTAGCTGTATACTGTATGTTCTAATCCATGAGATATTGTAACGGAGTTTAAATTTCTCTTACATCTACAGTTAGAGCTGAATTGGAAGACAGAGCTCTATTGGCATCAACAATGACTTACGCATCATCATCATCATCATCATCATCATCACTATAATTACCATCATCTGCTACCACTAGTCTTGGTAGTATCAGGGAGGTAGTGAGAAGGTTACTGTGTCAGACAGGTATGTTTTTGTAAGAGGGCTGTATATCCTGTTGTCACAGTGGGCCTCAGAGCACAGTAGTACACAGCAGAGTCAGACAGCTGTACCCTCTGGATCGTCAAGGGGACTGATTTGGAGTTGGCATCTAGATCGGCATGAAATCTCTCCTTGAACTCAGTAGCATTGTCCCCAGTTCCAAAACTGAACCGCATAAGCATATACTTGGGGTAGTCGTTTGCTCCCTGTTTGTACCAGAATAGATATGGACTTGGATCGTCTGTTTCATAATGACAGGCAAGTGTTATTTGTCCTCCTTCGGTAGCCATCTCAACTCCTTTTGGCTGTGACACACTGTCTCCTCTGCATTCTGGAGAGAAATTAAAAAATAAATTGAAAAAATTAGATTTATACCCATTAAATCATTGGAAGCATATAGAGTGTGCAACCTTCTCTATTTTACATGACAACATAAAGGGATAATTAAAGCAATGGCATTAAGCAAATGAAATAATAGTTATCATACCACAACATAATGCAGCAAGAATCAGAATATTCTTCAGCCAGGGTCCCATGTCTGCTACTGTGAGATCAATGGGAGAAGAGTAAAACCCTGATGTAGCTTGGCCATGATGAGACTATGAGATCCTTGTCTCCTCCTCTTTTGGTGCTTTGTCAAACATTGAGAATCCTGTGACAAACACTCTACAGAGCAAGATGTGAAATTCAGCCTGGAATCAAACCTCTTCTTGAACTCATCATTATTGCTCCCTTCTGAATAACAATCTCTTCTCAGGACATACTGAGGAGAGTCTCTAGTTAACTGGATGTACCAGAAGAGATCAGGAGATGTACTACTGGTAGTGTAGTTACAGCTGAGTGTTACCAGTCCTCCTTCATTTACAGTAACATGTCCACTCTGCTGGTCAACAGCCTCTTCACCTTTGCAACCTTTATAATACATAATAGGTTCAGAGAATGAGATTGTAGAAAGGAGAAGCACTATACCGTACCTGCAATTAGCCCATACAAATGCATTGAATAACAGATTCACTACATGGAACAAAATAGACAGTAGTCTGTCGAAGAAATCAAAAGGAAGTTTGTTCTGACGTGTCTGTCCTATATCTGAGATATATATGAAAGATAACTTTTTGTTGTTTAAAAAAAAAGAAAATGTTGGGCACTAAACAGTCTTTTTTGGGCACTAAACATTTTTCTGTGAGTCTCACCTTTCCATAGAGGGGTCATATTAGTGTGTAGCCCAAACTGTTCTGAAGCTACTGACAGAAGTTGGCAGATAGGCTTAACCAACTTCAGACGAGTTCCAGGACGCTTGTGTGGGCAAAAAGGACAACATCATTGTGTTCTTCAGAGTCTTCATAATAGTTTGTAGGCTGTTCGGACGCTACAGATGATTTTGGTCTGACCAACACTGTTCTAGCTCTCTCACTTTTCACCGCAGACACATCCAATGCACCACAGATGCATACAATGCAAGAAAACAGATATCTCTAGCTTAAACTGACATATTTTTATGGGGATTTTTTTATTATGCTCAATAGACTTCCGTGTGGGCGCGGACATCAAATCTAGTTTATTTAAAAAAGTAGTCAAGTCAACTAGAGATTAACCAATGAGAGAAAATGTTCCATCATACCGAAGCACAATACAACAAGAACCAGCCAGATGATCAGACAGAGTACCATGGTTGTGCAGGACACAGAAAGTGACTGTGAGTTACAGTAAGAGGTAGAGATCCTCTCTCTCTCTTCCATGTCCATCTCAGCCTGTATATCACCATCAACTGACAGACATGAAGGAGGAGCCTGTTGTAAAGAAATGTATGTCTCAATATTACCTCATAAATTTTACATATTAGCACAATTAGGAGTACATTAGACAAAGTGAAAAGCCTACATCTAGCTCACATTAAATGGAAAGTAGCTTTAAGGAATTGCCAATGACATAAATGTTCCATGAAGTGAGTATGATAAACTATTTAAAAGTATATTTGAAAAGCTACAGATATTGTATTATAAGTTGGTACAAACACTCATGTAGCCTATAGTATCTAATTCAGATCTACTACTGTATAATAAAGTATATTGAGATTATATTGTCTGTTTTGGTCGTAACTTTTTATTTGTACTTTGTGTTTCTATTGTCACGTGAAACCTATAGTTTTTGTAAGGGGGCTGTATATCCTGTTGTCACAGTGGGCCTCAGAGCACAGTAGTACACAGCAGAGTCAGACAGCTGCAACCTCTGGATCGTCAAGGGGACTGATTTGGAGTTGGCATCTAGATCGGCATGAAATCTCTCCTTGAACTCAGTAGCATTGTCCCCAGTTCCAAAACTGAACCGCATAAGCATATACTTGGGGTAGTCGTTTGCTCGCTGTTTGTACCAGAATAGATATGTACTTGGATTGTCTGTTTCATAATGACAGGCAAGTGTTATTTGTCCTCCTTCTGTAGCCATCTCAACTCCTTTTGGCTGTGACACACTGTCTCCTCTGCATTCTGGAGAGAAATTAAACAATACGTTGAAAGAATTTGATTTATACCCATTAAAGCATTGGAAGCATATAAAGTGATTAACTTTCTCTATTTTACATGACAACAGAAAGGGATCATTTATGCAATGTCAGTATGCAAATAAATGAATGAATAGTTATGAATCATACCACAACAAAATGCAGCAAGAATCAGAATATTCTTCAGCCAAGATTCCATGTCTACTGTGAGATGGGTAGGTGAGGAGAGAGCAAACACACTCGTATGTCTCTATGAATGTTTAATCTCTGTTTTATAGGAAGTATTGAGGAGGAGCTTACACTAGGCTCTCGAAGAGTCTTCTATCACACTATCAAATATTTTTTGTAAGGGGGCTGTATATCCTGTTGTCACAGTGGGCCTCAGAGCACAGTAGTACACAGCAGAGTCAGACAGCTGCAACCTCTGGATCGTCAAGGGGACAGAGCTAGATGTGAAATTCAGCCTGGAATCAAACCTCTTCTTGAACTCATCACTATTGCTCCCTTCTGAATAACGATCTCTTCTCAGGACATACTGAGGAGAGTCTCTAGTTAACTGGATGAACCAGAAGAGATCAGGAGATGTAGTACTGGTAGTGTAGTTACAGCTGAGTGTTACCAGTCCTCCTTCAAGGACAGTAACATGTCCACTCTGCTGGTTAACAGCCTCTTCACCTTTGCAATCTGAAAAATATATATAATTTTTGGTTTTATAATACATAATAGACTAAGATTCAGAGAATGAGAACATAGAAAGGAGAAGCACTATACCGTACCAAAATAACATGTAGCCAGGATAAGTAAAGTATTCCTAAACCAATGTGCCATTATGATTCATGTATAGAGGAAGAATAGACTTCATGTTCCATCCACTGTAGCTGAGAAGTCTCATAACTGTGGGACTCTGCAGTAGGGGAGGAGCTTGTGGTTTATTCAATAGTTTGGTAAACTGACAAAGGGATTCTTTTAAAAATGTGATATATTTGGTACCTTTAAAGAATGTTATATTCTTCTCCAAGTACTTTGAATATTCAAATTTGACAGTTGTTATTGGCCTCAGGGAAATATATTTTAAGTTCAGGCCAAATTGAACTAATCTGACAAATTAAATTAAATAATATATCCAGTAAGGGTTTGCAATAAAATAAAAAAGGGACAGACCACAGTAACCTATGAACCATTCCAATTTAGAGCTGGTCAATGCTGACCAATACTTTTATTATTTGATACCAATGATTGACACGGGATGCAACCATGATCATAATCCCTGTCATCACAGCGCACATTAACATAAACGATGGTCAACGGCGTCACCATGTAGCCTTAAACACATGGGTTGTTGTCTCTCAATTTGGTTCCTAAAATAAATCTTTCACTCCTGTCTGGAGTTAATCAAGTAGAAAACTGTCTGCCTCATAATCCTGCTTCTCCTAATGTGTTTCGTTATTTGTTTCAACTGAAGTTAGGGTTAATTCTAGGGTTCATGGTCAATTCAGTAGGTGGACAAGAAGCTAGGGTTAGAATTGGTCTAGAGCCGACCTTAACCTTGATCAACCCCACTGTTTTTATACTAATATAGTTAATAAATGCACTCTTACAGTTAATTACATTTCATGTGTTGATTTTATTGAAGTGTCTGTGTGATGTTGTATGTGTCTGATGCACTGCTTCAGCCTTTAAAGTAACTGCCTCAAGAGAATATATTAAATTGTGACAATAAAGGGTTAAAACATAATGAATGTATATTCTGTTTGGTGGGAAAATTATACAACACAGACACCTGTAAAGTGTTGACATGCTGCATGAATCACTTAAAGGAACAGGAGCAAATTGATGAGACTCTACTGACATCTATTGACTCTCACTGGTAGTTTACCCTTAAATACAAGCAATGTCAAGGTTTCACCTTGTTGGGCAGAATGTTGACACTAGATAGAACTATTGTATCATTATTATACATAGAAAAACCTTGTCACTGGACTTCATAACTGTGGAGGGCAGTCTATAGGAGGAGCACAGACAAAGAAGATCTGTCATATAACTGATCAGGAGACAGAGAGAACATCTCAGTGGTTGTGGCTGAAGAGTGAGAAGCAGTGGACGAGCCACCTGGCTCACTTGGGCCTGATTAATCCATCCTTCAGAAGGTGTAGTAGACAGCACATGTAGGATAAGAAGGTACCTCACCTGAAGATCAGCCAGGAGCCGCTTACTCGTAGATACTCCCTTTCTTATTAGTTCTTCCCAAGGAAATGTGTATGAGTTTCCTGTCACTGAGGTCTTCATGGCACATTAGTACAGAGGAGAGTCTGTCACTTCAGCAGAGGAGATCTTCAGATCCACACGTTTGTCAACTTTGTCAATGGAAACTGTCAGAGGAGGATGTGTGGGAGTAGCTGTGAGAATTGACCCCTCTGGTGTGATGTACAGGAGGAATTCTGGTTTGGATCAGGGATTTTGGTGATACCACTGTAGATTGTAGACAGTAGCATCATGTTTGCAGGAGAGATTCCCTCCTGAACAAGCTCTTTAGTAGTCGCAGGGTTCATTTAATTTAAATTCCTGCAGAAAAATTGACTGTAAAAACTGACATTTAACAAATGTTCCGTAAATGTTATGAATATGCAATTACACTGAGCAAAATCATAAACACAACATGCAATACTTTCATTTATTTTAATGAGTTACAGTTAATATGAGGGAATCAGTCAATTGAAATGAATTCATTAGACACTAATCTATGGATTTCATATGACTGGAATGCTGATATGCATCTGTTGGTCAAAGATACCTTAAAAATAATTATAACGGGCATCAGGATTCCATCACAGTATTTTTGTGCATTCAAATTGCCATCAATAAAATGCAATTGTGTTCGTTGTCCATAGCTTATGCCTGCCCATACCTTAACCCCACCGCCACCATGGGGCACTCTTTTCACAACGTTGACATCAGCAAACCGCTCGCCCACACAACGTCATATGAATGCCAATTGCACACTTTGGCATTGTGTTGTGTGACATAAGTTCACATTTTAGAGTGGCCTATTATTGTGGCCAGCACAAGGTGCACCTGAAGAAATGATTATGCTTTTTAATCAGCTTCTTGATACCACAACTGTCAGGTGGATTGATTATCTTGGCAAAAGAAAAATGCTCACTTACAGCAATGTAAACAAATTTGTGCCAAAAATGTGAAAGAAATACACTTTTTGTGTATATGGAAAAATCATGGGATTTGTGTTTTCAGCTCATGAAACATGGGACCAACACTTTATGTTGCGTTTATAAAAAATGTTCAGTGTAACATCTACAATATTATTGTACTACGATACATTTTGTTAATTAATATCTGTTCTTCATTCACAGTATGGTTAAATTCACAGATGAGAGAAAGGATTTCAATCCATTCAATAGCTGACCTAAAAAGAACATATGAGAAGAGCAGGATATTCTGAGGAGCTGATCCAGGGTCCTGGAGATACCATTGAAGAGAGACTGCAGATGAGTAGGTGCATGAAAGTGTAATATATGCTGGAGCATACCTCTCCTCTCTGATTGGCTCAATGGTCTGACAATTACAGTCACCTGCAAGAGATGCAAAATATGTTATTATTCTATTATTACTCTGTTATAGATATATTTTCAACATATCAAAACAGTTGATTAAAAATAACACTAATACAAATTTACAGATTATAGATTACTTACATGCAAGTACTAAAAGCAAAATAAATATGGGGATTGACATTGTGGCTGAAACTGGAAGTTAAAACGATAAAACAAAGCATAACAAGATTTGTGTATTATAAAAAAACATCCTCCTCCTTCTAGTTTTGAATGAACCATCTCTTCTCAAACCTTTGAAGCCCCGCCACAAAATACAGAGAGTTGTCAGATGAGCAGAAGTAACAGCAGACTTCTTGCTGCTGCTTGATGCCACTGTCACATCCTCAAAATGCAGGGCTGCACTGGAATATGATTAACTTAGTCTCCCTCTATTGGATATTGTATTAAACTGTTATTTATCTCCATTTATTTTCTTGATTTCAGGTTAACAGATTTGGAAGGACCTGACCTGTCTACTGTGATGTCATAGGGGAAAACATTGCTTGAAAGGCAGATCTGTAAAATAATTTATCTATTCAACATGAGGCATTAATTTATTCGTTTATTTAGTTTTCCTATTTATATCTATAATCTACAGCAGTGATTCTCAAATGGGGGTACGCGTACCCCTAGGGGTACGTTGCGGTACTGTAGGGGGTACGTGAGATTTATAAAAAAATATATAATAATTAAAAAAAAAAAAAAATTTATTAACTTAATTTAAAAGATATACAAAATCATCCATGATTACTAAAAATATCATACGAAAATAAGTTTAGTAAAATGTTTATGTAAACCACATTTTTATATAAAATGTTTCTATTTTAAATGTGATTGTAAACTACCTAAATCAGAGAAGAAGAATTTGAATCACGCCGAGCGGGAAGCCAGTTGCTTTACTGGAAACATTTAAATGAAATCCTGGTTAAAACGTAGCAATACTACAGCGGAGAACGGGGAGGATGATGAAAAAAGAAAGCCAAAGTGGAGTCAACAAAATACCGTCAATATCAGGAGGGGTATGTTTTGATGGGATTCACGGCAACAAACGGCAACCCTCCCCAGGCATTGTGTTTTTTCTGTGGGGAGAAACTAGCTAACAGCTCGATGAAACCGGCGCACCTCCAGAGACATCTGAACTTAGCCACCAGAACTTAGTTTGTTGTTTATTATTACAATTGTTTTTGAGCTAAAATGTTATAAACATCATATATATATATATATATATATATATATATATATATATATATATATATATACTGTATATATATGATTTATATAGGTTTCTTTTATCAAACATGTTTGGGGCCAGTCATGGGGTACTTAAACTGCATGATCGGTAATTATACATTGTTGATTATTGCAAATGTTTATTATTGCAAATGTTTATTATTGCAAATGTTTTTCATTTACAATGTTTTAATAAATCTCATAATGATGGCATATCACTATATCGTAGTCATAGCTTTATTTCTATCTCAAATGATTGGGGCCGGTCAGGGGGTACTTTGCTGAGAAAAAATTTGATAGGGGGTACGTTATTGAAAAAAGATTGAGAAGCACTGATCTACAGTATAGTGTACATCTGCAATACATTCAGATAACATTAATGAGTTTCTGTCACTTTTTCATTCAACATTGGATCAACATTTTGTTATTGTTCATTGAAAATAATTAATTGTTCATTTCCAGCCTACATGTACAGGTCTCTTCCCCAAAACAGGAAACACCAACCATAAGTGTCTTTATAGGGCGTTGGGCCAACACGAGCAAGAACAGCTTCAATGCACCTTGGCATAGATTCTACAAGTGTCTGGAACTATATTGGAAGGATGCGATTCCATTCTTCCACGAGAAATTCCATAATTTGTCTCAGGCTCCGATCGGGAACAAAGTACTGTACACTCGTACCCACGTGAACACACACTATGTTTTTGTAAGGGGGATGTATATCCTGTTGTCACAGTGGGCCTCAGAGCACAGTAGTACACAGCAGAGTCAGACAGCTGCAACCTCTGGATCGTCAAGGGGACTGACTTTCCTGTGAAATTCAGCCAGGCATCATATCTCTCTGTGAACTCAGTAGCAATTTCTCCAGGTGAAAACGTATCCCTTCTCAGCATAAACATGGGGTTGCCATTTGTTTGTTGTTTGTACCAGAAGATATTTGATGATCTATCAGCATCAAATGTACAACTGAGTTTTGTTGGTTGTCCTTCTACAACCATTACATCTTCTGTTGGCTGTGTTACACTCTCTTCTGCTCTGCACCCTGAAAAGAAAGAGACATATATCTTCACAACATATAATAATATGTATATAAATGTATATAAATACAATTAATAAATGCACAGAAAGAGACAGATGGAAAGAGTGATGTTATACCAAAGCAGCATGCAGCCAGAACATGCAGGATCAGCCAGTTTGTCATGACTAGTCAGTCAGTTTGAAGTGTAAAAGGTAAGGAGCAGAACAATGCTGATCTATCTTTCACAGAGCTTTGACTTCCTCTGTCCTACTGTTGATGCTTCATGTTGTTCTGTATTACATACAGTAGTAGACCATGGGGAGGTGTCTGTCTGTATGGCACCCTCTCATTCAGGGGTGTGTGTGCTTTGTTAGGTTGCCCCCTTCAGGTTGATTTTCATACTACACCACCAAAATGTGTGAATTGTGAATAGGCCCAACAATAAATAATAATAATAATAATAATATTGTTGAACTTTGTCATATTCCCACGTGCTTTTCCAACCGATATCAACATGTCTAAGTGGAATTGAAGACTACTGATTAAAGAGTGAAGGAAACATCTTTCTCACAGTTCATTGAATATGAAGACAGAGAAACACTAGACCACCTGGTGATTTCTCACAGCACAGGTGTGACCACACTTCTCTGATCTCAACCTCTGACATTATTACATCAAATTGTGGTTTGATTTTACATTTTAAACCCTGCTTCATCAAAGCATTTTGGTCTGAATGTTTTTGTACAGCGTCTTATACACTTTGTATCACTGTGTAAAATCCCTGAGAGCACAGTAGTAGAGAGCTGTGTCTGCCAGGGTTAGACTTGTTATAATCAGTTCAGTTGAACTATGAGATGTTGTGGATTTATGTCTCTTATTAAGGATATGTTCACCAGCTCTGGCAAATTTATACAGTAGAAACTGAGGAGCCTGGTTAGGATCATGCCTGTACCAGTAAAGCAGAGGATTTTTTTGGCTTGAATCATATGAGCAGCTCAGAGTCACAGATTCTCCCTCTGTACTGATGACTTCATGGCTTAAAGAAGTAATTTGATCCCCAGCTATCAGTTCTGTGAGAAAAAATACAGTAAAACAAATGTAACAAATGATACATCCTGTAATAACAATGTATATAAATAAAATATACAAATTCACAGAAACAGTTCTCTGATTTCTTTACTTCATCAATAGATGTTTTACTACAAATACCATAATAATAATCTGATTATCAGGATAAAAGGAGTTAAAATGTTTATGTATTGTTTACCTGTAGTCATAATCAGAATGATCAAAATACTGATTGATTTCTCCATCTTCAGAATGATGTTTTCATGAATTCACTCTCCTCTGAAATGTTCTTCTGTGTGTCACTGTGTGAGGTGTACAACCCTGCTAACGTCATACCCACCACAGAAGTAAGGCTTGCATGTTTTCTACACTAGTGCCAAGGCTACACTAGTTTTTGTAGGGGGCTGTATATCCTGTTATCACAGTGGAACTCAGAGCACAGTAGTACACAGCAGAGTCAGACAGCTGTACCCTCTGGATTGTTAAGGGGACTGATTTGGTGATAGAACTGAGATGGGCATCAAATCTCTCCTTGAATCTATCATCAATATCACCTGGTCCAATGACATCCTTCCGCAAAACATACTGAGGGTATTTGTTTGTGGATTGAATGTACCAGAAGAGAGATGGAGCTGATAAACTGGTGTTATATTCACAGCTGAGAGACACGTCTTCTCCTTCATTAGCAGTTACTTCTCTCTCTGACTGAGTAACGCTGTCTGCTCCTCTGCATTCTTGAAACAAAGAAGAATACCTTTGTGAAGAATGTCAGTATTCCAGTAACTTCAGGATATTGAGAAGAAGATAATGAGAGCCGTATCCTACCAAAGATCAGTGCAGCAAGAACAACAGAGGACCACAGCCAATGTCTCATACTTTTTTAAATGTTTTATTTATTTAACCAGGGGGAAACACATTGAGACCTAGGTCTCATTTACAAGTGTGCCCTGGGAACACAACCAAACAAATGGCACACATTCATTCAGAGCATCACAGATTATTAGACATACATAGTTAGTTAAAACAAACACATTCATCAGAATAAAAGCCTTTAGCCAATACAACAAACCGACCCATAGGCACTAAGGCATCCAAACAGAGTACCAACTGGATATTATTCCAAACATTAGACGCTAGACATGTAAAAGCAGATCTACCAAGCTCTGTGTTTACCAAGGGAGTCATTAAAGTTAACCATGCATGTGACCTAATATTATAATCAGGGACTCTAACCTTCAACAGAGATGACAAATACATTGTAAGTTTATGGAGAAGGGCTTCATAGACAAACAAAGAGTAGTGTAATAATCTTTGGGTTTTTAATGAGTTCCAGCCAACCCTTTGGTATAAAATGCATTGATGGGTATTAAAGCTGGCAGATGTAATAAAACGAAGGGCACTATGATAAACAGAGTCGAGGTCTCTTAAGGTGGTTACTGTTTCACTTTGGTATATAGAATCTCCATAATCAAGAACAGGTAAAAAAGTTGATTGAACAATTAACTTCCTACTAGACAGGGAGAAGCAGATTTTTATCTATATAAGAACCCAACCTTACATTTAAGTTTCTTAACAAGCTCAGCTATGTGTTTCTTAAAGGATAGATCACTGTCTATCCAAATGCCAAGATATTTGTAAGCAGGTACAAGGTCAATCATAGTACCATTCATTGAATGAAGATGCATCATATTTGCAATAGGTTTATGGGACTTTGAGAAATTCATGTATTTCGTTTTCCCAGTATTTAAAATAAGCTTTCAATTTGAAAGGGCGACTTGAACAGCTATAAAATCAGACTGCAAGCTCGATACTGCTAGGTCAATAGTCGGAGCAGTAGTATAAATAATAGTATCATCAGCATACAGGTGATGAGCACAGGTTTTGACAGTTTGCCCAATATATTTTATATATAATGAAAAAAGAACAGGTCCCAAAATGTATCCCTGTGGAACACCTTTACGCACCTCAAGAAAATCAGACATAACTCCATCAGACAGAATTGCCTGAGTACGGTCTTTGAGATGGTCACAAAACCAGGTACAAGCATCAGGACAGCTTTTCTAATAAAATACAATGATCAACAGTGTCGAAGGCCTTTGATAGGTCAATAAACACAGCAGCAACACTCTTCTTAGCATCTAGGGCATTGATAATATCGTTCACAACTAATGAAGTTGCTGTAATAGTACTACGCCCTGGTCTGAACCCAGACTGATTAACATTTAAAATACAATTCTCACTTAGGTAAGTACGTAGCTAGTTATTTACCAATTTTTCAAAAACTTTGGCTGAACAGGGAAGCCTAGAAATTGGCCTGTAGTTGTCAAGATCGCTGCAATCTCCACCCTTATGTAGGTGCAACACATAAGCAGTTTTCCATATTTTAGGAATGAATCCTACTTATCATAGGATACAAAGACCAAGACACACTGATGTTACAATATAGAAACTGGTGTGTTCTCTTGATTCCTGTCTTTGTAACAGAACAGACCTAGACCTTGCAGCACAGTACAGAGGGGATGTTCAAATAGACAAGTCATTTCAGAGTAGAAAGAAACACTCACATGGTACTTTGGCCCCCTTGTGGTTGATGCTGGCTTTCCCATTACTCTGTGCACAATACTGAGTATCACAATAATTCTAGTTAGACTACTGATTGTATATTTTCTAATCCATGAGATATTTAAATATGATTTATTTGTAATTCTTAATTTTTTATTTTACCATTATTTAACAAGATAGTTAAGAACTATTTACACTGACGGCCTACATTTTTCTACAGGGTCAGCCATAGTAGTACAGTTTACCTGGAGCAAATTAAGTGCCTTGCTCAAGGGCACATCGAAAGGTTTTTCTCCTTGTTGGCTCGTCTATTTGAACCAGCGACCTTTTTGTTTACATCATCATCATCATCATCATCATCATCATCATCATCACTATGATTACCATCATCTGCTACCACTAGTCTTGGTAGTATCAGGGAGGTAGTGAGAAGGTTACTGTGTCAGTTTCAAAATGGTGTTGTATACTGTACAGACAGGTGTATTGTCATAGTGTAGCTCAGTATGTTTTTGTAAAGGGGCTGTATATCCTGTTGTCACAGTGGGCCTCAGAGCACAGTAGTACACAGCAGAGTCAGACAGCTGCACCCTCTGGATCGTCAAGGGGACTGATTTGGAGTTGGCATCTAGATCGGCATGAAATCTCTTCTTGAACTCAGTAGCATTGTCCCCAGTTCCAAATGTTTGCCGCATAAGCATATACTTGGGGTAGTCGTTTGCTCCCTGTTTGTACCAGAATAGATATGGACTTGGATAGTCTGTTTCATAATGACAGGCAAGTGTTATTTGTCCTCTTTCGGTAGCCATATCAACTCCTTTTGGCTGTGACACACTGTCTCCTCTGCATTCTGGAGAGAAAATAAACAATATGTTGAAAATATTAGATTTATACCCATTAAAGCATTGGGAGGATATAGAGTGATTATCTTTCTCTCTTTTACATGACAACAGAAAGGGATAATTAAAGCAATGGCATTAAGCAAATTAAATAATAGTTATCATACCACAACATAATGCAGCAAGAATCAGAATATTCTTCAGCCAGGGTCCCATGTCTGCTACTGTGAGATCAATGGGAGAAGAGTAAAACCCTGATGTAGCTTGGCCATGATGAGACTATGAGATCCTTGTCTCCTCCTCTTTTGGTGCATTTTCAAACATTGAGAATCCTGTGACAAACACTCTACAGAGCAAGATGTGAAATTCAGACTGGAATCAAACCTCTTCTTGAACTCATCATTATTGCTCCCTTCTGAATAACGATCTCTTCTCAGGACATACTGAGGAGAGTCTCTAGTTAACTGGATGTACCAGAAGAGATCAGGAGATGTACTACTGGTAGTGTAGTTACAGCTGAGTGTTACCAGTCCTCCTTCAAGGACAGTAACATGTCCACTCTGCTTGTCAACAGCCTCTTCACCTTTGCAATCTGAAAATATATTTGGGGGTTTTATAATACATAATAGGTTCAGAGAATGAGAAAGTAGAAAGGAAAAGCACTATACAGTACCTGTAATTAGCCCATACAAATGCATTGAATAACAGATTCACTACATGGAACAAAACAGACAGTAGTCAGACAGTAGTCTGTCTGATTTTTACGGGATTTTTTTATTATGTTCATTAGATTTCCGTGGGGGTGCTGACATCAAATCTAGTTTTAAAAAAAACATTAGTAAAGTCAACTGATGATTGGTTTTATGATTGAAACCAATGACTCACCCTGGATGCAACCATGACCATAATCCCTGTCTTCGCAGTGTACATTTACATAAATGAGCCATCTGGTTTGCTTAATATAAGGAAATCAGAATGATGATGATACTACCATGATTCATACTTTAGATGATTCATACTTTTGAAACTTAAGTATATTTTTGCAATTACATTGACAAAAACAAATTTAATTCGTATTTTAGTATTTTACTGGGAGACTTTCACTTGAATTTATTTCAACTGACTGATTTACTTATATGAACTGTAACTCAGTCAAAGCTTTGAAATTGTTGCATGTTGCGTTTATATTTCTGTTCAGTGTATAAAATAATTGCAAAATGTGAATACAAGAAGAACAAACAAAATATGCAATTGTGACAAGAAAGCATTAAAACATAATGAATGTATATTCTGTTTGGTGGGGAAATTCTACAACACAGACACCTGTAAAGTGTTGACATGCTGCATGAATCATTTAAAGGAACAGGAGCAAATTGATGAGACTCTACTGACATCTATTGACTCTCACTAGTAATGTACCCTTAAATACAAGCAATGTCAAGGTTTCACCTTGTTGGGCAGAATGTTGAACACTAGATAGAACTATTGTATCATTATTATACATAGAAAAACCTTGTCACTGGACTTCATAACTGTGGAGGGCAGTCTATAGGAGGAGCACAGACAAAGAAGATCTGTCATATAACTGATCAGGAGACAGAGAGAACATCTCAGTGGTTGTGGCTGAAGAGTGAGAAGCAATGGACGAGCCACCTGGCTCACTTGGGCCTGATTAATCCATCCTTCAGAAGGTGTAGTGGACAGCACATGTAGGATAAGAAGGTACCTCACCTGAAGATCAGCCAGGAGCTGCAGAAACAGCTGTTTGTGGGTAAATATACAGACAACCCTTTATACTCTACTTACCCTTTGCTGACCTCATTTAAATGTTGAGGAGGTTCTGAGAATAAAGACACTAAATCCTCACAAAAATAATGATCTTGAATTTATTTTTATATGTAGCGACCCAGACCAAAACGGTGTAAGAGCCATGTTAAGTTTGCCTGGCCCATTACCAGTCAGTAGGCTTCAGGTATGTTCCTCTAAAGAGTGCAGTACATGGATTTTCCACTAGAGGACTCTGAGAGTGTCCATGTTGAGAGCGATGATGTCACATAATGTACGCATTCAGTATGTATATGTGATTTAGAGGCCTGACTGGAACAGAATAGAAATAGGCATCACATTGATAGAATCTGTCTAAATGTTCAAATCAAAATAAGGACAGGTGAAACATTTTAATCATAAACTTTATCTACAGAAAACATTAACAGCATTTTTTCGATGTTTAAAAGTAAAGGTTTGACACAAGCTCAAACAAAAACCGGATACATTCCTGCTGTTGTGGTCCCTGATGAGGTTTTTGTACAGTGTGTGTGTAGGTTTCCAGGTGCCCATAAAGTGCATGAATGTAAACTTTCCAGTAATATACCACTTGAGATAAACCAACTGAGAGATAAGTGGTGTTACGGGCGTTGCTCTTTCCTGGTTCTCTTCCTACCTCATTGATCGTCAACAATTTGTCAATATAAATAATCACCGATCACAGTGTGTAGCTGTCACTCAAGGTGTCCCCCAGGGGTCAGTGCTGGGACCACTCCTCTTCATTATATACCTCCTTCCTTTGGGGTTGATCATGCGACACCACAACATCAACTTTCACTGCTATGCCGATGACATCCAGCTCTACCTCTCCACCAAACCCACCTCCTCCCTACCACCCATCTCCCTCATAACTTGCCTTCAAGATATCCGTAGCTGGATGAACACAAACTCAACAGCGACAAGATGGAGGTCATTCTCATCGGCTCCAAATCTTTACTCTCCAAACACCAAAAACTCAACAGCGACAAGACAGAGGTCATTCTCATCGGCTCCAAATCTTTACTCTCCAAACACCAAAACCTCAGCATCACCATTGACGGCTCCCCGGTCCCTTTGACTTCTAAAGTAAAAAGCCTCGGTGTCACCCTAGACAACACTCTTTCCTTCGAATCCCACATAAAAACCATCACCCGGACAGCTTTTTTCCACCTTTGCAATATTTCAAGACTCGACCATCACTCTCATATTAAAACACCGAAACTCTGATCCATGCCTTTGTCACTTCCCGCCTAGATTACTGCAACACTCTTCTTACCGGCATCCCCACCAAAATTGTACAGAACTCGGCAGCAAGAATTCTCACCTACACCAGTTCATCCGAACATATCACTCCTATTCTTATCCAACTCCACTGGCTCCCTGTACAATACCGTATTACATTCAAGACTTTCCTCCTCACATTCAAATCTCTCCACAACTTGTCACCCACCTACCTCTCTGACCTTCTTCCATCATATGCCCCCGCTCGCTCCCTACGCTCCTCCTCAGCTGGTCTCCTTGCCACCCCTCCTTTTCGCCTCTTCACCATGGGAGGCCGTGCTTTCAGTTGCTCTGCACCCAGACTCTGGAATACACTCCCCCCTCACATACGACAGGTTGACACAGTCAACTCATTTACTACAATCCTGAAAACACATATTTTCCTCACTGCCTTTGACCTCTAGCCTTTCCTCTTTTCCTTTGTGTACTGTTTGCATTATCCCTTGATCTAAACCTTGTTTTAACTTGCAAATGTTGTTAAAGCACTGTATAGGATGTCTTTGAGTGTTTTGTAAGAACCCTTGATTTATACGTTGTTTTAATTTGCAATGTTGTCAATGTTGAACCACTATATAGGCCGTTTTTGTAAGATGAAAGGCGTCCTCCAAATAAAATGTATTATTATTATTACTTTTATTATTATTATTATTATTATTATTATTATTATTATTATTATTATTATATGACATTGAGAGAGCTGAGTAGATCCTCTACAGAGACGTCCTCATGGTTGCAGGCACTGGCGACACGTCATTGAGTGCCACCTGTTTAGTTTTGTTGACTGTTTTCTATGTTAATTTTGCCGTAATACGTGTCACATATCAGTTTGCAAACAATGTATGAAAAACAACAACATTGAGTTAAGAAAGCCGCAGACAAACATGGTCACTGGCCACAGATAAAATGACGTCAAATCACATTTTATCTACAGTAGTTTTGAATGGACTGGGAAGATACATTTTGAACTGTAATCCAACTCGGAATTCCAAGTCAGGAACTCTGGCCTCTTTCTAGAGCTCCGACCTGAAGATCGCTGACATCATGACTCAACCTTGTTTATTTCAGAGTTCCCAGTTGTCTTGAAATCACCATAAATCCAGAGAATGTCAGACTTTGACGTTACATGCCGAAATTTGCCCACAAGAAGGACAGCCACGCCGACTTCTTGTTCAAGTGAGCACAGCACAGCGGTGAGTACAAAAAGGTCTGGTATGCTGCTGCATAAATTATGTAATATGCCAGGAAGATATGTATTACTTTCTTAGCTACAGTATACATGTGTACACTATGTTTTGTAGTAAGTTGTTAGTAGCCCATGTGCCTCACCCTTATAATTTGTACCTTTCCCCTTCATAACTTTGCCTACTGTTCTGACTTGGTGGTGCACATGTAGTCTATAGCCTGATTTAGAGAAATGTCTTCATCGAATCATGTAAGAGCTTTCATTGTCTTCTTATATGCCCCCTTTATTTATCCTGTAGTTCTGACTTGGTGTACAGGGAGAATATATACTCCGCTCCACCGGTACCCAATCCGGGTCCAGCCGTCTGCTCTGCTCCAGGGCCAGAGCAGTCCGCTCCACCGGTACCCATTCCGGGTCCAGCCGTCTGCTCCGCCTCAGTGCCAGAGCAGTCCGCTTCACCGGTACTCATTCCGGGTCCAGCCGTCTGCTCCGCCCCAGTGCCAGAGCAGTCCGCTCCACTGGTGCCCATTCCGGGTCCAGCCGTCTGCTCCGCTCCAGAGCCAGAGCAGTCCGCTCCACCGGTACCAAATCCGGGTCCAGCCGTTTGCTCAGCTCCAGTGCCAGAGCAGTCCGCTCCACCGGTACCCATTCCGGGTTCAGCCGTCTGCTCCGCTCCAGGGCCAGAGCAGTCCGCTCCACCGGTACCCAATCTGGGTCCAGCCGTCTGCTCTGCTCCAGGGCCAGAGCAGTCCGCTCCACCGGTACCCATTCCGGGTCCAGCCGTCTGCTCCGCCTCAGTGCCAGAGCAGTCCGCTTCACCGGTACTCATTCCGGGTCCAGCCGTCTGCTCCGCCCCAGTGCCAGAGCAGTCCGCTCCACTGGTGCCCATTCCGGGTCCAGCCGTCTGCTCCGCTCCAGAGCCAGAGCAGTCCGCTCCACCGGTACCAAATCCGGGTCCAGCCGTTTGCTCAGCTCCAGTGCCAGAGCAGTCCGCTCCACCGGTACCCATTCCGGGTTCAGCCGTCTGCTCCGCTCCAGGGCCAGAGCAGTCCGCTCCACCGGTACCCAATCTGGGTCCAGCCGTCTGCTCTGCTCCAGGGCCAGAGCAGTCCGCTCCACCGGTACCCATTCCGGGTCCAGCCGTCTGCTCCGCCTCAGTGCCAGAGCAGTCCGCTCCACCGGTACTCATTCCGGGTCCAGCCGTCTGCTCCGCCCCAGTGCCAGAGCAGTCCGCTCCACTGGTGCCCAATCCGGGTCCAGCCGTCTGCTCCGCTCCAGTGCCAGAGCAGTCCGCTCCACTGGTACCCAGTCCGGGTTCAGTCGTCTGCTCCGCTCCAGAGCCTGAGCAGTCCACCCCACCGGTGCCCAGTCCAGGCCCGGTTGTTTTCCCCGCTCCATGGCAGGAGCCGTTTGCCCCACCGGTGCCCAGTCCGGGCCCGGTTGTTTTCCCCGCTCCATGGCCGGAGCCGTTTACCCCACCGGTGCCCAGTCCGGGGCCGGTTGTTTTCCCCACTCCATGGCCGGAGCCGTTTACCCCACCGGTGCCCAGTCCGGGCCCGGTTCATTGCCCAGCTCCATGGCCGGAGCCGTTTGCCCCACAGGTGCCCAGTCCAGGCCCGGTTGTTTCCCCGCTCCATGGCCGGAGCCGTTTACCCCACCGGTGTCCAGTCCGGGGCCGGTTCATTGCCCAGCTCCATGGCCGGAGCCGTTTGCCCCACCGGTGCCCAGTCCAGGCCCGGTTGTTTTCCCCGCTCCGTGGCCGGAGCCGTTTACCCCACCGGTACCCCGTCCGGGCCCGGTTATAAGGAAGGGGAATGGGAGAAAACTGTCCACTTCGCCGGAGCCAGAGCCGCCCCCGATGGTCTAGTCTTCCCTCCCTATTAACCCCCCCTTGTATTTGTGTGTTTTTTATTTGGCGTCCGGGAGTCCGCGCCTTGGGGGTGGGGGGGAACTGTCAGGCTCTGGCCATAGAGAAGCCTATTTGCTTCTCTATGTAGCTATGGTCAGAGTCTGAAAGTGTCTTTCTTTTCTGTTTCTGTGTGGGTGTTGGGTTAGATCCCTAATTAGAGGCAGCTGCACAGCATTGTCTCTAATTAGGGATCCTATATAGTTTGGTCTGTCCTTCTCTCTGGTGTGGGTCGTTGTACGTTTGATGTCACAGGCAAATAAGTGTGTTCCAGTTCATTGTTTTGTTTGTAGTTCGTCATTGTGTGAAGTTATACATAGTATAATACAATTTCGAACTATACCTGCGCTGCGCCTTGGTCTCTCCACACACACAACTGTGACATACATCTAGCTCACATTAAATGGAAAGTAGCCTTAAGGAATTGCCAATGACATAAATGTTCCATGAAGTGAGTATGATAAACTATTTAAAAGTATATTTGAAAAGCTACAGATATTGTATTATAAGTCGGTACAAATACTCATGTTTCCTATAGTATCTAATCAGATCTACTACTGTATAATAAAGTATATTGAGCTTACATTGTCTGTTTTGGTCGTAACTTTTTATTTGTACTTTGTGTTTCTATTGTCACGTGAAACCTATAGTTTTTGTAAGGGGGCTGTATATCCTGTTGTTACAGTGGTCCTCAGAGCACAGTAGTACACAGCAGAGTCAGACAGCTGCACCCTCTGGATCGTTAAGGGGACTGATTTGGATTTGGCATCTAGATCGGCATGAAATCTCTCCTTGAACTCAGTAGCATTGTCCCCAGTTCCAAAACTGAGCCGCATAAGCATATACTTGGGGTAGTCGTTTGCTCGCTGTTTGTACCAGAATAGATATGGACTTGGATCGGCTGTTTCATAATGACAGGCAAGTGTTATTTGCCCTCCTTCTGTAGCCATCTCAACTCCTTTTGGCTGTGACACACTGTCTCCTCTGCATTCTGGAGAGAAATTAAACAATACGTTGAAAGAATTTGATTTATACCCATTAAATCATTGGAAGCATATAAAGTGATTAACCTTCTCTATTTTACATGACAACAGAAAGGGATCATTTATGCAATGTCAGTAAGCAAACAAATGAATTAATAGTTATGAATCATACCACAACAAAATGCAGCAAGAATCAGAATATTCTTCAGCCAAGATTCCATGCCTACTGTGAGATGGGTAGGTGAGGAGAGAGCAAACACACTCGTATGTCTCTATGAATGCTTAATATCTGTTTTATAGGAAGTATTGAGGAGGAGCTTACACTAGGCTCTCGAAGAGTCTTTTATCACACTATCAAATATTTTTTGTAAGGGGGCTGTATATCCTGTTGTCACAGTGGGCCTCAGAGCACAGTAGTACACAGCAGGTTAATTCTAGGGTTATGGTCAATTCAGTAGGTAGACAAGAAGCTAGGGTTAGAATTGGTCTTGAGCCGACCTTAACTTTGATCAACCCTTGGCTCTGTTTTTAAACTAATATAGTTATTCCAGTTTTTCTCAGTCACTTTGGTACATTTCTCGAATCATTCTTAACATTTGCAAACCAGTAAGTCGATTTCTCAAAACAATTATTACAAACAGCACAACACAATGGATGACCTGCAAAAGCCTGTAACTTGCTCAAAATCTCTAGTCCATTCCTCAAAAGTAAATATTTAAGTCAATGAACATGTCAGTGCCATCAGAATGTCAAGTCCTTGTGTCGTTGTTCACAAAGAAGATGCTTAGTTTTGTCAAAAAGCTTAGTCGTGTTGTCAATATAAAACTGTACTCTTTAGGTATTTTCTGATGTACACTATGGCTATGTTTTTTATGACAATGATTGAAAATGCACAAGGCTGCACTTTTTCTGTATGGAATTTATACATTTCAACAGTACAAAGTCACACATTCCTTTATGTGAGATTAGGAGATTGGACAGGATTCACATTTATGCTTTTATTTTTGGTTTTCAACAAATTACATTGTCTTTGCGATTCAGAAAGAAAAACACAAAACTATTTTATAGCACAATGAAAAAAATACTATGTCAACATAGAAAAGGTTACCACAGGAAACGCTTCTTTCCTTACAATCACAATGGTATGGGGTCCTGACGTTCCAGTCTGTTGGGCCAAAGATTCTCATCTACATCACAGCGGATATCATCTCTTGCGATGCAGCGAGGAAAGCATTTTTTAGAGCGTCTTATCCAGCCTCTGCAGGCGTCGACTGTGATGTCCTCACATGCTGCATCCATTGCATCCTCCAGGGTCATTTGGTTATGTGGCTGGCGATCGTAGACCTTCCACCTCCACGCTGAGAAGAACTCCTCAATTGGGCTAAGGAATGGGGAATAGGGCAGGAGGAATTCCATAACCATCCTGTGGTGGGTCACAAACCATTGCCTGATGGTGTTTGAGCGATGGAAACTCACATTATCCCAAAGTACCACATACTTTGGCAACTCATCACGAACCTGACCTCTCTCATCAGCTGGTTTGAGATCCCTGTATAGGGTGTCTAAGAAGGTGAGGAGACGATGTGTGTTGTACGGCCCTATAAGGGGGATACGCGTTACCACACCATTCTCTGACAAAGCAGCACACATAGTGATGTTCCCTCCCCGTTGGCCTGGCACATCCACAGTAGCTCTGTGTCCAATGACATTTCGACCACGCCTTCTGATTTTGGTCAGGTTGAAGCCAGCTTCATCCAGGTATATGAAGTTGTGAGGTGGTTCACTTGATTCCAGTTCCATTATACGCTATATATATATATCCCAGAAAATACAAAATAATTGTTATATTTATATATTTATATTTATTTCATTTTGGACAACATAAAGTTACGTCAAATATACACATGTTACGTGTTCTTTTCTACAGCCAAAGCAAATGTATACAGCTCACACGTATATATTTTACCTGTACATACTGGTATCGTAGCTCCTTCACTCTGTCACCATTCCTTTCAAATAGCACAGCTGTTTCATGCTCATATGGTTTCTTTTCAGCACCCTGTCGATAGTTGAGATGCTAACAGACTGGATGTTTACAAAGACATTGTTGTCTTCTATAATGGCACTCTGAATCTCCCTTAGTCTAATGGCATTATTTTCTCTGACCATGGTGCAAATAGCCTCCTGCTGTTGAGGTGTGAAAAGGGGCCCTCTCCCACCCCTGTGAGGTAGTCTTGCAGTCCTATGTGGGGAAATACAAGGATGCCAAACACAAGATTGTGCACATTCTTGGATTACAAACCTGTTCTCTCTGCGAAACGTTTGAATGATTGAGGACACGGTTGTTCTCCCAACATTCAGGCTGCACCCTTCGACCACCCTTAGGTGCACCTCCATGCTATTTTACATAGAGGTTGATCTGGTTGATCATTGGTTGATCTAATGTTTCACACAATCCTCTTCATTAGTGGAAGTCAAGATTCACCTGAGAGCATCAATTCTGGACAAATTCACAACAACTATCTGTAAGAACAATTGGAATGTACAGTATGGAAAACTTGCTTGACCGATTATGACAATGAGTTCAACCATTTTGCAATTAAAGACATACTCAATGAACTTATGCCTAGATGTTTTGGGGAGTAAGACAATTCAACAGACATCCAGTATATTATACATAAGCAATTGATCAATTGCATGCATGTACAAAAGCAATTGCAATTTGACCAAAACAATGATAAATTGCTCTTATCTTGTGCACAAGTGACTAGATCATGTGAAGGTTGAACAAGCAGTTTTGAGAGTGTCAATTGTGATCTGAGAAATGTAGCAAAGTGACTGACAAAAACTGTAAATGCGCTCTTACAGTTAATTACATGTCATGTGTTGATTTTATTGAAGTGTCTGTGTGATTTTGTATGTGTCTGATGCACTGCTTCAGCCTTTAAAGTAAATGCCTCAAGATAATATATTAAATTGTGACAATAAAGGGTTAAAACATAATGAATGTATATTCTGTTTGGTGGAGAATTATACAACACAGACACCTGTAAAGTGTTGACATGCTGCATGAATCAGTTAAAGGAACAGGAGCAAATTGATGAGACTAGACAGACAGACAGACAGACAGACAGACAGACAGACAGACAGACAGACAGACAGACAGACAGACAGACAGACAGACAGACAGACAGACAGACAGACAGACAGACAGACAGACAGACAGACAGACAGACAGACAGACAGACAGACAGACAGACAGACAGACAGACAGACAGACAGACAGACAGACAGACAGACAGACAGACAGACAGACAGACAGACAGACAGACAGACAGACAGACAGACAGACAGACAGACAGACAGACAGACAGACAGACAGACAGACAGACAGACAGACAGACAGACAGACAGACAGACAGACAGACAGACAGACAGACAGACAGACAGACAGACAGACAGACAGACAGACAGACAGACAGACAGACAGACAGACAGACAGACAGACAGACAGACAGACAGACAGACAGACAGACAGACAGACAGACAGACAGACAGACAGACAGACAGACAGACAGACAGACAGACAGACAGACAGACAGACAGACAGACAGACAGACAGACAGACAGACAGACAGACAGACAGACAGACAGACAGACAGACAGACAGACAGACAGACAGACAGACAGACAGACAGACAGACAGACAGACAGACAGACAGACAGACAGACAGACAGACAGACAGACAGACAGACAGACAGACAGACAGACAGACAGACAGACAGACAGACAGATAGATAGATAGATAGATAGATAGATAGATAGATAGATACTGTATTGATCCCTGAGGGAACGATCTGTCATATAACTGATCAGGAGACAGAGAGAACATCTCAGTGGTTGTGGCTGAAGAGTGAGAAGCAGTGGACGAGCCACCTGGCTCACTTGGGCCTGATTAATCCATCCTTCAGAAGGTGTAGTGGACAGCACATGTAGAATAAGAAGGTACCTCAACTGAAGATCAGCCAGGAGCTGCAGAAATAGCTCTTTTGTGGGTAAATATAAAGACAACTCTTTATACTCTACTTACACTTTGCAGACATTATTTAAATGTTGAGGAGGTTCTGAGAATAAAGACACTAAATCCTCACAAAAATAATGATCTTGAATTTCTGTAGTGACCCAGACCAAAACTGTGGAAGAGCCATTTTAAGTTTGTCTGATCCATTACCAGTCAGTAGGCTTCAGGTATGTTCCTCTAAAGAGTGCAGTACCTGGATTTACCACTAGATGACTCTGAGAGTTTCAATGTTGAGAGCAATGATGTTACATAATGTATGTATTCAGTATGTATATGATGTGATTTAGAGGCCTGACTGGAGCAGAATAGAAATAGGCATCACAATGACAGAATCTGTCTAAATGTTCAAATCAAAATAAGGACAGGTGAATCATTTGAATCATAAACTTTATCTACAGAAAACATTAACAGCATTTTTGTGTGTGTTTCGATGTCTAAAAGTAAGGGTTTGAAACAAGTTCAAACAAAAACCGGATACATTCCTGCTGTTGTGGTCCCTGATGAGGTTTTTGTACAGGGTGTGTGTAGGTTTCCTGTCACTGAGGGCCTGGATTAGGTGCCCATAAAGTGCATGAATGTAAACTTTCCAGTAATATACCACTTGAGATAAACCAACTGAGAGATTAGACATTGAG
Source organism: Thymallus thymallus (assembly GCA_023634145.1). Lineage (NCBI taxonomy): Eukaryota > Metazoa > Chordata > Actinopteri > Salmoniformes > Salmonidae > Thymallus > Thymallus thymallus. The sequence goes on along the minus strand of CM042382.1, from coordinate 19,934,133 downwards.
AGAGCTGAGTAGATCCTCTACAGAGACATCCTCATGGTTGCAGGCACTGGCGACCCGTCATTGAGTGCCACCTGTTTAGTTTTGTTGACTGTTTTCTATGTTAATTTGGCAGTAATACGTGTCACATATCAGTTTGCAAACAATGTATGAAAAACAACAACATTGAGTTAAGAAAGCCGCAGACAAACATGGTCACTGGCCACAGATAAAATGACGTCAAATCACATTATATCTACAGTAGTTTTGAATGGACTGGGAAGATACATTTTGAACGGTCATCCAACTCGGAATTCCAAGTCAGGAACTCTGGCCTCTTTCTAGAGCTCCGACCTGAAGATCGCTGAAGTCATGATTCAACCTTGTTTTTTTCAGAGTTCCCAGTTGTCTTGAAATCACCATAAATCCAGAGAATGGCAGACTTTGATGACAAAGTTACATGACGAAATTTACCCACATGAAGGACAGCCATGCCAACTTCTTGTTCAAGTGAGCACAGCAAAAGGTCTGGTATGCTGCTGCATAAATGATGTAATATGCCAGGAAGATATGTATTACTTTCTTAGCTACAGTATACATGTGTACACTATGTTTTGTAGTAAGTTGTTAGTAGCCCATGTGCCTCACCCTTATAATTTGTACCTTTCCCTACCCTTCCCCCTAACTTTGCCTACTGTTCTGACTTGGTGGTGCACATGTAGTCTAAAGCCTGTTTTAGAGAAATGTCTTCATCGAATAATGTAAGAGCTTTCATTGTCTTCTTATATGCCCCCTTTATTTATCCTATAGTTCTGACTTGGTGTACAGGGAGAATAATGTAAGAATGGGCCATGGTCTGAATTCTGTCGCTGTACATTTCAAAAGTGCTAAACAAATAGTTCAATTGACTAAGTCCGTCCTAGTTCGCTCATTAATGTCTTAATCAAAATTACGGATTGCCTCTTATCCGCTCATCGTTCCCTTATGCTATATTTATCAATTGTCAGTAGAAAACACATTTGTTTAAGCAAGTCAGTCATATCAGCTATGTTTTTTTTTAAATACAGTAAATTAGGGTGAATTAACTGTTTCGCTGTCTGGCAAGGCTCCGCTGATGATAGCCAGGTGTAGTGGTGGTAAGGAGTCACTCCATGGTGTTAAAAATACAACTGTTGGGACAGCTTTATGTTGACCCTAACAGTTTGGGCACCGTTTGGCACCATTTAGTGCAATTAATGTGTTGTTTAGTGTTGTGTTGTGTTCTGTAGTGGCTTTGCTGGCAGGCATCTGAAAAATAAAAAAAAAGAGTTTGCCACTTGGTTGGGGTTCGGGTTACGGCTAGAGTAGGGTTGATCCGGGGTGTGGACATGAAGCTAGGGTTAGGGTTATTGTAATGGCTAGTAAATAGGGGTTGCTGGACATACTGTATTCATTGATGTGCCTGTTGACAACTCCCTCCCCTCAATTATTTGTTATACTGTATGTTTTTGAACAGTGTTTCTGAACACAGTCTGTCACTTCAGCAGAGGAGATCGTCAGATCCACATGTTTGGCCTTGTTATCATGATTTAGAGTGAACCCTGGTGTATTATCCACATACTCCTTAACCAGTAACTGTGGTGCTGATTTGGGATATTGTCGATACCGTTGAAGAGTGACATCAGAGATGTAGTTACAAGAGAGTAACTGTCCCTTTTAGAAGCCACATCTATATTAGTTAACCTGACAGCTCAGAGCACAGTAGTACAGAGCAGAGTCAGACAACTGCACCCTCTGGATCGTCAAGGGGACTGACTTCAGCCGGGCATCATATCTCTCTGTGAACTCAGTAGCAGTTTCTCCAGGTGAAAACGTATCCCTTCTCAGCATAAACATGGGGTTGCCATTTGGTGATTGATTAGTTGTGTCAAATGTACAACTGAGTTTTGTTGGTTGTCCTTCTATAACCATTACATCTTCTGTTGGCTGTGTTACACTCTCTTCTGCTCTGCACCCTGAAAAGAAAGATAAATATATCTTCACAACATATAACAATAATGTATATAAATACAATGAACAAATTCACAGAAAGAGACAGATGGACAGAGTGATGTTATACCAAAGCAGCATGCAGCCAGAACATGCAGGATCAGCCAGTTTGTCATGACTAGTCAGTCAGTTTGAAGTGTAAAAGGTAAGGAGCAGAACAATGCTGATCTATCTTTCACAGAGCTTTGACTTCCTCTGTCCTACTGTTGATGCTTCATGTTGTTCTGTATTACATACAGTAGTAGACCTTGGGGAGGTGTCTGTCTGTATGGCATCCTCTCATTCAGGGGTGTGTGTGATTTGTTATGTTGCCCCCTTCAGGTTGACTTTCATACTACACCACCAAACTGTTTGAATTGTGAATAGGCCCAACAATAAATAATAATAATAATAATAATAATAATATTGTTGAACTTTGTCATATTCCCACATGCTTTTCCAACCGATTTCAACATGTCTAAGTGGAATTGAAGACTACTGATTAAAGAGTGAAGGAAACATCTTTCTCACAGTTCATTGAATATGAAGACAGAGAAACACTAGACCACCTCGTGATTTCTCACAGCACAGGTGTGACCACACTTCTCTGAACTCAACCTCTGACATTATGATATCAAATGAGGTAGATGTTTAATTATGATTTCCACTTCATCAAAGCATTTTGGTCTGCATGTTTTTGTACAGCGTCTTATACACTTTGTATCACTGTGTAAAATCCCCGAGAGCACAGTAGTAGAGAGCTGTGTCTGTCAGGGTTAGACTTGTTATAATCAGTTCAGTTGATTTATGAGACGTTGTGGATTTATATCTCTTATCAGGGATATCTTCATAAGAGCTCCATGATCTGGCACCTTTATACAGTAGAAACTGAGGAGCCTGGTTAGAATAATGTCGGTACCAGTAAAGGTAAATATATTCACTGCGTGTTTCATATGTACAGCTCAGAGTCACTGATGATCCCTCAGTGGGGATGTACTCCTCCTTGTCAGGAGTCACACTATCTCCAGATACCATTCCTGCAGAGGAAATATACATAAAAAAGCTGATTGAAAACACATGCTTATTTTTCACATTTAAATTACTTTACTTCATCAATCGATGTTTTACTACCAATACCATAATAACAATCTGATTATCAAGATAAAAGGAGTTCAAATGTTTATGTATTGTTTACCTGTAGTCATAATCAGAATGATCAAAACACTGATTGATTTCTCCATCTTCAGAATGATGTTTTCATAAATTCACTCTCCTCTGAAATGTTCTTCTGTGTGTCACTGTGTGAGGTGTACAGCCCTGCTAACGTCACACCCACCACAGAAGTAAGGCTTGCATGTTTTCTACACTAGTTCCAAGGCTACACTAGTTTTTGTAGGGGGTTGTATATCCTGTTGTCACAGTGGACCTCAGAGCACAGTAGTAAACAGCAGAGTCAGACAGCTGTACCCTCTGGATCGTTAAGGGAACTGATTTGGTGATAGAGCTGATATGGGCATCAAATCTCTCCTTGAATCTATCATCAATAAACCCTGGTCCAATGACATCCTTCCGCAAAACATATTGAGGGTATTTGTTTGTGGATTGAATGTACCAGAAGAGAGATGGAGCTGATAAACTGGTGTTATATTCACAGCTGAGAGACACGTCTTCTCCTTCATAAGCAGTCACTTATGTGTCTGACTGAGTTACACTGTCTGCTCCTCTGCATTCTGGAAACAAAGAAGAATACAATTGTGAAGAATGTCAGTATTCCAGTAACTTCAGGATATTGAGAAGAAGATAATGAGAGCCGTATCCTACCAAAGATCAGTGCAGCAAGAACAACAGAGGACCACAGCCAATGTCTCATACTTCTTTTTATTTTGTATTTATTTAACCAGGGGGAAACACATTGAGACCTAGGTCTCATTTACAAGTGTGCCCTGGGAACACAACCAAACAAATATCACACATTCATTCAGAGAATCACAGATTATTAGACATACTTTGGGGAGAACAAGTATTTGATACACTGCCGATTTTGCAGGTTTTCCCACTTACAAAGCATGTAGAAGTCTGTAATTTGTATCATAGGTACTCTTCAACTGTGAGTGACGGAATCTAAAACAAAAATCGAGAAAATCACATTGTATGATTTATAAGTAATTCATTTGCATTTTATTGCATGACATAAGTATTTGATACATCAGAAAAGCAGAACTTAATATTTGGTACAGAAACCTTTGTTTGCAATTACAGAGATCATACGTTTCCTGTAATTCTTGAACAGGTTTGCACACACTGCAGCAGGGATTTTGGCCCACTCCTCCATACAGATCCTTCAGGTTTTGGGGCTGTCGCTGGGCAATACGGACTTTCAGCTCCCTCCAAAGATTTTCTATTGGGATCAGGTCTGGAGACTGGCTAGGCCACTCCAGGACCTTGAGATGCTTCTTACGGAGCCACTCCTTAGTTGCCCTGGCTGTGTGTTTCGGGTCGTTGTCATGCTGGAAGACCCAGCCACGACCCATCTTCAATGCTCTTACTGAGGGAAGGAGGTTGTTGGCCAAGATCTCGCGATACATGGCCCCATCCATCCTCCCCTCAATACGGTGCAGTCGTCCTGTCCCCTTTGCAGAAAAGCATCCTCAAAGAATGATGTTTCCACCTCCATGCTTCACGGTTGGGATGGTGTTCTTGGGGTTGTACTCATCCTTCTTCTTCCTCCAAACAGGGCGAGTGGAGTTTAGACCAAAAAGCTCTATTTTTGTCTCATCAGACCACATGACCTTCTCCCATTCCTCCTCTGGATCATCCAGATGGTCATTGGCAAACTTCAGACGGGCCTGGACATGCGCAGGCTTGAGCAAGGGGACCTTGCGTGCGCTGCAGGATTTTAATCCATGACGGCGTAGTGTGTTACTAATGGTTTTCTTTGAGACTGTGGTCCCAGCTCTCTTCAGGTCATTGACCAGGTCCTGCCGTGTAGTTCTGGGCTGATCCCTCACCTTCCTCATGATCATTGATGCCCCATGAGGTGAGATCTTGCATGGTGCCCCAGACCGAGGGAGATTGACCGTCATCTTGAACTTCTTCCATTTTCTACTAATTGCGCCAACAGTTGTTGCCTTCTCACCAAGCTGCTTGCCTATTGTCCTGTAGCCCATCCCAGCCTTGTGCAGGTCTACAATTTTATCCCTGTTGTCCTTACACAGTTCTCTGGTCTTGGCCATTGTGGAGAGGTTGGAGTCTGTTTGATTGAGTGTGTGTAAGTAATGAGTGGAGTACAGGAGGGCTTCTTAAAGAACAACTAACAGGTCTGTGAGAGCCGGAATTCTTACTGGTTGGTAGGTGATCAAATACTTATGTCATGCAATAAAATGCTAATTAATTATTTAAAAATCATACAATGTGTTTTTCTGGTTTTTTGTTTTAGATTCCGTCTCTCACAGTTGAAGTGTACCTATGATAAAAATTACAGACCTCTACATGCTTTGTAAGTAGGAAAACCCGCAAACTCGGCAGTGTATCAAATACTTGTTCTCCCCAAGGTATTTGGGGGTTTTATAATACATAATAGGCTAAGATTCAGAGAATGAGAATGTAGAAAGGAGAAGCACTATACAACACCTGCAATTCGCCCATACAAATGCATTGAATAACAGATTCACTACATGGAACAAAAAGAAATCAAAAAGAAGTTTGTTCTATAGTGTCTGTCCTATATCTGAGAGATAATATAGATAATATGTTTGTTGTAAAAAAATAAAAAATGTTGGCCACTAAATATTTTTACTTGAGTCTCACTTTTCCAAAGAGGGGTGTGATGAGGCACACATGTGGCAAACTAAAGAACCACACTAAACAGTTTTGTGAGATCTTTATTTGGTGTTTGTTTTACTCTGGTGGCAGTCACATGAAAGGTGCACATTCCATGGTGACTGTAATCAAAGTGAAACATACAAGGTGAAGTTGAACAAACAATGTTTTAATATTAATATGCATGTCTCTTTGTCTTACCGGTTTCTGGAAATGCCTAGTAGGAGGGGCCGCGAACAGGAAACCGACTATATGACATCCTGAAGGGGAGGAGTTGGTCTATTAAGAGTTTTAGACTTAAAACTCATGAATGTTTGTTTGAAGGTTTACTAATGGTAATGTAACTGGTTGAAGATTATCAATGTATAGTTGGTGAGCTTGCCAATGCTCTGTGAACTATGAACTGTATAGTAATTAACTAATGAAGAGTTATGATTGGTCAGTTTGAAAATGAAGGAGGAGATTAAAACTATAAAAGAACAGATTCAATGTTTGGGAAGGGGAGAAAGAAAAAGGGGCTGTTTGGTTGGATCAGTAGCCAACTGTGTAAACTTATATTTTTTTTGTTTTTTTTTGGTGATGAGTTGTACTCTGAACAAATTATTTTTGTTAGTATGTTTTCCTGCTGAATTTCTGAGTTAAACTTGGACTTACAAAGGACATTTTGTTTTGGACCGTGTTGCATTTTTGGAATTCGTGGCACCCTGAATTAAATGAGATTTGTTTCCATGGACATTTCTGAAGTTTATCAATTTTTTTCCTGCTGGTTTAGCCAACGCACTGACCACCTTACTATCATTTTAGTGTGTAGCCCGAACTGTTCTGACGCTACAGACAGAAGTTGTCCGAGTCCCAGGACGTTTGTGTGGGTCTTAGACCAAAACGGACAACACCATTGAGTTCTTCAGAGTCTCATCTTTCCATAGAGGGGTCATAATAGTTTGTAGGCCGTTCGGACGCTACAGATGATTTTGGTCTGACAAACACCATTCTAGCTCTGTCACTTTTCACTGCAGACACATCCAATGCAAAAAAAACAGACCGATTTTAATGGGGATTTTTTTTATTATGCTCATTAGATTTCTGTGGGGGCGCTGACATCAAATCTAGTTTTTTAAAACAGTAGTCAAGTCAACTGATGATTGGTTTTATGATTGAAACCAATGACTGACCCTGGATGCAACCATGACGATAATCCCTTTCTTTGCAGTGTACATTAACATAAATGATGGGCAATGACATCATCATGCAGTGGTGTAAAGTAAAAATACTTTAAAGTTCTTAAGTAGTTTTTTGGGGTATCTGTACTATAAGTGTATACCTTTACTTCACAACATTCCTATTAATGTACTTTTTACTCCATACATTTTCCCTGACACCCAAAAGTACTTTTTTAATGGTTAACAGGACAGGAAAATTGTCCAATTCACACAGAGAACATCCGTGATCCTCCTACTGCCTCTGATCTGGCGGACTCACCAAACACAAATGCTTCATTTGTAAATTATGTCTATGTGTTGGAGTGTGTCCCTGGCTATCTGCAAATAAATAATAAAACATGTAATAATTGAGCATCTGGTTTGCTTAATGTAAGGAGTCAGAAATTATTCATACTTTTGATACTTAAGTATATTTTTGCAATTACATTTACAAAAACAAATACTTTGACTTTTACTTAATTAGTATTTTAACTGGGAGACATTCACTTGAATTTATTTCAACTGACTGATTTACTTATGAACTGTAACTCAGTCAAAGCTTTGAAATTGTTGCATGTTGCGTTTATATTTTTGTTCAGTGTATAAAATAATTGCAAATTGTGAATACAAGAAGAACAAAAATCCCGAATCCTGGCTCAGGAAGGCCAAAAATTCTGAAATTTCCATCCCCAACTACAATATTTCCCGTCAAGATAGAACTGCCAAAGGAGGTGGAGTTGCAATCTATTGCAGAGATAACCTGCAGAGTTCTGTCATACTGTCCAGGTCTGTGCCCAAACAGTTTGAGCTTCTACTCTTAAACATCCACCTTTCCAGAAATAAGTCTCTCACTGTTGCTGCCTGTTACAGACCCCCCTCAGCCCCCAGCTTTGCCCTGGACACCATATGTGAATTGATTGCCCCCCATCTATCTTCAGAGTTTGTACTGTTAGGTGATTTAAACTGGGATATGCTTAACGCCCCGGCTGTTCTTCAATCTAAGATAGATGCCCTCAATCTCACACAAATTATTAAGGAACCCACCAGGTACAACCCTAAATCTGTAAACATGGGTACTATCATAGATATCATTCTGACCAACTTGCCCTCCAAATACACCTCCTCTGTTTTCAACCAGGATCTCAGCGATCACTGCCAAATTGTGAGTTCGTCATTTTGGAATTTCTAATTCAGTATTAAAATGTCGAACTATACCTGCGCTGCGCCTTGGTCTCTGTTAACACCCTCTTGTGACACCGGTACCTGTTGTGATCCTTCTGTGTAGTCTTGGTAGTGGTAGTCGGCTAGTGAAGAGGTCCCTACTTAATCGCGTCACATAGCCTAGGCTAGTCTTCTCCCTACTGAATTTGAAACTTGGAAAAGCCAAATAAAAAATGGATGAGAAAAGGCAATCGAGTTAAATTACATTTTTCAAGTCCAAAACTCCAGAGAAAGATGGTGAATCGAATCCAGAATGACCCAGAGAACTGTCAGCGCTGGAGGAGAGGAGTGAGGGGCAAACTGTTCCTGATAGCAATGCCTTAGCTAGCAGCGCTGCTAATCCCGCCAGTTCAGCATCACCACCGGCACCTCCACTAGCGAGTCAAACTCAGCCGGAGAGGGAGACAGGTGACGAAGTGCTCGGAGCAGGTGCAATTTGCATTTCAAGAACAAGCAAACATACAGTAGAGCCCTGGGCTTGTCATGCAGAATTCAAAGCTGGGCTGTACAACATGCAAAAAGGTAGGGAGCTTGGGTCTAGAAACGGCTGGAGGTACTAGCTAGGCTATAACTATAAGAAATGCGGACTTGTGTAATCCCCGCAGCTACACTCAAGTATGTGGGTATACTGCAGTGACGTCTAAAACGCTTGGAGAGTGCTGTCCATTTCACCACCATAGACAGTAGGCTACTTGGACAGTGCTGTCCATTTCACCACCATAGACAGTAGGCTACTTGGACAGTGCTGTCCGTTTTACCACCATAGGCAGTAGGCTACTTGGACAGTGCTTTCCATTTCACCACCATAGACAGTAGGTTACTTGGAGAGTGCTGTCCGTTTTACCACCATAGACAGTAGGCTACATGGAGAGTGCTGTCTGTTTCATTGCTACGTTGTGTTTGTCACTTTTTTTCTCAATGTGTTGTGGTACCTCAGAGCCCACTGGATAACTTCCCCCCGCCCCCTCTGGTGCTCACTATGTGTTCCAAGACCTCCTGATTTACAAATTAAGCACTGGTGATAGTGCCTTCAGGGCACAGAAGTACAGAGCAGAGTATGTCACTTCAGAAGAGATCTCCAGATCTACACAGGTTCTCTCTTTATTCAGATAAACAGACAGTCGTTGGTATGGAGGATCAGTTTTAACTACAGAGGGCTTTGAGGTGACTGTAGTGTAGAGGAGGAATAGTTTACTGAGCCAGAGTAGCTGCAGGACAGTGTAACATTGCTTCCCTCCATGCCATGTTCTGTCTCTGAAGTTGGTTTTATGTCATTTTCAAAAATGCCACCTGTAATAAAGTTAAGTTTAGACGCATCAGTTTATAGGAAATGATTACATACTCTGTATGTATTCAATACAAGTGAAAATATAATCAGTCATTTACATTTATTCTAGGAAGTTTTATTTTCAAATGACACTTGACAGTTACCTTGAATAAACTAAAAGTATGTAATGTAAGACGAATACACCAACCCGTGTAGAGAGGAGAAACACCAGTGGTGTAAAGTAACTAAAGAAAATCATGTACTTTTTACACAATACATTTTCCCTGACACTCAAAAGTATTTGTTACATTTTGAATGGTTAGCAGGACATAAATGGTCTAACTATCACAATTATCAAGAGAACATCCCTGGTCATCCCTGCTGCCTCTGATTTTGCAGACTCACTAAACACATGGTTTGTTTGTAAATTATCTCTGAGTGTTGGAACATGCCCCTGGCTATCGGTATATATTCAAAAGTCAAAGAAAATGGTGTTGTCAGGTTTGCTTAATATAAGGAATTTAAAAAGATGAATACTTTTACTTTTACTTTTGATACTTAAGTACATTTTAGCAAATCCATTTACTTCAGATATTTAAGTATATTTATAATCTAATATTTTTAGACTTTTACTCAAGTAGTATTTTACTGGTGGCATGCAGAGGGTGGGTAAAGTTATCCATGATGGCCAGCAGTTTGGCCAGGATCCTTCTCTCTGCCACCTCCTCTAGAGTGTCAAGGTTAATCCCCAGAACAGAGCTAGCCTTCCTGATCAGCTTATTAACCAGAGAAGCATCACCGGCCTTTATGTTGGTGCCCCAGCACACCACTGCAAAAAAGATCTTACCACAGTCTGGTAGAAAGTATGCAGAAGTTTACTGCACACGTTCAAGGACCTGAGTCTCCTCAGAAAGTAGAGTCTGCTCTGGCCCTTTTTGTACAGGGCCCTGGTGTTACCAGCCTATTCCAGCCTGCTGTCCATATGGACACCCAGGAACTTGTATGACCCAACCATTTCCACATCCATCCCCTGTATCGGTTGGGCCTTGGTTCTCCTGAAGTCCACCACCATCTCCTTTGTTTTGCTGATGTTGAGCTGAAGGTGGTTCTGCTCACACCACAATACAAAGTCACTGATTGTGCTCCTGTACTCCTCCTCCTGCCCACCCCTGATGCACCCTACAATAGCAGAGTCATCCGAGAACTTCTGTAGGTGGCATGTCTCAGAGTTATATCTGAAGTCTGAGGTGTAGAGGGTGAACAGGAAGGAGGGGTTGAAAAGCAGTATGGAAACATAAAAACAGGAGGAAACTTTCAGAGACTGCTTAGATCTTTCTGTAGACTGTACGCTGAGGATTAGTTGCAGGAAACTACCCTCCTCTCCATACACTTCATGTTGGTTTGGCTCAATAGTCTGCTCATAACTGACTCCTTCAAATGGGAAGAGATGAACATTGAGTCATTTGTTTTAATAGAGTTTTGTATTTATTTTATAAACAGAAAAAATGACACTACTTTGAATGCCATAACTATTGCTGAGAACATAATAATTGACAAGATGAACAACATGGTTGGGGTTGGAAGTCAAACTGACTAATAGCACTAATAACAGAACCTGATAACTCCAAACCAACTTCATCTGCAAGGTTTTCTGTTGATAATTTCTGCTCAGTTAATCTAGAAGCTCCACCCAAAAGTACAGTTGCTATAAAGATAATAAATCTCTCCTTTCATCTCCACTTCTCTCCTGCCCTCTCCTGCCCTCTCCTCATTTGTTCTCTCTTCAGTGATACTGCATCTCTCATTCCCTCCACTGGGTGGTGTAGGAGGTAGATTCCCTCAATTTTATTGTATGGAACATTAATGAAAGGTTTTTGTAAAGTGTTTCTGGGGTTCCTGTCAGTGGCCATCAGGGCGCAGTAGTACAGAGCAGAGTCTGTCACTTCAGCAGAGACCTCCAGATCCACACGTTCAGCCACTTTGTCAACGTTAACTGACAGTCTAGGATACGGTGGAGTAACTATTGTCTCAGCAGATGAATACACTGAGATTAGGAGGAGGAATTGGGGAGCAGATGTGGGATATTGGTGATACCATAAGATACTGCCTCCACTAGATATTGTGTAGTTACAGGAAAGCTTTACACTGACACCATGTACAGCTGGGATGTCGCTAGGCCTATTTTAGGGGGGCTTAAAATAAATAAATATATCAGTCAATATATTTTCTCTGTGATTTATTTTTTTCTTCTTCAACCGTTCCATCGCATCTTAATCTTATTACCAGGCAGGCACTAGGACCTGGGGGAGGCTGCTGCTGCACGCGCTAGTGACTGTTAGGCATACTTGTAGCTTGAGACTGCTAGCTAACAGTAAACCGACAGGAAAAGGCTCTAACAGGACAGATTCATGCAGATAGGCTACGTTGTGAATTTGTGGTAAGTTAGAATAGAGAGAAAGAGAGTATTCACTGCTATAGACTTTGGTCACAATCAAAGCTTTGTTAACCATTACATTTTTATGTGAGGCTGCCTGTAAGTTGCAGTGTAACAGACGTTGCGAGCTAGCTAACGGTAATGTTAATGATGTTATGTTATGTGGCGATGTTATCTAATTAACGTTGTATTTAAGTATTATTTATTTGTAATGGAGAATAATCATAATCATAATCATCATTTTTTATTTTACCATTATTTAACAAGTTAGTTAAGAACTATTTACACTGACGGCCTACATTGTTCTACAGGGTCAGCCATAGTAGTACAGTGCACCTGGAGCAAATTAAGTGCCTTGCTCAAGGGTACATCGGAAGGTTTTTCACCTTGTCGGCTTGTGTATTCAAACCAGCGACCTTTTTGGTTACAACATCATCATCATCATCATCATCATCATCATCATCATCATCATCACTATAATTACCATCAACTGCTACCACTAGTCTTGTTAGTATCAGGGAGGTAGTGAGAAGGTTACTGTGTCAATTTCAAAGTGGTGTTGTATACTGTACAGACAGGTGTATTGTCATAGTGTAGCTCAGTATGTAGATCGTGAAATCTCTCCTTGAACTCAGTAGCATTGTCCCCAGTTCCAAATTTTTGCCGTTTAAGCATATACTTGGGGTAGTCATTTTGCAGTCCCACCATCTCCTTTGTTTTGCTGATGTTGAGCTGAAGGTGGTTCTGCTCACACCACAACACAAAGTCACTGATTGTGCTCCTGTACTCCTCCTCCTGCCCACCCCTGATGCACCCTACAATAGCAGAGTCATCCGAGAACTTCTGTAGGTGGCATGTCTCAGAGTTATATCTGAAGTCTGAGGTGTAGAGGGTGAACAGGAAGGGGGGGTTGAAAAGCAGTATGGAAACATAAAAACAGGAGGAAAGTTTCAGAGACTGCTTAGATCTTTCTGTAGACTGTACGCTGAGGATTAGTTGCAGGAAACTACCCTCCTCTCCATACACTTCAAAGTGGTGTTGTATACTGTACAGACAGGTGTATTGTCATAGTGTAGCTCAGTATGTTTTTGTAAGGGGGCTGTATATCCTGTTGTCACAGTGGGCTTCAGAGCACAGTAGTACACAGCAGAGTCAGACAGCTGCAACCTCCGGATCGTCAAGGGGACTGATTTGGAGTTGGCATCTAGTTCGGCATGAAATCTCTCCTTGAACTCAGTAGCATTGTCCCCAGTTCCAAATGTTTGCCGCATAAGCATATACTTGGGGTAGTCGTTTGCTCGCTGTTTGTACCAGAATAGATATGGACTTGGATCGTCTGTTTCATAATGACAGGCAAGTGTTGTTTGTCCTCCTTCAGTAGCCATCTCAACTCCTTTTGGCTGTGACACACTGTCTCCTCTGCATTCTGGAGAGAAATTAAACAATACGTTGACATTTTTTTATTTATACCCATTAAATCATTTGGAGGATATAAAGTGTGAAACTTTCTCTATTTTACATGACAACATAAAGGGATAATTAAAGCAATGGCATTAAGCAAATGAAATAATAGTTATCATACCACAACATAATGCAGCAAGAATCAGAATATTCTTCAGCCAGGGTCCCATGTCTGCTACTGTGAGATCAATGGGAGAAGAGTAAAACCCTGATGTAGCTTGGCCATGATGAGACTATGAGATCCTTGTCTCCTCCTCTTTTGGTGCTTTGTCAAACATTGAGAATCCTGTGACAAACACTCTACAGAGCAAGATGTGAAATTCAGCCTGGAATGAAATTTCCTCTGGAACTCATCATTATTGTTCCCTTCTGAATAAAGATCTCTTCTCAGGACATACTGAGGAGAGTCCCTAGTTAACTGGATGTACCAGAAGAGATCAGGAGATGTAGTACTGGTAGTGTAGTTACAGCTGAGTGTTACCAGTCCTCCTTCAAGGACAGTAACATGTCCACTCTGCTGGTCAACAGCCTCTTCACCTTTGCAATCTGAAAGAATATATTTGGGGGTTTTATAATACATAATAGGCTAAGGTTTAGAGAATGTAGAATGTAGAAAGGAGAAGCACTATACCGTACCTGCAATTAGCCCATACAAATGCATTTAATTAACAGATTCACTACATGGAACAAAACAGACAGTAGTCTGTCGAAGAAATCCAAGTGTCCGTCCTATATCTGAGATTTATATGAAAGATTATTTTTTGTTGTTTAAAAAAAAAATGTTGGTCACTAAACATTTTTACGTGAGTTTCACCTTTCCAAAGAGGGGTCATATTAGTGTGTAGCCCAAACTGTTCTGACGCTACAGACAGAAGTTGGCCGATAGAATGCACCGACTTCAAACGAGTCCCAGGACTCTTGTTTGGGTAATAGAGCAAAACGTCACCATTGTGTTCTTCAGAGCCTCATCTTTCCAAAGAGGGGTCATAATAGTTTGTAGGCCGTTTGGGCGCTACAGATGATTTTGGTCTGACAAACACCGTTCTAACTCTGTCACTTTTCACTACAGACACATCCAATGCAAAAAAACTGACCGATTTTTATGGGGATTTTTTTATTATGCTCTTTAGATTTCCGTGGGGGAGCTGACATCAAATCTAGTTTTTAAAAAAACATTAGTCAAGTCAACTGATGATTGGTTTTATGATTTAAACCAATGACTGACCCTGGATGCAGCCATGACCATAATCCCTGTCTTCGCAGTGCACATTTACATAAATGAGCCATCTGGTTTGCTTAACACAAGGAAATGAGAAATTATTCATTATTTTGATACTTAAGCATATTTTTGCAGTTACATTTACAAAAACAAATACTTCTAGACTTTTATTTAATTAGTATTTTAGTATTTTACTGGGATACTTCCACTTGAATTTATTTAAACTGACTGATTTACTTATATTAACTGTAACTCAGTCAAAGCTTTGAAATTGTTGCATGTTGCGTTTATATTTTTGTTCAGTGTATAAAATAATTGCAAATTGTGAATACAAGAAGAACAAACAAAATATGCAATTGTGACAAGAAAGCATTAAAACATAATGAATGTATATTCTGTTTGGTGGGGAAATTCTACAACACAGACACCTGTAAAGTGTTGACATGCTGCATGAATCACTTAAAGGAACAGGAGCAAATTGATGAGACTCTACTGACATCTATTGACTCTCACTGGTAATTTACCCTTAAATAAAAGCAATGTCAAGGTTTCACCTTGTTAGGCAGAATGTTGAACACTAGATAGAACTATTGTTATTATGCATAGAAAAACCTTGTCACTGGACTTCATAACTGTGGAGGGCAGTCTATAGGAGGAGCACAGACAAAGAAGATCTGTCATATAACTGATCAGGAGACAGAGAGAACATCTCAGTGGTTGTGGCTGAAGAGTGAGAAGCAGTGGACGAGCCACCTGGTTCACTTGGGCCTGATTAATCCATCCTTCAGAAGGTGTAGTGGACAGCACATGTAGGATAAGAAGGTACCTCACCTGAAGATCAGCCAGGAGCTGCAGAAACAGCTGTTTGTGGGTAAATATAAAGACAACCCTTTATACTCTACTTACACTTAACTGACCTAATTTAAATGTTGAGGAAGATCTGAGAATAAAGTCACTTAATCCCCACATGAATAATGAATTATTATACATGTGCAAACTTTAATTACTTTTCCTATCTAGATCCAGACCAAAAGAGCCTTTTTGTGTTTGTCTGGCCCATTACCAGTGAGTTCAACTATGCTCCTCTAAAGAGTGCAGTACATTGATTTACCACTAGAGGACCAAACCACCGAGCAGTTCCTTATTGAGGCCAATAATGTCACATAATGTTGTGTCAGAACGGGCAGTTAGCAACACAGGGGCCCCCCAGGGAACGGTCCTGTCCCCCTTCCTGTTCACCCTCTACACCTCAGACTTCAGATATAACTCTGAAACATGCCACCTACAGAAGTTCTCGGATGACTCTGCTATTGTAGGGTGCATCAGGGGTGGGCAGGAGGAGGAGTACAGGTGCACAATCAGTGACTTTGTGTTATGGTGTGAGCAGAACCACCTTCAGCTCAACATCAGCAAAACAAAGGAGATGGTGGTGGACTTCAGGAGAATCAAGGCACAACTGACTGCAGTCCCTATACAGGGGATGGATGTGGAAATGGTTGGGTCATACAAGTTCCTGGGAGTCCATATGGACAACAGGCTGGAATGGGCCGGTAACACCGGGGCCCTGTACAAAAAGGGCCAGAGCCGACTCTACTTTCTGAGGAGGCTCAGGTCCTTCAACGTGTGCAGTAAACTACTGCATACCTTCTACCAGTCTGTGGTGGCCAGTGCCATCTTTTTTGCAGTGGTGTGCTGGGGAGCAAACATCAAAGCCGGTGATGCTTCTCGGGTAAATAAGCTGATCAGGAAAGCTAGCTCTGTCCTGGGGATGAGCCTTGACACTCTAGAGGAGGTGGTGGAGAGACGGATCCTGGCCAAACTGCTAGCCATCATGGACAACGTCACCCACCCTCTGCACGCTATGGTTATGACGCAGAGGAGCACTTTCAGTCACAGACTGATCCCACCACGGTGTGCCAGAGAGCGCTACAGGAGGTCCTTCCTGCCGGCGGCTATTAGACTATATAATGCCTCACCGGGGTGCCGTGCCGTCGGCAACATAGATCTGGAACTGTTGGGGTGCTAGGACCTAGTTTAACAATTATGCATCCATCCGTGAGTAACTCTGGTCCGTCAGCACTCATCCACTCAGGACCTATTTATTCATACAGGTCTGTATATGCATACTCATGTACAGTTGTTATATCATATCACATGCAATATTGTAAGTAATTATTGGACTTAACTTACGTAGGCATTCACTCAGGAATGCATATTAGTATCCTGCCAGTTGCACCTTTTCTCATTGCTTTTAGTATATTGAATGTGCAATACGTGCAGTTGTCTGTAATTAAACCCTGCGCACTATGGACTGTATTTTAAGGGAATTACTATCATTACCCCAAATGATATCGTACACACATTTAGCTATTAAAGTATCTCTTCCTGTCATTTACCTGTACAGTTTGTGTAACCACGCAAGTATTCACTTATCTGTAAATATAACTGTATACCTAACTGTACAGCTAATTTAACCATGCAAAATGTTCACTTATCTGTTCATTTACCCAGTCTGTGTATTAAGTAAACTATTATTACCCTCGCTCATATCATACGCATTTTTAGCTACTGAAGTATTTCTCTGCCATCAACCTGTATAGTATAGTTAACCATCCAACATCCACCAATGTATAGTGTACATATTCAGCCAACCACCCATACTATGCAATGTCTTTTTATACCTTTTATTTTTTTGCACTCCAGATATCTTGTATTTCTATACTTTTTCATACTGCCGCTCTATGTATCATGTACCGTGTATCTGTCTTTTGTGTACTTTCGTTGTGGCATTTTGCACCTGCCCTGTGTTTTGTTGTAGCTGCTTGACAATGAAATTTCCCCCCCGGGGGATAAATAAAGTACCTATCTATCTATCTATCTATCTATCTATCTATCTATCTATCTATCTATCTATCTATCTATCTATCTATCTATCTATCTATCTATCTATCTATCTATCTATCTATCTATCTATCTATCTATCTATCTATCTATCTATCTATCTATCTATCTATCTATCTATCTATCTATCTATCTATCTATCTATCTATCTATCTATCTATCTATCTATCTATATATCTATCTAAAGAGCAGAGTCTGTCACTTCAGCAGATGAGATCTCCAGATCCACACGGTTCTTCTCTTAATTTAGTTGAGGATCCAGACCTGGAGCCTGTGATGGAGACGCAACACCATGCAGGATAAGCAGGATATACTGAGGAGCTGATCCAGGGTCCTGGAGATACCATTGAAGAGAGACTGCAGATGAGTAGGTGCATGAAAGTGTAACATTGCTAACTGCTGGAGCATACACCTCCTCTCTGATTGGCTCAATGGTCTGACCATTACTGTCACCTGCAAGAGATGCAAAATATGTTATTATTCTATTGTTACTGTTATAGATCTATTTTCAACCAATCAAGACTTAATTTAGATAAAAAATAACACCAATAAAAATGTACTGATTAGAGTAGATGTAAATGTGGGGATTGACATTGTGGCTGAAACTGGAAGTTAAAATGATAAAACACAGAACAACAAGATTTGTGTAAACAAAAACAAAACTCCTTCTAGTTTTGAATGAACCATCTCTTCTCAAACATTTGAAGCCCCGCCCCAAAAAACAGAGAGTTGTCAGATGAGCAGAAGTAACAGCAGACTTCTTGCTGCTGCTTGATGCCACTGTCACATCCTCAAAATACAGGGCTGCACTGGAATATGATTACCTTAGTCTCCTTCTATTGGATATTGTAGAAAACTGTTATTTATCTACATGTATTTTCTTGATTTCAGATCAACAGAGTTGCTTGATGCAAGATCTGCAAGATTTTCATTTATTCAACATGAGGTGTTCATTCATTCACAGATTGTTGTTTTCCTATTTCAATCTACAATCTAAAGTATAAATCAGTAACACAATCAGATTGCCTTAATGCGTTTCTGTCACTTTCCATTAAAAATTTGTATTTTATATTTTATTATTGTTCATTGAAAATCTTTCATTGTTCATTTTCAGTGTATGTGTGTTTTGTCTGTATGAGGTAATGATGAAATTCAGAACTAGCCTGATAATTTTTTACGCTTAGGGGATGTCCGTTTTCTTTGTTCAGGTTTTTGTACGTTGTGTGTAGGTTTAGTCACTGTGGGATGAAGTATACAGTAGTACAGATCAGAGTCTGTCACTTCAGCAGAGGTTCTCTCTTTATTCAGTTAAACAGACTGTCAAGTGTCTTCAGGTTTAGCTTTCACCACAGAGGGGTTTGTTGACTCACCCACAAGTGAAAATATTGAACTGTTCCTACTAAAATGCTGGAAAATTGTATTTGACACAGTGAAAAGAGTGAACACAAGCATAGTTATGACAAAATGACTCCCCTGGTTTTTCACTGTCAGCTATAAAAGGCATTTCCTTTTCTCTGCCTCAATTATATAACACCACTCCTTGACTTAAAACACAGCACACAACACAAAGTACAATACACAAGCACCCACGTTCACACAGTGTTTTTGTAAAGGGCCTGTAGATCCTGTTTAGGAATATTTTTTATGTTATGTTATCTTGTACACTTATTTTCATAAAGCTGCTTTTGAGTGTTCAGAGATAAAAGACTGTAGTTCTTCTGACTGTCATGGAAGTGACTTGAGTCTTCAGAGGATAAGGGTAATATGGAATATGAAAATTGGGTATTTAATGTAGTGGTACTCCATTCATGTTATACTTCAGTAAGAAGAAAATAATTACAAATGTATAATTGATTTGGACATCAAGTTAAGGTTAGGGTTAGGATTATAGCTAGAATATAGGGGTTTAGTGTTTAGAACATATTCATTCTTCTGCCTGTTGATAACTTTCTCCCCATAATCAGATGTTTTAAGTTTTTGTACAGTGACTCTCGGTTTCCTGTCACAGTGGGCTGCAGAGCACAGTAGTACACAGCAGAGTCAGACAGCTGCAACCTCTGGATCGTCAAGGGGACTGATTGTGTCTTGGCATTCAGACTTGCATTGAATCTCTCCTTGAACCCTGCAGCATTGTCTCCAGGTCCAAAAGAATAACGGCTCAGCATATGTTTAGGGAAGTCATTTGCTTCTTGTTTGTACCAATATAGATATGCATTATTAGCAGTGGTGTTATATTGACAACTCAGAGTTACCAGTCCTCCTTCTGTAGCAATAACACCTCCTGGCTGCTGTTGCACATTGTCTCCTGTACACTCTGGGGAAAAATAAGAAATACAATTCGAAAGATTATAAAAGTTTGAAAAAATGAAATAAAAATGTATTAAGAATATAACAAACATTTGAGAAGAGAAATTAGAGAAAATGTTCCATCTTACCGAAGCACAATACAGCAAGAACCAGCCAGATGATCAGACAGAGTACCATGGTTATGCAGAACACAGAGAGTGACTGTGAGTTACAGTAAGAGGTAGAGATCCTCTCTCTCTCTTCCATGTCCATCTCAGCCTGTATATCACCATCAACTGACAGACATGAAGGAGGAGCTTGTTGTAAAGAAATGTATGTGTCAATATTACCTCATCAATTTTAAATATTACAACTATTAGGAGTACATTAGACAAAGTGAAAAACCTATAGCTCACATTAAATTGAAAGTAGCCTTAAGGAATTGCCAATAACATAAATGTTCCATGAAGTGAGTATGATAAACTTTTCAAATATATTTGAAAAGCTACAGATTTTGTAATATAAGTCGGGACAAACATTCATGTTTCCTATAGTATCTAATTCCGATCTACTACTGTATAATAGTATAATTAGTATAATATATAATAATAATAAATTATTATTATTATTACATAATATTAATATAATAATAACATAATAAAGTATATTGAGCTTACATTGTCTCTTTTGGTCAAAACTTTTTATTTGTACTTTGTGTTTCTATTGTCACGTGAATCCTATAGTTTTTGTAAGGGGGCTGTATATCCTGTTGTCACAGTGGGCCTCAGAGCACAGTAGTACACAGCAGAGTCAGACATCTGCACCCTCTGGATCGTCAAGGGGACTGATTTGGATTTGGCATCTAGATCGGCATGAAATCTCTCCTTGAACTCAGTAGCATTGTCCCCAGTTCCAAAACTGAACCGCATAAGCATATACTTGGGGTAGTCGTTTGCTCCCTGTTTGTACCAGAATAGATATGGACTTGGATTGTCTGTTTCATAATGACAGGCAAGTGTTATTTGTCCTCCTTCAGTAGCCATCTCAACTCCTTTTGGCTGTGACACACTGTCTCCTCTGCATTCTGGAGAGAAATTAAACAATAAATTGAAAGAATTTGATTTATACCCATTAAATCATTGGAAGCATATAAAGTGATTAACTTTCTCTATTTTACATGACAACAGAAAGGGATAATTTATGCAATGTCAGTAAGCAAACAAATAAATTAATAGTTATGAATCATACCACAACAAAATGCAGTAAGAATCAGAATATTCTTCAGCCAAGATTCCATGTCTACTGTGAGATGGGTAGGTGAGGAGAGAGCAAACACACTCGTATGTCTCTATGAATGTTTAATCTCTGTTTTATAGGAAGTATTGAGGAGGAGCTTACACTAGGCTCTCTAAGAGTCTTATATCACACTATCAAATAGTTTTTGTAAGGGGGCTGTATATCCTGTTGTCACAGTGGGCCTCAGAGCACAGTAGTACACAGCAGAGTCAGACAGCTGCAACCTCTGGATCGTCAAGGGGACAGAGCTAGATGTGAAATTCAGCCTGGAATCAAACCTCTTCTTGAACTCATCACTATTGCTCCCTTCTGAATAACGATCTCTTCTCAGGACATACTGAGGAGAGTCTCTAGTTAACTGGATGTACCAGAAGAGATCAGGAGATGTACTACTGGTAGTGTAGTTACAGCTGAGTGTTACCAGTCCTCCTTCAAGGACAGTAACACGTCCACTCTGCTGGTTAACAGCCTCTTCACCTTTACAATCTGAAAAATATCAATAATGTTTGGTTTTATAATACATAATAGACTAAGATTCAGAGAATGTGAATATAGAAAGGAGAAGCACTATACCGTACCAAAATAACATGTAGCCAGGATAAGTAAAGTATTCCTAAACCAATGTGCCATTATGATTCATGTATAGAGGAAGAATAGACTGTTATAGACTTTATGTTCCATCCACTGTAGCTGAGAAGTCTCATAACTGTGGGACTCTGCAGTAGGGGAGGAGCTTGTGGTTTATTCAGTTGTTTGGTAAACTGCCAAAGGGATTCTTTAAAAAATGTGATATATTTGGTACCTTTAAAGAATGTTATATTCTTCTCCAAGTACTTTGAATATTCAAATTTGACAGTTGTTATTGGCCTCAGGGAAATATATTTTAAGTTCAGGCCAAATTGAACTAATCTGACAAATTAAATTAAATAATATATCCAGTAAGGGTTTGCAAAATAATAAAAAAGAAAGGGACAGACCACAGTAACCTATGAACCATTACAATTTAGAGCTGGTCAATGCTGACTAATACTTTTATGATTTGGTACCAATGATTGACACGGGATGCAACCATGATCATAATCCCTGTCATCACAGCTCATATTAACATAAATGATGTTCAACGGGTTCACCATGTAGCCTTAAACACATGGGTTGTTGTCTCTCAATTTGGTTCCTAAAATAAATCTTTCACTCCTGTCTGGAGGTAATCAAGTAGAAAACTATCTGCCTCATAATCCTGCTTCTCCTAATGTGTTTCGTTATTTGTGACAACTGAAGTTAGGGTTAATTCTAGGGTTCATGGTCAATTCAGTGGGTAGACAAGAAGCTAGGGTTAGAGTTGGTCTAGAGCCGACCTTAACCTTGATCAACCCCAATGTTTTTATACTAATATAGTTAATAAATGCACTCTTACAGTTAATTACATTTCATGTGTTGATTTTATTGAAGTGTCTGTGTGATGTTGTATGTGTCTGATGCACTGCTTCAGCCTTTAAAGTAAATGCCTCAAGATAATATATTAAATTGTGACAATAAAGGGTTAAAACATAATGAATGTATATTCTGTTTGGTGGGAGAATTATACAACACAGACACCTGTAAAGTGTTGACATGCTGCATGAATCACGTAAAGGAACAGGAGCAAATTGATGAGACTCTACTGACATCTATTGACTCTCACTAGTAATTAACCCTTGAAAATACAAGCAATGTCAAGGTTTCACCTTGTTGGGCAGAAGGTTGAACACTAGATAGAACTATTGTATCATTATTATACATAGAAAAACCTTGTCACTGGACTTCATAACTGTGGAGGGCAGTCTATAGGAGGAGCACAGACAAAGAAGATCTGTCATATAACTGATCAGGAGACAGAGAGAACATCTCAGTGGTTGTGGCTGAAGAGTGAGAAGCAGTGGACGAGCCACCTGGCTCACTTGGGCCTGATTAATCCATCCTTCAGAAGGTGTAGTGGACAGCACATGTAGGATAAGAAGGTACCTCACCTGAAGATCAGCCAGGAGCCGCTTACTCGTAGCTACTCCCTTTCTTATTAGTTCTTCCCAAGGAAATGTGTATGAGTTTCCTGTCACTTTGGTCTTCATGGCACAGTAGTACAGAGGAGAGTCTGTCACTTCAGCAGAGGAGATCTTCAGATCCACACGTTTGTCCACTTTGTCAATGGAAACTGTCAGAGGAGAATGTGTGGAAGTAGCTGTGAGAATAGACCCCTCTGGTGTGATGTACAGGAGGAATTCTGGTTTGGATCAGGGATTTTGGTGATACCACTGTAGATTGTAGACAGTAGCATCATGTTTGCAGGAGAGATTCCCTCCTGAACAAGCTCTTTAGTAGTCGCAGGGTTAATTTAATTTAATTTCCTGCAGAAAAATTGACTGTAAAAACTGACAAATGTTAAACAAATGTTCCGTAACTGTTATGAATATGCAATTACACAAAGCAAAATCATATACACAACATGCAATACTTTCATTTATTTTAATCAGTTACAGTTAATATGAGGGAATCAGTCAATTGAAATGAATTCATTAGACCCTTATCTATGGATTTCATATGACTGGAATGCTGATATGCATCTGTTGGTCAAAGATACCTTAAAAATAATTATAACAGGCATCAGGATTCCGTCACAGTATTTTTGTGCATTCAAATTGCCATCAATAAAATGCAATTGTGTTCGTTGTCCATAGCTTATGCCTGCCCATACCTTAACCCCACCGCCACCATGGGGCACTCTTTTCACAACGTTGACATCAGCAAACCGCTCGCCCACACAACGTCATATGAATGCCAATTGCACACTTTGGCATTGTGTTGTGTGACATAAGTTCACATTTTAGAGTGGCCTATTATTGTCGCCAGCACAAGGTGCACCTGAAGAAATGATTATGCTTTTTAATTAGCTTCTTGATACCACACCTGTCAGGTGGATTGATTATCTTGGCAAAAGAGAAATGCTCACTTACAGCAATGTAAACAAATTTGTGCCAAAAATGTGAAAGAAATACGCTTTTTGTGTATATGGAAAAATCATGGGATTTGTGTTTTCAGCTCATGAAACATGGGACCAACACTTTATGTTGCGTTTATTAAAAAAAATTCAGTGTAACATCTACGATATTATTGTACTACGATACATTTTGTTAATTCATATTTGTTCTTCATTCACAGTATGGTTAAATTCACAGATGAGAGAAAGGATTTCAATCCATTCAATAACTGACCTAAAAAGAACATATAAGAAGAGCAGGATATACTGAGGAGCTGATCCAGGGTCCTGGAGATACCATTGAAGAGAGACTGCAGATGAGTAGGTGCATGAAAGTGTAATATTGCTACCTGCTGGAGCATAAACCTCCTCTCTGATTGGCTCAATGGTCTGACAATTACTGTCACCTTCAAGAGATGCAAAATATGTTATTCTTCTATTATTACTCTGTTATAGATATATTTTCAACATATCAAAACATTTGATTAAAAATAACACTAATACAAATTTACAGATTATAGATTACTTGCATGCAAGTACTAAAAGCTAAATAAATATGGGGATTGACATTGTGGCTGAAACTGGAAGTTAAAACGATAAAAAAAAGCATAACAAGATTTGTGTTACTAAAAAAAACATCCTCCTCCTTCTAGTTTTGAATGAACCATCTCTTCTCAAACCTTTGAAGCCCCGCCACGAAATACAGAGAGTTGTCAGATGAGCAGAAGTAACAGCAGACTTCTTGCTGCTGCTTGATGCCACTGTCACATCCTCAAAATGCAGGGCTGCACTGGAATATGATTACCTTAGTCTCCTTCTATTGGATATTGTATTAAACTGTTATTTATCTCCATTTATTTTCTTGATTTCAGGTTAACAGATTTGGCAGAAGGACCTGACCTGTCTACTGTGATGTCATAGGGGAAAACATTGCTTGAAGGGCAGATCTGTAAAATAATTTATCTATTCAACATGAGGCATTAATTTATTCGTTTATTTAGTTTTCCCATTTATATCTATAATCTACAGCAGTGATTCTCAAATGGGGGTATGCGTACCCCTAGGGGTACGTTGCGGTACTGTAGGGGGTACGTGAGATTTATAAAAAAAATATATAATAAAAACATTTTAAAAAATTTATTAAAATTATTAATTTAATTTAAAAGATATACAAAATCATCCATGATTACTAAAAATATCATACGAAAATAAGTTTAATAAAATGTTTATGTAAACCACATTTTTATATAAAATGTTTCTTTTTTAAATGTGATTGTAAACTACCTAAATCAGAGAAGAAGAATTTGAATCACGCCGAGCGGGAAGCCAGTTGCTTTACTGGAAACAAACAGACATTTAAATGAAATCCTGGTTAAAACGTAGCAATACTACAGCGGAGAACAGGGAGGATGATGAAAAAAAGAAAGCCAAAGTGGAGTCAACAAAATACCGTCAATATCAGGAGGGGTATGTTTTGATGGGATTCACGGCAACAAACGGCAACCCTCCCCAGGCATTGTGTTTTTTCTGTGGGGAGAAACTAGCTAACAGCTCGATGAAACCGGCGCACCTCCAGAGACATCTCAGCACCAAACATCAGTGTCATGTTGGAAAGCCACCAGAACTTAGTTTGTTGTTTATTATTACAATTGTTTTTGAGCTAAAATGTTATAAACATCATATATATATATATATATATATATATATATATATATATATATATATACACACTGTATATATATTATTTATATAGGTTTCTTTTATCAAACATGTTTGGGGCCAGTCATGGGGTACTTAAACTGCATGATCGGTAATTATACATTGTTTATTATTGCAAATGTTTATTATTGCAAATGTTTTTCATTTACAATGTTTTAATAAATCTCATAATGATGGCATATCACTATATCGTAGTCCTAGCTTTATTTCTATCTCAAATGATTGGGGCCGGTCAGGGGGTACTTTGCTGAGAAAAAATTTGATAGGGGGTACGTTATTGAAAAAAGATTGAGAAGCACTGATCTACAGTATAGTGTACATCTGCAATACATTCAGATAACATTAATGAGTTTCTGTCACTTTTTCATTCAACATTGGATCAACATTTTGTTATTGTTCATTGAAAATAATTAATTGTTCATTTCCAGCCTACATGTACAGGTCTCTTCCCCAAAACAGGAAACACCAACCATAAGTGTCTTTATAGGGCGTTGGGCCAACACGAGCAAGAACAGCTTCAATGCACCTTGGCATAGATTCTACAAGTGTCTGGAACTATATTGGAGGGATGCGATTCCATTCTTCCACAAGAAATTCCATAATTTGTCTCAGGCTCCGATCGGGAACAAAGTACTGTACACTCGTACCCACGTGAACACACACTATGTTTTTGTAAGGGGGCTGTATATCCTGTTGTCACAGTGTGCCTCAGAGCACAGTAGTACACAGCAGAGTCAGACAGCTGCAACCTCTGGATCGTCAAGGGGACTGACTTTCCTGTGAAATTCAGCCAGGCATCATATCTCTCTGTGAACTCAGTAGCAGTTTCTCCAGGTGAAAACGTATCCCTTTTCAGCATAAACATGGGGTTGAAATTTGTTTGTTGTTTGTACCAGAAGTTATTTGATGATCTATCAGCATCAAATGTACAACTGAGTTTTGTTGGTTGTCCTTCTACAACCATTACATCTTCTGTTGGCTGTGTTACACTCTCTTCTGCTCTGCACCATGAAAAGAAAGATACATATATCTTCACAACATATAATAATATGTATATAAATGTACATAAATACAATTAATAAATGCACAGAAAGAGACAGATGGACAGAGTGATGTTATACCAAAGCAGCATGCAGCCAGAACATGCAGGATCAGCCAGTTTGTCATGACTAGTCAGTCAGTTTGAAGTGTAAAAGGTAAGGAGCAGAACAATGCTGATCTATCTTTCACAGAGCTTTGACTTCCTCTGTCCTACTGTTGATGCTTCATGTTGTTCTGTATTACATACAGTAGTAGAACATGGGGAGGTGTCTGTCTGTATGGCATACTCTCATTCAGGGGTGTGTGTGCTTTGTTAGGTTGCCCCCTTCAGGTTGACTTTCATACTACACCACCAAAATGTGTGAATTGTGAATAGGCCCAACAAGAAATAATAATAATAATAATAATAATAATAATAATAATAATAAT
Source organism: Thymallus thymallus (assembly GCA_023634145.1). Taxonomy (NCBI): domain Eukaryota; kingdom Metazoa; phylum Chordata; class Actinopteri; order Salmoniformes; family Salmonidae; genus Thymallus; species Thymallus thymallus. Next base: position 19,906,848 of record CM042382.1, on the reverse strand, counting down.
AATAATAATATTGTTGAACTTTGTCATATTCTCACATGCTTTTCCAACCGATATCAACATGTCTAAGTGGAATTGAAGACTACTGATTAAAGAGTGAAGAAAACATCTTTCTCACAGTTCATTGAATATGAAGACAGAGAAACACTAGACCACCTGGTGATTTCTGACAGCACAGGTGTGGCCACACTTCTCTGATCTCAACCTCTGACATTATTACATCAAATTGTGGTTTGATTTGACATTTTTAACCCTGCTTCATCAAAGCATTTTGGTCTGCATGTTTTTGTACAGCATCTTATACACTTTGTATCACTGTGTATAATACCCGAGAGCACAGTAGTAGAGAGCTGTGTCTGTCAGAGTTAGACTTGTTATAATCAGTTCAGTTGAACTATGAGACGTTGTGGATTTATATCTCTTATCAGGGATATGTTCATAAGAGCTCCATGATCTGGCACCTTTATACAGTAGAAACTGAGGAGCCTGGTTAGAATAATGTCGGTACCAGTAAAGCAGAGGATCATCCCTGCTTGTATCATATGAGCAGCTCAGAGTCACAGATTCTCCCTCTGTACTGATGACTTCATGGCTTAAAGAAGTAATTTGATCCCCAGCTATCAGTTCTGTGAGAAAAAATAGAGTAAAACAAATTTAACAAATGATACATCCTGTAATAACAATGTATATAAATAAAATATACAAATTCACAGAAACAGTTCTCTGATTTCTTTACTTCATCAATAGATGTTTTACTACCAATACCATAATAATAATCTGATTATCAGGATAAAAGGAGTTAAAATGTTTACAGTGTATTTATGTATTGTTTACCTGTAGTCATAAAACACTGATTGATTTCTCCATCTTCAGAATGATGTTTTCATAAATTCACTCTCTGAAATGTTCTTCTGTGTGTCACTGTGTGAGGTGTACAACCCTACAACTTCACACCCACCATAGAAGTAAGGCTTGCATGTTTTCTACACTAGTTCCAAGGCTACACTCGTTTCTGTAGGGGGCTGTATATCCTGTTGTCACAGTGGACCTCAGAGCACAGTAGTACACAGCAGAGTCAGACAGCTGTACCCTCTGGATCGTCAAGGGGACTGATTTGGTGATAGAACTGAGATGGGCATCAAATCTCTCCTTGAATCTATCATCAATATCACCTGGTCCAATGACATCCTTCCGCAAAACATATTGAGGGTATTTGTTTGTGGATTGAATGTACCAGAAGAGAGATGGAGCTGATAAACTGGTGTTATATTCACAGCTGAGAGACACGTCTTCTCCTTCATTAGCAGTTACTTCTCTCTCTGACTGAGTAACGCTGTCTGCTCCTCTGCATTCTTGAAACAAAGAAGAATACCTTTGTGAAGAATGTCAGTATTCCAGTAACTTCAGGATATTGAGAAGAAGATAATGAGAGCCGTATCCTACCAAAGATCAGTGCAGCAAGAACAACAGAGGACCACAGCCAATGTCTCATACTTTTTAAAATGTTTTATTTATTTAACCAGGGGGAAACACATTGAGACCTAGGTCTCATTTACAAGTGTGCCCTGGGAACACAACCAAACAAATGGCACACATTCATTCAGAGCATCACAGATTATTAGACATACATAGTTAGTTAAAACAAACACATTCATCAGAATAAAAGCCTTTAGCCAATACAACAAACTAACCCATAGGCACTAAGGCATCCAAACAGAGTACCGACTGGATATTATTCCAAACATTAGACTCTAGACATGTAAAAGCAGATCTACCAAGCTCTGTGTTTACCAAGGGAGTCATTAAAGTTAACCATGCATGTGACCTAATATTATATTCAGGGACTCTAACCTTCAACAGAGATGACAAATACATTGGAAGTTTGTGGAGAAGGGCTTTATAGACAAACAAAGAGTAGTGCAATAATCTACTGGTTTTTAATGAGGTCCAGCCAACCCTTTGGTATAAAATGTATTGATGGGTATTAAAGCTGGCAGATGTAATAAAACGAAGGGCACTATGATAAACAGAGTCGAGGTCTCTTAAGGTGGTTACTGTTGCACTTTGGTATATAGTATCTCCATAATCAAGAACAGGTAAAAAAGTTGATTGAACAATTAACTTCCTACTAGACAGGGAGAAGCAGATTTTTTTCTATATAAGAACCCAACCTTACATTTAAGTTTCTTAACAAGCTCAGCTATGTGTTTCTTAAAGGATAGATCACTGTCTATCCAAATGCCAAGATATTTGTAAGCAGGTACAAGGTCAATCATAGTACCATTCATTGAATGAAAATGCATCATATTTGCAATAGGTTTATGGGACTTTGAGAAATTCATGTATTTCGTTTTCCCAGTATTTAAAACAAGCTTTCAATTTGAAAGGGTGACTTGAACAGCTATAATATCAGACTGCAAGCTCGATACTGCTAGGTCAATAGTCGGAGCAGTAGCATAAATAATAGTATCGTCAGCATACAGGTGATGAGCGCAGGTTTTGACAGTTTGCCCACTATCATTTATATATAATGAAAAAAGAACAGGTCCCAAAATGTATCCCTGTGGAACACCTTTACGTACCTCAAGAAAATCAGACATAACTCCATCAGACAGTATTGCCTGAGTACGGTATTTGAGATGGTCACAAAACCAGGTACAAGCTTCAGGACAGCTTTTCTAATAGAATACAATGATCAACAGTGTTGAAGGCCTTTGATAGGTCAATAAACACAGCAGCTACACTCTTCTTAGCATCTAGGGCATTGATAATATCATTCACAACTAATGTAGTTGCTGTAATAGTACTACGCCCTGGTCTGAACCCAGACTGATTAACATTTAAAATACATTTCTCACTTAGGTAGTATCTGGCTATTTACAAATTTTTCCAAAACTTTGGAAGATTGCTGCAATCTCCACCCTTATGTAGGGGCAACACATAAGCAGTTTTCCATATTTTAGGAATGAATCCTACTTATCACAGGATACAATGACCAAGACACACTGATGTTCCAATATAGAAACTGGTGTGTTCTCTTGATTCCTGTCTTTGTAACGAGGCTGTTCTAGGTGGGGATTGAACCCGGGTCTCTTGTGTTCAAAGTCACTAAGTTAACTCCCCAATAAATGAATCCAAGAGCAGAGGTGGTCAAAAGGCAAGGAGTCGTAGATCTTCAACAAAAGACAATCTTTACTAATAAAAAGTACAACAAAACAAAGGAAGCCTAGCTTCCAAGAAACAGTAAAAATAAAGATAGACACAAGGGTCCAAAGATATAAGCTTAAACATGAACAGACTTAGCTTGCAACAGGTAACATAGGCTCAAGACTGAACAATAAAGCATGGCACAAACACACTTAAATAGGGCAAGACACAGGTGTGATACATCAGGCATAATGAGTGGTAGTGTTCAGCAGTAGTCAGGTGAGAGGCGCAACCTGCCAAGCTGGGGACAGAGAAGAACAGACAACAGGCTTTAACCGAGAGACATGAAACGTTGGGTGAACCCTCATGGACCTGGGCAGATGAAGACGGTAAGCTACTGGATTTATCTTCCTGAGGATTTTAAAAGGACCAATATAACGGGGAGCCAGTTTGCGAGATTCCACCCGCAGAGGCAGATCTCTAGTTGCGAGCCACACTCTCTGACCCGGACGAAGCATAGGTCCCAACCTCCGACGCCGGTTTGCTTGCCTCCGCTGTTGTTGAGTGGCTTTCAGTAAAGCTGCCCGGGCCTTCTTCCAAGTCCGCTGACAACGGCGAACAAGTTGAGCAGCAGCAGGAACACATACCTCTGGCTCCTGTCCAGGGAACAAAATAGGAGGGAAGCCGTACTGGCACTCAAAAGGGGACATGCCTAGGGAAGAATGGTAGAGAGTATTATGTGCAAACTCTGCCCAGACTAATCGAGAGCTCCAAGTGGTCTGATTGTCTGCTGCCAAACATCTCAAAGTTTTCTCTATCTCCTGATTCACCCTCTCTGTCTGCCCATTAGACTGCGGGTGAAAACCAGATGACAGACTGATGTCAGACCCAATGAGGCGGCCAAATGCCTTCCAGAACCGGGAGGTGAATTGAGAACCTCTATCGGAGACGATGTCCTGGGGAAAGCCGTGAATCCTGAACACGTGCTGCATTAGGAGTTCAGCAGTCTGGCTAGCTGTGGGAAGTTTGGGTAATGGCAGGAGGTGACAGGCTTTGGAAAATCTATCCACCACCACAAGAATGACTGTCTTACCTTGGGATTCAGGCAGACCTGTGACATAGTCCAGAGATATGTGCGACCAAGGATGTTTAGGGATAGGTAGAGGATGCAGTAGCCCTTGAGGGTGGGTTCTGGGCTCCTTGTTCTGGGCACACACAGTGCAAGCGGCGACAAAATCCCGGACGTCTTTTTGCAACTTTGGCCACCAGAACCTTCTCCGGATGAGCTTGGAAGTTCTAGTGGCCCCAGAATGACCAGAGGGGAGGGAGGCATGTGCCCACTGCAACACATCAGAACGTAGTCGGTTAGGTACAAAAAGACGTCCAGGTGGACCATTACCTGGATCCGAATGCTGCCGTTGGGCCTTCTTAATGGCGGCCTCCACGCCCCACTGGATAGCTGCTACTATTCTGGAGGTGGGTAGGATGGGTTCCGGTCTGGCCTCCTCCTCTGGGGAGTCAAACTGTCTTGAAAGTGCGTCTGGTTTTGAATTCTTGGAACCTGGGCGGTAAGAAAGAACAAACTCAAACCGATTAAAAAACAGAGCCCAGCGTGCTTGGCGGGAATTCAGTCTCTTGGCCTCCCGAATGTAGGTCAGGTTTCTGTGGTCTGTCCAGATGAGGAATGGGTGCTTGGCCCCTTCCAACCAATTCCTCCACTCCTCCAATGCCACCTTTACTGCCAACAGCTCTCGGTTTCCAATATCGTAATTCCTCTCTGCTGCAGTTAGTCGACGAGACAGATAAGCACATGGGTGGAGCCTGTTGTCGACCCTGGCTCTTTGGGACAAAACTGCCCCTACCCCCACATCAGAAGCATCAACCTCCACCACAAAGGGCAACTCTGGGTCTGGAAGGGTTAAGATAGGGGCTTGTTAAAAGCTTGATTGGCCTTCTCAGTCCACATGAATGGTCGGGCAGACTTCTTGGTGAGTGCGGAGAGAGGTTCTGCAACAGAGCTGAAGCTTCTTATAAACCTTCTATAAAAATTGGCGAACCCAAGAAAACGTTGTACCTGCTTCACAGAGTTAGGCTGAGGCCATTCCTGCACTGCACGCACCTTGCCAGGATCCATCTGGAGGTTGCCCTTGGAAACGATGAAGCCGAGAAATGGGGTTGAAGACACATGAAATTCGCTCTTTTCCAGCTTGACGAAGAGGCTGTGTTTAAGTAACTGGGACAGGACCTGTCGAACATGTTGAATGTGTTCTTGGTAGTTGCATGAGAAAATGAGGATATCATCAAGGTAGACAAAAACGAACTTGTTCAGCATCTCCCGCAAGACATCATTGATCAACGCCTGGAAGACGGCTGGGGAATTGACCAGGCCAAAGGGCATTACCCTGTACTCATAGTGGCCTGTCGGGGTGTTGAAAGCAGTCTTCCACTCGTCGCCTTCTCAAATCCTGACCAGATGGTAGGCATTTCTGAGATCTAATTTAGTGAATATAGTGGCACCTTGCAGGATCTCAAAAGCAGAGGTCATCAGAGGCAGAGGGTAGCGATTCTTAATGGTGATACGGTTAAGACCCCTGTAGTCAATGCAAGGCCTGAGGTCACCATCCTTCTTCTCAACAAAGAAAAACCCTGCTCCAGCAGGTGAGGTCGAAGTACGAATAAAACCATTATCCAAGGCTTCCTTGGGGTACTTCTCCATAGCAGCCCTCTCAGGGGCAGAGAGAGAGTAAAGCCGACCCCGCGGTGGGCATGCTCCAGGAACTAAGTCTATGGCACAGTCATATGGTCTGTGCGGAGGAAGGGAAGTGGCTCGGGACTTGCTGAAGACTTCTTTGAGATCAGCATACTCTGGAGGAACTCTGGATATTTCAGGGAGAAACATAGGAGGCATAATAATCTGGGTCTTCGAAATGGGAAGCTGCAGTACATCTGTGGCCTGGGGAACTTGAGACGACTCGGGATGAAAGGCTGGGCACTTCGTGTTGGCAGATTTGAACTGAGATAAAGGTAGCCCTTGAGTGTTAGACATGTCTGGATTGAGATTGGCAGGACACCTGGAGAGTGTCGACAATGGCCCTGGGTGTACCTCCAGTATCTCAGTAGAACGGCAAAAAGAAAGAGCGGAAACACAACAGTTAGTTCCCCAACCTTTAACTACACCTCTTGACCAGTCAATATTTGGGTTGTGACAAGTTAGCCAGGGAAATCCAAGAACTAAGGGGAGTTCTGGTGACTGGATGAGAAAAAACTGTATTAGTTCCTTGTGACCCCCGATTTCAAACTGAATAAACGAAGTGCAGTGACTAACCTGTCCCGACCCCAGAGGTCTGCCATCAAGAGCTGTGATGGTTAGAGGTTTCTGGAGAAGCACAGATGGAATGCCCAAACGTCTGGCTACATCTAGATCCAAAAAGTTCCCAGCAGCCCCAGAGTCGATGAAGGCACCAAGCTGGTGATTCTGGTTGTCGTGGAAGATGGTGGCTTGGATTGTAACTCCAGAAGTTGCAGGATGAGGGAAGATATTTACTCTCGATCCAGTTCCCCCTTTCCTGGACGAGAACTGGCTTTTCCCGACAATTCAGGACAGTTGGATCGGAAATGGCCAGACTTTCCACAGTACAGACAGCGTCGCTCCCTCATCCGTCGATCCCTTTCTGTCTGGGTTAATCTGGTTCTACCCAGCTGCATGGGTTCCTCCAGATCACTGGGTTTCCAGAGTGGTTCAACAGTATTGGAATATACCTGAGGACGATACACACTGATCTCCCAACGTCGTTCTTGTTGTCGTTCTAGGAGACGATGATCTACTCGGATAGCCACCTCGATTAGGGATTCCAAATCCGGAGGAGTGTCTCTAAATGCTAACTCATCCTTGAGTTCCGGAGACAAGGCCTGGTGGAATGTGGCCCTCAAGGCTCGCTGGTCCCACCCACTCTCTGAAGCTAGGGTGCCAGTAAGAAGGGTAATGATGTAAGCAACCTTGCTGCTCTCTGTGGGGAAGCTGCCAGGTTGTAGTTGAAATACTAGGGTGCATTGGGTGACGAACCCACGACATTTCTCAGGACTGCCATCAAATCGTTCTGGTGCTGGTAATTTGGGTTCTGACAGGGAAGCTACCACGGCTTGAGAAGGATTACCATGTGACAGCTGAGACTCTTGAGCTGAAGGGGCTGGAGTCTGAAGATTTAAACGTTGAAGAATCTCAGTAAGGATCTGTTCATGTTGCTGAATGGCTGCAGCTTGCCCTGATATGGCAGACAGAATGCGATCCACATTAGAGGATGGTGAAGTCTCCTCCGCTGGATTCATGTTATGGTTCAGTCTTGCTGTAGCGAGGCTGTTCTAGGTGGGGATTGAACCCGGGTCTCTTGTGTTCAAAGTCACTAAGTTAACTCCCCAATAAATGAATCCAAGAGCAGAGGTGGTCAAAAGGCAAGGAGTCGTAGATCTTCAACAAAAGACAATCTTTACTACTAAAAAGTTTAACAAAACAAAGGAAGCCTAGCTTCCAAGAAACAGTAAAAATAAAGATAGACACAAGGGTCCAAAGATATAAGCTTAAACTTGAACAGACTTAGCTTGCAACAGGTAACATAGGCTCAAGACTGAACAATAAAGCATGACACAAACACACTTAAATAGGGCAAGACACAGGTGTGATACATCAGGCATAATGAGTGGTAGTGTTCAGCAGGAGTCAGGTGAGAGGCGCCACCTGCCGACCGGGAGGAAAATAGCAGTCCAGTTAAGGGTTCCTTACAGTAACTGAACAGACCTAGACCTTTCAGCACAGTACAGAGGGGATGTTCAAATAGACAAGTCATTTCAGAGTAGAAAGAAACTCTCACTTGGTAATGTGGCCCGCTTGTGGTTGATGCTGGCTTTTCTACACTTTACACAATACTGAGTATCACAATAATTCTACTAATTGTATATTTTCTAATCCATGAGATATTTAAATATGATTTATTTGTAATGGAGAATAATCATCATCATAATCATCATCATCATTTTTTTATTTTTTTATCAGTACTTTTTTAGTTAAGAACTATTTACACTGACAGCCTACATTGTTCTACAGGGTCAGCCATAGTAGTACAGTGCACCTGGAGCAAATTAAGAACCTTGCTCAAGGGCACATGGAAAGGTTTTTCACCTTGTCGGCTCGTGTACTCAAACCAGCGACCTTTTTGGTTACATCATCATCATCATCATCATCATCATCATCATCATCATCATCATCATCACTATGATACCTGTACAGTTTATGTAACCATGCAGAATATTCACTTACCTGTTAATTTAACCAGTCTGTCTATTAAGTAAACTATTATTACCCTCGCTCATATCATATGCATTTTTAGCTATTGAAGTATTTCTCTGCCATCGACCTGTATAGTATAGTAAACCATCCAACATCCACCAATGTATAGTGTACATATTAAGCCAACCACCCATACTATGCAATGTCTTTTTATAGCTTTTTTTACACTCCAGATATCTTGTATTTCTATACTTTTTCTTACTGACGCTCTATGTATCATGTACCGTGAATCTGTCTTTTGTGTATTTGTGGCATTTTGCACCTGCCCTATGTTTTGTTGTAGCTGCTTGACAAAGAAATGTCCCCCTCGGAGATCAATAAAGTATCTATCTATCTATCTATCTATCTATCTATCTATCTATCTATCTATCTATCTATCTATCTATCTATCTATCTATCTATCTATCTATCTATCTATCTATCTATCTATCTATCTATCTATCTATCTATCTATCTATCTATCTATCTATCTATCTATCTATCTATCTATCTATCTATCTATCTATCTATCTATCTTACCATCATCTGCTACCACTAGTCTTGGTAGTATCAGGGAGGTAGTGAGAAGGTTACTGTGTCAATTTCAAAGTGGTGTTGTATACTGTACAGACAGGTGTATTGTCATAGTGTAGCTCAGTATGTTTTTGTAAGAGGGCTGTATATCCTGTTGTCACAGTGGGCCTCAGAGCACAGTAGTACACAGCAGAGTCAGACAGCTGCAACCTCTGGATCGTCAAGGGGACTGATTTGGAGTTGGCATCTAGATCGGCATGAAATCTCTCCTTGAACTCAGTAGCATTGTCCCCAGTTCCAAATGTTTGCCGCATAAGCATATACTTGGGGTAGTCGTTTGCTCCCTGTTTGTACCAGAATAGATATGGACTTGGATCGTCTGTTTCATAATGACAGGCAAGTGTTATTTGTCCTCCTTCAGTAGCCATCTCAACTCCTTTTGGCTGTGACACACTGTCTCCTCTGCATTCTGGAGAGAAATTAAACAATACGTTGAAAGAATTTGATTTATACCCATTAAAGCATTGGGAGGATATAGAGTGATTAACTTTCTCTATTTTACATGACAACATAAAGGGATAATTAAAGCAATGGCATTAAGCAAATGAAATAATAGTTATCATACCACAACATAATGCAGCAAGAATCAGAATATTCTTCAGCCAGGGTCCCATGTCTGCTACTGTGAGATCAATGGGAGAAGAGTAAAACCCTGATGTAGCTTGGCCATGATGAGACTATGAGATCCTTGTCTCCTCCTCTTTTGGTGCTTTGTCAAACATTGAGAATCCTGTGACAAACACTCTACAGAGCAAGATGTGAAATTCAGCCTGGAATCAAACCTCTTCTTGAACTCATCACTATTGCTTCCTTCTGAATAAAGATCTCTTCTCAGGACATACTGAGGAGAGTCTCTAGTTAACTGTATGTACCAGAAGAGATCAGGAGATGTACTACTGGTAGTGTAGTTACAGCTGAGTGTTACCAGTCCTCCTTCAAGGACAGTAACATGTCCACTCTGCTGGTCAACAGCCTCTTCACCTTGCAATCAGAAAAAATATATTTGGGGGTTTAAAATACATAATAGGTTCAGAGAATGAGAATGTAGAAAGGAGAAGCACTATACCGTACCTGCAATTAGCCCATACAAATGCATTGAATAACATATTCACTACATGGAACAGTAGTGACAGTAGTCTGTCAAAGAAATCAAAAGGAAGTTTGTTCTGAAGTGTCTGTCCTATTTCTGAGAGATATAAGAAAGATAATATGTTTGTTGTTTAAAAAAAAAAAATGTTGGGCACTAAACATTTTTACTTGAGTCTCACTTTTCCAAAGAGGGGTCATATTAGTGTGTAGCTGTCACGATGCGTAGTCATGGGACGATAAACGGAGCGTTCGTGGAGTGACATCCTTTTTATTTAAACTTATAACACTCACTCAAGTTCCCAAAAATAACAAAGGAGAGTAGAACACAAAGTGACTTACTTGCAGCACACATGGGCTTCCAAACAAACAATGATCCACACACAGGTGGATGTGGAGGAAGGCTAAATACTCTCCCCAATCAGAGACAACACTAGACAGCTGTCTCTGATTGGGGATCATTCACCTCCCCTACCTGAAGTGAGGACCGGGTTGTGGCTCATCCACTCTCCCTGGTGGGAGTCAGCGGCTTCACCACCACCCGACCCTTACAGTACGCCCCTTCCAAGGTGCGGGCTCCCAATCGCACTTGATCCCCCCTCCCGAAAGAAAATACACAAAAGCAGGGGGGAAATGGCGGTGTACTGAGGTGGTTGATGGTGGGGGCTCCGGTTCCGGCTTTGGGCGTGACGCAGGCAGTACGCGCTGTTCTCTTCTTTTCTCCCTGTTGCACGCCCGGTCCGCGATGTACCAAGTCCTGTCTGGACCCTGGTGTGGGAGCCCTCGACACTGGAGAGGGGCTGACGTCCAGTGGAGCGGACTGCTCAGGCACTGGAGTAGGACTGAACGCCGTGCCCAGCCTGGGCACCGACGCAGAGATGGTTTCCAGCCCTGTAGTTGGGCTGGCTGTCGGCCCCAGACTGGGCACCGACACGCTATGGAGCTCCTGCTCCACAGCGGGGCTGAACGTCGTGCCCACCAAGGGCACCGACGCAGAGATGGTTTCCAGCCCTGTGCTTGGGCTGGCTGTCGGCCCCAGACTGGGCACCGACAAGCTATGGAGCTCCTGCTCCACAGCGGGGCTGAACGTTGTGCCCACCTTGGGCACCGACGCAGAGATGGTTTCCAGCCCTGTGGTTGGGTTGGCTGTCGGCCCCAGACTGGGCACCGACACGCTATGGAGCTCCTGCTCCACACCGGGGCTAACGGCCGGAACCGGAGTGGGCTCTGGTGGAGCGGACTGCTCCGGCATGGTTCTGACCGCCCTTCCTGGCCTGGAACCCGACCCCGCTGATGCTCCCAGCCACATGTAAATGCTGGTTCCCGGCCCGGGCACTGGCACGCTAAAGAGCTTCACCTCCCCAGCGATGCTGAGTGCTGTGCCCAGCTTAGGCACCAGCGCAGCTAACCTCCCCCGCCATGTGACTGGGCTGGATACCGGCCCCTGACTGGGCACCGGCGCAGACGAAAATTCCAGCCCTGTGGTTGGGCTGGCCTCTGGAGGCTCTGGGCTGTCGACCGTCGCTGGAGGCTCCGTGCTGTCGACCCTCGCTGGAGGCTCCGTGCTGTCGACCCTCGCTGGAGGCTCCGTGCTGTCGACCCTCGCTGGAGACTCCGTGCTGTCTACCGTCGCTGGAGTCTCCGTGCTGTCGACCGTCGCTGGAGGCTCCGTGCGAGGAGCAGGCACGGGGTGTACTGGACTGGGGAAACGCACCACTGATCTGGTGCGAGGAGCAGGCATGGGCCGTACCGGGCTGGGGGAACGCACCATTGGTCTGGTGCGAGTAGCAGGCACGGGCCGTACCGGGCTGGGGGAACGCACCGTTGGTCTGGTGCGTTGAGCTGGCACGGGTCGTACCGGGCTGGGGGAACGCACCGTTGGTCTGGTGCGTTGACATGGCACGGGTCGCACCGGGCTGGGGACACGCACCATTGGGCTGGTGCGCGGAGCAGGCGCGGGTCGTACCGGGCTGTTGGTGCGCACCGATGTTGTGGTGCGCTGAGTCGGTCTCCTCCTTCTCCGACTCTGGACCGGCGCTGGAGGCACCGGACTGGGAACTGGCGCTGGAGTACGACTGTACCTGTCATTCTCTCTCCAGCGCCAATCCCCATCCTGTGAGGGTTCCTCCGGGAACCCCCACGAGTGAGGGAACAGAAGCACATCGTCGTCGTCTTCCTCCGACTCCTCTCTGTACTCCTGCTCCCACGGCTGTAGGGGCTCCTCCTGGAACCCCCACGAGTGCAGTGGTCGGGGCTCTTCTCCCTCGATCCCGACCACCCCCATAGCCCCCCCCCCCCCCCAAAATCAGTTTTGGGGGTTTTCTGGGCTCCAGGCTGGTCCTTCGCTTTTGCCCGGTGACGTTTCCCCCGTCTTCGGCGCCTCTGCTCCGGACACCAGCCCTCCTCCACCGCACGGTAATGGTAGAATTCCTCCTCGGTTAATTTCCCCATACCGAGAAGGACATCTACCAAAGTTTGTCCCCGCTGCGTCCCAGGTTGGTGGATCATTCTGTCACGATGTGTAGTCATGGGACGATAAACGGAGCATTCGTGGAGTGACATCCTTTTTATTTAAACTTATAACACTCACTCAAGTTCCCAAAAATAACAAAGGAGAGTAGAACACAAAGTGACTTACTTGCAGCACACATGGGCTTCCAAACAAACAATGATCCACACACAGGTGGATGTGGAGGAAGGCTAAATACTTCCCCAATCAGAGACAACACTAGACAGCTGTCTCTGATTGGGGATCATTCACCTCCCCTACCTGAAGTGAGGACCGGGTTGTGGCTCATCCACTCCCCCTTGTGGGAGTCAGCGGCTTCACCACCACCCGGCCCTTACAGTAGCCCATAGACCAAAATGTCACCATTGTGTTCTTCCGAGCCTCATCTTTCCATAGAGGGGTCATAATAGTTTGTAGGCCGTTCGGACGCTACAGATGATTTTGGTCTGACAAACACCGTTCTAGCTCTGTCACTTTTCACCGCAGACACATCCAATGTAAAAAAACTGACCCATTTTAGTGTGGATATTTTTATTATGCTCATTAGATTTCCGTGGGGGCGCTGACATCAAATCTATTATTTTAAAAACAGTAGTCAAGTCAACTGATGATTGTTTTTATGATTGAAACCAATGACTGACCCTGGATGCAACCATGACGATAATCCCTGTCTTCGCAGTGCACATTAACGTAAATGATGGGCAATGACCATGCAGTGGTGTAAAGTAAAAATACTTTAAAGTTCTACTTAAGTAGTTTTTGGGATATCTGTACTATAAGTGTATACTTTTACTTCACAACATTCCTATGAATGTACTTTTTACTCCACACACTTTCCCTGAAACCCAAAAGTACTTGTTACATTTTTAATGGTTAACAGGACAGGAAAATGGACCAATTCACAAAGAGAACATCCGTGATCCTCCTACTGCCTCTGATCTGGCAGAATCACCAAACAAAATGCTTAATTTGTAAATTATGTGTTGGAGTGTGTCCCTGGCTATCTGCAAATTAAATATAAAAAATGTAATAATTGAGCCATCTGGTTTGCCTAATGTAAGGAGTCAGAAATTATTCATACTTTTGATACTTAAGTATATTTTTGCAATTACATTTACAAAAACAAATACTTTTTGACTTTTACTTAATTAGTATTTGAACTGTAACTCAGTCAAAGCTTTGAAATTGTTGCATGTTGCGTTTATATTTTTGTTCAGTGTATATAATAGTTGCAAATTGTGAATACAAGAAGAACAAAAATCCTGAATCCTGGCTCAGGAAGGCCAAAAATTATGAAATTTCCATCCCCAACTACAATATTTCCCATCAAGATAGAACTGCCAAAGGAGGTGGAGTTGCAATCTATTGCAGAGATGTCCAGGTCTGTGCCCAAACAGTTTGAGCTTCTACTCATAAAAATCCACCTTTCCAGAAATAAGTCTCTCACTGTTGCTGCCTGTTACAGACCCCCCTCAGCCCCCAGCTGTGCCCTGGACACCATATGTGAATTGATTGCCCCCCATCTATCTTCAGTTTGTACTGTTAGGTGATTTAAACTGAGATATGCTTCCCGCCCCGGCTGTTCTTCAATCTAAGATAGATGCCCTCAATCTCACACAAATTATCAAGGAACCCACCAGGTACAACCCTAAATCCGTAAACATGGGTACTATCATAGATATAATTCTGACCAACTTGCCCTCCAAATACAACTCCTCTGTTTTCAACCAGGATCTCAGCGATCACTGCCTCATTGCCTGCGTTCGTAATGGGTCCGCGGTCAAACGACCACCCCTTATCACTGTCAAACGCTCCCTAAAACACTTCTGCGAGCAGGCCTTTCTAATCGATCTGGCCCGGGGTATCCTGGAAGGATATTGACCTCATCCCGTCAGTAGATGATGCCTGGTTGTTCTTTAAAAGTGCTTTCCTCACCATCCTAAATAAACATGCCCCTTTCAAAAAACGTAGAACTAAGAATAGATATAGCCCTTGGTTCCCCCCAGACTTGACTGCCTTTGACCAACACAAAAACATCCTGTGGCGCACTGCATTAGCATCGAATAGCCCCAAAGATATGCAACTTTTCAGTGAAACCAGGAACAAATATACACAGTCAGTTAGAAAAGCAAAGGCCAGCTTTTTCAAACAGAAATTTGCATCCTGTAGTACTAATTCCAAAAAGTTCTGGGACACTGTAAAGTCCATGGAGAATAAGAGCATCTCCTCCCAGTTGCCCACTGCATTGAGACTAGGAAACACTGTCACCACTGATAAATTCACAATAATTGAAAATTTCAACAAGCATTTTGCTACGGCTGGCCATGCTTTCCACCTGGCTACCTCTACCCCGGCCAACAGCTCTGTACCCCCCGCAGCAACCTGCCCAAACATCCCCCCCCCCCCCCCCCCCCCCGCTTCTCCTTCACCCAAATCCAGACAGCTGATGTTCTGAAAGAGCTGCTAAATCTGGACCCCTACAAATCTGCTGGGCTAGACAATCTGGACCCTTTCTTCCTAAAATTATCAGCCAAAATTGTTGCAACCCCTATCACCAGCCTGTTCAACCTCTCTTTTGTATCGTCTGAGATCCCTAGAGATTGGAAAGCTGCCACGGTCATCCCCCTCTTCAAAGGGGGAGACACTCTAGACCCAAACTGTTACAGACCTATATCCATCCTGCCCTGCCTTTCTAAAGTCTTCGAAAGCCAAGTTAATAAACAGATCATTGACTTCTTCGAATCCCACCGGACCTTCTCTGCTATGCAATCTGGTTTCCGAGCTGGTCATGGGTGCACCTCAGCTATGCTCAAGGTACTTAACGATATCATAACCGCCATCGATAGAAGACAGTACTGTGCAGCCGTCTTCATCGACCTGGCCAAGGCTTTCGACTCTGTCAATCACCGCATTCTTATTGGCAGACTCAACAGCCTTGGTTTCTCAAGTGACTGCCTCGCCTGGTTCTCCATCTACTTCTCAGACAGAGTTCAGTGCGTAAAATCGGAGGGCCTGCTGTCCGGTCCCCTGGCAGTCTCTATGGGGGTGCCACAGGGTTCAATTCTTGGGCCAACTCTATTCTCTATATACATCAACGATGTCGCTCTCGCTGTTGGTGACTCTCTGATCCATCTCTACCCAGACGACACCATTCTGTATACATCTGGCCCCTCTTTGGACACTGTGTTAACTAACCTTCAAAAAAGCTTCAATGCCATACAACACTCCTTCCGTGGCCTCCAACTGCTCTTAAATGCTATTAAGACTAATGCATGCTCTTCAATAGAACGTTGCCAGCACCCGCCCACCGGACTATCATCACTACCCTCGACGGGTCTGACTTAGAATATGTGGACAACTACAAATACCTAGGCGTCTGGTTAGACTGTAAACTCAACTTCCAGACTCACATTAACCATCTCCAATCCAAAATTAAATCTAGAATCAGCTTCCTATTTGGCAACAAAGCCTCCTTCACTCATGCTGCCAAACATGGCCTTGTAAAACTTACCATCCTACCGATCCTTGACTTCGGCGATGTAATTTACAAAATAGCCTCCAACACTCTACTCAGCAAATTGGATGTAGTCTATCACAGTGTCATCCGTTTTGTTACCAAAGCCCCATATACTACCCACCACTGCGACCTGTATTTTCTCGTTGGCTGGACCTCACTACATATTCGTCGCCAAACCCACTGTCTCCAGGTCATCTATAAGTCTTTATTAGGTAAATCCCCGCCTTATCTCACCTTGCTGGTCACCATAGCAACAACTACCCGTAGCATGCGCTCCAGCAGGTATATCTCACTGGCCACCCCCAAAGCCAACACCTCCTTTGGTCGCCATTCCTTCCAGTTCTCTGCTGCCAATGACTGGAACGAATTGCAAAAATCCTTGAAGCTAGAGGTTCCTATCTCCCTCACTAACTTTAAGCATCAGCTGTCAAAGCTGCTTATCGATCACTGCACCTGTATATAGCCCTTCTCGAAATAGCCCATCCTACTACCTCATCCCCATATTTATTTTCGCTCAACTTCAGCTCAATTTTGCACTCCAGTATCTCTATTTGCACATCATCATTTGCACATTCCATCATTCCAGTGTTAATGCTAATCTGTAATTTATTTTGCCACTATGGCCTATTTATTGTCTTCCTAACCTTATTGCATTTTGCACTACATTTGCACTCTGTATATAGATTTTATTTTGTGTTATTGAATGTACGTTTGTTTATTTCCCATGTATTACTCTGTGTTGTTTTTTTTTCGCACTGCCTTGCTTTGTCTTGGCCAGGTTGCAGTTGCAAATGAGAACTTGTTCTCAACTGACCTACCTGGTTAAATAAAGGTAAAAAAAATAAATAAAAAAATAAATAAACAGAATATGCAATTGTGACAAGAAAGCGTTAAAACATAATGAATGTATATTCTGTTTGGTGGGGAAATTACTTTACAACACAGACACCTATAAAGTGTTGACATGATGCATGAATCACTTAAAGGAACAGGAGCAAATTGATGAGACTACTGACATCTATTGACTCTCACTGGTAATTTACCCTTAAATGTCAAGGTTTCACCTTGTTGGGCAGAATGTTGAACACTAGATAGAACTATTGTATCATTATTATACATAGAAAAACCTTGTCACTGGACTTCATAACTGTGGAGGGCAGTCTATAGGAGGAGCACAGACAAAGAAGATCTGTCATATAACTGATCAGGAGACAGAGAGAACGTCTCAGTGGTTGTGGATGAAGAGTGAGAAGCAGAGGTAGAGGCAGGACTATGCTTTCCCATGCATTACATGAAACTGACACTGTAAATGACTCCACCAATGCAACAGACATAAGGTTCAAATATTAATATTATTATATTTTCAACGTACCACATCAAAATAAATAAAAAATAATGAACCCCAATTATTTTTTCACAACCCATGTCCAAATTACTTGCAAGCTTGCTTAAACCCTTGGCACGTGTTGGAGCTAAACAAAAATTGACGACATACATAAAGTCCCGAAGTACTCCACATTTGTAGTTATTCACTACTTGTAGATATTGCCTCAGTAAAGTATAGCAGGTGTCCTCGCAAGATCCACAGCAAGCACAGCTATCAATGCTGCCAGTACTCCGTAGCAGCAACAGACATCACGTGGAATCCCGAACTCGTCGATTGTCCAATTCTCTCCAGGTCTCGCATGATGCTAGGCTAACCTAGTGGATGGAGAATGTCTCCACAAAGCAAATGCATCTCCGGTCTCCACTAGGTCTTCCATAACAAAACAATAATACTCTCTTATACAAATAAAATCAGGATTTCCCTTCAAAACTCTGTAGGTATGTTTTTGTTCTCACTTTATCGTCTCCTTTATTCCTTTTTCTTCACCAACACCGATAAAGTCTCTCCTCTCTTTCTTTCAACGTCTCCCTCTACTTTTTTCCAGGCCTCCTGTTAACCAGTCAACTCTTCCATTGGCCACAACTTAACAAGCTTCCTCATTGGTCAAAACTTAACAAGATATGTGGAAAACTTAAACTTAAAAGTAAACCAACCTATTCACTTGTACATTAAAGAAACATTGCTTGAAAATAAATGTATTCACAACATTACAAATCAGGAGCGGTTGGATCACCTTTTAAATCTAATACCAATTAATTATAACAAATAATCTCTATACTTGGTTTTAACAAGGGAATTACATAAAGGAGGATTTATTCTCTTGAGTAAGCCCACCCCTGACCTAAAATATGCATAAGAGTATTTTGTCATGAGCTGTCAGGTTTTTGTACAGTGTTTCTGGGTTTCCTGTCACTGTGGGCCTCAGAGCACAGTAGTACAAAGCAGAGTCTGTCACTTCAGCAGAGGAGATCACCAGATCCACACGTTTGGCTTTTTTGTCATGATTTAGAGTGAACCCTGGAGTTTTTGCAGGCATATGTTCCATAACCAGTAACTGTGGTTCTGATTTTGGATATTGCCGATACCATTGAAGAGTGACACCAGAGGTGTAGTTACAAGAGAGAGTAACTTTGTCCTCTTCTGAAGCCACTTCTACATCAGTGTAAGGTGTTATTACCTGTTCAGAACTGCGACCTGTAAAACAATATATATATTACTTTAAACGCACATGGAATATTTAATTAATTTCAAATGCAGTTAAAAAAAACAAAAACAAACATGCATCCTCATGTTGTTCATCATCTTTCTAATCTTTGATTAGAAAAATAAATACACCTTAACATAATCAAACTCAGTTTAAATGAAAATGTAATTACTTACCTATCAAGACAAAGAAGAGTAAAAGTGAACAGAACAACATTGTAGATGTCAGGAAGTGTAGAATAAGCACCAGCTGCTGATGAAAAGCACAGCATCAACTGTCTATGATCTTCATGGTAGTATCATGTCTTATCCTGAGGATTCATGATCTAATCCTGAGTTCTATAGTTTTAGCTCCTCCTACTAACTATGTTGAAACAAATATATTTTATATTTACATTTAAAAGCAGTTTACGAATGATTTATACACTAAATACTCCACTTGATGGCGATGTGGTCAAAGAAAATACATCAGATGCATGTAAATCTCTAACTAAGTGACAGGTCTGTAATATGGTTAGTGCTGAGTCAGTGAGTTATGTATCCCTGTGGTTGTCACAGTACAGTAGTACAGAGTTTCTCACTTCATTAGAGGAGATCTCCAGATCCACACAGGTCTTCTCTTTGTTCAGTTTAAAAGTGAGGTGAGGTTATGGAGGTTTAGCTCTTACCACAGTCCTAGAGGCATGGCAGATGAAGAGGAGGAATTGGGGCCTATCCCGAACCTTAACCCTTACCTTACCCATTCAGAATTAATGCCTGACCTTAAAGTGGAACTGACAGCATTTTAACTACTTTGCAGATATGTCTAAAAAAAACATACAAACATAATATCAGTCAAAATGATCAAACCTTTTATAACCCGAGTTTATAACCCTTTAGACTCCAATATAATTATTGAATGCTGCTGTAGATTACCATTAATTTTCAAGATAAATCTAATTTTCTCACACACTACTGTGTAGCACAGAGGACACCTAACCTTAACCTTAACCCTAACACTAACACTAACCTTAACCCAAAAACCTAACCTTAACCCTAACCCTAGATCCTAACCCTAACACTAACCCTATCTCCTAACCCTAAATCTAATTCTAACACTAATTCTAACTTTAACCATACACTCCCTATAAATCTAATTTGATCTTGTGGGGACCAACAAAATGTCCCCAGTTGTTCATTTTTGACTTGGTTTACTATTCTTGTGGGGAATTCCGGTCCCCACAAGTATATTTAAACATGCCTACACACACACACACACTCTCTCTCTCTCATCCAATTAACTCTTGCTTTCTTGCTTGACAGACTAACTAACTTTTTGCCAATGTTAGCTGATTTGTTACGAAGCTGGAACAAGCAACTTGAATTAGAAATAGTGTTAGAATAAGATTTAGGGTTAGGGTTAAGGTTAGGTTTTTGGGTTAAGGTTAGTGTTAGTGTTAAGGTTAAGTTTGGATATTGTAAACAAATATCCAACTCATCATATGAGCTCCACGGTGTGGGCATCTACTACGCTAACATGCTGCCCAAACCGGACACGTCACTTGCACGAGTGTTGCAAAAATAAATGTACACATACATGTTATTCAATCATTGCACCCACACTGCTAGCACGCGCCAACGAGCGTCTACGTTGCAAGGCATTAAAGTAGAAGTTGGTTCTATTTGTGACGCTGCACCTCCCTTTCTTCATGTGTTCAATACTTTTTCCCTGTGTCATTTCACATTATTACACATAACTTAATTTCTGAACTTATTTGTTTTGGTTTCTTTGTATGTATGGATTACTTGGGTTGTTACCAACATCCGGTGAAAATGTAATGTCAATAGCACCTTTGGAAATATATATACTGAGAAAAATGGTGACGTGTTCAATACTTATTTCACCCGCTGTATCTGTTTAGTGCTGTCAATGTTTGATACTGTGAAACTTGGGGAATCGCTCAAAGATTAGCAAGTCCTGTCATGTCATGGTAACTTGGTTGGTACAGGTGAGCACATCAGCAGTGTAGCTTGAATAATTGCAGTCTGTCTCATAGAAATATTTCATGTCAATAGCACCTTTGGAAATATATTTACTGAGAAAAATGGTGACGTATTCAATACTTATTTCACCCGCTGTATATGTTGTTTACTTATTTCACTCACCTCAACATCAAAGTGCAAGGACATGTGTGAATCCATATCACCAACCATCATAGGTGAAGCCTATTTCACAGTAAAAATGTGTGTCTGCTTCGGCGCTAGTAGCAAGTTCACTTTGCAATATTGACAAAGATATTATTGTTAGAAAAACAAGGTTGTTCGTGGCCACTATAGTAATTATAAGGAATGCCTTTGACTGCCACTATGGAGCTGACAGTCCCCGAAATCGAGCACTAGAATTACTTTTAAAAATATGTATATATTTATGTGACTTATTTTATTGATTTCCCACTATTTTATAAGTCAGAAACACAGCCATCCAGACCTTAATAGGACCATGTAAACGTCCTCTGTAGAATAAACTTGTATTTGCCTCCCTCTGGTGGTCAGCTGCATAATTACAGCTATTTATATCACTTCACAGCAATATCAAAGGGGCGTTCCTTAGAAAAACATGTATCCAGCTGGACTGCTTCATGGCACAGACATGGCAAAGTAATCACTGCATTTGTCTCGAGCAGGCGGATCTAAATACATAACACATACATAACCATAGCTCTACGTTAAAGATTGTGACCTACACACTTCCGCAAACCTAAAATAAGTAAAGAAATCATTTTGTGTGGAAGTCAAACATTTGTTTAACATTAGAGGCAGAAACATGGTATATACTCAGAACTACAAAATGTATCCCTTTACATAGGCCTTCTCCAATTGTCTATAGTAGGGAAACATGATGTTTAAATGCTCCAATTCTTTTTTTTACTATCACTAATATCATAATGTGTTTGTTAAAGTTATAGAAGGTGAAATATTTTGGGTAGATGTTCCTAAAACTGATGATGACTATATATGGACACATTATAAATTATGAAAAGGCTTATTCATTCAAATTGAATTAGCATATTATCTACGATACATTTTTTGGATAAAAAAATGTTTTCATTCATTGTCAAATAAAATTCACAGATAAAAGCAAGAAATTCAATCCATATAATAACTAATTTAAATATGCTGTGTGAGGGTCCATTTTGTACTGTCAGTGTTGGTTATAATCCCAGAGTAGTCCAGTATGAGGAATTGTGGAGAGGATCCAGGGTGCTGGCAGTACCATAACAGACTGTTGGTTAATGAGCTGTTGTATCTACAGGAGAGATGAACACTAATACCCTCCATAACATCCACTACATCTCTGTCTGGAGTAATTATGTCTTCAACACTTGTACCTGTAAAAAAGAAAAACATGGAGTACTGAGTCAATGTAGACAGAATACAGTATATCCACTCTTGGTGTTTCACAGTGTATTACCACTTGATATTGAAAATACCATATTGTAATGAATACTGAACAGTGTACATTCTGTCAGTACACATTCAGTTAATGGAGAAAATACGTTTTTAACTACAAGTGCACACAAAAACAAGACTGAATAGAGCAGCATCATAGCCACTGGGTGTTAGACTTAGACTTCTCTGTAAAATGATCTTCTCTTGGAACATTCACTCTCTGGGTGAATCAGTTCCCCTCATTACATGTTATGTGTAACACTATGCTCCTCCTCTTGACACAATAGAATGGGTGCATGTTGACTCCACCTGATGGCACTATTCTAAAATGAAACCTGGAACTACAGAGTAGAAATACTCTCTCAAATGTTAGGTTTTTGTACAGTGTTTCTGTGTTTCCTGTCACTGTGGTTCTCAGAGCACAGTAGTACAGAGCAGAGTCTGTCTGTTCAACAGAGGAGATCTCCAGATCCACACGGGTCTTCTCTTTGTTTAGTTTACCAGAGAAGCGAGAGTCAAGAGAATCAGCTCTATATTCCTTCCCAGTGGAGTCCAGGATGAGCAGAAGGTATTGGGGAGCTGATCCTGGAGATTGTTTATACCATAGTAGATTGTATGCTGAGGAGTAGTTGCAGGAAATAAGAACATTACTACCCTCCTCTCCGTACACTTCATGTTGGTTTGGCTCGATAGTCTGCTCATAGGTGTCACCTGCAAATATGAAGAGATTAAGTCATTTTTTAAATGAAATTTGAAGTTTGTAATTTTCAAAACAGAAAATTAGACATTACTTTGAAAGTGATATATGATTTACCTATTGCTGAGAACATAATAATTGACAAGATGAACAACATGGTTGGGGTTGGAAGTCAAACTGACTAATAGCACAACAGAACCTGATAACTCCAAACCAACTTCATCTGCAAGGTTTTCTGTTGATAATTTCTGCTCAGTTAATCTAGAAGCTCCACCCCAAAGTACAGTTGCTATAAAGATAAATAAATCTCTCCTCTCCACTTCTCTCCTGCCCTCTCCTGCCCTCTCCTCATTAGTTCTCTCTTCAGTGATACTGCATCTCTCATTCCCTCCACTGGGTGGTGTAGGAGGTAGATTCCCTCAATTTTATTGTATGGAACATTAATGAAAGGTTTTTGTAAAGTGTTTCTGGGGTTCCTGTCACTGTGGCCATCAGGGCGCAGTAGTACAGAGCAGAGTCTGTCACTTCAGCAGAGACCTCCAGATCCACACGTTCATCCACTTTGTCAACGTTAACTGACAGTCTAGGATACGGTGGAGTAACTATTGTCTCAGCAGATGAATACACTGAGATTAGGAGGAGGAATTGGGGAGCAGATGTGGGATATTGGTGATACCATAAGATACTGCCTGCACCAGATATTGTGTAGTTACAGGAAAGCTTTACACTGACACCATGTACAGCAGGGATGTCGCTAGGCCTATTTTAGGGGGCTTAAAATAAATAAATAAATATATCAGTCAATATATTTTCTCTGTGATTTATTTTTTTCTTCTTCAACCGTTCCATTGCATCTTAAACTTATTATGCGGGCACTAGGACCTGGGGGAGGCTGCTGCTGCACACGCTAGTGACTGTTAGGCCTACTTGTAGCTAACATTTTGGTTAATGTTAGCTACTTCTGTGGCTTGAGACTGCTAGCTAACAGTAAACGGACAGGAAAAGGCTCTAACAGGACAGATCCATGCAGATAGGCTACGATGTGAATTTGTGGTAAGTTAGAACAGAGAGAAAGAGAGTATTCACTGCTATAGACTTTGGTCACAATCAAAGCTTTGTTAACCAATACGTTTTTATGTGAGGCTGCCTGTAAGTTGCAGTGTAACAGACGTTGCGAGCTAGCTAACGGTAACGTTAATGATGTAATTTAAATTCAACATGTTATGTGGCGATGTTATCTAATTAACGTTGTATTTAAATATTATTTATTTGTAATGGAGAATAATCATAATCATAATCATAATTTTTTATTTTACCATTATTTAACAAGTTAGTTAAGAACTATTTACACTGACGGCCTACATTGTTCTACAGGGTCAGCCATAGTAGTACAGTGCACCTGGAGCAAATTAAGTGCCTTGCTCAAGGGCACATCGGAAGGTTTTTCACCTTGTCGGCTTGTGTATTCGAACCAGCAACCTTTTTGGTTACAACATCATCATCATCATCATCATCATCATCATCATCATCATCATCATCATCATCATCATCATCACTATGATTACCATCATCTGCTACCACTAGTCTTGTTAGTATCAGGGAGGTAGTGAGAAGGTTACTGTGTCAGTTTCAAAGTGGAGTTGTATACTGTACAGACAGGTGTATTGTCATAGTGTAACTCAGTATGTTTTTGTAAGAGGGCTGTATATCCTGTTGTCACAGTGGTCTTCAGAGCACAGTAGTACACAGCAGAGTCAGACAGCTGTACCCTCTGGATCGTCAAGGGGACTGATTTGGAGTTGGCATCTAGATCGGCATGAAATCTCTCCTTGAACTCAGTAGCATTGTCCCCAGTTCCAAATTTTTGCCGCATAAGCATATACTTGGGATAGTCGTTTGCTCGCTGTTTGTACCAGAATAGATATGGACTTGGATCGTCTGTTTCATAATGACAGGCAAGTGTTATTTGTCCTCCTTCGGTAGCCATCTCAACTCCTTTTGGCTGTGACACACTGTCTCCTCTGCATTCTGGAGAGAAATTAAACAATACGTTGAAAGAATTTGATTTATACCCATTAAATTATTGGGAGGATATAGAGTGTGCAACTTTCTCTATTTTACATGACAACAGAAAGGGATAATTATAGCAATGGCATTAAGCAAATGAAATAATAGTTATCATACCACAACATAATGCAGCAAGAATCAGAATATTCTTCAGCCAGGATCCCATGTCTGCTACTGTGAGATCAATGGGAGAAGAGTAAAACCCTGATGTAGCTCGGCCATGATGAGACTATGAGATCCTTGTCTCCTCCTCTTTTGGTGATTTGTCAAACATTGAGAATCCTGTGACAAACACTCTACAGAGCAAGATGTGAAATTCAGCCTGGAATGAAATTTCCTCTGGAACTCATCATTATTGCTCCCTTCTGAATAACGATCTCTTCTCAGGACATACTGAGGAGAGTCTCTAGTTAACTGGATGTACCAGAAGAGATCAGGAGATGTACTACTGGTAGTGTAGTTACAGCTGAGTGTTACCAGTCCTCCTTCAAGGACAGTAACATGTCCACTCTGCTGGTTAACAGCCTCTTCACCTTATATTCTTTCACCTCCTGAAAGAATATATTTGGGGGTTTTATAATACATCATAGGCTAAGGTTCAGAGAATGTAGAATGTAGAAAGGAGAAGCACTATACAGTACCTGCAATTAGCCCATACAAATGCATTTAATAACAGATTCACTACATGGAACAAATCAGACAGTAGTCTGTCGAAGAAATCCAAGTGTCTGTCCTATATCTGAGATTTATATGAAAGATTATTTTTTGTTGTTTCAAAAAAAAAAATGTTGGGCACTAAAAAAATTTACGTGAGTCTCACCTTTCCAAAGAGGGGTCATATTAGTGTGTAGCCCGAACTGTTCTGACGCTACAGACAGAAGTTGGCCGATAGAATGCACCGACTTCAGATGAGTCCCAGGACGCTTGTTTGGGTAATAGAGCAAAACGTCCATTGTGTTCTTCAGAGCCTCATCTTTCCAAAGAGGGGTCATAATAGTTTGTTGGCCGTTCGGACGCTACGGATGATTTTGGTCTGACAAACACCGTTCTAACTCTGTCACTTTTCACTACAGACACATCCAATGCAAAACAAACTGACCGATTTTTATGGGGATTTTTTTATTATGCTCATTAGATATCTGTGGGGGAGCTGACATCAAATCTAGTTTAAAAAAAAACATTAGTCAAGTCAACTGATGATTGGTTTTATGATTGAAACCAATGACTGACCCTTGATGCAACCATGACCATAATCCCTGTCTTCGCAGTGTACATTTACATAAATGAGCCATCTGGTTTGCTTAACATAAGGAAATTAGAAATTATTCATTATTTTGATACTTAAGCATATTTTTGCAGTTACATTTACAAAAACAAATACTTCTAGACTTTTATTTAATTAGTATTTTAGTATTTTACTGGGAGACTTCCACTTGAATTTATTTAAACTGACTGATTTACTTATATTAACTGTAACTCAGTCAAAGCTTTGAAATTGTTGCATGTTGCGTTTATATTTTTGTTCAGTGTATACAATAATTGCAAATTGTGAATACAAGAAGAACAAACAAAATATGCAATTGTGACAAGAAAGCATTAAAACATAATGAATGTATATTCTGTTTGGTGGGGAAATTCTACAACACAGACACCTGTAAAGTGTTGACATGCTGCATGAATCACTTAAAGGAACAGGAGCAAACTCCTCTACTGACATCTATTGACTCTCACTGGTAATTTACCCTTAAATACAAGCAATGTCAAGGTTTCACCTTGTTAGGCAGGATGTTGTCAGATGAGCAGAAGTAACAGCAGACTTCTTGCTGATGCTTGATGCCACTGTCACATCCTCAAAATACAGGGCTGCACTGGAATATGATTACCTTAGTCTCCCTCTATTGGATATTGTAGAAAACTGTTATTTATCTACATGTATTATTATCTTGATTTCAGATCAACAGAGTTGCTTGATGCAAGATCTGCAAGATTTTCATTTATTCATTCATTCACAGCTTATGTTTTCCTATTTCAATCTACAATCTAAAGTATAAATCAGTAACACAATCAGATAGCCTTAATGTGTTTCTGTCACTTTTCCATAAAAAATGTGTATTTTATATTTTATTATTGTTCATTGAAAATCTTTCATTGTTCATTTTCAGTGTATGTTTGTTTTGTCTGTACGAGGTAATGATGAAATTCAGAATGAGCCTGATAATTTTTTACACTTAGGGGATTTTTTTGTTCAGGTTTTTGTACGATGTGTAAAGGTTTCCTCACTGTGGGCTGCAGGACACAGTAGTACAGATCAGAGTCCAGCAGAGGTTCTCTCTTTATTCAGATGAACAGACTGACGAGGGTCTTCAGGTTTAGCTTTCACCACAGAGGGGTTTGCTGACACTCCAGTGAGGAGGAAGATGGGAGATGATCCAGGGTACTGTCGATACCATTGGAGATGTTATTGGATATGAAGAATGGCATCAAACTCACCCACAAGTGAAAATATTGAAATGTTCCTACTAAAATGCTGGAAAATGTTATTTGACACAGTGAAAAGAGTGAACAGAAGTATGGTTATGACAGAATGATTCCCCTGCTTTCTAACTGTCAGCTATAAAATACATTTCCTTTTCTCTGCCTCAATAATATAACACCTCTCCTTGACTTAAAACAAAAGGCAAACAACACAAAGTACGGTACACACGCACCCACGTTCACACAGTGTTTTTGTAAGGAGCCTGTACATCCTGTTTAGGAATATGTTTTATGTTATCTTGTACACTTTTCATAAAGCTGCTTTTGAGTGTTCAGAGATAGAAGACTAGTTCTTCTGACTGTCATGGAAGTGACTAGAGTCTTCAGAGGTGTAAGGATAATATGGAATATGAAAATTGGGTATTTAATGTAGTGGTACTCCATTCATGTTATACTTCAGTAAGAAGAAAATAATTACAAATGTATAATTGATCTGGACATCAAGTTAAGGTTAGGGTTAGGATTATGGCTAGAATTTAGGGGTTTAGTGTTTAGAACATATTCATTCTCCTGCCTGTTGATAACTTTCTCCCCATAATCAGATGTTTTAGGTTTTTGTACAGTGTCTCTGAGTTTCCTGTCACAGTGGGCCTCAGAGCACAGTAGTACACAGCAGAGTCAGACAGCTGCAACCTCTGGATCGTCAAGGGGACTGATTGTGTCTTGGCATTCAGACTTGCATTGAATCTCTCCTTGAACCCTGCAGCATTGTCTCCAGATCCAAAAGAATAACGGCTCAGCATATGTTTAGGGAAGTCATTTGCTTCTTGTTTGTACCAATATAAATATGCATTAGTAGCACTGGTGGTGTTATATTGACAACTCAGAGTTACCAGTCCTCCTTCTGTAGCAATAACACCTCCTGGTTGCTGTTTCACATTGTCTCCTGTACACTCTGGGGAAAAATACAATTCGAAAGAATATAAAAGTTTGAAAAAATGAGAATACAAATTAATTAAGAATAACAAAAACATATGAGATGAGAAATTAGAGAAAATGTTCCATCTTACCGAAGCACAATACAGCAAGAACCAGCCAGATGATCAGACAGAGTACCATGGTTATGCAGAACACAGAGAGTGACTGTGAGTTACAGTAAGAGGTAGAGATCCTCTCTCTCTCTTCCATGTCCATCTCAGCCTGTATATCACCATCAACTGACAGACATGAAGGAGGAGCTTATTGTAAAGAAATGTATGTGTCAATATTACCTCATCAATTTTAAATATTACCACTATTAGGAGTACATTAGACAAAGTGAAAAGCCTCCTAAGCTCCTGTTACTCACCCCAGATCAGCTCACCTGGATGCACACCTGTGGATCATTAGCTACTCTACCTGGCCCTAGAAAAGGTTTGGGCTGCCAGAGAGGGAGTGGGAGGACAACGGTGAGCCAACAAAGAGTAAGACCATTGATGAGGAAACCATTTAGATTTAGTTTGGTGACACTGCAGTTTGTGTGGCAAACCAGTTTTCTGTTACTAAAAGTTATGATTTTGGAGCACTCCTAGATTCTCCCTCTGTTCTAATGACTTCATGAATGACAGATTATAGATACCTTAATAGAAAATGACTCAAGTAAAAGTGAAAGTCACACAGTAAAATACTACTTGAGTATTTTGAGTTTCAATATACGTAAGTATCAAAACTAAAAGTATAAAGACATGAAGGAGGAGCTTGTTGTTAAGAAATGTATTTGTCAATATTACCTCCTAATAGTGCTAATATTTAACATTTATGAGTACATTAGACAAAGTGAAAAGCCTACATCTAGCTCACATTAAATGGTTAGTAGCCTTTAGGAATTGTTAATGACAAATGTTCCATGAAGTGAGTATGATAAACTATTTAAAAGTATATTTGAAAAGCTACAGATTTTGTATTATAAGTCGGTACAAACATTCATGTTTCCTATAGTATCTAATTCAGATCTACTACTGTATAATAAAGAATATTGAGCTTACATTGTCTGTTTTGGTCGTAACTTTTTATTTGTACTTTGTGTTTCTATTGTCACATGTGAAACCTATAGTTTTTGTAAGGGGGCTGTATATCCTGTTGTCACAGTGGGCTTCAGAGCACAGTAGTACACAGCAGAGTCAGACAGCTGCAACCTCTGGATCGTCAAGGGGACAGAGCTAGATGTGGAATTCAGCCTGGAATCAAACCTCTTCTTGAACTCATCACTATTGCTCCCTTCTGAATAACGATCTCTTCTCAGGACATACTGAGGAGAGTCCCTAGTTAACTGGATGTACCAGAAGAGATTAGGAGATATAGTACTGGTAGTGTAGTTACAGCTGAGTGTTACCAGTCCTCCTTCAAGGGCAGTAACATGTCCACTCTGCTGGTTAACAGCCTCTTCACCTTCACCTTATAATACATAATAGGCTAAGATTCATA
This sequence comes from Thymallus thymallus, assembly GCA_023634145.1. NCBI lineage: Eukaryota > Metazoa > Chordata > Actinopteri > Salmoniformes > Salmonidae > Thymallus > Thymallus thymallus. The sequence goes on along the minus strand of CM042382.1, from coordinate 19,876,957 downwards.
GAATGAGAATGTAGAAAGGAGAAGCACTATACCGTACCAAAATAACATGCAGCCAGGATAAGTAAAGTATTCCTAAACCAATGTGCCATTATGATTCATGTATAGAGGAAGAATGTTATAGACTTTATGTTCCATCCACTGTAGCTGAGAAGTCTCATTATTGTGAGTAGGGGAGGAGCTTATATTCAACTGTTTAGTTGAACTGCAAAAGGGATTCCTTTTTAAATATTATGTATTTGGTACCATTAAATGTCTCCTTTAATGAATGTTATCTTCTTCTCCAAGTCCTTTGAAGATTCTAATTTGTTAGTTGTTATTGGCCTCTGAGAAATATATTTCATGTTCAGGCCAAATTGAACTAATCTGTGTTAAGTGATTTTTTATAGGATCCACTGTGGAATGTTTGTTTATTAATATCATGTCATATTGGGGCCAGCTTGTCTGAGCTGGGCCTCTCGCTATCCCTTTCTTGATGTATGTCAGATGTATTGACATCTTGTTTTGATGTCCTCTTGGCTGTTACATTCACCGGTGGTTGCTATGGGGATCCAAATCTGAATAAATATATTGTATCAAATCTCCATTGAATATTTGATATTTCTCCTCACATTCTGAACTTCTTCAATACCAGAGATATCATCATAACAATTGGAGTCTACGAACACGATCCCAGCGCACGGCTAAACCACAGGTAAGTAGACTCTCATTGTTTAACTATTGAATTGTGTTGAGTCTGTTTACATGGGGTAAAGCCGGGCTGGTAAGAACGTAAAGGATGACTTGCTATTGATTTAGGAGGATTATCAGATGGTGTGAAGGATGTGAAGAAGGCAATAGGCTGACAAATTCAAAGTAAAATAAGAGTCGATTGACGCTGTGATTCAAGATAGAGGGTGCGTTCAAATAAATGAGTAGACAAGCAAGAGAAGAAGAAGAGCCTTAAAAAGCCATAATTGATTAAGGGAGTGAAACCATCTTGTTGCATAAAAGTAAGTTGCTAGTTGAGTAGCAATTGTGGGTAATGTCAGCCTTGTAAGCATTTTACAAGCTTTTGAAGTGAGTTGCTAGTTAAGAATAAAAACCTTAAAAAAAAATGAAGTTGTAAGCTTTGGTTTAAGGTCTAAGAATAAGAGCCTTAAAAGAAAAAAGCAAGTTGTAAGCTTTAGCAAGGTCTAATAGTATCGTAAAACACAAGATGATCCTATTTAGCGAGCTACTGGTTTAACAATACTTAGGCTAAGTAGGTTGATAAGTGGGGTTTGAGTCCTCAGAGTGGATTAAAGGCCCTTGAAGTCCTTTGTGATTTACTTAAAACGGACAGAGAGATAAAGACGCACACGGAGTAAGACTCCAGCAGCTAAAATACAATATATATTGAAGCACAGCATCAATCTTTCAATAGACAAACAACATTTTAATAAAGCTCAAGTTGGGGATTTGATTCAAATATTGTCACGTGAGTCTGTGTGGAGAGACCAAGACGCAGCGCAGGGATAGTAGTTCGACATCTTTATTTATTTATACTATGTATTAATAGGTTATAAAGTACTATGTATAAATAAAAACACAAATGATGAACTACCGAACAAAAAATACGAATAGACTAAACGTCACGTACATCAACACAAACACGAAGGAACGGACGTAACAAAAGTGGCACACTTACTTTCACCGTGACTCGCGAAATGATCGACATAACGATAACGACCCACAAACCAGTGTGAAAATCTACCAACCTATATAGGATCTCTAATTAGAGACGATGCGCTACAGCTGCCTCTAATTAGGGATCCCACACAAACCACCACCAGAAAGAGAACGAAAAGACCTGTCAGACTCTGACCATGGTTACCTAGAGAAGCAAATAGGCTTCTCTATGGCCAGAGCCTGACAAATATTTAATTACTAACATTGCATGAACTAAATTATGGGGAGTCAGTGAGGCGTAGTCGGACAAGATGATAATAATTCTAAAATAAATCAGAGCATGATTTACCTTGAAGGGAAAGGAAAACAATGACAAAATTGTTTACTAACTATGGTAAGGTGCACCTGTAATTGTTTTGAACCTGTACCCTATTTTAGAAGTATTGAAAGATGTAGGCTACGTCAGGGGTGGGGCAAATAATAAATTCGCTTAGTTGGTATCTCTTATGGATTATTGAATAAAGATGATGTTTAATCATTATTAAACTGTCTACAAAGTCTGGGAAATAGTCTCAGTAACTGATTGGCGTATATAAACCTTTGGTAAAAGTATGGGGAATTGATTTACCCTATCGATTTAACTATAAAACGCTCATGGGATTTTCTGAAGTCCGGGTAATACATTTAAAGTCAAACAGGCCATACGGTAGGGTTCGTCAACTAGGTGTGGCATCGGGCCATATTTTTTCGGAGTTAATAGTCGATGGGAGGCCAGTTGGGAAACTCTGTCATACGCCCTGAATATAACGACACAGGGCGAGAACCAGATGCAGACACAGGAGGCAGATGGTTTGAGCTCTGATATTTATTATAGTTCAAGTGATAGACAAAGGCAGGTCAGGGACAGGCAAGAGTTCATCCACCAGATCAGAGTCCAGACAATACAATGCTGCAGGCAGTCTCGAGGTCGGGACAGGCAAAGGTTCAATCACCAGGTATGAGGAATGGTTTCCTGTCACAGCGGGCTCCGGGGCACAGTAGTACAGAGCAGAGTCTGTCACTTCAGCAGAGGAGATCTCCAGATCCACATGGTCAGTATGAACCTGAGATGACAGGCGAGGAGGGACAGGTTTCTGGACATATCCTGATTTAGTTATGAGAATCAGGAACTCTGGTTTAGACCTGGTATACTGACAATACCACTGTAGATTGTCTACAGAGCCAGTGTAGCTGCAGGATAGTGTGATGGTATCACCCTCCACACCACCCACCATAGACCTAGTGGGATTAATGTCATCTTCAAAACTGACACCTGTCAGAAAAGGAAAGTTGATGTTTTTGATAGCTTTTTTGACAACTATCAAATATATTCTGGAGTTAAAATGATGAAATTGAATACAGCACTCACCAACAAGGACTGAGAGGAGGAGAAATGATGAAAGCAACAACATAGCTGATAGACACGGCATCAAAAAGACTCTGACACAAAACAGGCAGAGTTGAATATCTCTCTCTGTTGCAATCTTTCAGTCTTGATGATTGGAAAAAATGTTGTAGCTCCGATTACTGCCAAAGACAGGGGGAGGTGAACAACCAAATGTGTTCATGTGTGTGTCATGAAATCCTTGTTTAATGTACATCGTAGTATTGAGGCACTCATTTATTTTTAACAATACTAATCCATTCATGTTATACTGCATTATGAAGAAATAAGTTTGAAATAAATATAGTGCAATTGTTGCTGTTTTTTGTATTTTATTTCTTTTGTTAGTTCTTTTTTTTTTTTTAAGTAGAAAAAACAAGTGTTCTAATGAATGTGAAATATTATAAAATACAACAATAAAACGAAAGAAGTGTACAACATAACAAAAGACATAAGTAAAAAAAACAATTCATGATTTTGACTTTTTGAGAAACGCTGGCTGTCTGTCTCGTCCTGACTCCCAACATGTTCAAATATGGGACAGCAGGAGATCGAATTTGAATATTGAAACAATGTCGAAGAGACAGACAGCAAGGTTTATACAAATCTCCACTGTTGAAAACAAAATGTTAGTCTAAAATAAAGTGAGATAATGTCTATTTGTCTTTTTATAGTGGTGATCAAGTTTATAAGTTGATGATAAGATGATTTTCTCTGGTATTGAAGAAGTCAGGATGCAAGAAGACACATAAACTATTAGATGGAGAGTTGATAGAATGAATTGAATTATACGGAACCGGATTCAGCATAACCAGCTGCACGTGAGATGCATCTTGCATTTAGAATGTAAGACAAAGGAAATGTTGTATCTTGTGAGGGCCAACAACAAACAATAATATTGCTGCATGTTTTTATTTTCCCAGGTGCTTTTACAACTAATATCAACAAGTCTAAGTTAAATTGAAGACTACTGATTGAAGAGTGAAGAATACATCTTTCTCACAGTTCATTGAATATGAAGACAGAGAAACACTATACCACCTGGTGATTTCTCACAACACAGGTGTGACCACATTTCTCTGATCTAAATCTCTGACATTACTATACCAAATTGTGGTTGGATGTTACATTTTTAACCCTGCTTCATCAAAGCATTTTCGTTCTGCTTGTTTTTGTACAGGGTCTTATTCACGTTGTTTCACTGTGTATAATCCCTGAGAGCACAGTAGTAGAGAGCTGTGTCTGCCAGGGTTAGACTTGTTATAATCAGTTCAGTTGATGTCGGAGACGTTGTGGATTCATAGCATCTAGGACATTGATAACATCGTTCACAACTAATGTAGTTGCTGTAATAGTACTACGCCCTGGTCTGAACCCAGACTGATTAACATTTAAAATACAATTCTCACTTAGGTAAGTACGTAGCTGGTTATTTACCAATTTTTCCAAAACTTTGGCTGAACAGGGAAGCCTAGAAATTGGCCTGTAGTTGTCAAGATCGCTGCAATCTCTACCCTTATGTAGGTGCAATACATAAGCAGTTTTCCATATTTTAGGAATGAATCCTACTTATCACAGGATACAAAGACCAAGATACACTGATGTTACAATATAGAAACTGGTGTGTTCTCTTGATTCCTGTCTTTGTAACAGAACAGACCTAGACCTTGCAGCACAGTACAGAGGGGATGTTCAAATAGACAAGTCATTTCAGAGTAGAAAGAAACACTCACATGGTACTTTGGCCCACTTGTGGTTGATGCTGGCTTTCCAATTACTCTGTACACAATACTGAGTATCACAATAATTCTAGTTCGACTACTGATTGTATATTTTCTAATCCATGAGATATTTAAATATGATTTATTTGTAATTCTTAATTTTTTATTTTACCATTATTTAACAAGATAGTTAAGAACTATTTACACTGACGGCCTACATTTTTCTACAGGGTCAGCCATAGTAGTACAGTGCACCTGGAGCAAATTAAGTGCCTTGCTCAAGGGCACATCGAAAGGTTTTTCTCCTTTTTGGCTTGTGTATTTGAACCAGCGACCTTTTTGTTTACATCATCATCATCATCATCATCATCATCATCATCATCATCATCATCATCATCACTATGATTACCATCATCTGCTACCACTAGTCTTGGTAGTATCAGGGAGGTAGTGAGAAGGTTACTGTGTCAATTTCAAAGTGGTGTTGTATACTGTACAGAAAGGTGTATTGTCATAGTGTAGCTCAGTATGTTTTTGTAAGGGGGCTGTATATCCTGTTGTCACAGTGGGCCTCAGAGCACAGTAGTACACAGCAGAGTCAGACAGCTGCAACCTCTGGATCGTCAAGGGGACTGATTTGGAGTTGGCATCTAGATGGGCATGAAATCTCTCCTTGAACTCAGTAGCATTGTCCCCAGTTCCAAATGTTTGCCGCATAAGCATATACTTGGGGTAGTCGTTTGCTCCCTGTTTGTACCAGAATAGATATTGACTTGGATCGTCTGTTTCATAATGACAGGCAAGTGTTATTTGTCCTCCTTCAGTAGCCATCTCAACTCCTTTTGGCTGTGACACACTGTCTCCTCTGCATTCTGGAGAGAAATTAAACAATATGTTGAAAAAATTAGATTTATACCCATTAAATCATTGGGAGGATATAGAGTGATTAACTTTCTCTATTTTACATGACAACAGAAAGGGATAATTAAAGCAATGGCATTAAGCAAATGAAATAATAGTTATCATACCACAACATAATGCAGCAAGAATCAGAATATTCTTCAGCCAGGATCCCATGTCTGCTACTGTGAGATCAATGGGAGAAGAGTAAAACCCTGATGTAGCTTGGCCATGATGAGACTATGAGATCCTTGTCTCCTCCTCTTTTGGTGCATTTTCAAACATTAAGAATCCTGTGACAAACACTCTACCGAGCAAGATGTGAAATTCAGCCTGGAATGAAATTTCCTCTGGAACTCATCATTATTGGTCCCTTCTGAATAATGATCTCTTCTCAGGACATACTGAGGAGAGTCTCTAGTTAACTGGATGAACCAGAAGAGATTAAGAGATGTAGTACTGGTAGCGTAGTTACAGCTGACTGTTACCAGTCCTCCTTCAAGGACAGTAACATGTCCACTCTGCTGGTCAACAGCCTCAGCTTTGCAATCTGAAATAATATATTGGAGGTTTTATAATACATCATAGGCTAAGGTTCAGAGAATGTAGAATGTAGAAAGGAGAAGCACTATACAGTACCTGTAATTAGCCCATACAAATGCATTGAATAACAGATTCACTACATGGAACAAAACAGACAGTAGTCAGACAGTAGTCTGTCTGATTTTTACGGGATTTTTTTATTATGCTCATTAGATTTCCGTGGGGGCGCTGACATCAAATCTAGTTTTAAAACAGTAGTCAAGTCAACTGATGATTGGTTTTATGATTGAAACCAATGACTGACCCTGGATGCAGCCATGACCATAATCCCTGTCTTCGCAGTGTACATTTACATAAATGAGCCATCTGGTTTGCTTAACACAAGGAAATCAGAAATGATTCATACTTTTGATACTTAAGTATATTTTTGCAATTACATTTACAAAAACAAATACTTTTAGACTTTTATTTAATTAGTATTTTAGTATTTTACTGGGAGACTTCCACTTGAATTTATTTAAACTGACTGATTTACTTATATTAACTGTAACTCAGTCAAAGCTTTGAAATTGTTGCATGTTGCGTTTATATTTTTGTTCAGTGTATAAAATAATTGCAAATTGTGAATACAAGAAGAACAAACAAAATATGCAATTGTGACAAGAAAGCATTAAAACATAATGAATGTATATTCTGTTTGGTGGGGAAATTCTACAACACAGACACCTATAAAGTGTTGACATGCTGCATGAATCACGTAAAGGAACAGGAGCAAATTGATGAGACTCTACTGACATCTATTGACTCTCACTGGTAATTTACCCTTAAATACAAGCAATGTCAAGGTTTCACCTTGTTGGGCAGAAGGTTGACACTAGATAGAACTATTGTTATTATACATAGAAAAACCTTGTCACTGGACTTCATAACTGTGGAGGGCAGTCTATAGGAGGAGCACAGACAAAGAAGATCTGTCATATATCTGATCAGGAGACAGAGAGAACATCTCAGTGGTTGTGGCTGAAGAGTGAGAAGCAGTGGACGAGCCACCTGGCTCACTTGGGCCTGATTAATCCATCCTTCAGAAGGTGTAGTGGACAGCACATGTAGGATAAGAAGGTACCTCACCTGAAGATCAGCCAGGAGCTGCAGAAACAGCTGTTTGTGGGTAAATATAAAGACAACCCTTTATACTCTACTTACACTTTGCTGACCTCATTTAAATGTTGAGGAGGTTCTGAGAATAAAGACACTAAATCGTCACATGAAAAATGAATTTTACACATGTGCAAACCACTGAGCAGTTCCTTATTGAGGCCAATAATGTCACATAATGTATGCATACTATATGATGTGGTTAGAATATGTCAAAGCTCAAATCAAATTAAGGACAGGTGAAACATACAAGTCATAACATTTTCAGGAGACATTAACATCAATTATTAGTGTTTGGAAGTCTAAAGTTCTATACAAAACTGGATAAATTCCTGCTGATGTGGTCTCTGCTGAGGTTTTTGTACAGTGTGTGTTGGTTTCCTGTCACTGTGGGCCTCACATCACAGTAGTACAGAGCAGAGTTTGTCACTTTAGCAGAGGAGATCTCCAGATCCACACAGTTCTTCTCATCATTTAGTTTGACTGACAGTCGAGGATCCAGACCTGGAGCCCGTGATGGAGACGCAACACCATGCAGGATAAGCAGGATAAACTGAGGAGCTGATCCAGGGTCCTGGAGATACCATTGAAGAGAGACTGCAGATGAGTGGGTGCATGAAAGTGTAACATTGCTAACTGCTGGAGCATACACCTCCTCTCTGATTGGCTCAATGGTCTGAACATTACCGTCACCTGCAAGAGATGCAAAATATGTTGTTCTTCTATTGTTACTGTTATAGATCTATTTTCAACCAATCAAGACTTAATTTTAATTAAAAATAACACCAATAAAAATGTACTGATTAGAGTAGATGTAAATGTGGGGATTGACATTGTGGCTGAAACTGGAAGTTAAAATGATAAAACACAGCACAACAAGATTTGTCTATAATAAAAAAAACATCCTCCTCCTTCTAGTTTTGAATGAACCATCTCTTCTCAAACATTTGAAGCCCCGCCCCAAAAAACAGAGAGTTGTCAGATGAGCAGAAGTAACAGCAGACTTCTTGCTGCTGCTTGATGCCACTGTCACATCCTCAAAATACAGGGCTGCACTGGAATATGATTACCTTAGTCTCCTTCTATTGGATATTGTAGAAAACTGTTATTTATCTACATGTATTTTCTTGATTTCAGATCAACAGAGTTGCTTGATGCAAGATCTGCAAGATTTTCATTTATTCAACATGAGGTGTTCATTCATTCACAGATTGTTGTTTTCCTATTTCAATCTACAATCTAAAATATAAATCAGTGACACAATCAGATTGCCTTAATGCGTTTCTGTCACTTTTCCATTAAAAATTTGTAATTTATATTTTATTATTGTTCATTGAAAATCTTTCATTGTTCATTTTCAGTGTATGTGTGTTTTGTCTGTATGAGGTAATGATGAAATTCAGAACTAGCCTGATAATTTTTTATGCTTAGGGGATGTCCGTTTTCTTTGTTCAGGTTTTTGTACGTTGTGTGTAGGTTTAGTCACTGTGGGATGAAGTATACAGTAGTACAGATCAGAGTCTGTCACTTCAGCAGAGGTTCTCTCTTTATTCAGTTAAACAGACTGTCAAGTGTCTTCAGGTTTAGCTTTCACCACAGAGGGGTTTGTTGACTCACCCACAAGTGAAAATATTCAAATGTTCCTACTAAAATGCTGGAAAATTGTATTTGACACAGTGAAAATAGTGAACACAAGTATAGTTATGACATAATGACTCCCCTGGTTTTTCACTGTCAGCTATAAAAGGCATTTCCTTTTCTCTGCCTCAATTATATAACACCTCTCCTTGACTTAAAAAACAGCACAAAACACAAAGTACAATACACACGCACCCACGTTCACAGTGTTTTTGTAAAGGGCCTGTAGATCCTGTTTAGGAATATTTTTTATGTTATGTTATCTTGTACACTTATTTTCATAAAGCTGCTTTTGAGTGTTCAGAGATAAAAGACTGTAGTTCTTCTGACTGTCATGGGTGTAACTTGAGTCTTCAGAGTATAAGGGTAATATGGGATATGAAAATTGGGTATTTAATGTAGTGGTACTCCGTTCATGTTATACTTCAGTATGAAGAAAATTGTTACAAATGTATAATTGATTTGGACATCAAGTTAAGGTTAGGGTTAGGATTATAGCTAGAATATAGGGGTTTAGTGTTTAGAACATATTCATTCTTCTGCATGTTGATAACTTTCTCCCCATAATCAGATGTTTTAAGTTTTTGTACAGTGACTCTGGGTTTCCTGTCACAGTGGGCCTCAGAGCACAGTAGTACACAGCAGAGTCAGACAGCTGCAACCTCTGGATCGTCAAGGGGACTGATTGTGTCTTGGCATTCAGACTTGCATTGAATCTCTCCTTGAACCCTGCAGCATTGTCTCCAGGTCCAAAAGGATAACGGCTCAGCATATGTTTAGGGAAGTCATTTGCTTCTTGTTTGTACCAATATAGATATGCATTATTAGCAGTGGTGTTATATTGACAACTCAGAGTTACCAGTCCTCCTTCTGTAGCAATAACACCTGCTGGCTGCTGTTGCACATTGTCTCCTGTACACTCTGGGGAAAAATAAGAAATACAATTCGAAAGATTATAAAAGTTTGAAAAAATGAAATAAAAATGTATTAAGAATATAAAAAACATTTGAGAAGAGAAATTAGAGAAAATGTTCCACCTTACCGAAGCACAATACAGCAAGAACCAGCCAGATGATCAGACAGAGTACCATGGTTATGCAGAACACAGAGAGTGACTGTGAGTTACAGTGAGAGGTAGAGATCCTCTCTTTCTCTTCCATGTCCATCTCAGCCTGTATATCACCATCAACTGAAAGACATGAAGGAGGAGCTTGTTGTAAAGAAATGTATGTGTCAATATTACCTCATCAATGTTAAATATTACAACTATTAGGAGTACATTAGACAAAGTGAAAAGCATATAGCTCACATTAAATTGAAAGTAGCCTTAAGGAATTGCCAATGACATAAATGTTCCATGAAGTGAGTATGATAAACTATATAAAAGTATATTTGAAAAGCTACAGATATTGTATTATAAGTCGGTAAAAACACTCATGTTTCATATAGTATCTAATTCAGATCTACTACTGTATAATAGTATAATTAGTATAATATATAATAATAATAAATTATTATTATTATTATTACATAATATTAATATAATAATAACATAATAAAGTATATTGAGCTTACATTGTCTCTTTTGGTCATAACTTTTTATTTGTACTTTGTGTTTCTATTGTCACGTGAATCCTATAGTTTTTGTAAAGGGGCTGTATATCCTGTTGTCACAGTGGGCCTCAGAGCACAGTAGTACACAGCAGAGTCAGACATCTGCACCCTCTGGATCGTCAAGGGGACTGATTTGGATTTGGCATCTAGATCGGCATGAAATCTCTCCTTAAACTCAGTAGCATTGTCCCCAGTTCCAAATGTCTGCCGCATAAGCATATACTTGGGGTAGTCGTTTGCTCCCTGTTTGTACCAGAATAGATATGGACTTGGATCGTCTGTTTCATAATGACAGGCAAGTGTTATTTGTCCTCCTTCAGTAGCCATCTCAACTCCTTTTGGCTGTGACACACTGTCTCCTCTGCATTCTGGAGAGAAATTAAACAATAAATTGAAAGAATTTGATTTATACCCATTAAATCATTGGAAGCATATAAAGTGATTAACTTTCTCTATTTTACATGACAACAGAAAGGGATAATTTATGCAATGTCAGTAAGCAAACAAATAAATGAATAGTTATGAAACATACCACAACAAAATGCAGCAAGAATCAGAATATTCTTCAGCCAAGATTCCATGCCTACTGTGAGATGGGTAGGTGAGGAGAGAGCAAACACACTCGTATGTCTCTATGAATGTTTAATCTCTGTTTTATAGTAAGTATTGAGGAGGAGCTTACACTAGGCTCTCGAAGAGTCTTATATCACACTATCATATAGTTTTTGTAAGGGGGCTGTATATGCTGTTGTAACAGTGGGCCTCAGAGCACAGTAGTACACAGCAGAGTCAGACAGCTGTAACCTCTGGATCGTCAAGGGGACAGAGCTAGATGTGAAATTCAGCCTGGAATCAAACCTCTTCTTGAACTCATCACTATTGCTCCCTTCTGAATAACGATTTCTTCTCAGGACATACTGAGGAGAGTCTCTAGTTAACTGGATGTACCAGAAGAGATCAGGAGATGTACTACTGGTAGTGTAGTTACAGCTGAGTGTTACCAGTCCTCCTTCAAGGACAGTAACACGTCCACTCTGCTGGTTAACAGCCTCTTCACCTTTACAATCTGAAAAATGTCAATAATGTTTGTTTTTATAATACATAATAGACTAAGATTCAGAGAATGAGAATATAGAAAGGAGAAGCACTATACCGTACCAAAATAACATGCAGCCAGGATAAGTAAAGTATTCCTAAACCAATGTGCCATTATGATTCATGTATAGAGGAAGAATAGACTGTTTTAGACTTTATGTTCCATCCACTGTAGCTGAGAAGTCTCATAACTGTGGGACTCTGCAGTAGGGGAGGAGCTTGTGGTTTATTCAATTGTTTGGTAAACTGCCAAAGGGATTCTTTTAAAAATGTGATATATTTGATACCTTTAAAGAATGTTATATTCTTCTCCAAGTACTTTGAATATTCAAATTTGACAGTTGTTATTGGCCTCAGGGAAATATATTTTAAGTTCAGGCCAAATTGAACTAATCTGACAAATTAAATTAAATAATATATCCAGTAAGGGTTTGCAATATAATAAAAAAGAAAGGGACAGACCTCAGTAGCCTATGAACCATTACAATATAGAGTTGGTCAATGCTGACCAATACTTTTATTATTTGATACCAATGATTGACACGGGATGCAACCATGATCATAATCCCTGTCATCAAAGCGCACACTAACATAAACGATGTTCAACGGCGTCACCATGTAGCTTTAAACGCGTGGGTTGTTGTCTCTCAATTTGGTTCCTAAAATAAACCTCTCACTCCTGTCTGGAGTTAATCAAGTAGAAAACTGTCTGCCTCATAATCCTGCTTCTCCTAATGTGTTTCGTTATTTGTTTCAACTGAAGTTAGGGTTAATTCTAGGGTTCATGGTCAATTCAGTAGGTGGACAAGAAGCTAGGGTTAGAATTGGTCTTGAGCCGACCTTAACCATGATCGACCCCACTGTTTTTATACTAATATAGTTAATAAATGCACTCTTACAGTTAATTACATTTCATGTGTTGATTTTATTGAAGTGTCTGTGTGATGTTGTATGTGTCTGATGCACTGCTTCAGCCTTTAAAGTAAATGCCTCAAGATAATATATTAAATTGTGGCAATAAAGGGTTAAAACATAATGAATGTATATTCTGTTTGGTGGAGAATTATACAACACAGACACCTGTAAAGTGTTGACATGCTGCATGAATCACGTAAAGGAACAGGAGCAAATTGATGAGACTCTACTGACATCTATTGACTCTCACTAGTAATTAACCCTTGAAAATACAAGCAATGTCAAGGTTTCACCTTGTTGGGCAGAAGGTTGAACACTAGATAGAACTATTGTATCATTATTATACATAGAAAACCCTTGTCACTGGACTTCATAACTGTGGATGGCAGTCTATAGGAGGAGCACAGACAAAGAAGACAGAGAGAACATCTCAGTGGTTGTGGCTGAAGAGTGAGAAGCAGTGGACGAGCCACCTGTCTCACTTGGGCCTGATTAATCCATCCTTCAGAAGGTGTAGTGGACAGCACATGTAGGATAAGAAGGTACCTCACCTGAAGATCAGCCAGGAACTGCAGAAACAGCTGTTTGTGGGTAAATATAAAGACAACCCTTTTTACTCTACTTACACTTTGCTGACCTCATTTAAATGTTGAGGAGGTTCTGAGAATAAAGACACTAAATCCTCACAAAAATAATGATCTTGAATTTCTTTTCATATGTTGTGACCCAGACCAAAACTGTGGAAGAGCCATGTTATGTTTGCCTGGCCCATTACCAGTCAGTAGGCTTCAGGTATGTTCTAAAGAGTGCAGTACCTGGATTTACAACTAGAGGACTCTGAGAGTGTCCATGTTGAGAGCAATGATGTCACATAATGTATGCATTCAGTATGTATACGTGATTTAGAGGCCTGACTGGAGCAGAATAGAAATAGGCATCATATTGACAGAATATGTCTAAATGTTCAAATCAAATTAAGGACAGGTGAAACATTTGAATGATAAACTTTATCTACAGAAAACATTAACAGCATTTTTTTCGATGTCTAAAAGTAAGGGTTTGACACAAGCTCAAACAAAAACCGGATACATTCCTGCTGTTGTGGTCCCTGATGAGGTTGTTGTACAGTGTGTGTGTAGGTTTCCAGGTGCCCATAAAGTGCATGAATGTAAACTTTCCAGTAATATACCACTTGAGATAAACCAACTGAGAGATAAGTGGTGTTACGGGCGTTGCTCTTTCCTGGTTCTCTTCCTACCTCATTGACCGTCAACAATTTGTCAATATAAATAATCACCGATCACAGTGTGTAGCTGTCACTCAAGGTGTCCCCCAGGGGTCAGTGCTGGGACCACTCCTTTTCATTATATACCTCCTTCCTTTGGGGTTGATCATGCAACACCACAACATCAACTTTCACTGCTATGCCGATGAAATCCAGCTCTACCTCTCCACCAAACCCACCTTCTCCCTACTACCCATCTCCCTCATAACTTGCCTTCAAGATATCCGTAGCTGGATGAACACTAACTTCCTCAAACTCAACAGCGACAAGACCGAGGTCATTCTCATCGGCTCCAAATCTTTACTCTCCAAACACAAATCTCAGCATCACCATTGACGGCTCCCCGGTCCCTTTGACTTCTAAAGTAAAAAGCCTCGGTGTCACCCTAGACAACACTCTTTCCTTTGAATCCCACATAAAAACCATCACCCGGACAGCTTTTTTCCAACTTTGCAATATTTCAAGACTCCGACCATCACTCTCATATTCCAACACCGAAACTCTGATCCATGCCTTTGTCACTTCCCGCCTAGATTACTGCAACACTCTTCTTACCGGCATCCCCACCAAATTGGTCCAGAACTCAGCAGCAAGAATTCTCACCTACACCAGATCATCCGAACATATCACTCCTATTCTTATCCAACTCCACTGGCTCCCTGTACAATACCGTATTACATTCAAGACTCTCCTCCTCACATTCAAATCTCTCCACAACTTGTCACCCACCTACCTCTCTGACCTTCTTCCATCATATGCCCCCGCTCGCTCCATACGCTCCTCCTCAGCTGGTCTCCTTGCCACCCCTCCTTTTCGCCTCTTCACCATGGGAGGCCATGCTTTCAGTTGCTCTGCACCCAGACTCTGGAATACACTCCCCCCTCACATACGACAGGTTGACACAGTCACCTCATTTACTACACTCCTGAAAACACATATTTTCCTCACTGCCTTTGACCTCTAGCCTTTCCTCTTTTCCTTTGTGTACTGTTTGCATTATCCCTTGATCTAAACCTTGTTTTAACTTGCAAATGTTGTTAAAGCACTGTATAGGATGTCTTTGAGTGTTTTGTAAGATCCCTTGATTTATACGTTGTTTTAATTTGCAATGTTGTCAATGTTGAACCACTATATAGGCCGTTTTTGTAAGATATCCTTGAGTGTCTTGAAAGGCGTCCTCCAAATAAAATGTATTATTATTATTACTTTTATTATTATTATTATTATTATTATATGACATTGAGAGAGCTGAGTAGATCCTCTACAGAGACATCCTCATGGTTGCAGGCACTGGCGACCCGTCATTGAGTGCCACCTGTTTAGTTTTGTTGACTGTTTTCTATGTTAATTTGTCAGTAATACGTGTCACATATCAGTTTGCAAACAATGTATGAAAAACAACAACATTGAGTTAAGAAAGCCGCAGACAAACATGGTCACTGGCCACAGATTAAATGACGTCAAATCACATTTTATCTACAGTAGTTTTGAATGGACTGGGAAGATACATTTTGAACGGTCATCCAACTCGGAATTCCAAGTCAGGAACTCTGGCCTAACTTTGCCTACTGTTCTGACTTGGTGGTGCACATGTAGTCTATAGCCTGTTTTAGAGAAATGTCTTCATCGAATAATGTAAGAGCTTTCATTGTCTTCTTATATGCCCCCTTTATTTATCCTATAGTTCTGACTTGGTGTACAGGGAGAATAATGTAAGAATGGGCCATGGTCTGAATTCTGTCGCTGTACATTTCAAAACTGCTAAACAAATAGTTCTATTGACTAAGTCCGTCCTAGTTCGCTCATTAATGTCTTAATCGAAATTACGGATTGCCTCTTATCTGCTCATCATTCCCTTATGCTATATTTATCAATTGTCAGTAGAAAACACATTTGTTTAAGCAAGTCAGTCATTTCAGCTATGTTTTTTAAAAAATACAGTAAATTAGGGTGAATTAACTGTTTCGCTGTCTGACAAGGCTCCGCTGATGATAGCCAGGTGTAGTGGTGGTAAGGAGTCACTCCATGGTGCTAAAAATACAACTGTTGGGACAGCTTTATGTTGACCCTAACAGTTTGGGGACCGTTTGTCACCATTATAGTGCAATTAATGTGTTGTTTAGTGTTGTGTTGTGTTCTGTAGTGGCTTTGCTGGCATGCATCTGAAAAATAAAAAAAAGAGTTTGCCACTGGGTTGGGGTTTGGGTTACGGCTAGAGTAGGGTTGATCCGGGGTGTGGACATGAAGCTAGGGTTAGGGTTATTGTAATGGCTAGTAAATAGGGGTTGCTGGACATACTGTATTCATTGATGTGCCTGTTGACAACTCCCTCCCCTCAATTAGATGTTATACTGTATGTTTTTGAACAGTGTTTCTGAACACAGTCTGTCACTTCAGCAGAGGAGATCGTCAGATCCACATGTTGGGCCTTGTTATCATGATTTAGAGTGAACCCTGGTGTATTATCCACATACTCCTTAACCAGTAACTGTGGTGCTGATTTGGGATATTGTCGATACCGTTGAAGAGTGACATCAGAGATGTAGTTACAAGAGAGTAACTGTCCCTTTTTAGAAGCCACATCTATATTAGTTAACCTGACAGCTCAGAGCACAGTAGTACAGAGCAGAGTCAGACATCTGCACCCTCTGGATCGTCAAGGGGACTGACTTCAGCCAGGCATCATATCTCTCTGTGAACTCAGTAGCAGTTTCTCCAGGTGAAAACGTATCCCTTCTCAGCATAAACCTGGGGTTGCCATTTGTTTTTTGTTTGTACCAGAAAAGATTTGGTGATCTATCAGTTGTATCAAATGTACAACTGAGTTTTGTTGGTTGTCCTTCTACAACCATTACATATTTTGTTGGCTGTGTTACACTCTCTTCTGCTCTGCACCCTGAAAAGAAAGAGAAATATATCTTCACAACATATAATAATAATAATGTATATAAATAAAATTAACAAATGCACAGAAAGAGACAGATGGACAGAGTGATGTTATACCAAAGCAGCATGCAGCCAGAACATGCAGGATCAGCCAGTGTGTCATGACTAGTCAGTCAGTTTGAAGTGTAAAAGGTAAGGAGCAGAACAATGCTGATCTATCTTTCACAGAGCTTTGACTTCCTCTGTCCTACTGTTGATGCTTCATGTTGTTCTGTATTACATACAGTAGTAGACCATGGGGAGGTGTCTGTCTGTATGGCATCCTCTCATTCAGGGGTGTGTGTGCTTTGTTAGGTTGCCCCCTTCAGGTTGACTTTCATACTACACCACCAAACTGTGTGAATTGTGAATAATAAATAATAATAATAATAATAATATTGTTGAACTTTGTCATATTCCCACATGCTTTTCCAACCGATATCAACATGTCTAAGTGGAATTGAAGACTACTGATTAAAGAGTGAAGGAAAAATCTTTCTCACAGTTCATTGAATATGAAGACAGAGAAACACTAGACCACCTGGTGATTTCTCACAGCACAGGTGTGACCACACTTCTCTGATCTCAACCTCTGACATTATGATATCAAATGAGGTAGATGTTTAATTATGATTTCCACTTCATCAAAGCATTTGTGGTCTGCAGGTTTTTGTACACTGTCTTATACACTTTGTATCACTGTGTATAATAATCTGAGAGCACAGTAGTAGAGAGCTGTGTCTGTCAGGGTTAGACTTGTTATAATCAGTTCAGTTGAACTATGAGATGTTGTGGATTTATATCTCTTATCAGGGATTTGTTCAATAGAGCTCGCTGATCTGGCACCTTTAAGCAGTAGAAACTGAGGAGCCTGGTTAGAATAATGTCGGTACCAGTAAAGGTAAATATATTCACTGCTTGTTTCATATGAACAGCTCAGAGTCACTGATGATCCCTCAGTGGGGGTGTACTCCTCCTTGTCAGGAGAAATACTATCTCCAGATACCATTCCTGCAGAGGAAATATACATAAAAAAGCTGATTGAAAACACATGCTTATTTTTTACATTTAAATTACTTTACTTCATCAATCGATGTTTTACTACCAATACCATAATAATAATCTGATTATCAAGATAAAAGGAGTTCAAATGTTTATGTATTGTTTACCTGTAGTCATAATCAGAATGATCAAAACACTGATTGATTTCTCCATCTTCAGAATGATGTTTTCATAAATTCACTCTCCTCTGAAATGTTCTTCTGTGTGTCACTGTGTGAGGTGTACAACCTTGCTAACGCCACACCCACCATAGAAGTAAGGCTTGCATGTTTCTACACTAGTTCCAAGGCTACACTACTTTTTGTAGGGGGTTGTATATCCTGTTGTCACAGTGGACCTCAGAGCACAGTAGTACACAGCAGAGTCAGACAGCTGTACCCTCTGGATCGTTAAGGGAACTGATTTGGTGATAGAACTGAGATGGGCATCAAATCTCTCCTTGAATCTATCATCAATATCCCCTGGTCCAATGACATCCTTCCACAAAACATATTGAGGGTATTTGTTTGTGGATTGAATGTACCAGAAGAGAGATGGAGCTGATAAACTGGTGTTATATTCACAGCTGAGAGACACGTCTTCTCCTTCATAAGCAGTCACTTATGTCTCTGACTGAGTTACACTGTCTGCTCCTCTGCATTCTGGAAACAAAGAAGAATACAATTGCGAATAATGTCAGTATTCCAGTAATTTCAGGATATTGAGAAGAAGATAATGAGAGCCGTATCCTACCAAAGATCAGAGCAGCAAGAACATTTTTTATTTATTTAACCAGGGGGAAACACATTGAGACCTAGGTCTCATTTACAAGTGTGCCCTGGGAACACAACCAATCAAATGGCACACATTCATTCAGAGCATCACAGATTATTAGACATACATAGTTAGTTTAAACAAACACATTCATCAGAATAAAAGCCTTTAGCCAATACAACAAACCGACCCATAGGCACTAAGGCATCCAAACAGAGTACCGACTGGATATTATTCCAAACATTAGACGATAGACATGTAAAAGCAGATCTACCAAGCTCTGTGTTTACCAAGGGAGTCATTAAAGTTAACCATGCATGTGACCTAATATTATAATCAGGGACTCTAACCTTCAACAGAGATGACAAATACATTGGAAGTTTATGGAGAAGGGCTTTATAGACAAACAAAGAGTAGTGCAATAATCTACTGGTTTTTAATGAGGTCCAGCCAACCCTTTGGTATAAAATGTATTGATGGGTATTAAAGCTGGCAGATGTAATAAAACGAAGGGCACTATGATAAACAGAGTCGAGGTCTCTTAAGGTGGTTACTGTTGCACTTTGGTATATAGTATCTCCATAATCAAGAACAGGTAAAAAAGTTGATTGAACAATTAACTTCCTACTAGACAGGGAGAAGCAGATTTTTATCTATATTAGAACCCAACCTTACAGTTAAGTTTCTTAACAAGCAGCTCAGCTATGTGTTTCTTAAAGGATAGATCACTGTCTATCCAAATGCCAAGATATTTGTAAGCAGGTGCAAGGTCAATCATAGTACCATTCATTGAATGAAAATGCATCATATTTGCAATAGGTTTATGGGACTTTGAGAAATTCATGTATTTCATTTTCCCAGTATTTAAAACAAGCTTTCAATTTGAAAGGGTGACTTGAACAGCTATAAAATCAGACTGAAGCTCGATACTGCTAGGTCAATAGTCGGAGCAGTAGCATAAATAATAGTATCGTCAGCATACAGGTGATGAGCACAGGTTTTGACAGTTTGCCCAATATCATTTATATATAATGAAAAAAGAACAGGTCCCAAAATGTATCCCTGTGGAACACCTTTACGTACCTCAAGAAAATCAGACATAACTCCATCAGACAGTATTGCCTGAGTACGGTCTTTGAGATGGTCACAAAACCAGGTACAAGCATCAGGACAGCTTTTCTAATAGAATACAATGATCAACAGTGTTGAATGCCTTTGATAGGTCAATAAACACAGCAGCTACACTCTTCTTAGCATCTAGGGCATTGATAATATCATTCACAACTAATGTAGTTGCTGTAATAGTACTACGCCCTGGTCTGAACCCAGACTGATTAACATTTAAAATACATTTCTGACTTAGGTAGTATCTGGTTATTTACCAATTTTTCCAAAACTTTTGAAGATTGCTGCAATCTCCACCCTTATGTAGGGGCAACACATAAGCAGTTTTCCATATTTTAGGAATGAATCCTACTTATCACAGGATACAAAGACCAAGACACACTGATGTTACAATATAGAAACTGGTGTGTTCTCTTGATTCCTGTCTTTGTAACAGAACAGACCTAGACCTTGCAGCACAGTACAGAGGGGATGTTCAAATAGACAAGTCATTTCAGAGTAGAAAGAAACTCTCACTTGGTAATGTGGCCCGCTTGTGGTTGATGCTGGCTTTTCTACACTTTACACAATACTGAGTATCACAATAATTCTACTAATTGTATATTTTCTAATCCATGAGATATTTAAATATGATTTATTTGTAATTCTTAATTTTTTATTTTACCATTATTTAACAAGATAGTTAAGAACTATTTACACTGACAGCCTACATTGTTCTACAGGGTCAGCCATAGTAGTACGGTGCACCTGGAGCAAATTAAGAACCTTGCTCAAGGGCACATGGAAAGGTTTTTCACCTTGTCGGCTCGTGTATTCAAACCAGCGACCTTTTTGGTTACATCATCATCATCATCATCACTATGATACCTGTACAGTTTATGTAACCATGCAAAATATTCACTTACCTGTTAATTTAACCAGTCTGTCTATTAAGTAAACTATTATTACTATTATTACCCTCGCTATTGAAGTATTTCTCTGCCATCGACCTGTATAGTATAGTAAACCATCCAACATCCACCAATGTATAGTGTACATATTAAGCCAACCACTCATACTATGCAATGTCTTTTTATAGCTTTTTTTACACTCCAGATATCTTGTATTTCTATACTTTTTCATACTGACGCTCTATGTATCATGTACCGTGAATCTGTCTTTTGTGTATTTGTGGCATTTTGCACCTGCCCTGTGTTTTGTTGTAGCTGCTTGACAAAGAAATGTCCCCCTCGGAGATCAATAAAGTATCTATCTATCTATCTATCTATCTATCTATCTATCTATCTATCTATCTATCTATCTATCTATCTATCTATCTATCTATCTATCTATCTATCTATCTATCTATCTATCTATCTATCTATCTATCTATCTATCTATCTATCTATCTATCTATCTATCTATCTATCTATCTATCTATCTATCTATCTATCTATCTATCTATCTTACCATCATCTGCTACCACTAGTCTTGTTAGTATCAGGGAGGTAGTGAGAAGGTTACTGTGTCAATTTCAAAGTGGTGTTGTATACTGTACAGACAGGTGTATTGTCATAGTGTAGCTCAGTATGTTTTTGTAAGAGGGCTGTATATCCTGTTGTCACAGTGGGCCTCAGAGCACAGTAGTACACAGCAGAGTCAGACATCTGCAACCTCTGGATCGTCAAGGGGACTGATTTGGAGTTGGCATCTAGATCGGCATGAAATCTCTCCTTGAACTCAGTAGCATTGTCCCCAGTTCCAAAACTGAACCGCATAAGCATATACTTGGGGTAGTCGTTTGCTCCCTGTTTGTACCAGAATAGATATGGACTTGGATCGTCTGTTTCATAATGACAGGCAAGTGTTGTTTGTCCTCCTTCAGTAGCCATCTCAACTCCTTTTGGCTGTGACACACTGTCTCCTCTGCATTCTGGAGAGAAATTAAACAATACGTTGAAAGAATTTGATTTATACCCATTAAATCATTGGGAGGATATAGAGTGATTATCTTTCTCTATTTTACATGACAACAGAAAGGGATAATTATAGCAATGGCATTAAGCAAATGAAATAATAATTATCATACCACAACATAATGTAGAAAGAATCAGAATATTCTTCAGCCAGGATCCCATGTCTGCTACTGTGAGATCAATGGGAGAAGAGTAAAACCCTGATGTAGCTCGGCCATGATGAGACTATGAGATCCTTGTCTCCTCCTCTTTTGGTGATTTGTCAAACATTGAGAATCCTGTGACAAACACTCTACAGAGCAAGATGTGAAATTCAGCCTGGAATGAAATTTCCTCTGGAACTCATCATTATTGCTCCCTTTTGAATAACGATCTCTTCTCAGGACATACTGAGGAGAGTCTCTAGTTAACTGGATGTACCAGAAGAGATCAGGAGATGTACTACTGGTAGTGTAGTTACAGCTGAGTGTTACCAGTCCTCCTTCAAGGACAGTAACATGTCCACTCTGCTGGTTAACAGCCTCTTCACCTTATATTCTTTCACCTCCTGAAAGAATATATTTGGGGGTTTTATAATACATCATAGGCTAAGGTTCAGAGAATGTAGAATGTAGAAAGGAGAAGCACTATACAGTACCTGCAATTAGCCCATACAAATGCATTTAATAACAGATTCACTACATGGAACAAATCAGACAGTAGTCTGTCGAAGAAATCCAAGTGTCTGTCCTATATCTGAGATTTATATGAAAGATTATTTTTTGTTGTTTCAAAAAAAAAAATGTTGGGCACTAAAAAAATTTACGTGAGTCTCACCTTTCCAAAGAGGGGTCATATTAGTGTGTAGCCCGAACTGTTCTGACGCTACAGACAGAAGTTGGCCGATAGAATGCACCGACTTCAGACGAGTCCCAGGACGCTTGTTTGGGTAATAGAGCAAAACGTCTCCATTGTGTTCTTCAGAGCCTCATCTTTCCAAAGAGGGGTCATAATAGTTTGTTGGCCGTTCGGACGCTACGGATGATTTTGGTCTGACAAACACCGTTCTAATTCTGTCACTTTTCACTACAGACACATCCAATGCAAAACAAACAGACCGATTTTTATGGGGATTTTTTTATTATGCTCATTAGATATCTGTGGGGGAGCTGACATCAAATCTAGTTTAAAAAAAAACATTAGTCAAGTCAACTGATGATTGGTTTTATGATTGAAACCAATGACTGACCCTTGATGCAACCATGACCATAATCCCTGTCTTCGCAGTGTACATTTACATAAATGAGCCATCTGGTTTGCTTAACATAAGGAAATTAGAAATTATTCATTATTTTGATACTTAAGCATATTTTTGCAGTTACATTTACAAAAACAAATACTTCTAGACTTTTATTTAATTAGTATTTTAGTATTTTACTGGGAGACTTCCACTTGAATTTATTTAAACTGACTGATTTACTTATATTAACTGTAACTCAGTCAAAGCTTTGAAATTGTTGCATGTTGCGTTTATATTTTTGTTCAGTGTATACAATAATTGCAAATTGTGAATACAAGAAGAACAAACAAAATATGCAATTGTGACAAGAAAGCATTAAAACATAATGAATGTATATTCTGTTTGGTGGGGAAATTCTACAACACAGACACCTGTAAAGTGTTGACATGCTGCATGAATCACTTAAAGGAACAGGAGCAAACTCCTCTACTGACATCTATTGACTCTCACTGGTAATTTACCCTTAAATACAAGCAATGTCAAGGTTTCACCTTGTTAGGCAGGATGTTGTCAGATGAGCAGAAGTAACAGCAGACTTCTTGCTGATGCTTGATGCCACTGTCACATCCTCAAAATACAGGGCTGCACTGGAATATGATTACCTTAGTCTCCCTCTATTGGATATTGTAGAAAACTGTTATTTATCTACATGTATTATTATCTTGATTTCAGATCAACAGAGTTGCTTGATGCAAGATCTGCAAGATTTTCATTTATTCATTCATTCACAGCTTATGTTTTCCTATTTCAATCTACAATCTAAAGTATAAATCAGTAACACAATCAGATAGCCTTAATGTGTTTCTGTCACTTTTCCATAAAAAATGTGTATTTTATATTTTATTATTGTTCATTGAAAATCTTTCATTGTTCATTTTCAGTGTATGTTTGTTTTGTCTGTACGAGGTAATGATGAAATTCAGAATGAGCCTGATAATTTTTTACACTTAGGGGATTTTTTTGTTCAGGTTTTTGTACGATGTGTAAAGGTTTCCTCACTGTGGGCTGCAGGACACAGTAGTACAGATCAGAGTCCAGCAGAGGTTCTCTCTTTATTCAGATGAACAGACTGACGAGGGTCTTCAGGTTTAGCTTTCACCACAGAGGGGTTTGCTGACACTCCAGTGAGGAGGAAGATGGGAGATGATCCAGGGTACTGTCGATACCATTGGAGATGTTATTGGATATGAAGAATGGCATCAAACTCACCCACAAGTGAAAATATTGAAATGTTCCTACTAAAATGCTGGAAAATGTTATTTGACACAGTGAAAAGAGTGAACAGAAGTATGGTTATGACAGAATGATTCCCCTGCTTTCTAACTGTCAGCTATAAAATACATTTCCTTTTCTCTGCCTCAATAATATAACACCTCTCCTTGACTTAAAACAAAAGGCAAACAACACAAAGTACGGTACACACGCACCCACGTTCACACAGTGTTTTTGTAAGGAGCCTGTACATCCTGTTTAGGAATATGTTTTATGTTATCTTGTACACTTTTCATAAAGCTGCTTTTGAGTGTTCAGAGATAGAAGACTAGTTCTTCTGACTGTCATGGAAGTGACTAGAGTCTTCAGAGGTGTAAGGATAATATGGAATATGAAAATTGGGTATTTAATGTAGTGGTACTCCATTCATGTTATACTTCAGTAAGAAGAAAATAATTACAAATGTATAATTGATCTGGACATCAAGTTAAGGTTAGGGTTAGGATTATGGCTAGAATTTAGGGGTTTAGTGTTTAGAACATATTCATTCTCCTGCCTGTTGATAACTTTCTCCCCATAATCAGATGTTTTAGGTTTTTGTACAGTGTCTCTGAGTTTCCTGTCACAGTGGGCCTCAGAGCACAGTAGTACACAGCAGAGTCAGACAGCTGCAACCTCTGGATCGTCAAGGGGACTGATTGTGTCTTGGCATTCAGACTTGCATTGAATCTCTCCTTGAACCCTGCAGCATTGTCTCCAGATCCAAAAGAATAACGGCTCAGCATATGTTTAGGGAAGTCATTTGCTTCTTGTTTGTACCAATATAAATATGCATTAGTAGCACTGGTGGTGTTATATTGACAACTCAGAGTTACCAGTCCTCCTTCTGTAGCAATAACACCTCCTGGTTGCTGTTTCACATTGTCTCCTGTACACTCTGGGGAAAAATACAATTCGAAAGAATATAAAAGTTTGAAAAAATGAGAATACAAATTAATTAAGAATAACAAAAACATATGAGATGAGAAATTAGAGAAAATGTTCCATCTTACCGAAGCACAATACAGCAAGAACCAGCCAGATGATCAGACAGAGTACCATGGTTATGCAGAACACAGAGAGTGACTGTGAGTTACAGTAAGAGGTAGAGATCCTCTCTCTCTCTTCCATGTCCATCTCAGCCTGTATATCACCATCAACTGACAGACATGAAGGAGGAGCTTATTGTAAAGAAATGTATGTGTCAATATTACCTCATCAATTTTAAATATTACCACTATTAGGAGTACATTAGACAAAGTGAAAAGCCTCCTAAGCTCCTGTTACTCACCCCAGATCAGCTCACCTGGATGCACACCTGTGGATCATTAGCTACTCTACCTGGCCCTAGAAAAGGTTTGGGCTGCCAGAGAGGGAGTGGGAGGACAACGGTGAGCCAACAAAGAGTAAGACCATTGATGAGGAAACCATTTAGATTTAGTTTGGTGACACTGCAGTTTGTGTGGCAAACCAGTTTTCTGTTACTAAAAGTTATGATTTTGGAGCACTCCTAGATTCTCCCTCTGTTCTAATGACTTCATGAATGACAGATTATAGATACCTTAATAGAAAATGACTCAAGTAAAAGTGAAAGTCACACAGTAAAATACTACTTGAGTATTTTGAGTTTCAATATACGTAAGTATCAAAACTAAAAGTATAAAGACATGAAGGAGGAGCTTGTTGTTAAGAAATGTATTTGTCAATATTACCTCCTAATAGTGCTAATATTTAACATTTATGAGTACATTAGACAAAGTGAAAAGCCTACATCTAGCTCACATTAAATGGTTAGTAGCCTTTAGGAATTGTTAATGACAAATGTTCCATGAAGTGAGTATGATAAACTATTTAAAAGTATATTTGAAAAGCTACAGATTTTGTATTATAAGTCGGTACAAACATTCATGTTTCCTATAGTATCTAATTCAGATCTACTACTGTATAATAAAGAATATTGAGCTTACATTGTCTGTTTTGGTCGTAACTTTTTATTTGTACTTTGTGTTTCTATTGTCACATGTGAAACCTATAGTTTTTGTAAGGGGGCTGTATATCCTGTTGTCACAGTGGGCTTCAGAGCACAGTAGTACACAGCAGAGTCAGACAGCTGCAACCTCTGGATCGTCAAGGGGACAGAGCTAGATGTGGAATTCAGCCTGGAATCAAACCTCTTCTTGAACTCATCACTATTGCTCCCTTCTGAATAACGATCTCTTCTCAGGACATACTGAGGAGAGTCCCTAGTTAACTGGATGTACCAGAAGAGATTAGGAGATATAGTACTGGTAGTGTAGTTACAGCTGAGTGTTACCAGTCCTCCTTCAAGGGCAGTAACATGTCCACTCTGCTGGTTAACAGCCTCTTCACCTTCACCTTATAATACATAATAGGCTAAGATTCATAGAATGAGAATGTAGAAAGGAGAAGCACTATACCGTACCAAAATAACATGCAGCCAGGATAAGTAAAGTATTCCTAAACCAATGTGCCATTATGATTCATGTATAGAGGAAGAATGTTATAGACTTTATGTTCCATCCACTGTAGCTGAGAAGTCTCATTATTGTGAGTAGGGGAGGAGCTTATATTCAACTGTTTAGTTGAACTGCAAAAGGGATTCCTTTTTAAATATTATGTATTTGGTACCATTAAATGTCTCCTTTAATGAATGTTATCTTCTTCTCCAAGTCCTTTGAAGATTCTAATTTGTTAGTTGTTATTGGCCTCTGAGAAATATATTTCATGTTCAGGCCAAATTGAACTAATCTGTGTTAAGTGATTTTTTATAGGATCCACTGTGGAATGTTTGTTTATTAATATCATGTCATATTGGGGCCAGCTTGTCTGAGCTGGGCCTCTCGCTATCCCTTTCTTGATGTATGTCAGATGTATTGACATCTTGTTTTGATGTCCTCTTGGCTGTTACATTCACCGGTGGTTGCTATGGGGATCCAAATCTGAATAAATATATTGTATCAAATCTCCATTGAATATTTGATATTTCTCCTCACATTCTGAACTTCTTCAATACCAGAGATATCATCATAACAATTGGAGTCTACGAACACGATCCCAGCGCACGGCTAAACCACAGGTAAGTAGACTCTCATTGTTTAACTATTGAATTGTGTTGAGTCTGTTTACATGGGGTAAAGCCGGGCTGGTAAGAACGTAAAGGATGACTTGCTATTGATTTAGGAGGATTATCAGATGGTGTGAAGGATGTGAAGAAGGCAATAGGCTGACAAATTCAAAGTAAAATAAGAGTCGATTGACGCTGTGATTCAAGATAGAGGGTGCGTTCAAATAAATGAGTAGACAAGCAAGAGAAGAAGAAGAGCCTTAAAAAGCCATAATTGATTAAGGGAGTGAAACCATCTTGTTGCATAAAAGTAAGTTGCTAGTTGAGTAGCAATTGTGGGTAATGTCAGCCTTGTAAGCATTTTACAAGCTTTTGAAGTGAGTTGCTAGTTAAGAATAAAAACCTTAAAAAAAAATGAAGTTGTAAGCTTTGGTTTAAGGTCTAAGAATAAGAGCCTTAAAAGAAAAAAGCAAGTTGTAAGCTTTAGCAAGGTCTAATAGTATCGTAAAACACAAGATGATCCTATTTAGCAAGCTACTGGTTTAACAATACTAAGTAGGTTGATAAGTGGGGTTTGAGTCCTCAGAGTGGATTAAAGGCCCTTGAAGTCCTTTGTGATTTACTTAAAACGGACCGAGAGATAAAGACGCACACAGAGTAAGACTCCAGCAGCTAAAATAAAAAATATATTGAAGCACAGCATCAATCTTTCAATAGACAAACAACATTTTAATAAAGCTCAAGTTGGGGATTTGATTCAAATATTGTCACGTGAGTCTGTGTGGAGAGACCAAGACGCAGCGCAGGGATAGTAGTTCGACATCTTTATTTATTTATACTATGTATTAATAGGTTATAAAGTACTATGTATAAATAAAAACACAAATGATGAACTACCGAACAAAAAATACGAATAGACTAAACGTCACGTACATCAACACAAACACGAAGGAACGGACGTAACAAAAGTGGCACACTTACTTTCACCGTGACTCGCGAAATGATCGACATAACGATAACGACCCACAAACCAGTGTGAAAATCTACCAACCTATATAGGATCTCTAATTAGAGACGATGCGCTACAGCTGCCTCTAATTAGGGATCCCACACAAACCACCACCAGAAAGAGAACGAAAAGACCTGTCAGACTCTGACCATGGTTACCTAGAGAAGCAAATAGGCTTCTCTATGGCCAGAGCCTGACAAATATTTAATTACTAACATTGCATGAACTAAATTATGGGGAGTCAGTGAGGCGTAGTCGGACAAGATGATAATAATTCTAAAATAAATCAGAGCATGATTTACCTTGAAGGGAAAGGAAAACAATGACAAAATTGTTTACTAACTATGGTAAGGTGCACCTGTAATTGTTTTAAACCTGTACCCTATTTTAGAAGTATTGAAAGATGTACATGTATGAGTTGCTATCCTTTAGAGCTCCCAAGTGGTGCAGCGGTCTAAGGCACTGCATCTCAGTGATGGAGGAATAATGCTTCCACCCACAGTGTCGTTGCGCTTTGGTGCACCAGAAGTGTATTCATTTCCAATGGAATGCTGCATTTGACTTGCAGCATTGCGTTGCAGGGGCGGTTGCAGTGCGTTCTGTGTGGAGCATATGATGGATTTATTGAACGTGTACGTAAAACTGTATGCGTAAAGAGGTTGACAGAAATGGTAGTAGAAGGGGAATGTTGAACTTATGTTGTGCAAATATCTAGATGACGCTGCATAATATTTTGCACAGTGTTGCATTAGGAGTGGTCAAAGCTAACTACAGACATCATGGTTTGAGTCAAGACAGTATCATAACCAGCAGTGATTGGGAGTCCCATAGGGCGGCGCACAATTGGCCCAGCGTCATCCGAGTTTGGACGGTGTGGGCAGTCATTGTAGATAATAATTTGTTCTTACATGACTTGCCTAGTTAAATGAAGGTTTAATAAAAAAAAACAAATAGGAACTCACCCTGAAATAGAAATTGGAAAATACTACTGCAGGTTAAAGTTAAGATATTGTAGAAAAAACTACTAATTGTATGTTTGGGAATTGCGATATGAGAGTTGACTGAATGTGGGAATATCTCTTAATTTGGAGTTTGGATAGTAACGTATATATAAACATGTATAATAAGATGATTGAAATTTGGATAAGAAGCACAGGGTGTTATTGAGAGCGGGATGATATGTTAGGAAGCAGCAGAAGGTCTATTGTTTCCATTGAGGATCCAATGACGGGCCGGTTCATTGTCTGTGAAAGAAAATAACAATTCTAACGTTCTATATGGGTTCTGTGAAGATATTAAAATATGTTGAATTGTATGTGTGTAAAATTGATTAATAGAGATTTGTTGTAGTAATGATGAAGTTCAACGATAATAATATACTAAACTTGTGCCCCCAGATGTAGACGTACGTCAGGGGTGGGGCAAATAATACATTTGCTTAGTTGGTATCTCTTATGGATTATTGGATAAAGATGAGGTTTAATCATTATTAAACTGTCTACTAAGTCTGGGAAATAGTCTCAGTAACTGATTGGCGTATATAAACCTTTGGTAAAAGTATGGGGAATTGATTTACCCTATCGATTTAACTATAAAACGCTCATGGGATTTTCTGAAGTCCGGGTAATACATTTAAAGTCAAACAGGCCATATGGTAGGGTTCGTCAACTAGGTGTGGCATCGGGCCATATTTTTTCGGAGTTAATAGTCGATGGGAGGCCAGTTGGGGAACTCTGTCATACGCCCTGAATATAACGACACAGGGCGAGAACCAGATGCAGACACAGGAGGCAGATGGTTTGAGCTCTGATATTTATTATAGTTCAAGTGATAGACAAAGGCAGGTCAGGGACAGGCAAGAGTTCATCCACCAGATCAGAGTCCAGACAATACAATGCTGCAGGCAGTCTCGAGGTCGGGACAGGCAAAGGTTCAATCACCAGGTATGAGGAATGGTTTCCTGTCACAGCGGGCTCCGGGGCACAGTAGTACAGAGCAGAATCTGTCACTTCAGCAGAGGAGATCTCCAGATCCACATGGTCAGTATGAACCTGAGATGACAGGCGAGGAGGGACAGGTTTCTGGACATATCCTGATTTAGTTATGAGAATCAGGAACTCTGGTTTAGACCTGGTATACTGACAATACCACTGTAGATTGTCTACAGAGCCAGTGTAGTTGCAGGATAGTGTGATGGTATCACCCTCCACACCACCCACCATAGACCTAGTGGGATTAATGTCATCTTCAAAACTGACACCTGTCAGAAAAGGAAATGTTGATGTTTTTGATAGCTTTTTTGACAACTATCAAATATATTCTGGAGTTAAAATGATGAAATTGAATACAGCACTCACCAACAAGGACTGAGAGGAGGAGAAATGATGAAAGCAACAACATAGCTGATAGACACGGCATCAAAAAGACTCTGACACAAAACAGGCAGAGTTGAATATCTCTCTCTGTTGCAATCTTTCAGTCTTGATGATTGGAAAAAATGTTGTAGCTCCGATTACTGCCAAAGACAGGGGGAGGTGAACAACCAAATGTGTTCATGTGTGTGTCATGAAATCCTTGTTTAATGTACATCGTAGTATTGAGGCACTCATTTATTTTTAACAATACTAATCCATTCATGTTATACTGCATTATGAAGAAATAAGTTTGAAATAAATATAGTGCAATTGTTGCTGTTTTTTGTATTTTATTTCTTTTGTTAGTTCTTTTTTTTTTTTAAGTAGAAAAAACAAGTGTTCTAATGAATGTGAAATATTATAAAATACAACAATAAAACGAAAGAAGTGTACAACATAACAAAATACATAAGTAAAAAAAACAATTCATGATTTTGACTTTTTGAGAAACGCTGGCTGTCTGTCTCGTCCTGACTCCCAACATGTTCAAATATGGGACAGCAAGAGATCGATTTTGAATATTGAAACAATGTCGAAGAGACAGACAGCAAGGTTTATACAAATCTCCACTGTTGAAAACAAAATGTTAGTCTAAAATAAATGTGAGATAATGTCTATTTGTCTTTTTATAGTGGTGATCAAGTTTATAAGTTGATGATAAGATGATTTTCTCTGGTATTGAAGAAGTCAGGATGCAAGAAGACACATAAACTATTAGATGGAGAGTTGATAGAATGAATTGAATTATACGGAACCGGATTCAGCATAACCAGCTGCACGTGAGATGCATCTTGCATTCAGAATGTAAGACAAAGGAAATGTTGTATCTTGTGAGGGCCAACAACAAACAATAATATTGCTGCATGTTTTTATTTTCCCAGGTGCTTTTACAACTAATATCAACATGTCTAAGTTAAATTGAAGACTACTGATTGAAGAGTGAAGAATACATCTTTCTCACAGTTCATTGAATATGAAGACAGAGAAACACTATACCACCTGGTGATTTCTCACAGCACAGGTGTGACCACATTTCTCTGATCTAAATCTCTGACATTACTATACCAAATTGTGGTTGGATGTTACATTTTTAACCCTGCTTCATCAAAGCATTTTCGTTCTGCTTGTTTTTGTACAGGGTCTTATTCACGTTGTTTCACTGTGTATAATCCCTGAGAGCACAGTAGTAGAGAGCTGTGTCTGCCAGGGTTAGACTTGTTATAATCAGTTCAGTTGATGTCGGAGACGTTGTGGATTCATATCTCTTATCAGGGATATGTAGACACTGAGGAGCCTGGTTGGGATAATGCCTGTACCAGTAAAGCTCAGGAGAATAGCTGCTTGTTTCATATGTACAGCTCAGAGTTACTGATGATCCCTCAGTGGGGCTGTACTCCTCCTTGTCAGGAGAAATACTATCTCCAGATACCATTCCTGCAGAGGAAATATACATAAAAAAGCTGATTGAAAACACATGCTTATTTTTCACATTTAAATGACTTTACTTCATCAATAGATGTTTTACTACGAATACCATAATTATAATCTTATTATCAGGATAAAAGGAGTTAAAATGTTTATGTATTGTTTACCTGTAGTCATAATCAGAATGATCAAAACACTGATTGATTTCTCCATCTTCAGAATGATGTTTCATAAATTCACTCTCCTCTGAAATGTTCTTCTGTGTGTCACTGTGTGAGGTGTACAACCCTGCTAACGTCACACCCACCATAGAAGTAAGGCTTGCATTTTTTCTACACTAGTTCCAAGGCTACACTAGTTTTTGTAGGGGGTTGTATATCCTGTTGTCACAGTGGACCTCAGAGCACAGTAGTACACAGCAGAGTCAGACAGCTGTACCCTCTGGATTGTTAAGGGAACTGATTTGGTGATAGAACTGAGATGGGCATCAAATCTCTCTTTGAATCTATCATCAATATCCACTGGTCCAATGACATCCTTCCGCAAAACATATTCAGGATAATCGTTTGTGGATTGAATGTACCAGAAGAGAGATGGAGCTGATAAACTGGTGTTATATTCAGCTGAGAGACATGTCTTCTCCTTCATAAGCAGTCACTTCTCTCTCTGACTGAGTAACGCTGTCTGCTCCTCTGCATTCTGGAAACAAAGAAGAATACCTTTGAATGTCAGTATTCCAGTAACATCAGGATATTGAGAAGAAGATAATGAGAGCCGTATACTATCAAAGATCAGTGCAGCAAGAACAACAGAGGACCACAGCCAATGTCTCATACTTATCATAGGATACAAAGACCAAGACACATTGATGTTACAATGTAGAAACTGGTGTGTTCTCTTGATTCCTGTCTTTGTAACAGAACAGACCTAGACCTTGCAGCACAGTACAGAGGGGATGTTCAAATAGACAAGTCATTTCAGAGTAGAAAGAAACACTCCGTTTGTAATGTGGTTCATTTGTAGTTGATGCTGGCTTTTCCACATTACTCTGTACACAATACTGAGTATAACTATTTTCTCCTGAATTAATCTAGTTAGACTTCACTAGCTGTATACTGTATGTTCTAATCCATGAGATATTGTAATGGAGTTTAAATTTCTCTTACATCTACAATTAGAGCTGAATTGGAAGACAGAGCTCTATTGGCATCAACAATGACTTACAGCATCATCATCATCATCATCATCATCATCATCATCATCATCACTATAATTACCATCATCTGCTACCACTAGTCTTGGTAGTATCAGGGAGGTAGTGAGAAGGTTACTGTGTCAGACAGGTATGTTTTTGTAAGAGGGCTGTATATCCTGTTGTCACAGTGGGCCTCAAAGCACAGTAGTACACAGCAGAGTCAGACAGCTGCAACCTCTGGATCGTCAAGGGGACTGATTTGGATTTGGAATCTAGATCGGCATGAAATCTCTCCTTGAACTCAGTAGCATTGTCCACAGTTCCAAAACTGAACCGCTTAAGCATATACTTGGGGTAGTCGTTTGCTCCCTGTTTGTACCAGAATAGATATGGACTTGGATCGTCTGTTTCATAATGACAGGCAAGTGTTATTTGTCCTCCTTCGGTAGCCATCTCAACTCCTTTTGGCTGTGACACACTGTCTCCTCTGCATTCTGGAGAGAAATTAAAAAATAAATTGAAAAAATTAGATTTATACCCATTAAATCATTGGAAGCATATAGAGTGTGCAACCTTCTCTATTTTACATGACAACATAAAGGGATAATTATAGCAATGGCATTAAGCAAATGAAATAATAGTTATCATACCACAACATAATGCAGCAAGAATCAGAATATTCTTCAGCCAGGGTCCCATGTCTGCTACTGTGAGATCAATGGGAGAAGAGTAAAACCCTGATGTAGCTCGGCCATGATGAGACTATGAGATCCTTGTCTCCTCCTCTTTTGGTGCTTTGTCAAACATTGAGAATCCTGTGACAAACACTCTACAGAGCAAGATGTGAAATTCAGCCTGGAATCAAACCTCTTCTTGAACTCATCATTATTGCTCCCTTCTGAATAACAATCTCTTCTCAGGACATACTGAGGAGAGTCTCTAGTTAACTGGATGTACCAGAAGAGATTAGGAGATGTAGTACTGGTAGTGTAGTTACAGCTGAGTGTTACCAGTCCTCCTTCAAGGACAGTAACATGTCCACTCTGCTGGTCAACAGCCTCACCTTTGCAACCTTTATAATACATAATAGGTTCAGAGAATGAGAATGTAGAAAGGAGAAGCACTATACCGTACCTGCAATTAGCCCATACAAATGCATTGAATAACAGATTCACTACATGGAACAAAATAGACAGTAGTCTGTCGAAGAAATCAAAAGGAAGTTTGTTCTGACGTGTCTGTCCTATATCTGAGATATATAAGAAAGATAACTTTTTGTTGTTTAAAAAAAAAGAAAATGTTGGGCACTAAACAGTCTTTTTTGGGCACTAAACATTTTTCCGTGAGTCTCACCTTTCCATAGAGGGGTCATATTAGTGTGTAGCCCAAACTGTTCTGACGCTACTGACAGAAGTTGGCAGATAGTCTTAACCAACATCAGACGAGTTCCAGGACGCTTGTGTGGGCAAAAAGGACAACATCATTGTGTTCTTCAGAGTCTTCATAATAGTTTGTAGGCTGTTCGGACGCTACAGATGATTTTGGTCTGACCAACACTGTTCTAGCTCTCTCACTTTTCACCGCAGACACATCCAATGCACCACAGATGCATACAATGCAAGAAACCAGATATCTCTAGCTTAAACTGACAGATTTTTATAGGGATTTTTTTATTATGCTCATTAGACTTCCGTGGGGGCGCGGACATCAAATCTAGTTTATTTAAAACAGTAGTCAAGTCAACTAGAGATAAACCAATGAGAGAAAATGTTCCATCATACCGAAGCACAATACAACAAGAACCAGCCAGATGATCAGACAGAGTACCATGGTTATGCAGAACACAGAGAGTGACTGTGAGTTACAGTAAGAGGTAGAGATCCTCTCTCTCTCTTCCATGTCCATCTCAGCCTGTATATCACCATCAACTGACAGACATGAAGGAGGAGCCTGTTGTTAAGAAATGTATGTCTCAATATTACCTCATAAATTTTACATATTAGCACTATTTGGAGTACATTAGACAAAGTGAAAAGCCTACATCTAGCTCACAATAAATGGAAAGTAGCCTTAAGGAATTGCCAATGACATAAATGTTCCATGAAGTGAGTATGATAAACTATATAAAAGTATATTTGAAAAGCTACAGATATTGTATTATAAGTCGGTACAAACACTCATGTAGCCTATAGTATCTAATTCAGATCTACTACTGTATAATAAAGTATATTGAGATTACATTGTCTGTTTTGGTGGTAACGTTTTATTTGTACTTTGTGTTTCTATTGTCACATGTGAAACCTATAGTTTTTGTAGGGGGCTGTATATCCTGTTGTCACAGTGGGCTTCAGAGCACAGTAGTACACAGCAGAGTCAGACAGCTGCAACCTCTGGATCGTCAAGGGGACTGATTTGGAGTTGGCATCTAGATCGGCATGAAATCTCTCCTTGAACTCAGTAGCATTGTCCCCAGTTCCAAAACTGAACCGCATAAGCATATACTTGGGGTAGTCGTTTGCTCGCTGTTTGTACCAGAATAGATATGGACTTGGATTGTCTGTTTCATAATGACAGGCAAGTGTTATTTGTCCTCCTTCGGTAGCCATCTCAACTCCTTTTGGCTGTGGAACACTGTCTCCTCTGCATTCTGGAGAGAAATTAAACAATACGTTGAAAGAATTTGATTTATACCCATTAAATCATTGGAAGCATATAAAGTGATTATCTTTCTCTATTTTACATGACAACAGAAAGGGATCATTTATGCAATGTCAGTAAGCAAACAAATTAATTAATAGTTATGAATCGTACCACAACCAAATGCAGCAAGAATCAGAATATTCTTCAGCCAAGATTCCATGTCTACTGTGAGATGGGTAGGTGAGGAGAGAGCAAACACACTCGTATGTCTCTATGAATGTTTAATCTCTGTTTTATAGGAAGTATTGAGGAGGAGCTTACACTAGGCTCTCGAAGAGTCTTCTATCACACTATCAAATATTTTTTGTAAGGGGGCTGTATATCCTGTTGTCACAGTGGGCCTCAGAGCACAGTAGTACACAGCAGAGTCAGACAGCTGCAACCTCTGGATCGTCAAGGGGACAGAGCTAGATGTGAAATTCAGCCTGGAATCAAACCTCTTCTTGAACTCATCACTATTGCTCCCTTCTGAATAACGATCTCTTCTCAGGACATACTGAGGAGAGTCTCTAGTTAACTGGATGAACCAGAAGAGATCAGGAGATGTAGTACTGGTAGTGTAGTTACAGCTGAGTGTTACCAGTCCTCCTTCAAGGACAGTAACATGTCCACTCTGCTGGTTAACAGCCTCTTCACCTTTGCAATCTGAAAAATATCAATAATTTTTGGTTTTATAATACATAATAGACTAAGATTCAGAGAATGAGAACATAGAAAGGAGAAGCACTATACCGTACCAAAATAACATGTAGCCAGGATAAGTAAAGTATTCCTAAACCAATGTTCCATTATGATTCATGTATAGAGGAAGAATAGACTGTTATAGACTTCATGTTCCATCCACTTTAGCTGAGAAGTCTCATAACTGTGGGACTCTGCAGTAGGGGAGGAGCTTGTGGTTTATTCAGTTGTTTTGTAAACTGACAAAGGGATTCTTTTAAAAATGTGATATATTTGGTACCTTTAAAGAATGTTATATTCTTCTCCAAGTACTTTGAATATTCAAATTGGACAGTTGTTATTGGCCTCAGAGAAATATATTTTAAGTTCAGGCCAAATTGAACTAATCTGACATATTAAATTAAATAATATATCCAGTAAGGATTTGCAATATAATAAAAAAGAAAGGGACAAACCTCAGTAACCTATGAACCATTACAATATAGAGCTGGTCAATGCTGACCAATACTTTTATGATTTGGTACCAATGATTGACACAGGATGCAACCATGATCATAATCCCTGTCATCACAGCTCATATTAACATAAATGATGTTCAACGGCGTCACCATGTAGCCTTAAACACATGGGTTGTTGTCTCTCAATTTGGTTCCTAAAATAAACCTCTCCCTCCTGTCTGGAGTTAATCAAGTAGAAAACTGTCTGCCTCATAATCCTGCTTCTCCTAATGTGTTTCGTTATTTGTTTCAACTGAAGTTAGGGTTAATTCTAGGGTTCATGGTCAATTCAGTAGGTGGACAAGAAGCTAGGTTTAGAATTGGGCTAGAGCCGACCTTAACCTTGATCAACCCCACTGTTTTTATACTAATATAGTTAATAAATGCACTCTTACAGTTAATTACATTTCATGTGTTGATTTTATTGAAGTGTCTGTGTGATGTTGTATGTGTCTGATGCACTGCTTCAGCCTTTAAAGTAACTGCCTCAAGAGAATATATTAAATTGTGACAATAAAGGGTTAAAACATAATGAATGTATATTCTGTTTGGTGGGAAAATTATACAACACAGACACCTGTAAAGTGTTGACATGCTGCATGAATCACTTAAAGGTACAGGAGCAAATTGATGAGACTCTACTGACATCTATTGACTCTCACTAGTATTTAACCTTTGAAAATACAAGCAATGTCAAGGTTTCACCTTGTTGGGCAGAAGGTTGAACACTAGATAGAACTATTGTATCATTATTATACATAGAAAAACCTTGTCACTGGACTTCATAACTGTGGAGGGCAGTCTATAGGAGGAGCACAGACAAAGAAGATCTGTCATAAAACTGATCAGGAGACAGAGAGAACATCTCAGTGGTTGTGGCTGAAGAGTGAGAAGCAGTGGACGAGCCACCTGGTTCACTTGGGCCTGATTAATCCATCCTTCAGAAGGTGTAGTGGACAGCACATGTAGGATAAGAAGGTACCTCACCTGAAGATCAGCCAGGAGCTGCCTACTCGTAGCTACTCCCTTTCTTATTAGTTCTTCCCAAGGAAATGTGTATGAGTTTCCTGTCACTGTGGTCTTCATGGCACATTAGTACAGAGGAGAGTCTGTCACTTCAGCAGAGGAGATCTTCAGATTCCCTCCTGAACAAGCTCTTATGAATATGCAATTACACTGAGCAAAAACGTATACACAACGTGCAATACTTTTATTTATTTTAATGAGTTACAGTTAAAATGAGGGAATCAGTCAATTGAAATGAATTCATTAGACCCTTATCTATGGATTTCATATAATGCTGATATGCATCTGTTGGTCAAAGATACCTTAAAAATAATTATAACGGGCATCAGGATTCCGTCACAGTATTTTTGTGCATTCAAATTGCTATCAATAAAATGCAATTGTGTTCGTTGAAAATAGCTTATGCCTGCCCATACCTTAACCCCACCGCCACCATGGGGCACTCTTTTCACAACGTTGACATCAGCAAACCGCTCGCCCACACAACGTCATACACGTGGTCTGCGGTTGTGAGGCCTGTTGGACGTACTGCCAAATTCTCTAAAATTACGTTGGAGGCGGCATATGGTAGAGAAATTAACTTTAAATTCTCTGGCAACAGCTCTGGTGGACATACCTGCGGTCAGAATGCCAATTGCACACTTTGGCATTGTGTTGTGTGACATAAGTGCACATTTTAGAGTGGCCTATTATTGTCGCCAGCACAAGGTGCACCTGAAGAAATGATTATGCTTTTTAATCAGCTTCTTGATACCACACCTGTCAGGTGGATTGATTATCTTGGCAAAAGAAAAATGCTCACTTACAGCAATGTAAACAAATTTGTGCCAACAATTTGAAAGAAATACGCTTTTTGTGTATATGGAAAAATCATGGGATTTGTTTTTTCAGCTCATGAAACATGGGACCAACACTTTATATGTTGCGTTTATAAAAAATGTTCAGTGTAACATCTACGATATTATTGTACTACGATACATTTTGTTGATTAATATATGTTCTTCATTCACAGTATGGTTAAATTCACAGATGAGAGAAAGGATTTCAATCCATTCAATAACTGACCTAAAAAGAACATATGAGAAGAGCAGGATATACTGAGGAGCTGATCCAGGGTCCTGGAGATACCATTGAAGAGAGACTGCAGATGAGTAGGTGCATGAAAGTGTAATATTGCTACCTACTGGAGCATAAACCTCCTCTCTGATTGGCTCAATGGTCTGACCATTACTGTCACCTGCAAGAGATGCAAAATATAGTATTCTTCTATTATTACTCTGTTATAGCTCTATTTTCAACATATCATTACATTTGATTAAAAATAACACTAATACAAATTTACAGATTATAGATGATTTACATGCAAGTACTAAAAGCAAAATAAATATGGGGTTGACATTGTGGCTGAAACTGGAAGTTAAAATGATAACACACAGCACAACAAGATTTGTGTATAATAAAAAAAACATCCTCCTCCTTCTAGTTTTGAATGAACCATCTCTTCTCAAACATTTGAAGCCCCGCCCCAAAATACAGAGAGTTGTCAGATGAGCAGAAGTAACAGCAGACTTCTTGCTGCTGCTTGATGCCACTGTCACATCCTCAAAATACATTGCTGCACTGAAATATGATTACTGTAGAAAACTGTGTTATTTATCTCCATTAATTATCTTGATTTCCAGTTCCAAAACAGATTTGGCAGAAGGACCTGACCTGTCTACTGTGATGTCATAGGGGAAAACATTGCTTAAAGAGCGGCTCTGTAAGATAATTAATCTATTCAACATGAGGCATTCATTCATTCACAGTTTATTTTGTTTTCCTATTTATATCTATAATCTACAGTATACTGTATATCTGCAATACATTCAGATAACCTTAATGAGTTTCTGTCACCTTTTCATTCAACATTTGTATCAACATTTTTTTATTGTTCATTGAAAATAATTAATTGTTCATTTCCAGCCAACACGTACAGGTCTCTTCCCCAAAACAGGAAACACCAACAATAAGTGTCTTTATAGATCGTTGGGCCACCACGAGCAAGAACAACTCAATGCACCTTGGCATAGATTCTACAAGTGTCTGGAACTACAGTGGGGAGAACAAGTATTTGATACACTGCCGATTTTGCAGGTTTTCCCACTTACAAAGCATGTAGAAGTCTGTAATTTTCTATCATAGGTACTCTTCAACTGTGAGTGACGGAATCTAAAACAAAAATCCAGAAAATCACATTGTATGATTTTTAAGTAATTAATTTGCATTTTATTGCATGACATAAGTGTTTGATACATCAGAAAAAAAGAACTTAATATTTGGTACAGAAACCTTTGTTTGCAATTACAGAGATCATACGTTTCCTGTAGTTCTTGACCAGGTTTTCACACACAGCAGCATGGATTTTGGCCCACTCCTCCATACAGATCCTTCAGGTTCCGGGGCTGTCGCTGGGCAATACGGACTTTCAGCTCCCTCCAAAGATTTTCTATTGGGTTCAGGTCTGGAGACTGGCTAGGCCACTCCAGGACCTTGAGATGCTTCTTACGGAGCCACTCCTTAGATGCCCTGGCTGTGTGTTTCGGGTCGTTGTCATGCTGGAAGACCCAGCCACGACCCATCTTCAATGCTCTTACTGAGGAAAGGAGGTTGTTGGCCAAGATCTCGCGATACATGGCCCCATCCATCCTCCCCTTAATACGGTGCAGAAAAGCATCCCCAAAGAATGATGTTTCCACCTCCATGCTTCACGGTTGGGATGGTGTTCTTGGGGTTGTACTCATCCTTCTTCTTCCTCCAAACACGGCGAGTGGAGTTTAGACCAAAAAGCTCTATTTTTGTCTCATCAGACCACATGACCTTCTCCCATTTCTCCTCTGGATCATCCAGATGGTCATTGGCAAACTTCAGACAAGCCTGGACATGCGCTGGCTTGAGCAGGGGGACCTTGCGTGCGCTGCAGGATTTTAATCCATGACGGCGTAGTGTGTTACTAATGGTTTTCTTTGAGACTGTGGTCCCAGCTCTCTTCAGGTCATTGACCAGGTCCTGCCGTGTAGTTCTGGGCTGATCCCTTGCATGGTGTCCCAGACCGAGGGAGATTGACCTTCATCTTGAACTTCTTCCATTTTCTAATAATTGCGCCAACAGTTGTTGCCTTCTCACCAAGCTGCTTGCCTATTGTCCTGTAGCCCATCCCAGCCTTGTGCAGGTCTACAATTGTGGAGAGGTTG
Organism: Thymallus thymallus; assembly: GCA_023634145.1. Classification (NCBI taxonomy): domain Eukaryota; kingdom Metazoa; phylum Chordata; class Actinopteri; order Salmoniformes; family Salmonidae; genus Thymallus; species Thymallus thymallus. The sequence goes on along the minus strand of CM042382.1, from coordinate 19,835,406 downwards.
GAGTCTGTTTGATTGAGTGTGTGGACAGGTGTCTTTTATACCGGTAACGAGTTCAAACAGGTGCAGTTAATACAGGTAATGAGTGGAGAACAGGAGGGCTTCTTAAAGAAAAACTAACAGGTCTGTGAGAGCCGGAATTCTTACTGGTTGGTAGGTGATCAAATACTTATGTCATGCAATAAAATGCAAATTAATTATTTAAAAATCATACAATGTGATTTTCTGGATTTTTACAGACCTCTACATGCTTTGTAAGTAGGAAAACATGCAAAATCGGCAGTGTATCAAATACTTGTTCTTCCCAGTACGTAGCTGGTTATTTACCAATTTTTCCAAAACTTTGGCTAAACAGGGAAGCCTAGAAATTGGCCTGTAGTTGTCAAGATCGCTGCAATCTCCACCCTTATGTAGGGGCAACACATAAGCAGTTTTCCATATTTTAGGAATGAATCCTACTTATCACAGGATACAAAGACCAAGATACACTGATGTTACAATATAGAAACTGGTGTGTTCTCTTGATTCCTGTCTTTGTAACAGAACAGACCTAGACCTTGCAGCACAGTACAGAGGGGATGTTCAAATAGACAAGTCATTTCAGAGTAGAAAGAAACACTCACATGGTACTGTGGCCCCCTTGTGGTTGATGCTGGCTTTCCCATTACTCTGTACACAATACTGAGTATCACAATAATTCTACTAATAGTATATTTTCTAATCCATGAGATATTTAAATATGATTTATTTGTAATGGAGAATAATCATCATCATAATCATCATCATCATTTTTATTTATTTAACAAGTTAGTTAAGAACTATTTACACTGACAGCCTACATTGTTCTACAGGGTCAGCCATAGTAGTACAGTGCACCTGGAGCAAATTAAGTGCCTTGCTCAAGGGCACATCGGAAGGTTTTTCACCTTGTCGGCTCGTGTATTTGAACCAGCGACCTTTTTGGTTACATCATCATCATCATCATCATCATCACTATGATACCTGTACAGTTTATGTAACCATGCAAAATATTAACTTACCTGTTAATTTAACCAGTCTGTCTATTAAGTAAACTATTATTACCCTCGCTCATATCATGTGCATTTTTAGCTATTGAAGTATTTCTCTGCCATCGACCTGTATAGTATAGTAAACCATCCAACATCCACCAATGTATAGTGTACATATTAAGCCAACCACCCATACTATGCAATGTCTTTTTATAGCTTTTTTTACACTCCAGATATCTTGTATTTCTATACTTTTTCATACTGACGCTCTATGTATCATGTACCGTGAATCTGTCTTTTGTGTATTTGTGGCATTTTGCACCTGCCCTATGTTTTGTTGTAGCTGCTTGACAAATAAATGTCCCCCTCGGAGATCAATAAAGTATCTATCTATCTATCTATCTATCTATCTATCTATCTATCTATCTATCTATCTATCTATCTATCTATCTATCTATCTATCTATCTATCTATCTATCTATCTATCTATCTATCTATCTATCTATCTATCTTACCATCATCTGCTACCACTAGTCTTGTTAGTATCAGGGAGGTAGTGAGAAGGTTACTGTGTCAATTTCAAAGTGGTGTTGTATACTGTACAGACAGGTGTATTGTCATAGTGTAGCTCAGTATGTTTTTGTAAGAGGGCTGTATATCCTGTTGTCACAGTGGGCCTCAGAGCACAGTAGTACACAGCAGAGTCAGACAGATGCAACCTCTGGATCGTCAAGGGGACTGATTTGGATTTGGCATCTAGATCGGCATGAAATCTCTCCTTGAACTCAGTAGCATTGTCCCCAGTTCCAAAACTGAGCCGCATAAGCATATACTTGGGGTAGTCGTTTGCTCCCTGTTTGTACCAGAATAGATATGGACTTGTATCGTCTGTTTCATAATGACAGGCAAGTGTTATTTGTCCTCCTTCGGTAGCCATCTCAACTCCTTTTGGCTGTGACACACTGTCTCCTCTGCATTCTGGAGAGAAATTAAACAATACGTTGAAAGAATTTGATTTATACCCATTAAAGCATTGGGAGGATATAGAGTGATTAACTTTCTCTATTTTACATGACAACATAAAGGGATAATTAAAGCAATGGCATTAAGCAAATGAAATAATAGTTATCATACCACAACATAATGCAGAAAGAATCAGAATATTCTTCAGCCAGGGTCCCATGTCTGCTACTGTGAGATCAATGGGAGAAGAGTAAAACCCTGATGTAGCTTGGCCATGATGAGACTATGAGATCCTTGTCTCCTCCTCTTTTGGTGCTTTGTCAAACATTGAGAATCCTGTGACAAAGGATTACAGAGCAAGATGTGAAATTCAGCCTGGAATCAAACCTCTTCTTGAACTCATCACTATTGCTTCCTTCTGAATAAAGATCTCTTCTCAGGACATACTGAGGAGAGTCTCTAGTTAACTGGATGTACCAGAAGAGATCAGGAGATGTACTACTGGTAGTGTAGTTACAGCTGAGTGTTACCAGTCCTCCTTCAAGGACAGTAACATGTCCACTCTGCTGGTCAACAGCCTCTTCACCTTGCAATCAGAAAGAATATATTTGGGGGTTTTATAATACATAATAGGTTCAGAGAATGAGAATGTAGAAAGGAGAAGCACTATACCGTACCTGCAATTAGCCCATACAAATGCATTGAATAACATATTCACTACATGGAACAAAATAGACAGTAGTCTGTCAAAGAAATCAAAAGGAAGTTTGTTCTGAAGTGTCTGTCCTATATCTGAGAGATATAAGAAAGATAATATGTTTGTTGTTTAAAAAAAAAAATGTTGGGCACTAAACATTTTTACTTGAGTCTCACTTTTCCAAAGAGGGGTCATATTAGTGTGTAGCTGTCACGATGCGTAGTCATGGGACGATAAACGGAGCGTTCGTGGAGTGACATCCTTTTTATTTAAACTTATAACACTCACTCAAGTTCCCAAAAATAACAAAGGAGAGTAGAACACAAAGTGACTTACTTGCAGCACACATGGGCTTCCAAACAAACAATGATCCACACACAGGTGGATGTGGAGGAAGGCTAAATACTCTCCCCAATCAGAGACAACACTAGACAGCTGTCTCTGATTGGGGATCATTCACCTCCCCTACCTGAAGTGAGGACCGGGTTGTGGCTCATCCACTCCCCCTGGTGGGAGTCAGCGGCTTCACCACCACCCGGCCCTTACAGTACCCCCCCTCCAAGGTGCGGGCTCCCGATCGCACTTGATCCCCCCTCCCGAAAGAAAATACACAAAAGCAGGGGGGAAATGGTGGGGTACTGAGGTGGTTGATGGTGGGGGCTCCGGTTCCGGCTTCGGGCGTGACGCAGGCAGTACGCGCTGTTCTCTTCTTTTCTCCCTGTTGCACGCCCGGTCCGCGATGTACCAAGTCCTGTCTGGACCCTGGTGTGGGAGCCCTCGACAAGCTATGGAGCTCCTGCTCCACAGCGGGGCTGAACGTTGTGCCCACCTTGGGCACCGACGCAGAGATGGTTTCCAGCCCTGTGGTTGGGCTGGCTGTCGGCCCCAGACTGGGCACCGACACGCTATGGAGCTCCTGCTCCACAGCGGGGCTAACGGCCGGAACCGGAGTGGGCTCTGGTGGAGCGGACTGCTCCGGCATGGTTCTGACCGCCCTTCCTGGCCTGGAACCCGACCCCGCTGATGCTCCCAGCCACATGTAAATGCTGGCACTGGCACGCTAAAGAGCTTCACCTCCCCAGCGATGCTGAGTGCTGTGCCCAGCTTAGGCACCAGCGCAGCTAACCTCCCCCGCCATGTGACTGGGCTGGATACCGGCCCCTGACTGGGCACCGGCGCAGAGGAAAATTCCAGCCCTGTGGTTGGGCTGGCCTCTGGAGGCTCTGGGCTGTCGACCGTCGCTGGAGCCTCTGGGCTGTCGACCGTCGCTGGAGGCTCCGTGCTGTCGACCCTCGCTGGAGGCTCCGTGCTGTCGAACCTCGCTGGAGGCTCCGTGCTGTCGACCCTCGCTGGAGGCTCCGTGCTGTCGACCCTCGCTGGAGGCTCCGTGCTGTCGACCCTCGCTGGAGGCTCCGTGCTGTCAACCGTCGCTGGAGTCTCCGTGCTGTCGACTGTCGCTGGAGGCTCCGTGCGAGGAGCAGGCACGGGGCGTACTGGACTGGGGAAACGCACCACTGATCTGGTGCGAGGAGCAGGCACGGGCCGTACCGGGCTGGGGGAACGCACCATTGGTCTGGTGCGAGTAGCAGGCACGGGCCGTACCGGGCTGGGGGAACGCACCGTTGGTCTGGTGCGTTGAGCTGGCACGGGTCGCACCGGGCTGGGGACACGCACCATTGGGCTGGTGCGCGGAGCAGGCGCGGGTCGTACCGGGCTGTTGGTGCGCACCGATGTTGTGGTGCGCTGAGTCGGTCTCCTCCTTCTCCGACTCTGGACCGGCGCTGGAGGCACCGGACTGGGAACTGGCGCTGGAGTACGACTGTACCTGTCGTTCTCTCTCCAGCGCCAATCCCCATCCTGTGAGGGTTCCTCCGGGAACCCCCACGAGTGAGGGAACAGAAGCACATCGTCGTCGTCTTCCTCCGACTCCTCTCTGTACTCCTGCTCCCACGGCTGTAGGGGCTCCTCCTGGAACCCCCACGAGTGCAGTGGTCGGGGCTCTTCTCCCTCGATCCCCGACCACCCCCATAGCCCCCCCCCCAAAATCAGTTTGGGGGTTTTTCTGGGCTCCAGGCTGGTCCTTCGCTTTTGCCCGGTGACGTTTCCCCCGTCTTCGGCGCCTCTGCTCCGGACACCAGCCCTCCTCCACCGCACGGTAATGGTAGAATTCCTCCTCGGTTAATTTCCCCATACCGAGAAGGACATCTACCAAAGTTTGTCCCCGCTGCGTCCCAGGTTGGTGGATCATTCTGTCACGATGCGTAGTCATGGGACGATAAACGGAGCGTTCGTGGAGTGACATCCTTTTTATTTAAACTTATAACACTCACTCAAGTTCCCAAAAATAACAAAGGAGAGTAGAACACAAAGTGACTTACTTGCAGCACACATGGGCTTCCAAACAAACAATGATCCACACACAGGTGGATGTGGAGGAAGGCTAAATACTCTCCCCAATCAGAGACAACACTAGACAGCTGTCTCTGATTGGGGATCATTCACCTCCCCTACCTGAAGTGAGGACCGGGTTGTGGCTCATCCACTCCCCCTTGTGGGAGTCAGCGGCTTCACCACCACCCGGCCCTTACAGTAGCCCATAGACCAAAATGTCACCATTGTGTTCTTCCGAGCCTCATCTTTCCATAGAGAGGTCATAATAGTTTGTAGGCCGTTCGGACGCTACAGATGATTTTGGTCTGACAAACACCGTTCTAGCTCTGTCACTTTTCACCGCAGACACATCCAATGCAAAAAAACTGACCCATTACATATAATGTGGATATTTTATTATGCTCATTAGATTTCCGTGGGGGCGCTGACATCAAATCTATTATTTTAAAAACAGTAGTCAAGTCAACTGATGATTGTTTTTATGATTGAAACCAATGACTGACCCTGGATGCAACCATGACGATAATCCCTGTCTTCGCAGTGCACATTAACATAAATGATGGGCAATGACCATGCAGTGGTGTAAAGTAAAAATACTTTAAAGTTCTACTTAAGTAGTTTTTGGGATATCTGCACTATAAGTGTATACTTTTACTTCACAACATTCCTATGAATGTACTTTTTACTCAATACATTTTCCCTGAAACCCAAAAGTACTTGTTACATTTTTAATGGTTAACAGGACAGGAAAATGGACCAATTCACACAGAGAACATCCGTGATCCTCCTACTGCCTCTGATCTGGCAGACTCACCAAACATAAATGCTTAATTTGTAAATTATGTGTTGGAGTGTGTCCCTGGCTATCTGCAAATAAAAAATAAAAAATGTAATAATTGAGCCATCTGGTTTGATTAATGTAAGGAGTCAGAAATTATTCATACTTTTGATACTTAAGTATATTTTTGCAATTACATTTACAAAAACAAATACTTTTTGACTTTTACTTAATTAGTATTTTAACTGGGAGACATTCACTTGAATTTATTTCAACTGACTGATTTACTTATATGAACTGTAACTCAGTCAAAGCTTTGAAATTGTTGCATGTTGCGTTTATATTTTTGTTCAGTGTATATAATAGTTGCAAATTGTGAATACAAGAAGAACAAAAATCCTGAATCCTGGCTCAGGAAGGCCAAAAATTCTGAAATTTCCATCCCCAACTACAATATTTCCCATCAAGATAGAACTGCCAAAGGAGGTGGAGTTGCAATCTATTTTAGAGATAACCTGCAGAGTTCTGTCATACTGTCCAGGTCTGTGCCCAAACCGTTTGAGCTTCTACTCTTAAAAATCCACCTTTCCAGAAATAAGTCTCTCACTGTTGCTGCCTGTTACAGACCCCCCTCAGCCCCCAGCTGTGCCCTGGACACCATATGTGAATTGATTGACCCCCATCTATCTTCAGAGTTTGTACTGTTAAGTGATTTAAACTGAGATATGCTTAACGCCCCGGCTGTTCTTCAATCTAAGATAGATGCCCTCAATCTCACACAAATTATCAAGGAACCCACCAGGTACAACCCTAAATCCGTAAACATGGGTACTATCATAGATATCATTCTGACCAACTTGCCCTCCAAATACACCTCCTCTGTTTTCAACCAGGATCTCAGCGATCACTGCCTCATTGCCTGCGTTCGTAATGGGTCCGCGGTCAAACGACCACCCCTTATCACTGTCAAACGCTCCCTAAAACACTTCTGCGAGCAGGCCTTTCTAATCGATCTGGCCCGGGGTATCCTGGAAGGATATTGACCTCATCCCGTCAGTAGATGATGCCTGGTTGTTCTTTAAAAGTGCTTTCCTCACCATCCTAAATAAACATGCCCCTTTCAAAAAACTTAGAACTAAGAATAGATATAGCCCTTGGTTCACCCCAGACTTGACTGCCTTTGACCAACACAAAAACATCCTGTGGCGCACTGCATTAGCATCGAATAGCCCCCACGATATGCAACTTTTCAGGGAAACCAGGAACAAATATACACAGTTAGAAAAGCAAAGGCCAACTTTTTCAAACAGAAATTTGCATCCTGTAGTACTAATTCCAAAAAGTTCTGGGACACTGTAAAGTCTATGGAGAATAAGAGCATCTCCTCCCAGTTGCCCACTGCATTGAGACTAGGAAACACTGTCACCACTGATAAATTCACAATAATTGAAAATTTCAACAAGCATTTTGCTACGGCTGGCCATGCTTTCCACCTGGCTACCTTTACCCGGCCAACAGCTCTGTACCCCCCGCAGCAACCTGCCCAAACCCCCCCCCCCCGCTTCTCCTTCACCCAAATCCAGACAGCTGATGTTCTGAAAGAGCTGCTAAATCTGGACCCCTACAAATCTGCTGGGCTAGACAATCTGGACCCTTTCTTCCTAAAATTATCAGCCAAAATTGTTGCAAGCCCTATCACCAGCCTGTTCAACCTCTCTTTTGTATCGTCTGAGATCCCTAGAGATTGGAAAGCTGCCACGGTCATCCCCCTCTTCAAAGGGGGAGACACTCTAGACCCAAACTGTTATAGACCTATATCCATCCTGCCCTGCCTTTCTAAAGTCTTCGAAAGCCAAGTTAATAAACAGATCATTGACTTCTTCGAATCCCACCGGACCTTCTCTGCTATGCAATCTGGTTTCCGAGCTGGTCATGGGTGCACCTCAGCTATGCTCAAGGTACTTAACGATATCATAACCGCCATCGATAGAAGACAGTACTGTGCAGCTGTCTTCATCGACCTGGCCAAGGCTTTCGACTCTGTCAATCACAGCATTCTTATTGGCAGACTCAACAGCCTTGGTTTCTCAAGTGACTGCCTCGCCTGGTTCTCCAACTACTTCTCAGACAGAGTTCAGTGCGTAAAATCGGAGGGCCTGCTGTCCGGTCCCCTGGCAGTCTCTATGGGGGTGCCACAGGGTTCAATTCTTGGGCCAACTCTATTCTCTATATACATCAACGATGTCGCTCTCGCTGCTGGTGACTCTCTGATCCATCTCTACCCAGACGACACCATTCTGTATACATCTGGCCCCTCTTTGGGCACTGTGTTAACTAACCTTCAAAAAAGCTTCAATGCCATACAACACTCCTTCCGTGGCCTCCAACTGCTCTTAAATGCTATTAAGACTAATGCATGCTCTTCAATAGAACGTTGCCCGCACCCGCCCACCGGACTATCATCACTACCCTCGACGGGTCTGACTTAGAATATGTGGACAACTACAAATACCTAGGCGTCTGGTTAGACTGTAAACTCAACTTCCAGACTCACATTAACCATCTCCAATCCCAAATTAAATCTAGAATCAGCTTCCTATTTGGCAACAAAGCCTCCTTCACTCATGCTGCCAAACATGCCCTTGTAAAACTTACCATCCTACCGATCCTTGACTTCGGCGATGTAATTTACAAAATAGCCTCCAACACTCTACTCAGCAAATTGGATGTAGTCTATCACAGTGTCATCCGTTTTGTTACCAAAGCCCCATATACTACCCACCACTGCAACCTGTATTTTCTCGTTGGCTGGACCTCACTACATATTCGTTGCCAAACCCACTGTCTCCAGGTCATCTATAAGTCTTTATTAGGTAAATCCCCGCCTTATCTCACCTCGCTGGTCACCATAGCAACAACTACCCGTAGCATGCGCTCCAGCAGGTATATCTCACTGGCCACCCCCAAAGCCAACACCTCCTTTGGCTGCCATTCCTTCCAGTTCTCTGCTGCCAATGACTGGAACGAATTGCAAAAATCCTTGAAGCTAGAGGTTCCTATCTCCCTCACTAACTTTAAGCATCAGCTGTCAAAGCTGCTTATCGATCACTGCACCTGTATATAGCCCTTCTGTAAATAGCCCATCCTACTACCTCATCCCCATATTTATTTTCGCTTAACTTCAGCTCAATTTTGCACTCCAGTATCTCTATTTGCACATCATCATTTGCACATTCCATCATTCCAGTGTTAATGCTAATCTGTAATTTATTTCGCCACTATGGCCTATTTATTGTCTTCCTAACCTTACTGCATTTTGCACTACATTTGTACTCTGTATATAGATTTTATTTTGTGTTATTGAATGTACGTTTGTTTATTTCCCATGTATTACTCTGAGTTGTTTTTTTTCGCACTGCCTTGCTTTGTCTTGGCCAGGTTGCAGTCGCAAATGAGAACTTGTTCTCAACTGACCTACCTGGTTAAATAAAGGTGAAAAAAATAAAAAAATAAACAGAATATGCAATTGTGACAAGAAAGCGTTAAAACATAATGAATGTATATTCTGTTTGGTGGGGAAATTATACAACACAGACACCTATAAAGTGTTGACATGCTGCATGAATCACTTAAAGGAACAGGAGCAAATTGATGAGACTCTAGTGACATCTATTGACTCTCACTGGTAATTTTCCCTTAAATACAAGCAATGTCAAGGTTTCACCTTGTTGGGCAGAATGTTGAACACTAGATAGAACTATTGTATCATTATTATACATAGAAAAACCTTGTCACTGGACTTCATAACTGTGGAGGGCAGTCTATAGGAGGAGCACAGACAAAGAAGATCTGTCATATAACTGATCAGGAGACAGAGAGAACATCTCAGTGGTTGTGGATGAAGAGTGAGAAGCAGAGGGAGAGGCAGGACTATGCTTTCCCATGCATTACATGAAACTGACACTGTAAATGACCACCAATGCAACAGACATAAGGTTCAAATATTAATATTATTATATTTTCAACGTACCACATCAAAATAAATAAAAATAATGAACCCCAATTATTTGCTTAAACCCTTGGCACGTGTTGGAGCTAAACAAAAATTGACGACATACATAAAGTACTCCACATTTGTAGTTATTCACTACTTGTAGATATTGCCTCAGTAAAGTATAGCAGGTGTCCTCGCAAGATCCACAGCAAGCACAGCTATCACTGCTGCCAGTACTCCGTAGCAGCAACAGACATCACGTGGAATCCCGAACTCGTAGATTGTCCAATTCTCTCCAGGTCTCGCATGATGCTAGGCTAACCTAGTGGATGGCGAATGTCTCCACAATGCGAATGCATCTCCAGTCTCCACTAGGTCTTTCTTAACAAAACAATGATACTCTCTTATACAAATAAAATCAGGATTTCCCTTCAAAACTCTGTAAGCATGTTTTTGTTCTCACTTTATCGTCTCCTTTATTCGTTTTTCTTCACCAACACCGATAAAGTCTCTCCTCTCGTTCTTTCAACATCTCCCTCTACTTTTTTCCAGGCCTCCTGTTAACCAGTCAACTCTCCCATTGGCCACAACTTAACAAGCTTCCTCATTGGTCAAAACTTAACAAGATATGTGGAAAACTTAATTTTTAAAGTAAACCAACCTATTCACTTGTACATTAAAGAAACATTGCTTGAAAATAAATGTATTCACGACATTACAAATCAGGAGCAGTTGGATCACCTTTTAAATCTAATACCAATTAATTATAACAAATAATCTCTATACTTGGTTTTAACAAGGGAATTACATAAAGGAGGATGTATTCTCTTGAGTAAGTCCACCCCTGACCTAAAATATGCATACGAGGAGTTTGTCATGAGCTGTCAGGTTTTTGTACAGTGTTTCTGTGTTTCCTGTCACTGTGGGCCTCAGAGCACAGTAGTACAAAGCAGAGTCTGTCACTTCAGCAGAGGAGATCCCCAGATCCACACGTTTGGCTTTTTTGTCATGATTTAGAGTGAACCCTGGAGTTTTTGCAGGCATATGTTCCATAACCAGTAACTGTGGTTCTGATTTGGGATATTCCCGATACCATTGAAGATAGTCACCAGAGGTGTAGTTACAAGAGAGAGTAACTCTGTCCTCTTCTGAAGCCACTTCTACATCAGTGTAAGGTGTTATTACCTGTTCAGAACTGCGACCTGTAAAACAATATATATATTACTTTAAACGCACATGGAATATTTAATTAATTTCAAATGCAGTTAAAAAAAACTTTAAAAAACATGCATCCTCATGTTGTTCATCATCTTTCTAATCTTTGATTAGAAAAATAAATACACCTTAACATAATCAAACTCAGTTTAAATGAAAATGTAATTACTTACATATCAAGTCAAAGAAGAGTAAAAGTGAACAGAACAACATTGTAGATGTCAGGAAGTGTAGAATAAGCACCAGCTGCTGATGAAAAGCTCAGCATCAACTGTCTATGATCTTCATGGTAGTATCATGTCTTATCCTGAGGATTCATGATCTAATCCTGAGTTCTATAGTTTTAGCTCCTCCTACTAACTATGTTGAAACAAATATATTTTATATTTACATTTAAAAGCAGTTTACGAATGATTTATACACTAAATACTCCACTTGATGGCGATGTGGTCAAAGAAAATACATCAGATGCATGTAAATCTCTAACTAAGTGACAGGTCTGTAATATGGTTAGTGCTGAGTCAGTGAGTTATGTATCCCTGTGGTTGTCACAGTACAGTAGTACAGAGCAGAGTTTCTCACTTCATTAGAGGAGATCTCCAGATCCACACAGGTCTTCTCTTTGTTCAGTTTAAAAGTGAGGTGAGGTTATGGAGGTTTAGCTCTTACCACAGTCCTAGAGACATGGCAGATGAAGAGGAGGAATTGGGGCCTATCCCGAACCTTAACCCTTACCTTACCCATTCAGAATTAATGCCTGACCTTAAAGTGGAACTGACAGCATTTTAACTACTTTGCAGATATGTCTAAAAAAAACATACAAACATAATATCAGTCAAAATGATCAAACTCCCAGTTTATAACCCTTTAGACTCCAATATAATTATTGAATGCTGCTGTAGATTACCAAGAATTTTCAAGATAAATCTAATTTTCTCACACACTACTGTGTAGCACAGAGGACACCTAAACTTAACCTTAACCCTAACACTAACACTAACCTTAACCCAAAAACCTAACCTTAACCCTAACCCTAAACCTAACCCTAGATCCTAACCCTAACACTAACCCTATCTCCTAACCCTCAATCTAATTCTAACACTAATTCTAACTTTAACCATACACTCCCTATAAATCTAATTTGATCTTGTGGGGACCAACAAAATGTCCCCAGTTGTTCATTTTTGTCTTGGTTTACTATTCTTGTGGGGAATTCCGGTCCCCACAAGTATATTTAAACATGCCTACACACACACACACACACACTCTCTCTCTCCTCCAATTAACTCTTGCTTTCTTGCTTGACAGACTAACTAACTTTTTGCCAATGTTAGCTGATTTGTTACGAAGCTGGAACAAGCAACTTGAATTAGAAATAGTGTTAGAATTAGATTTAGGGTTAGGGTTAAGGTTAGGTTTGGATATTGTAAACAAATAGCCAACTCATCATATGAGCTCCAATGTGTGGGCATCTACTACGCTAACATGCTGCCCAAACCGGACACGTCACTTGCACGAGTGTTGCAAAAATAAATGTACACATACATGTTATTCAATCATTGCACCCACACTGCTCGCACGCGCCAACGAGCGTCTACGTTGCCAGGTATTAAAGTAGAAGTTGGTTCAATTTGTGACGCTGCACCTCCCTTTCTTCATGTGTTCAATACTTTTTCCCTGTGTCATTTCACATTATTACACATAACTTAATTTCTGAACTTATTTGTTTTGGTTTCTTTGTATGTATGGATTACTTGGGTTGTTACCAACATCCGGTGAAAATGTCATGTCAATAGCACCTTTGGAAATATATATACTGAGAAAAATGGTGACGTGTTCAATACTTATTTCACCCGCTGTATCTGTTTAGTGCTGTCAATGTTTGATACTGTGAAATTTGGGGAATCGCTCAAAGATTAGCAAGTCCTGTCATGTCATGGTAACTTGGTTGGTACAGGTGAGCACATCAGCAGTGTAGCTTGAATAATTGCAGTCCGTCTCATAGAAATATTTCATGTCAATAGCACCTTTGGAAATATATTTACTGAGAAAAATGGTGACGTATTCAAGACTTATTTCACCCGCTGTATATGTTGTTTACTTATTTCACTCACCTCAACATCAAAGTGCAAGGACATGTGTGACTACATATCACCAACCATCATAGATGAAGCCTATTTCACAGTATTAATGTGTGTCTGCTTCGGTGCTAGTAGCAAGTTCACTTTGCAATATTGACAAAGATATTATTGTTAGAAAAACAAGGTTGTTCGTGGCCACTATAGTAATTATAAGGAATGCCTTTGACTGCCACTATGGAGCTGACAGTCCCCGAAATCGAGCACTAGAATTACTTTTAAAAATATGTATATATTTATGTGACTTATTTTATTGATTTCCCACTATTTTATAAGTCAGAAACACAGCCATCCAGACCTTAATAGGACCATGTAAACGTCCTCTGTAGAATAAACTTGTATTTGCCTCCCTCTGGTGGTCGGCTGCATAATTACAGCTTTTTATATCACTTCACAGCAATATCAAAGGGGCGTTCCTTAGAAAAACATGTATCCAGCTGGACTGCTTCATGGCACAGACATGGCAAAGTAATCACTGCATTTGTCTCGAGCAGGTGGATCTAAATACATAACACATACATAACCATAGCTCTACGTTAAAGATTGTGACCTATACACTTCCGCAAACCTAAAATAAGTAAAGAAATCATTTTGTGTGGATGTCAAACATTTGTTTAACATTAGAGGCAGAAACATGGTATATACTCAGAACTACAAAATGTATCCCTTTACATAGGCCTTCTCCAATTGTCTATAGTAGGGAAACATGATGTTTAAATGCTCCAATTCTTTTTTTTACTATCACTAATATCATAATGTGTTTGGTAAAGTTATAGAAGGTGAAATATTTTGGGTAGATGTTCCTAAAACTGATGATGACTATATATGGACACATTATAAATCATGAAAAGGCTTATTCATTCAAATTAAATTAGCATATTATCTACGATACATTTTATGGATAAAAAAATGTTTTCATTCATTGTCAAATAAAATTCACAGATAAAAGCAAGAAATTCAATCCATATAATAACTAATTTAAATATGCTGTGTGAGGGTCCATTTTGTACTGTCAGTGTTGGTTATAATCCCAGAGTAGTCCACTATGAGGAATTGTGGAGAGGATCCAGGGTGCTGGCGGTACCATAACAGACTGTTGGTTAATGAGCTGTTGTATCTACAGGAGAGATGAACACTAATACCCTCCATAACATCCACTACATCTCTGTCTGGAGTAATTATGTCTTCAACACTTGTACCTGTAAAAAAGAAAAACATGGAGTACTGAGTCAATGTAGACAGAATACAGTATATCCACTCTTGGTGTTTCACAGTGTATTACCACTTGATATTGAAAATACCATATTGTAATGAATACTGAACAGTGTACATTCTGTCAGTACACATTCAGTTAATGGAGAAAATACGTTTTTAACTACAAGTGCACACAAAAACAAGACTGAATAGAGCAGCATCATAGCCACTGGGTGTTAGACTTAGACTTCTCTGTAAAATGATCTTCTTTTGGAACATTCACTCTCTGGGTGAATCAGTTCCCCTCATTACATGTTATGTGTAACACTATGCTCCTCCTCTTGACACAATAGAATGGGTGCATGTTGACTCCACCTGATGGCACTATTCTAAAATGAAACCTGGAACTACAGAGTAGAAATACTCTCTCAAATGTTAGGTTTTTGTACAGTGTTTCTGTGTTTCCTGTCACTGTGGTTCTCAGAGCACAGTAGTACAGAGCAGAGTCTGTCTGTTCAACAGAGGAGATCTCCAGATCCACACGGGTCTTCTCTTTGTTTAGTTTACCAGAGAAGCGAGAGTCAAGAGAATCAGCTCTATATTCCTTCCCAGTGGAGTCCAGGATGAGCAGAAGGTATTGGGGAGCTGATCCTGGAGATTGTTTATACCATAGTAGATTGTATGCTGAGGAGTAGTTGCAGGAAATAAGAACATTACTACCCTCCTCTCCGTACACTTCATGTTGGTTTGGCTCGATAGTCTGCTCATAGGTGTCACCTGCAAATATGAAGAGATTAAGTCATTTTTTAAATGAAATTTGAAGTTTGTAATTTTCAAAACAGAAAATTAGACATTACTTTGAAAGTGATATATGATTTACCTATTGCTGAGAACATAATAATTGACAAGATGAACAACATGGTTGGGGTTGGAAGTCAAACTGACTAATAGCACAACAGAACCTGATAACTCCAAACCAACTTCATCTGCAAGGTTTTCTGTTGATAATTTCTGCTCAGTTAATCTAGAAGCTCCACCCCAAAGTACAGTTGCTATAAAGATAATAAATCTCTCCTCTCATCTCCACTTCTCTCCTGCCCTCTCCTCATTTGTTCTCTCTTCAGTGATACTGCATCTCTCATTCCCTCCACTGGGTGGTGTAGGAGGTAGATTCCCTCAATTTTATTGTATGGAACATTAATGAAAGGTTTTTGTAAAGTGTTTCTGGGGTTCCTGTCACTGTGGCCATCAGGGCCCAGTAGTACAGAGCAGAGTCTGTCACTTCAGCAGAGACCTCCAGATCCACACGTTCAGCCACTTTGTCAACGTTAACTGACAGTCTAGGATACGGTGGAGTAACTATTGTCTCAGCAGATGAATACACTGAGATTAGGAGTAGGAATTGGGGAGCAGATGTGGGATATTGGTGATACCATAAGATACTGCCTCCACCAGATATTGTGTAGTTACAGGAAAGCTTTACACTGACACCATGTACAGCAGGGATGTCGCTAGGCCTATTTTAGGGGGGCTTAAAAAAAATATATATATATATATCAGTCAATATATTTTCTCTGTGATTTATTGTTTTCTTCTTCAACCGTTCCATCGCATCTTAATCTTATTACCGGGCAATTTCAAAGTGGTGTTGTATACTGTACAGACAGGTGTATTGTCATAGTGTAGCTCAGTATGTTTTTGTAAGGGGGCTGTATATCCTGTTGTCACAGTGGGCCTCAGAGCACAGTAGTACACAGCAGAGTCAGACAGCTGCAACCTCTGGATCGTCAAGGGGACTGATTTGGAGTTGGCATCTAGATCGGCATGAAATCTCTCCTTGAACTCAGTAGCATTGTCCCCAGTTCCAAAACTGAGCCGCATAAGCATATACTTGGGATAGTCGTTTGCTCGCTGTTTGTACCAGAATAGATATGGACTTGGATCGTCTGTTTCATAATGACAGGCAAGTGTTATTTGTCCTCCTTCAGTAGCCATCTCAACTCCTTTTGGCTGTGACACACTGTCTCCTCTGCATTCTGGAGAGAAATTAAACAATACGTTGAAAGAATTTGATTTATACCCATTAAATCATTTGGAGGATATAGAGTGTGAAACTTTCTCTATTTTACATGACAACATAAAGGGATAATTATAGCAATGGCATTAAGCAAATGAAATAATAGTTATCATACCACAACATAATGCAGCAAGAATCAGAATATTCTTCAGCCAGGGTCCCATGTCTGCTACTGTGAGATCAATGGGAGAAGAGTAAAACCCTGATGTAGCTTGGTCATGATGAGACTATGAGATCCTTGTCTCCTCCTCTTTTGGTGCTTTGTCAAACATTGAGAATCTTGTGACAAACACTCTACAGAGCAAGATGTGAAATTCAGCCTGGAATGAAATTTCCTCTAGAACTCATCATTATTGCTCCCTTGTGAATAACGATCTCTTCTCAGGACATACTGAGGAGAGTCCCTAGTTAACTGGATGTACCAGAAGAGATTAGGAGATGTAGTACTGGTAGTGTAGTTACAGCTGAGTGTTACCAGTCCTCCTTCAAGGACAGTAACATGTCCACTCTGCTGGTTAACAGCCTCTTCACCTTTGCAATCTGAAAAATATCAATATTTTGGGTTTTATAATACATAATAGGCTAAGATTCAGAGAATGTAGAAAGGAGAAGCACTATACCGTACCAAAATAACATGTAGCCAGGATAAGTAAAGTATTCCTAATCCAATGTTCCATTATGATTCATGTATAGAGGAAGAATAGACTGTTATAGACTTTATGTTCCATCCACTGTAGCTGAGAAGTCTCATAACTGTGGGACACTGCAGTAGGGGAGGAGCTTGTGGTTCATTCAATAGTTTGGTAAACTGCCAATGGGATTATTTAAAAAATGTGATATATTTGGTACCTTTAAAGAATGTTATATTCTTCTCCAAGTACTTTGAATATTCAAATTTGACAGTTGTTATTGGCCTCAGAGAAATATATTTTAACTTCAGGCCAAATTGAACTAATCTGACATATTAAATTAAATAATATATCCAGTAAGGGTTTGCAATAAAATAAAAAAGAAAGGGACAGACTTCAGTAACCTATGAACCATTACAATATAGAGCTGGTCAATGCTGACCAATACTTTTATGATTGATATCAATAATTGACACAGGATGCAACCATGATCATAATCCCTGTCATCACAGCGCACATTAACATAAACGATGGTCAACGGCGTCACCATGTAGCCTTAAACACATGGGTTGTTGTCTCTCAATTTGGTTCCTAAAATAAACCTCTCACTCCTGTCTGGAGTTAATGGCTACCTGCAAATAAATAACACAAAAAATCATAATTGAGCCATCTGGTTTGCCTAATATAAGGAATGAGAAATGATTCATGCTTTTGATATTTAAGTATATTTTTGCAATTACATTTACTTTTAAAAACAAATACTTTTAGATTTTGACTTAAGTAGTATTTTACTGGAAGACTTTCACTTGAGTCATTTTCAATTAAGGTATCTTTACTTTTACCCAAGTCTCTCGATTTGGTTCCTAAAATAAACCTCTCACTCCTGTCTGGAGGTAATCAAGTAGAAAACTATCTGCCTCATAATCCTGCTTCTCCTAATGTGTTTCATTATTTGTGACAACGGAAGTTAGGGTTAGGGTTAATTCTAGGGTTCATGGTCAATTCAGTAGGTGGACAAGAAGCTTGGGTTAGAGTTGGTCTAGAGCCGACCTTAACCTTGATCAACCCTTGGCACTGTTTTTATACTAATATAGTTATTAAATGCACTCTTACAGTTAATTACATTTCATGTGTTTGAAGTGTCTGTGTGATGTTGTATGTGTCTGATGCACTGCTTCAGCCTTTAAACTAAATGCCTCAAGATAATATATAAAATTGTGACAATAAAGGGTTGAAACATAATGAATGTATATTATGTTTGGTGGGGAAATTATACAACACAGACACCTATAAAGTGTTGACATGCTGCATGAATCACTTAAAGGAACAGGATCAAATTGATGAGACTCTACTGACACCTATTGACTCTCACTAGTAATTTACCCTTAAATACAAGCAATGTCAAGGTTTGTCAAGGTTTCACGTTGTTGGGCAAATGTTGAACACTAGATAGAACTATTCTATCATTATTATACATAGAAAACCCTTGTCACTGGACTTCATAACTGTGGAGGGCAGTCTATAGGAGGAGCACAGACAAAGAAGATCTGTCATATAACTGATCAGGAGACAGAGAGAACATCTCAGTGGTTGTGGCTGAAGAGTGAGAAGCAGTGGACGAGCCACCTGGCTCACTTGGGCCTGATAAATCCATCCTTCAGAAGGTGTAGTGGACAGCACATGTAGGATAAGAAGGTACCTCACCTGATGATCAGCCAGGAGCTGCAGAAACAGCTGTTTGTGGGTAAATATAAAGACAACCCTTTATACTCTACTTACACTTTGCTGACCTCATTTAAATGTTGAGGAGGTTCTGAGAATAAAGACACTAAATCCTCACAAAAAAAAAATGATCTTGAATTTATTTTCATATGTAGCGACCCAGACCAAAACTGTGGAAGAGCCATTTTAAGTTGGCCTGGCCCATTACCAGTCAGTAGGCTTCAGGTATGTTCCTCTAAAGAGTGCAGTACCTGGATTTACCACAAGAGGACTCTGATAGTGTCCATGCTGAGAGCAATGATGTCACATAATGTACACATTCAGTATGTAGAGATAGATAGATAGATAGATAGATAGATAGATAGATAGATAGATAGATAGATAGATAGATAGATAGATAGATAGATAGATAGATAGATAGATAGATAGATAGATAGATAGATAGATAGATAGATAGATAGTGTTATGTTTGTTCCTTATATAATGACAAACCGGGGCGTAGGTTTAACTACTTTTTAATGAACATGAACTTCAGCTAGCAAACTCCGTTCTTAAGCCATGCAAGGCAATCTTCCACCACCACCACCACCACCACGTGACCCCCCGCCTAGCCTGCTGGGTAACGTAGTCTAAATGTTATTAACACATAACAACACATCTTCCTTCCTTTAAAATAGAACTACTTTTCTATGAACCAACATCTGTCACATCACATTTCTTTACTCAACCTGCATAACATGCAATTTTCAATAACACACATTTCTTATCCACAACATTTTTTTTTTTTTTTTTTTTTTTTACATTGCTCTCATCCCTTAAGAGGCATTAAACATATTCTGATGTATTATTATTTTCAACTAAATATAGTCAACAATACTCTATAGTGTCTCTATTTGTTTTCTTTTTAGCAATTCTCAATAAGCCTTTCAGGGGCTCTGACAGTCCTTTTTGGTCGTTCTGCTGAAGTGCTTCCTGTAACAGCTGGACAGCGTTCGTTGTCAGTCAGTTCATTGTCAGTCAGGGTGTTCTGACTGAATTGTCCATTTCTGAAATAATTTGACGCTTCAGTAGTATCCTCCTGATGATCCTCAGTCCCTTGAGTGAATGGCTGAAGCCTTAGATCCACTCTGTTTCGTCTCAGTTGCGATCCATGCTCTGTTTGGATCACATAGGATCGCGGTGCAACTTCTCTCTGCACACACCCTTGCTGCATCCAGGTTCCTGTAGTGATATCTCGGAGTCGTACCTGATCTCCAGGTTTCAGTTCAGGTAAGTGTCTTGCACTTTTGTCGTGTCGCTGTTTTTGTTTGTCTTTCTGTTTTTCCTTCGCGAGTTTGACTTTGTGAGCACCTCTGGGTGTCAGCAAGTCCTCGTGGATGGGTAGGTTGGTTCTGATGCGACGTCCCATCAACATTTGTGCAGGTGAAAGTCCATTCTGCAGCGGTGCGCTGCGGTAGATCATCAGACTTTTTAGGAAATCCTCCTTTCCGTCGTGTGCCTTTTTCATCAGACCTTTAACAATTTTGACTGGACTCTCTGCTAAACCGTTGGACCTTGGGTAGTTGGGGCTGGAGGTGTTGTGTCGGAATCCCCAGTCGTTAGCGAACGATCGGAATTCGGAACTTGAGAACTGCGGACCATTGTCTGAGTACAGTTCAGACGCAACCCCATGTCTTGCAAAGACGGATTTCAGGTATGTGATTACAGCTTTGCTGGAGGTAGTTGGCAATGTTGCTACTTCAGGGTAGTTTGAGTAGTAGTCGGTAACAACAATGTGACTTTTGCCATTGCAGTCAAAAAGGTCAACTCCAACTTTGTAATATGGTCTGTTGGGTACTGGATGAGGCATTAGCGGCTCTGCTTGCTGCTTTGGCCTGTACGCCAAACACAGTTCACATGAAGCAGTGGTCTGGCTGATTTCCTGGTTCATTCTAGGCCAGTACATTACTTCTCGTGCTCGTCGTTTGCATTTTTCCTCACCCAAGTGGCCCTCATGTATTTTCTGTAGCATTTCTTTGCGTAGTGTCATGGGAATGACAATCTTGTTGCCTTTGAACACTATGTCATCTACAACGGTGAGCTCTGCTCTGCACATCCAGTAATCCTGTATTCTCCTAGAACAGTTGTTTTTCTGTGTGGGCCATCCAATCAGTGTTGTTTCTTTCAACTCTGTCATTGTTTGGTCAGCTGCGGTCTCTCTTTTGATCTGCTCCATTCTCTCAGAAGACACAGGAAGTGATGCTACGATCATGTCGACGTAGGCCTGGATCTCAGTGTTTTTCTGTGTGTCGAAGCTCTCTTTCTTGTCGACTGCTCGAGAAAGAGTGTCGGCGGCGAACATGAACTTTCCCGGGGTATAGATCATCTTCACATCATACTTTTGCAGTCTGATCAACATTCTCTGGATTCTCATTGGACAATCATTCAGTGGTTTAGACATGATTGACACCAATGGTTTGTGGTCGGTTTCTACTTCGAAGTCTCGTCCATAGACGTATTGGTGAAACCTTTCGCAAGCGTATGTGCTCGCCAGTAGTTCTTTCTCTATTTGTGCATACCTTGTCTCTGCGCCTGTCAAGGCTCTGGATGCATATGCGACAGGTTGCCATGTTTCATCATGCTGTTGCAGAAGAACTGCTCCCAGGCCAAACTGTGACGCGTCTGCAGAAATCCTTGTGCTCTTCTCTGGATCATAGAACCTGAGCACTGGCTCTTCTGTGATTGTCTTCTTTAGGTTTTTGAAGCAGTTTTCCTGTTCATGGGACCATTCCCATTCATTTTTCTGTTCCAGTAGACATCTGAGTGGAGCTGACTGTGCTGACAGTTGAGGTATGAACTTTGCAAGGTAGGTGATCATGCCCATGAAGCGTCTCACGTCGTCCTTGTTCTTCGGGCGCTCCATGTTGTTGATGGCAGATGTTTTCCTCGGGTCTGGTTTGACTCCATCCTCTGAAAGTACATCTCCCACGAAGGTAAGTGTTTTCACACCAAACTCGCATTTGTCCTTGTTTAGTTTTAGGTTGACCTTCCGTGTCAGGTCCAGCACTTGTCTCACTCTTGCGTCGTGTTCTTCTTTTGTGGCCCCCCAGACGATGATGTCATCCATCATGGTCTCCACTCCAGGAATATGCTCGAAGATCATGTGGATTGTCTTGTGGTAGACCTCTGGCGCTGAGAGAATCCCATATGGTAGACGAAGAAATCTGTACCTGCCCTCAGGTGTGTTGAATGTGCATAGCCTTGAGCTTGCATCGTCTAGCTTCATTTGCCAGAATCCTGATGAGGCATCAAGCTTACTGAACCACTTTGCTCCAGCAAACTGCGACATTATCTCTTCTCTGGTTGGCAACTTGAAGTGCTCTCTCTTGATTGCTTTGTTGAGATCTCTTGGGTCTAGACATATCCTGAGATCGCCATTCTTTTTCACCACAATAACCAGTGAGCTTACCCAGTCTGTAGGTTCATCCATTTTTGTGATGACGTCCATCTTTTCCATGCGTCCGAGTTCCTCCTTGAGCTTTTTCCTCAATGCAAATGGAACTTTTCTACATGCATGCACAACTGGAGTAATTTTGTCATTGGTACATATTGTGTGTTCTCCTGGTAAACATCCAAGACCCTCAAACACATCCTCATACTCAGCCAGTAGCGATTCCTGGTCATTTTCAGTCTGTGATGTCACTACATACACTCTTTTCAGCAAATTGAGCTTTTCACATGCATGGATTCCTAGAATAGGCTGTACACTCTTTTCCACAATCAACAGCTGTGCTCTGAACTGTTTTCCTTTGTGCTGTAAAGTTACTATGCAGCTTCCTTTGACTGGTACATTCTCCCCAGTATAACCAGTAACCTTAATTTTCACCGGGTGTATTTTGCTCTTCACCTTCAGTGTTTTGTAGTCATCCAGCGACAACAGGTTTACCTGTGCTCCAGTATCAAGCTTGAATGGTATTATAGTTTCATTCACAGTTAATGGCACAATCCATTCAGCTTTTACTGCATTGCATATTTCCACAGAATCAACAAAGAATTCTTCAATCTCCTCCTTGACTGTGTGAACCTTTTTCTTTGTAGCCTCGGCTTTGCAGCATTTTGAGAAATGATTATTTTTCCCACAGTTGTTACATGATTTGCCATATGCAGGGCAATTTTTCGGCTTGTGGATAAATCCACATTTTCCACATGTAGTGTTTTGATTTCTCTCTTTTGCTTGTTTTTGTTTTGTAAGGCGTTGTGTGTGTTGCTCCTCTCTTTTTATGGCATGCACTAACGTCTCATCCCTGCGCAGCTCTTTAGCTTGTGCTCTGGTGGTTTCAGCTGCTCTACACATATTCACTGCTTTCTCCAAAGTTAAATCTTGCTCACGCAGCAATCTCTCCTTGAGTCCATTATCAAGTATGCCACAGACTATCCTGTCTTTCACTAGTGAGTCTTTCAGATTTTCAAATTCACATGTTTTGCTCAGTGTGTTCAGCTCAGCCAAATACTGGTCAAAACTGACTCCCTGTTTCTGATCATGAGAGAAAAACTTGTATCTCTCAAACGTGACGTTCTGGCTTGGTACAAAGTACTCCTCAAATTTAGCCATTAGCACAGGCAATGTCAAGTTTGCCTCGTCTAATTGAAAGCTATTGTAAACGTCCAATGCATCCTCTCCAAGAACGTGCAGAAAAATGGAAGCTTTCAATTTGTCATCATCTCCCCCTGCTCCACTGGCTGCTAGGTAGATATTGAATCTCTGCTTGAAACGTTTCCAATTGTCAGCTAAATTGCCTGTTAACTGCATAGGAGTAGGAGGACTAAGCCTATCCATGACGGAAAACCAGAATTTCTCCTACTTCAGTATGTTGCTCGTCAATAGATTCAAATGCAGCCTCGCTCTCGCTGCTGTCTCTCGCTGCTGCGGCTCGTTACCCGCACAATTGCAAGCTAGCGTCTTCGACTACTCACGTCACTTGTGGTAGAATGTTCAATGTTCTTCGTGGAAATTACTCATTTAATTTCTCTGTCTCGTCATAGCGACTACCAATCTGACACCATGTTATGTTTGTTCCTTATATAATGCCAACCCTGGCGTAGGTTTAACTACTTTTTAATGAACATGAACTTCAGCTAGCAAACTCCGTTCTTAAGCCATGCAAGGCAATCTTCCACCACCACCACCACCACCACGTGACCCCCCGCCTAGCCTGCTGGGTAACGTAGTCTAAATGTTATTAACACATAACAACACAGATAGATAGATAGATAGATAGATAGATAGATAGATAGATAGATAGATAGATAGATAGATAGATAGATAGATAGATAGATAGATAGATAGATAGATAGATAGATAGATAGATAGATAGATAGATAGATAGATAGATAGATAGATAGATAGATAGATAGATAGATAGGTACTTTATTGATTCCCGGGGTGGAAATTTCATTGCCAAGCAGCTACAACAAAACACAGGGCAGGTGCAAAATGCCACAACGAAAGTACACAAAAGACAGATACACGGTACATGATACATAGAGCGGCAGTATGAAAAAGTATAGAAATACAAGATATCTGGAGTGCAAAAAAATAAAAGCTATAAAAGAGACATTGCATAGTATGGGTGGTTGGCTGAATATGTACACTATACATTGGTGGATGTTGGATGGTTAACTATACTATACAGGTTGATGGCAGAGAAATACTTCAGTAGCTAAAAATGCGTATGATATGAGCGAGGGTAATAATAGTTTACTTAATAGACAGACTGGGTAAATGAACAGGTAAGTGAACATTTTGCATGGTTAAATTAGCTGTACAGTTAGGTATACAGTTATATTTACAGATAAGTGAATACTTGCGTGGTTACACAAACTGTACAGGTAAATGACAGGAAGAGATACTTTAATAGCTAAATGTGTGTATGATATCATTTGGGGTAATAATAGTAATTCCCTTAAAATACAGTCCATAGTGCGCAGGGTTTAATTACAGACAACTGCATGTATTGCACATTTGATATACTAAAAGCAATGAGAAAAGGTGCAACGGGCAGGATACTAATATGCATTCCTGAGTGAATGCCTACGTAGGTTAAGTCCAATAATTACTTACAATATTGCATGTGATATGCTATAACAACTGTACATGAGTATGTATATACAGACCTGTATGAATAAATAGGTCCTGAGTGGATCAGTGCGGACGGACCAGAGTTACCCACGGATGGATGCATAATTGTTAAACTAGGTCCTAGCACCCCAACAGTTCCAGATCTATGTTGCCGACGGCACGGCACCCCGGTGAGGCATTATATAGTCTAATAGCCGCCGGCAGGAAGGACCTCCTGTAGCGCTCTCTGGCACACCGTGGTGGGATCAGTCTGTGACTGAAAGTGCTCCTCTGCGTCATAACCATAGCGTGCAGAGGGTGGGTGACGTTGTCCGTTGCCCCCCCGCACACCACTGCAAAAAAGATGGCACTGGCCACCACAGACTGGTAGAAGGTATGCAGTAGTTTAATGCACACGTTGAAGGACCTGAGCCTCCTCAGAAAGTAGAGTCGGCTCTGATTGGAGCAGAATTAGAGGCCTGACTGGAGCAGAATAGAAATAGGCATCACATTGACAGAATCTGTCTAAATGTTCAAATCAAATTATGGACAGGTGAAACATTTGAATCATAAACTTTATCTACAGAAAACATTAACAGCATTTTTGTGTCTGTGTTTCGATGTCAAAAAGTAAGGGTTTGACACAAGCTCAAACAAAAACTGGATACATTCTTGCTGTTGTGGTCCCTGATGAGGTTTTTGTACAGTGTGTATGTAGGTTTCCTGCCACTGAGGGCCTGGATTATGTGCCCATAAAGTTCATGAATGTAAACTTTCCAGTAATATACCACTTGATATCAACCAACTGAGAGATAAGTGGTGTCAATCCTGGTTCTCTTCCTAACTCATTGACCTTCGACAATTTGTCAATATAAATAATCACAGATCACAGTGTGTAGCTGTCACTCAAGGTGTCCCCCAGGGGTCAGTGCTCGGACCACTCCTCTTCATTATATACCTCCTTCCTTTGGGGTTGATCATGCGACACCACAACATCAACTTTCACTGCTCTGCCGATGACACCCAGCTCTACCTCTCCACCAAACCCACCTCCTCCCTACCACCCATCTCCCTCATCACTTGCCTTCAAGATATCAGTTAAAATGATAACACACAGCACAACAAGATTTGTGTATACTAAAAAAACATCCTCCTCCTTCTAGTTTTGAATGAACCATCTCTTCTCAAACTTTTGAAGCCCCTCCCCAAAATACAGAGAGTTGTCAGATGAGCAGAAGTAACAGCAGACTTCTTGTTGCTGCTTGATGCCACTGTCACATCCTCAAAATAAAGGGCTGCAATGGAATATGATTACCTTAGTCTCCCTCTATTGGATATTGTATTAAACTGTGTTATTTATCTCCATTAATTATCTTGATTTCAGGTTAACAGATTTGGCAGAAGGACCTGACCTGTCTACTGTGATGTCATAGGGGAAAACATTGCTTGCAGATCTGTAAAATAATTAATCTATTCAACATGAGGTATTCATTCATTCACAGTTTTTTTGGTTTTCCTATTTATATCTCAAATCTAAAGTATAAATCAGCAACACAGTCAGATAGCCTTGTCCATTCAATTATTATTTATTGAAAAGCTTCCATTGTTCATTTTCAGTGTATGTGTTTTCTCTATAATAATTAAGCAACAATTAGTTAAAGATGAGATAAACCATTGAGAGATAATGTTCCATCATACCGAAGCACAATACAGCAAGAACCAGCCAGATGATCAGACAGAGTACCATGGTTATGCAGAACACAGAGAGTGACTGTGAGTTACAATAACAGGTACAGATCCTCTCAGGGCCGGAGTGGGGCCACTTTTCAGCCCGGGAGTTTCAGGCCCAAGACCGGCACACTTTTTGTCATGGTGGAATACCAAATTAGCATTTTTTCCAAATTGGATAAATGAAGCAACAGTTCAGCTCTTACTATTGTGTAGTTTTTATTAATACCATGGTGCAACAAATAATGTAAAGGTTAAATAATAATTCACTTAGAAGTTAACAGAAAATATTCCACTATTCCACAAGGATAGGTTGAAAAATTAACAAAAGCAGAAAGAAAGAAAGAAAGAAATTAAGCATTTGAAATGTATCTCACTCTTCCACAAAGAGGCATATTGAACTAATGTTTACAGTTCAAGTCACAGTACAGTTTACAGTTACATTGCGAATAGCAGCAACAGCATCTACAGCATCAGTAGCCGCCTAAGCAGTGCACTGGTTTCAGCCACTTTATTGATAACTGTGTCGTTGCTTATAGACATGTGGATTTCCTTCTCTGTGCACATTAACATGAAAGCCTCCAAGTTGTCCTGACTCAATGAGCTTCGTAGCCTATTCTTCACAAATTTTAAAGTTGAGAAGCTTCTCTCACATGCAACCTGTGTGATGGACAAAGTCAACAGAAACTTATATGCTAACCCAATTACATGATAGGCATCTGTGAGGAGGTTATACTGTGAGAGTATTAAATGGACACAAATGGCACAGTTTTTGCAGGAGGAACAGGTCCTGCTTTCAAGTTCCATCTCTGGTTCTTCCATATATGGCACTCCACCACTATCGTCCTGACCTTCCTGTGTCACCTCACTACATGTCCTGACAGTATAACCTTCAAGAGAGGACTGTTTCAGTCTTCCCCACTGGTATGCCAGGCTAGAAAGCTCAGTTTGTAATGTGCTAACAGTAGCTCTGTCATCAAACCTAAGCAGACATTTGCTGATTTCCTGGAGTGCTGAGTTAGGGAGCGCATTTATCTTAATTTCAGGAAAGTTTTTAGGGTCAAGACAAGCAAAATCTGAGGCAAGTTTTGCATTTGCTGAAAACCTCCTATCTATGCTACCTGCCACAGTGTCCAGAATAACATTATGGACATTCACCTCAAAGGCAGCATCAGATGAGGCTACTGGTTCATCATCTAAAAGCTCTCCTGGCATTCTTTTCTTTTTTCGGACATGCTTCTCTGGAAGTGCAGTCTGCACAACTAGTTCATAGTTGTCCATCTCTTCCAGCTTTTCATTGGCCCAACTCACAAACTTATCAGCTGCCACTTTCACTCCCTCAAAGTCCATGACATATTTTTTGAGGTTATCCTTTGTCCCCTCAACCAGACGCTGAGCTGACAAAATATCCATTCCGTGTGTCTGTAGGTACTTGGAGAGGGGGGATGTATGTTGGAAAATGCGAAGGAAAGTTTGAGCAATAAGGATAATCTCATATTTGAGAAGATGTTCAATTAATCCTTTTGCTTTGACCCTCACTGTTGACTTCATACTTCTATCTTCCTCAACAGAGGCTAGGGTCAGCAGCAGGTCAACAAACAATGCATCCTGGGGATTACCAAAACTCCCAAAGACCTTAGTGAGAGCTTGATCCTTAGCCCACCACCTGGTTTCCCCTATTGGGCTCAGTCTCCTGCGACGTTTGTCCTCACTTGTCTCTTCCCAAGTCTGCATACGTTTATAAGACTCCCTGAGGAAAACTGCCACATCATTAAGTAGTGAGAAGAGAGATGCACTCTCTATGACACTGCCTGTTGTGTCTGCCAGTACCAGATTTAAAACATGTGCATAACACCAGACATGAATTTGTGTTGGAGACTGTTCAGACAGGAATGCAGAGAACCCTTTATACGGTCCCTGCATATTTGCTGCACCATCAGTGGAGTTGCCCACACACATGCCAATGTCAATGCCCGGTTTGTCTAATGTGTTCTTTAGTAGCTGTGTCAGATATTTACCTGTGGATTTTTCACAGTTCACCACAGCAACCAACCGCTCATGAACTACATCTGTGACATATCTGACAATGATAGCACACTGGTCCTTTGATGTGACATCTTGAGTAACCTCATCTGAAACTGCCCTTTATGACCTGGCTGAGAGCATCCACAACTTTCCCAACAATGTCCTTTGATAGCAGAGTCACAAGAGATCCTCTACCTTTTGCACCAGTGTCATGATGCTTCTTGCTTTGCTCAATACTGCTAATGTGCTGTTGAAGGCACAGATCATAACGACTCAAAAGTATTACCAACTCTAGAAAGTTGCCATGATTGACTGCAGTATCTTCTAGTGTATAAGCAGCCTCTGCTTTATCCCCTCTGTAACTAAGTCCACATTTGCCAATTACTTTTATCACATCTATTATGCGTTCCATCACCTGATGCTTCTTCTTCACCTGCTCATGATGTAAAGACCGGGAACACCACAAGTGTGACTGTGCCATTTTGTACAAAATAAACGTTTTTCAAAACAAATTTCCTGGTGAAAAATTAAAGTAGACTAGTGTGATCAACAGTGCCAATTTGTTTCATATTTTATGTAATATTTACAAATTTATTGAAGATTGAATCCAATATTGGGTGATTATATAGCATAACAAGTGATTTATAAGCTATTTTTTGTAGGCCGGTAATTTTTGACCGGGAACACAAAAGGTGTTATAGGGTTTTGAACACAACCTGAGGGTTAAATAACTTTAATTCATATTGTTTACTCTGGTATCCTCTCTACCTGTCCCTGTAGTCATCATGGCCTCCTCATTTCCAGCGGGGGACTGGCTTATCTGCTGCTCAGAAGCTATTAAATAATAATTAAGAGGTCATTTTACTGCATACACAGATCAAGCTTGAGTTTTGTTATCAATATTAAATTGCATAATATTTGCAAAGTCTATGAATCGCCATGTATTGGGTGTTATAAAAAGGCTAATATTTTAATTAAATGTTATATTTTGCTTGTGAATAGGTTGACAACGCCTACAACGGTATTAGCCGAATAATTAAGTTGCAGCGTTGCTAATGCTAATCATTACTAGGTCTATCTCTCTTTACCTTGTGTTTGTCCTCTTGAAAATAAATCTGTAAACTTGGCACATTTGGCAGCATCCTCCTCCAATGTCTTTCTTTTTTTCAACCTGGCTTTTTCAGCCCCTCCTGGTCTCTTCCTCCCATCCATCCTCCCTGACAAGTACCGTAGGGCCGGCCCAGAGAAAACATTTAGGAAAAGACGGGCTATGGACCCAACCAACTCTATGGGAGGGGAGGGGAGAACTCCCTCATATGGTACAACCCATGCAGAAGCTGTGCGCTGCGGTGTCAGAATGCGGAACGTGTGTAGCCTAATGTAACTAACGTGACAAATGTAATAAAAAAAATTGAGAATCGGGAGTTCTCCCGATTCTCCCGAATACCCAACCCGGGCCTGGATCCTCTCTCTCTCTTCCATGTCCATCTCAGCCTGTATATCACCATCAACTGACAGACATGAAGGAGGAGCTTGTTGTAAAGAAATGTATGGGTCAATGTTACCTCATCAATTTTACATATTAGCACTATTTGCAGTACATTAGACAAAGTTAAAAGCTTACTTCTAGCACACATAAAATGGAAAGTAGCCTAAAGCAATTGTCAATTACATAAATGTTCCAGGATGTGAGTATGATAAACTTACAAAGAAATATATGTTTGAAAGGTACAGTTATTCTATTAGAATTCAGGTACAAAGACTTGTGTAGCCTACAGAGTATCAAATTCAGGTCTACTACTGTATATAAAGTATATTGAAATACATTTTGTACTTAAGTCCTAACTTTTCATTAGTACTATATGTTTCTATGGACACATGTGAACCAAATAGTTTCTCTAAGGGGGCTGTATATCCTGTTGTCACAGTGGGCCTCAGAGCACAGTAGTACAGAGCAGAGTCAGACAGCTGTAACCTCTGGATCGTCAAGCGAACTGATTATGCTGTGACATTCAGAAGGTCATCAAATCTCTCCTTGAACTCAGTAGCAGTTTCTCCAGCAGAAATCCCTTCTCAGCATAAACATTGAGTTTCTATTTGTTTGTTGTTTGTACCAGAAGAGATATGGTGATCTATCAGTTGTATCAAATGTACAACTGAGTTTTGTTGGTTGTCCTTCTACAACCGTTACGTCTTCTGTTGGCTGTGTTACACTCTCTTCTGCTCTGCACCCTGAAAAGAAAGATAAATATATCTTCACAACATATAACAATAATGTATATAAATACAATGAACAAATGCACAGAAAGAGACAGATGGACAGAGTGATGTTATACCAAAGCAGCATGCAGCCAGAACATGCAGGATCAGCCAGTTTGTCATGACTAGTCAGTCAGTTTGAAGTGTAAAAGGTAAGGAGCAGAACAATGCTGATCTATCTTTCACAGAGCTTTGACTTCCTCTGTCCTACTGTTGATGCTTCATGTTGTTCTGTATTACATACAGTAGTAGACCATGGGGAGGTGTCTGTCTGTATGGCACCCTCTCATTCAGGGGTGTGTGTGCTTTGTTAGGTTGCCCCCTTCAGGTTGACTTTCATACTACACCACCAAAATGTGTGAATTGTGAATAGGCCCAACAATAAATAATAATAATAATAATAATAATAATAACAATATTGTTGAACTTTGTCATATTCCCATGTGCTTTTCCAACCAATATCAACATGTCTAAGTGGAATTGAAGACTACTGATTAAAGAGTGAAGGAAACATCTTTCTCAAAGTTCATTGAATATGAAGACAGAGAAACACTAGACCACCTGGTGATTTCTCACAGCACAGGTGTGACCACATTTCTCTGATCTCAACCTCTGACATTATTACATCAAATTGTGGTTTGATTTGACATTTTTAACCCTGCTTCATCAAAGCATTTGTGGTCTGCATGTTTTTGTACAGCGTCTTATAGACTTTGTATCACTGTGTATCATCTCTGAGAGCACAGTAGTAGAGAGCTGTGTCTGCCAGGGTTAGACTTGTTATAATCAGTTCAGTTGAACTATGAGACGTTGTGGATTTATATCTCTTATTAAGGATATATTCAATAGAGCTCCTTGATCTGGAACCTTTATACAGTAGAAACTGAGGAGCCTGGTTAGGATCATGCCTGTACCAGTAAAGCAGAGGATAATCGCTGCTGCTTATATCATATGAGCAGCTCAGAGTCACAGATTCTCCCTCTGTTCTGATGACTTCATGGCTTATAGAAGTAATTTGATCCCCAGCTATCAGTTCTGTGAGAAAAAATAGAGTAAAACAAATTTAACAAATGATACATCCTGTAATAACAATGTATATAAATAAAATGTACAAATTCACAGAAACAGTTCTCTGATTTCTTTACTTCATCAATAGATGTTTTACTACCAATACCATAATAATAATCTGATTATCAGGATAAAAGAAGTTAAAATGTTTATGTATTGTTTACCTGTAGTCATAATCAGAATGATCAAAATACTGATTGATTTCTCCATCTTCAGAATGATGTTTTCATGAATTCACTCTCCTCTGAAATGTTCTTCTGTGTGTCACTGTGTGAGGTGTACAACCCTGCTAACGCCACACCCACCATAGAAGTAAGGCTTGCATGTTTTCTACACTAGTTCCAAGGCTACACTAGTTTTTGTAGGGGGTTGTATATCCTGTTGTCACAGTGGACCTCAGAGCACAGTAGTACACAGCAGAGTCAGACAGCTGTACCCTCTGGATCGTTAAGGGAACTGATTTGGTGATAGAACTGAGATGGGCATCAAATCTCTCCTTGAATCTATCATCAATATCCCCTGGTCCAATGACATCCTTCCGCAAAACATATTGAGGGTATTTGTTTGTGGATTGAATGTACCAGAAGAGAGATGGAGCTGATAAACTGGTGTTATATTCACAGCTGAGAGACTTGTCTTCTCCTTCATTAGCAGTTACTTCTCTCTCTGACTGAGTAACGCTGTCTGCTCCTCTCCATTCTTGAAACAAAGAAGAATACCTTTGTGAAGAATGTCAGTATTCAAGTAACTTCAGGATATTGAGAAGAAGATAATGAGAGCCGTATCCTACCAAAGATCAGTGCAGCAAGAACAACAGAGGACCACAGCCAATGTCTCATACTTTTTTAAATGTTTTATTTATTTAACCTGGGGGAAACACATTGAGACCTAGGTCTCATTTACAAGTGTGCCCTGGGAACACAACCAAACAAATGGCACACATTCATTCAGAGCATTACAGATTATTAGACATACATAGTTAGTTAAAACAAACACATTCATCAGAATAAAAGCCTTTAGCCAATACAACAAACCGACCCATAGGCACTAAGGCATCCAAACAGAGTACCGACTGGATATTATTCCAAACATTAGATGCTAGACATGTAAAAGCAGATCTACCAAGCTCTGTGTTTACCAAGGGAGTCATTAAAGTTAACCATGCATGTGACCTAATATTATAATCAGGGACTCTAACCTTCAACAGAGATGACAAATAAATTGGAAGTTTATGGAGAAGGGCTTTATAGACAAACAAAGAGTAGTGCAATAATCTACTGGTTTTTAATGAGGTCCAGCCAACCCTTATAAAATGCAGTGATGGGTATTAAAGCTGGCAGATGTAATAAAACGAAGGGCACTATGATAAACAGAGTCGAGGTCTCTTAAGGTGGTTACTGTTGCACTTTGGTATATAGTATCTCCATAATCAAGAACAGGTAAAAAAGTTGATTGTACAATTAACTTCCTTCTAGACAGGGAGAAGCAGATTTTTTTCTATATATGAACTCAACCTTACATTTAAGTTTCTTAATAAGCTCAGCTATGTGTTTCTTAAAGGATAGATCACTGTCTATCCAAATGCCAAGATATTTGTAAGCAGGTACAAGGTCAATCATAGTACCATTCATTGAATGAAGATGCATCATATTTGCAATAGGTTTATGGGACTTTGAGAAATTCATGTATTTCATTTTCCCAGTATTTCAAATAAGCTTTCAATTTGAAAGGGCAACTTGAACAGCTATAAAATCAGACTGCAAGCTCGATACTGCTAGGTCAATAGTCGGAGCAGTAGCATAAATAATAGTATCGTCAGGATACAGGTGATGAGCACAGGTTTTGACAGTTTGCCCAATATCATTTATATATAATGAAAAAAGAACAGGTCCCAAAATGTATCCCTGTGGAACAGCTTTACGTACCTCAAGAAAATCAGACATAACTCCATCAGACAGTATTGCCTGAGTACGGTCTTTGAGATGGTCACAAAACCAGGTACAAGCATCAGGACAGCTTTTCTAATAGAATACAATGATCAACAGTGTCAGGTCAATAAACACAGCAGCAACACTCTTCTTA
The DNA here is from genome assembly GCA_023634145.1 of Thymallus thymallus. Taxonomy (NCBI): domain Eukaryota; kingdom Metazoa; phylum Chordata; class Actinopteri; order Salmoniformes; family Salmonidae; genus Thymallus; species Thymallus thymallus. Next base: position 19,801,342 of record CM042382.1, on the reverse strand, counting down.
GCATCTAGGACATTGAAAATATCGTTCACAACTAATGTAGTTGCTGTAATAGTACTACGCCCTGGTCTGAACCCAGACTTATTAACATTTAAAATACATTTCTCACTTAGGTAGTATCTGGTTATTTACTAATTTTTCAAAATTTTTGGAAGATCGCTGCAATCTCCACCCTTATGTAGGTGCAACACATAAGCAGTTTTCCATATTTTAGGAATGAATCCTACTTATCATAGGATACAAAGACCAAGACACACTGATGTTGCAATATAGAAACTGGTGTGTTCTCTTGATTCCTGTCTTTGTAACAGAACAGACCTAGACCTTGCAGCACAGTACAGAGGGGATGTTCAAATAGACAAGTCATTTCAGAGTAGAAAGAAACACTCACATGGTAATGTGGCCCCCTTGTGGTTGATGCTGGCTTTCCCATTACTCTGTACACAATACTGAGTATCACAATAATTCTAGTTAGACTACTGATTGTATATTTTCTAATCCATGAGATATTTAAGTATTATTTATTTGTAATGGAGAATAATCATAATCATCATTTTCATCATTTTTTATTTTACCATTATTTAACAAGATAGTTAAGAACTATTTACACTGACGGCCTACATTGTTCTACAGGGTCAGCCATAGTAGTACAGTGCACCTGGAGCAAATTAAGTGCCTTGCTCAAGGGCACATGGAAAGGTTTTTCACCTTGTCGGCTCGTGTATTCGAACCAGCGACCTTTTTGGTTACATCATCATCATCATCATCATCATCATCATCATCATCATCATCATCATCATCATCATCATCACTATGATACCTGTACAGTTTATGTAACCATGCAGAATATTCACTTACCTGTTCATTTAACCAGTCTGTCTATTAAGTAAACTATTATTACCCTCGCTCATATCATGTGCATTTTTAGCTATTGAAGTATTTCTCTGCCATCGACCTGTATAGTATAGTTAACCATCCAACATCCACCAATGTATAGTGTACATATTAAGCCAACCACCCATACTATGCAATGTCTTTTTATAGCTTTTTTTACACTCCAGATATCTTGTATTTCTATACTTTTTCATACTGACGCTCTATGTATCATGTACCGTGAATCTGTCTTTTGTGTATTTGTGGCATTTTGCACCTGCTCTATGTTTTGTTGTAGCTGCTTGACAAAGAAATGTCCCCCTCGGGGATCAATAAAGTATCTATCTATCTATCTATCTATCTATCTATCTATCTATCTATCTATCTATCTATCTATCTATCTATCTATCTATCTATCTATCTATCTATCTATCTATCTATCTATCTATCTATCTATCTATCTATCTATCTATCTATCTATCTATCTATCTATCTATCTTACCATCATCTGCTACCACTCGTCTTGGTAGTATCAGGGATGTAGTGAGAAGGTTACTGTGTCAATTTCAAAGTGGTGTTGTATACTGTACAGACAGGTGTATTGTCATAGTGTAGCTCAGTTTGTTTTTGTAAGGGGGCTGTATATCCTGTTGTCACAGTGGGCCTCAGAGCACAGTAGTACACAGCAGAGTCAGACAGCTGCACCCTCTGGATCGTCAAGGGGACTGATTTTGAGTTGGCATCTAGATCGGCATGAAATCTCTCCTTGAACTCAGTAGCATTGTCCCCAGTTCCAAATTTGTGCCGCTTAAGCATATACTTGGGGTAGTCGTTTGCTCGCTGTTTGTACCAGAATAGATATTGACTTGCATAGTCAATATCTATTCTGGTAGCCATCTCAACTCCTTTTGGCTGTGACACACTGTCTCCTCTGCATTCTGGAGAGAAAATAAACACTATGTTGAAAAAATGTAATTTATACCCATTAAATCATTGGAAGCATATAGAGTGTGCAACTTTCTCTAATTTACATGACAACATAAAGGGATAATTATAGCAATGGCATTAAGCAAATGAAATAATAGTTATCATACCACAACATAATGCAGAAAGAATCAGAATATTCTTCAGCCAGGGTCCCATGTCTGCTACTGTGAGATCAATGGGAGAAGAGTAAAACCCTGATGTAGCTTGGTCATGATGAGACTATGAGATCCTTGTCTCCTCCTCTTTTGGTGCTTTGTCAAACATTGAGAATCCTGTGACAAACACTACTACAGAGCAAGATGTGAAATTCAGCCTGGAATCAAACCTCTTCTTGAACTCATCACTATTGCTCCCTTCTGAATAACGATCTCTTCTCAGGACATACTGAGGAGAGTCTCTAGTTAACTGGATGTACCAGAAGAGATCAGGAGATGTAGTACTGGTAGTGTAGTTACAGCTGAGTGTTACCAGTCCTCCTTCAAGGACAGTAACATGTCCACTCTGCTGGTCAACAGCCTCTTCACCTTTGCAATCTGAAAAATATATATTTGGGGGTTTTATAATACATAATAGGCTAAGATTCAGAGAATGAGAATGTAGAAAGGAGAAGCACTATACAGTACCTGCATTTAGCCCATACAAATGCATTGAATTACAGATTCACTACATGGAACAAAATAGACAGTAGTCTGTCAAATAAATCAAAAAGAAGTTTGTTCTGAAGTGTCTGTCCTATATCTGAGAGATATAAGAAAGATAATATGTTTGTTGTAAAAAAAAAAAAAAATGTTGGCCACTAAACATTTTTACTTGAGTCTCACTTTTCCAAAGAGGGGTCATTTTAGTGTGTAGCCCGAACTGTTCTGACGCTACAGACAGAAGTTGTCCGAGTCCCAGGACGCTTGTGTGGGTCATAGACCAAAACGGACAACACCATTGAGTTCTTCAGAGTCTCATCTTTCCATAGAGGGGTCATAATAGTTTGTAGTTTGTCGGACGCTACAGATGATTTTGGTCTGACAAACACCGTTCTAGCACTGTCACTTTTTACCGCAGACACATCCGATGCAAAAAAACAGACCGATTTTAATGGGGATTTTTTTATTATGCTCATTAGATTTCCGTGGGGGCGCTGACATCAAATCTAGTTCTTTAAAACAGTGGTCAAGTCAACTGATGATTGGTTTTATGATTGAAACCAATGACTGACCCTGGATGCAACCATGACGATAATCCCTGTCTTCGCAGTGCACATTAACGTAAATGCTGGGCAATGACATCATCATGCAGTGGTGTAAAGTAAAAATACTTTAAAATTCTACTTAAGTAGTTTTTTGGAGTATCTGTACTATAAGTGTATACTTTTACTTCACAACATTCCTATGAATGTACTTTTTACTCCATACATTTCCCCTGACACCCAAAAGTACTTGTTACATTTATAATGTTAACAGGACAGGAAAATGGTCCAATTCACACAGAGAACATCCGTGATCATCCTACTGCCTCTGATCTGGCGGACTCACCAAACACAAATGCTTCATTTGTAAATGATGTCTATGTGTTGGAGTGTGTGCCTGGCTATATGCAAATAAATAATAAAAAATGTAATAATTGAGCCATCTGGTTTGCTTAATGTAAGGAGTAAAAAATGATTCATACTTTTGATACTTAAGTATATTTTTGCAATTATATTTACAAAAACAAATACTTTTTGACTTTTACTTAATTAGTATTTTAACTGGGAGACATTCACTTGAATTTATTTCAACTGGCTGATTTACTTATATGAACTGTAACTCAGTTAAAGCTTTGAAATTGTTGCATGTTGCGTTTATATTTTTGTTCAGTGTATAAAATAATTGCAAATTGTGATTACAAGAAGAACAAAAATCCTGAATCCTGGCTCATCCCCAACTACAATATTTCCCGTCAAGATAGAACTGCCAAAGGAGGTGAAGTTGCAATCTATTGCAGAGATAACCTGCAGAGTTCTGTCATACTGTCCAGGTCTGTGCCCAAACAGTTTGAGCTTCTACTCTTAAAAATCCACCTTTCCAGAAATAAGTCTCTCACTGTTGCTGCCTGTTACAGACCCCCCTCAGCCCCCAGCTGTGCCCTGGACACCATATGTGAATTGATTGCCCCCCATCTATCTTCAGAGTTTGTACTGTTAGGTGATTTAAACTGGGATATGCTTAACGCCCCGGCTGTTCTTCAATCTAAGATAGATGCCCTCAATCTCACACACATTATCAAGGAACCCACCAGGTACAACCCTAAATCCGTAAACATGGGTACTATCATAGATATCTTTCTGACCAACTTGCCCTCCAAATACACCTCCTCTGTTTTCAACAAGGATCTCAGCGATCACTGCCTCATTGCCTGCGTTCGTAATGGGTCCGCGGTCAAACGACCACCCCTTATCACTGTCAAACGCTCCCTAAAACACTTCTGCGAGCAGGCCTTTCTATTCGATCTGGCCCGGGGTATCCTGGAAGGATATTGACCTCATCCCGTCAGTAGATGATGCCTGGTTGTTCTTTAAAAGTGCTTTCCTCACCATCCTAAATAAACATGCTCCTTTCAAAAAATGTTGAACTAAGAATAGATATAGCCCTTGGTTCACCCCAGACTTGACTGCCTTTGACCAACACAAAAACATCCTGTGGCGCACTGCATTAGCATCGAATAGCCCCCACGATATGCAACTTTTCAGGGAAACCAGGAACAAATATACACAGTCAGTTAGAAAAGCAAAGGCCAGCTTTTTCAAACAGAAATGTGCATCCTGTAGTACTAATTCCAAAAAGTTCTGGGACACTGTAAAGTCTATGGAGAATAAGAGCATCTCCTCCCAGTTGCCCACTGCATTGAGACTAGGAAACACTGTCACCACCGATAAATTCACAATAATTGAAAATTTCAACAAGCATTTTGCTACGGCTGGCCATGCTTTCCACCTGGCTACCTCTACCCCGGCCAACAGCTCTGTATCCCCCGCAGCAACCTGCCCAAGCATTTTGCTACGGCTGGCCATGCTTTCCACCTGGCTACCTCTACCCCGGCCAACAGCTCTGTATCCCCCGCAGCAACCTGCCCAAGCCCCCCCCCCCCCCCCCCCCCCGCTTCTCCTTCACCCAAATCCAGACAGCTGATGTTTTGAAAGAGCTGCTAAATCTGGAACCCAAAAAATCTGCTGGGCTAGACAATCTGGACCCTTTCTTCCTAACATTATCAGCCAAAATTGTTGCAACCCCTATCACCAGCCTGTTCAACCCCTCTTTTGTATCGTCTGAGATCCTAGAGATTGGAAAGCTGCCACGGTCATCCCCCTCTTCAAAGGGGGAGACACTCTAGACCCAAACTGTTACAGACCTATATCCATCCTGCCCTGCCTTTCTAAAGTCTTCGAAAGCCAAGTTAATAAACAGATCACTGACTTCTTCGAATCCCACCGGACCTTCTCTGCTATGCAATCTGGTTTCCGGGCTGGTCATGGGTGCACCTCAGCTATGCTCAAGGTACTTAACGATATCATAACCGCCATCGATAGAAGACAGTACTGTGCAGCCGTCTTCATCGACCTGGCCAAGGCTTTCGACTCTGTCAATCACCGCATTCTTATTGGCAGACTCAACAGCCTTGGTTTCTCAAGTGACTGCCTCGCCTGGTTCTCCAACTACTTCTCAGACAGAGTTCAGTGCGTAAAATGGAGGGCCTGCTGTCCGGTCCCCTGGCAGTCTCTATGGGGGTGCCACAGGGTTCAATTCTTGGGCCAACCCTATTCTCTATATACATCAACGATGTCGCTCTTACTGCTGGTGACTCTCTGATCCATCTCTACGCAGAAGACACCATTCTGTATACATCTGGCCCCTCTTTGGACACTGTGTTAACTAACCTTCAAAAAAGCTTCAATGCCATACAACACTCCTTCCGTGACCTCCAACTGCACTTAAATGCTAGTAAGACTAAATGCATGCTCTCAATAAAGTACCTATCTATCTATCTATCTATCTATCTATCTATCTATCTATCTATCTATCTATCTATCTATCTATCTATCTATCTATCTATCTATCTATCTATCTATCTATCTATCTATCTATCTATCTATCTATCTATCTATCTATCTTCAATAGAACGTTGCCCGCACCCGCCCACCGGACTATCATCACTACCCTCGACGGGTCTGACTTAGAATATGTGGACAACTACAAATACCTAGGCGTCTGGTTAGACTATAAACTCAACTTCCAGATTCATATTAACCATCTCCAATCCAAAATTAAATCTAGAATCGGCTTCCTATTTGGCAACAAAGCCTCATTCACTCATGCTGCCAAACATGCCCTTGTAAAACTTACCATCCTACCGATCCTTGACTTCGGCGATGTCATTTACAAAATAGCCTCCAACACTCTACTCAGTAAATTGGATGTAGTCTATCACAGTGCCATCCGTTTTGTTACCAAAGCCCCATATACTACCCACCACTGCGACCTGTATTCTCTCGTTGGCTGGCCCTCACTACATATTCGTCGCCAAACCCACTGGCTCCAGGTCATCTATAAGTCTTTATTAGGTAAATCCCCACCTTATCTCAGCTCGCTGGTCACCATAGCAACACCTACCCGTAGCATGCGCTCCAGCAGGTACAGTGGGGAGAACAAGTATTTGATATACTGCCGATTTTGCAGGTTTTCCTACTTACAAAGCATGTAGAGGTCTGTAATTTTTATCATAGGTACACTTCAACTGTGAGAGACGGAATCTAAAACAAAAATCCAGAAATTCACATTGTATGATTTTTAAATAATTAATTTGCATTTTATTGCATGACATAAGTATTTGATCACCTACCAACCAGTAAGAATTCCGGCTCTCACAGACCTGTTAGTTTTTCTTTAAGAAGCCCTCCTGTTCTCCACTCATTACCTGTATTAACTGCACCTGTTTGAACTCGTTAACTGTATAAAAGACACCTGTCCACACACTCAATCAAACAGACTCCAACCTCTCCACAATGGCCAAGACCAGAGAGCTGTGTAAGGACATCAGGGATAAAATTGTAGACCTGCACAAGGCTGGGATGGGCTACAGGACAATAGGCAAGCAGCTTGGTGAGAAGGCAACAACTGTTGGCGCAATTATTAGAAAATGGAAGAAGTTCAAGATGACGGTCAATCTCCCTTGGTCTGGGGCACCATGCAAGATCTCACCTCGTGCGGCATCAATGATCATGAGGAAGGTGAGGGTTCAGCCCAGAACTACACGGCAGGACCTGGTCAATGACCTGAAGAGAGCTGGGACCCCATTCTCAAAGAAAACCATTAGTAACACACTACGCCGTAATGGATTAAAATCCTGCAGAACACGCAAGGTCCCCCTGCTCAAGCCAGCGCATGTCCAGGCCCATCTGAAGATTGCCAATGACCATCTGGATGATCCAGAGGAGGAATGGGAGAAGGTCATGTGGTCTGATGAGACAAAAATAGAGCTTTTTGGTCTAAACTCCACTCGCCGTGTTTGGACGAAGAAGAAGGATGAGTACAACCCCAAGAACACCATCCCAACCATGAAGCATGGAGGTGGAAACATCATTCTTTGGGGATGCTTTTCTGCAAAGAGGACAGGACGACTGCACCGTATTGAGGGGAGGATGGATGGGGCCATGTATCGCGAGATCTTGGCCAACAACCTCCTTCCCTCAGTAAGAGCATTGAAGATGGGTCGTGGCTGGGTCTTCCAGCATGACAACGACCCGAAACACACAGCCAGGGCAACTAAGGAGTGGCTCCGTAAGAAGCATCTCAAGGTCCTGGAGTGGCCTAGCCAGTCTCCAGACCTGAACCCAATAGAAAATCTTTGGAGGGAGCTGAAAGTCCGTATTGCCGAGCGACAGCCCCGAAACCTGAAGGATCTGGATGGAGGAGTGGGCCAAAATCCCTGCTGCAGTGTGTGCAAACCTGTTCAAGAACTACAGGAAATGTATGATCTCTGTAATTGCAAACAAAGGTTTCTGTACCAAATATTAAGTTCTGCTTTTCTGATGTATCAATTACCTATGTCATGCAATAAAATGCAGATTAATTACTTAAAAATCATACAATGTGATTTTCTGGATTTTTGTTTTAGATTCCGTCACTCACAGTTGAAGCGTACCTATGATAAAAATTACAGACTTCTACATGCTTTGTAAGTGGGAAAACCTGCAAAATCTGCAGTGTATCAAATACTTGTTCTCCCCACTGTATATCTCACTGGCCACCCCCAAAGCCAACACCTCCTTTGGCCGCCATTCCTTCCAGTTCTCTGCTGCCAATGACTGGAACGAATTGCAAAAATCCTTGAAGCTAGAGGTTCCTATCTCCCTCACTAACTTTAAGCATCAGCTGTTTATCGATCACTGCACCTGTATATAGCCCTTCTGTAAATAGGCCATCCTACTACCTCATCCCCATATTTTTTTTTTTAACTTCCGCTCAATTTTGCACTCCAGTATCTCTATTTGCACATCATCATTTGCGCATTCCATCATTCCAGTTTTAATGCTAATCTGTAATTTATTTAGCCACTATGGCCTATTTATTGTCTTCCTAACCTTTCTAGCCTTCCATTTTGCACTACATTTGCTCTCTGTATATAGATTTTATTTTGTGTTATTGAATGTACGTTTGTTTATTTCCCATGTGTAACTCTGTGTTGTTTTTTGTCGCACTGCCTTGCTTTGTCTTGGCCAGGTCACAGTTGCAAATGAGAACTTGTTCTCAACTGACCTATCTGGTTAAATAAAGTTACATAAAATAAAAAACAGAATATGCAATTGTGACAAGAAAGCGTTAAAACATAATGAATGTATATTCTGTTTGGTGGGAAAATTCTACAACACAGACACCTGTAAAGTGTTGACATGCTGCATGAATCACTTAAAGGAACAGGAGCAAATTGATGAGACTCTACTGACATCTATTGACTCTCACTAGTAATTTACCCTTAAATACAAGCAATGTCAAGGTTTCACCTTGTTGGGCAGAATGTTGAACACTAGATAGAACTATTGTATCATTATTATACATAGAAAACCCTTGTCACTGGACTTCAATAAAGTACCTATCTATCTTCATAATCTATCTTCATAAATGTGGAGGGCAGTCTATAGGAGGAGCACAGACAAAGAAGATCTGTCATATAACTGATCAGGAGACAGAGAGAACATCTCAGTGGTTGTGGCTGAAGAGTGAGAAGCAGAGGGAGAGGCAGGACTATGCTTTCCCATGCATTACATGAAACTGACACTGTAAATGACTCTACCAATGCAACAGACATAAGGTTCAAAATCTATATTATTATGTTTTCAACGTACCACATCAAAATAAATAAAAATAATAATATATAATAATAATAATAATAATAATAATATTAATAATAAAAAATAAATATTTTTTCACAACCCATGTCCAAATTACTTGCAAGTTTGCTTAAACCCTTGGCGCGTGTTGGAGCTAAACAAAAATTGCCGACATACATAAAGTCCCGAAGTACTCCACATTTGTAGTTATTCACTACTTGTAGATATTGCCTTAGTAAAGTATAGCAGGTGTCCTCGCAAGATCCACAGCAAGCACAGCTATCAATGCTGCCAGTACTCCGTAGCAGCAACAGACATCACGTGGAATCCCGAACTCGTCGATTGTCCAATTCTCTCCAGGTCTCGCATGATGCTAGGCTAACCTAGTGGATGGCGAATGTCTCCACAATGCGAATGCATCTCCAGTCTCCACTAGGTCTTTCTTAACAAAACAGTAATACTCTCTTATACAAATAAAATCTGGAATTCCCTTCAAAACTCTGTAGGTATGTTTTTGTTCTCACTTTATCGTCTCCTTTATTCCTTTTTCTTCACCAACACTGATAAAGTCTCTCCTCTCTTTCTTTCAACGTCTCCCTCTACTTTTTTCCAGGCCTCCTGTTAACCAGTCAACTCTCCCATTGGCCACAACTTAACAAGCTTCCTCATTGGTCAAAACTTAACAAGATATGTGGAAAACTTAAACTTAAAAGTAAACCAACCTATTCACTTGTACATTAAAGAAACATTGCTTGAAAATAAATGTATTCACAACATTACAAATCAGGAGCAGTTGGATCACCTTTTAAATCTAATACCAATTAATTATAACAAATAATCTCTATACTTGGTTTTAACAAGGGAATTACATAAAGGAGGATGTATTCTCTTGAGTAAGCCCACCCCTGACCTAAAATATGCATACGAGGAGTTTGTCATGAGCTGTCAGGTTTTTGTACAGTGTTTCTGTGTTTCCTGTCACTGTGGGCCTCAGAGCACAGTAGTACAGAGCAGAGTCTGTCACTTCAGCAGAGGAGATCTCCAGATCCACACGTTTGGCTTTTTTGTCATGATTTAGAGTGAACCCTGGAGTTTTTGCAGGCATATGTTCCATAACCAGTAACTGTGGTTCTGATTTTGGATATTGCCGATACCATTGAAGAATGGCACCAGAGGTGTAGTTACAAGAGAGAGTAACTCTGTCCTCTTCTGAAGCCACTTCTACATCAGTGTAAGGTGTTATTACCTGTTCAGAACTGAGACCTGTAAAACAATATATATATTACTTTAAACGCACATGGAATATTTAATTAATTTCAAATGCAGTTAAAAAAAACAAAAATGCATCCTCATGTTGTTCACCATCTTTCTAATCTTTGATTTGAAAAATAAATACACCTTAACATAATCACACTCAGTTTAAATGAAAATGTAATTACTTACATATCAAGACAAAGAAGAGTGAAAGTGAATATAACAACATTGTAGATGGCAGGAAGTGTAGAATAAGCACCTGCTGATGATGAAAAGCACAGCATCAACTGTCTATGATCTTCATGGTAGTATCATGTCTTATCCTGAGGATTCATGATCTAATCCTGAGTTCTATAGTTTTAGCTCCTCCTACTAACTATGTTGAAACAAATATATTTTATATTTACATTTAAAAGCAGTTTACGAATGATTTATACACTAAATACTCCACTTGATGGAGATGTGGTCAAATAAAATACATCAGATGCATGTAAATCTCTAACTAAGTGACAGGTCTGTAATACGGTTAGTGCTGAGTCAGTGAGTTATGTATCCCTGTGGTTGTCACAGTACAGTAGTACAGAGCAGAGTTTCTCACTTCATTAGAGGAGCTCTCCAGATCCACACAGGTCTTCTCTTTGTTCAGCTTAAAAGTGAGGTGAGGTTATGGAGGTTCTTACCATAGTCCTAGAGGCATGGCAGATGAAGAGGAGGAATTGGGGCCTATCCCAAACCTTAACCCTTACCTTACCCATTCAGAATTAATGCCTGACCTTAAAGAGGAACTGACAGCATTTTAACTACTTTGCAGATATGTCTAAAAAAACATACAAACATAATATCAGTCAAAATGATCAAACTTTTTATAACCCCAGTTTATAACCCTTTAGACTCCAATATAATTGTTGAATGCTGCTGTAGATTACCAAGAATTTTCAAGATAAATCAAATTTTCTCACACACTACTGTGTAGTACAGAGCACACCTAACCTTAACCCTAACCCTAATCCTAACCTTAAGTCTAATTCTAACACTATTTCTAATTCAAGTTGCTTGTTCCAGCTTCGTAACAAATCAGCTAACATTGGAAAAAAGTTAGTTAGTCTGTCAAGCAAGAAAGCAAGAGTTAATTGGATGAGAGAGAGAAAGAGTGTGTGCGTGTGTAGGCATGTTTAAATATACTTGTGGGGACCGGAAGTCCCCACAAGAATAGTAAACCAAGACTAAAAATAACAACTGGGGACATTTTGTTGGTCCCCACAAGGTCAAATTAGATTTCTAGGGAGTGTATGGTTAAAGTTAGAATTAGTGTTAGAATTAGATGTAGGGTTAGGAGATAGGGTTAGTGTTAGGGTTAGGTTTAGGGTTAGGGTTAAGGTTAGGTTTTTGGGTTAAGGTTAGTGATAGTGTTAGGGTTAAGGTTAAGTTTGGATATTGTAAACAAATATCCAACTCATCATATGAGCTCCACTGTGTGGGCATCTACTACCCTAACATGCTGCCTAAACTGGACACGTCACTTGCACGAGTGTTGCAAAAATAAATGTACACATACATGTTATTCAATCATTGCATCCACACTGCTCGCACGCGCCAACGAGCGTCTGCGTTGACAGGCATTAAAGTAGAAGTTGGTTCTATTTGTGACGCTGCACCTCCCTTTCTTCATGTGTTCAATACTTTTTCTCTGTGTCATTTCACATTATTACACATAACTTAATTTCTGAACTTATTTGTTTTGGTTTCTTTGTATGTATGGAGTACTTGGGTTTTTACCAACATCTGGTGAAAATGTCATGTCAATAGCACCTTTGGAAATATATTTACTGTGAAAAATGGTGACGTGTTCAATACTTATTTCACCCGCTGTATCTGTTTAGTGCTGTCAATGTTTGATACTGTGAAACTTGGGGAATCGCTCAAAGATTAGCAAGTCTTGTCATGTCATGGTAACTTGGTTGGTACAGGTGAGCACATCAGCAGTGTAGCTTGAATAATTGCAGTCTGTCTCATAGAAATATTTCATGTCAATAGCACCTTTGGAAATATATTTACTGAGAAAAATTGTGACGTATTCAATGCTTATTTCACCCGCTGTATATGTTGTTTACTTATTTCACTCACCTCAACATCAAAGTGAAAGGACATGTTTGAATCCATATCACCAACCATCATGTGGAGCCTATTTCACAGTATAAATGTGTGTCTGCTTCGGCACTAGTAGCAAGTTCACTTTGCAATATTGACAAAGATATTATTGTTAGAAAAACAAGGTTGTTCGTGGCCACTATAGTAATTATAAGGAATGCCTTTGACTGCCACTATGGAGCTGACAGTCCCCGAAATCGAGCACTAGAATTACTTTTAAAAATATGTATATTTTTATGTGACTTATTTTATTGATTTCCCACTATTTTATAAGTCAGAAACACAGCCATCCTGACCTTAATAGGACCATGTAAACGTCCTCTGTAGAATAAACTTGTATTTGCCTCCCTCTGGTGGTCGGCTGCATAACTACAGCTATTTATATCAAAGGGGCGTTCCTTAGAAAAACATGTATCCAGCTGGACTGCTTCATGGCACAGACATGGCAAAGTAATCACTGCATTTGTCTCGAGCAGGCGGATCTAAATACATTACACATACATAACCATAGCTCTACGTTAAAGAATGTGACCTACACACTTCCGCAAACCTAAAATAAGTAAAGAAATCATTTTGTGTGGAAGTCAAACATTTGTTTAACATTAGAGGCGGAAACATTGTATATACTCAAAACTACAAAATGTATCCCTTTAAATAGGCCTTCTCCAATTGTCTATAGTAGGGACACATGATGTTTAAATGGCCCAATTATTTTTCTTACTATCACTAATATCATGATGTGTTTGGTAAAGTTATAGAAGGTGAAATATTTTGGGTAGATGTTCCCACAACTGATGATAACTATATATGGACACATTATAAATTATGAAAAGGCTTATTCATTCAAATTAAATTAGCATATTATCTACGATACATTTTATGGATAAAAATATGTTCTTCATTCACTGTCAAATAAAATTCATAGATAAAAGCAAGAAATTCAATCCATATAATAACTAATTTAAATATGCTGTGTGAGGGTCCATTTTGTACTGTCAGTGTTGGTTATAATCCCAGAGTAGTCCACTATGAGGAATTGTGGAGAGGATCCAGGGTGCTGGCGGTACCATAACAGACTGTTGGTTAATGAGCTGTTGTATCTACAGGAGAGATGAACACTAATACCCTCCATAACATCCACTATATCTCTGTCTGGAGTAATTATGTCTTCAACACTTGTACCTGTAAAAAAGAAAAACATGGAGTACTGAGTCAATGTAGACAGAATACAGTATATCCACTCTTGGTGTTTCACAGTGTATTACCACTTGATATTGAAAATACCATATTGTAATGAATACTGAACAGTGTACATTCTGTCAGTACACATTCAGTTAATGGAGAATACGTTTTTAACCACAAGTGCACACAAAAACAAGACTGAATAGAGCAGCATCATAGCCACTGGGTGTTAGACTTAGACTTCTCTGTAAAATGATCTTCTCTTGGAACATTCACTCTCTGGGTGAATCAGTTCCCCTCATTACATGTTATGTGTAACACTATGCTCCTCCTCTTGACACAATAGAATGGGTGCATGTTGACTCCACCTGATGGTACTATTCTAAAATGAAACCTGGAACTACAGAGTAGAAATACTCTCTCAAATGTTAGGTTTTTGTACAGTGTTTCTGTGTTTCCTGTCACTGTGGCCATCAGGGCGCAGTAGTACAGAGCAGAGTCTGTCACTTCAGCAGAGACCTCCAGATCCACACGTTCAGCCACTTTGTCAATGTTAACTGACAGTCTAGGATACGGTGGAGTAACTATTGTCTCAGCAGATGAATACACTGAGAGGAGGAATTAGGAGGAGGAATTGGGGAGCAGATGTGGGATATTGGTGATACCATAAGATACTGCCTCCACCAGATATTCTGTAGTTACAGGAAAGCTTTACACTGACACCATGTACAGCAGGGATGTCGCTAGGCCTATTTTAGGGGGGCTTAAAATAAATAAATAAATATATCAGTCAATATATTTTCTCTGTGATTTATTTATTTTTTTTGTTTTTTTTTGTTCCATCGCATCTTAAACTTATTACCAGGCGGGCACTAGGACCTGGGGGAGGCTGCTGCTGCACGCGCTAGTGACTGTTAGGCATACTTGTAGCTAACATTTTGGTTAATGTTAGCTACTTCTGTGGCTTGAGACTGCTAGCTAACAGTAAACGGACAGGAAAAGGCTCTAACAGGACAGATTCATGCAGATAGGCTACGATGTGAATTTGTGGTAAGTTAGAACAGAGAGAAAGAGAGTATTCACTACTATAGACTTTGGTCACAATCAAAGCTTTGTTAACCAATACGTTTTTATGTGAGGCTGCCTGTAAGTTGCAGTGTAACAGACGTTGCGAGCTAGCTAACGGTAATGTTAATGATGTTATGTTATGTGGCGATGTTATCTAATTAACGTTGTATTTAAATATTATTTATTTGTAATGGAGAATAATCATAATCATAGTTTTTTATTTTACCATTATTTAACAAGTTAGTTAAGAACTATTTACACTGACGGCCTACATTGTTCTACAGGGTCAGCCATAGTAGTACAGTGCACCTGGAGCAAATGAAGTGCCTTGCTCAAGGGCACATCGAAAGGTTTTTCACCTTGTCGGCTTGTGTATCCGAACCAGCGACCTTTTTGATTACATCATCATCATCATCATCATCTTCATCATCATCACTATGATTACCATCATCTGCTACCACTAGTCTTGGTAGTATCAGGGAGGTAGTGAGAAGGTTACTGTGTCAGTTTCAAAGTGGTGTTGTATACTGTACAGAAAGGTGTATTGTCATAGTGTAGCTCAGTATGTTTTTGTAAGGGGGCTGTATATCCTGTTGTCACAGTGGGCCTCAGAGCACAGTAGTACACAGCAGAGTCAGACAGCTGCACCCTCTGGATCGTCAAGGGGACTGATTTGGAGTTGGCATCTAGATGGGCATGAAATCTCTCCTTGAACTCAGTAGCATTGTCCCCAGTTCCAAAACTGAGCCGCATAAGCATATACTTGGGGTAGTCGTTTGCTCGCTGTTTGTACCAGAATAGATATGGACTTGCATCGTCTGTTTCATAATGACAGGCAAGTGTTATTTGTCCTCCTTCAGTAGCCATCTCAACTCCTTTTGGCTGTGACACACTGTCTCCTCTGCATTCTGGAGAGAAATTAAATAATACGATTTATACCCATTAAATCATTGGAAGCATATAGAGTGATTAACTTTCTCTATTTTACATGACAACATAAAGGGATAATTAAAGCAATGGCATTAAGCAAATGAAATAATAGTTATCATACCACAACATATTGCAGCAAGAATCAGAATATTCTTCAGCCAGGGTCCCATGTCTGCTACTGTGAGATCAATGGGAGAAGAGTAAAACCCTGATGTAGCTTGGCCATGATGAGACTATGAGATCCTATTCTCCTCCTCTTTTGGTGCTTTGTCAAACATTGAGAATCCTGTGACAAACACTCTACAGAGCAAGATGTGAAATTCAGCCTGGAATCAAACCTCTTCTTGAACTCATCACTATTGCTCCCTTCTGAATAACGATCTCTTCTCAGGACATACTGAGGAGAGTCCCTAGTTAACTGGATGAACCAGAAGAGATCAGGAGATGGACTACTGGTAGTGTAGTTACAGCTGAGTGTTACCAGTCCTCCTTCAAGGACAGTAACATGTCCACTCTGCTGGTTAACAGACTCTTCACCTTTGCAATCTGAAAATATATATTTGGGGGTTTTATAATACATCATAGGCTAAGGTTCAGAGAATGAGAATGTAGAAAGGAGAAGCACTATACCGTACCTGCAATTAGCCCATACAAATGCATTGAATAACAGATTCACTACATGGAACAAAACAGACAGTAGTCTGTCGAAGAAATCAAAGTGTCTGTCCTATATCTGAGATTTATATGAAAGATAATTTTTTGTTGTTGGGCACTAAACATTTTTACGTGAGTCTCACCTTTCCAAAGAGGGGTCATATTAGTGTGTAGCCCGAACTGTTCTGACGCTACAGACAGAAGTTGGCCGATAGAATGCACCGACTTCAGACGAGTCCCAGGACGCTTGTGTGGGTCATAGACCAAAACGGACAACACCATTGTGTTCTTCAGAGTCTCATCTTTCCATAGAGGGGTCATAATAGTTTGTTGGCCGTTCGGACGCTACAGATGATTTTGGTCTGACAAACACCGTTCTAGCTCTGTTACTTTTTACCTCAGACACATCCAATCCAAAAAAACAGATAGATTATTATGGGGATTTTTTTATTATGCTCATTAGATTTCCGTGGGGGCGCTGACATCAAATATATTTTTTTTAAACAGTAGTCAAGTCAACTGATGATTGGTTTTATGATTGAAAACAATGACTGACCCTGGATGCAACCATGACCATAATCCCTGTCTTCGCAGTGCACATTAACGTAAATGAGCCATCAGGTTTGCTTAACATAAGGAAATCAGAAATGATTCATACTTTTGATACTTAAGTATATTTTTGCAGTTACATTAACAAAAACAAAAACTTTTAAACTTTTTTTAAATTAGTATTTTAGTATTTTATTGGGAGACTTTCACTTGAATTTATTTCAACTGACTGATTTACTTATATGAACTGTAACTCAGTCAAAGCTTTGAAATTGTTGCATGTTGCAGCAATGTTTATATTTTTGTTCAGTGTATAAAATAATTGCAAATTGTGAATAAATGAAGCACAAACAAAATATGCAATTGTGACAAAGGGTTAAAACATAATGAATGCCTATTCTGTTTGGTGGGGAAATTCTACAACACAGACACCTGTAAAGTGTTGACATGCTGCATGAATCACTTAAAGGAACAGGAGCAAATTGATGAGACTCTACTGACATCTAATGACTCTCACTGGTAATGTACCCTTAAATACAAGTCAAGGTTTCACCTTGTTGGGCAGAATGTTGAACAGTAGATAGAACTATTGTATCATTATTATACATAGAAAACGCTTGTCACTGGACTTCATAACTGTGGAGGGCAGTCTATAGGAGTGAGAAGCAGTGGACGAGCCACCTGGTTCACTTGGGCCTGATTAATCCATCCTTCAGAAGGTGTAGTGGACAGCACATGTAGGATAAGAAGGTACCTCACCTGATGATCAGCCAGGAGCTGCAGAAACAGCTGTTTGTGGGTAAATATAAAGACAACCCTTTATACTCTACTTACACTTTGCTGACCTCATTTAAATGTTGAGGAGGTTCTGAGAATAAAGACACTAAATCCTCACAAAATTACCAGTCAGTAGGCTTCAGGTATGTTGCTCTAAAGAGTGCTGTACCTGGATTTACCACTAGAGGACTCTGAGAGTGTCCATACTGAGAGCAATGATGTCACATAATGTACACATTCAGTATGTATATGTGATTTAGAGGCCTGACTGGAGCAGAATAGAAATAGGCATCACATTGACAGAATCTGTCTAAATGTTCAAATCAAATTAAGGACAGGTGAAACATTTGAATCATAAACTTTATCTACAGAAAACATTAACAGCATTTTTGTGTCTGTGTTTCGATGTCAAAAAGTAAGGGTTTGACACAAGCTCAAACAAAAACTGGATACATTCCTGCTGTTGTGGTCCCTAATGAGGTTTTTGTACAGTGTGTGTGTAGGTTTCCTGCCACTGAGGGCCTGGATTATGTGCCCATAAAGTTCATGAATGTAAACTTTCCAGTAATATACCACTTGATATCAACCAACTGAGAGATAAGTGGTGTCAATCCTGGTTCTCTTCCTACTTCATTGACCTTATAAATAATCACCGATCACAGTGTGTAGCTGTCACTCGAGGTGTCCCCCAGGGGTCAGTGCTCGGACCACTCCTCTTCATTATATACCTCCTTCCTTTGGGGTTGATCATGCGACACCACAACATCAACTTTCACTGCTCTGCCGATGACACCCAGCTCTACCTCTCCACCAAACCCACCTCCTCCCTACCACCCATCTCCCTCATCACTTGCCTTCAAGATATCAGTTAAAATGATAACACACAATTAACAAAAGCAGAAAGAAAGAAAGAAATTAAGCATTTGAAATGTATCTCACTCTTCCACAAAGAGGCATATTGAACTAATGTTTACAGTTCAAGTCACAGTACAGTTTACAGTTACATTGCGAATAGCAGCAACAGCATCTACAGCATCAGTAGCCGCCTAAGCACTGCACTGGTTTCAGCCACTTTATTGATAACTGTGTCGTTGCTTATAGACATGTGGATTTCCTTCTCTGTGCACATTAACATGAAAGCCTACAAGTTGTCCTGACTCAATGAGCTTCGTAGCCTATTCTTCAAACTTTAAAGTTGAGAAGCAAAGTCAAAAGAAACTTATATGCTAACCCAATTACATGATAAGCATCTGTGAGGAGGTTATACTGTGAAAGTATTAAATGGACACAAATGGCACAGTTTTTCAGGAGGAACAGGTCCTGCTTTCAAGTTCCATCTCTGGTTCTTCCATATATGGCACTCCACCACTATCGTCCTGACCTTCCTGTGTCAGTCTGCCCCACTGGTATGCCAGGCTAGAAAGCTCAGTTTGTAATGTGCTAACAGTAGCTCTGTCATCAAACCTAAGCAGACATTTGCTGATTTCCTGGAGTGCTGAGTTAGGGAGCCCATTTATCTTAATTTCAGGAAAGTTTTTAGGGTCAAGACAAGCAAAATCTGAGGCAAGTTTTGCATTTGCTGAAAACCTCCTATCTATGCTACCTGCCACAGTGTCCAGAATAACATTATGGACATTCACCTCAAAGGCAGCATCAGATGAGGCTACTGGTTCATCATCTAAAAGCTCTCCTGGCATTCTTTTCTTTTTTCGGACATGCTTCTCTGGAAGTGCAGTCTGCACAACTAGTTCATAGTTGTCCATCTCTTCCAGCTTTTCATTGGCCCAACTCACAAACTTATCAGCTGCCACTTTCACTCCCTCAAGCAGGTTATCCTTTGTCCCCTCAACCAGACGCTGAGCTGACAAAATATCCATTCCGTGTGTCTGTAGGTACTTGGAGAGGGGGGATGTATGTTGGAAAATGCGAAGGAAAGTTTGAGCAATAAGGATAATCTCATATTTCAGAAGATTTTCAATTAATCCTTTTGCTTTGACCCTCACTGTTGACTTCATACTTCTATCTTCCTCAACAGAGGCTAGGGTCAGCAGCAGGTCAACAAACAATGCATCCTGGGGATTACCAAAACTCCCAAAGACCTTAGTGAGAGCTTGATCCTTAGCCCACCACCTGGTTTCCCCTATTGGGCTCAGTCTCCTGTGACGTTTGTCCTCACTTGTCTCTTCCCAAGTCTGCATACGTTTATAAGACTCCCTGAGGAAAACTGCCACATCATTAAGCAGTGAGAAGAGAGATGCACTCTCTATGACACTGCCTGTTTTGTCTGCCAGTTCCAGATTTAAAACATGTGCATAACACCAGACATGAATTTGTGTTGGAGACTGTTCAGACAGGAATGCAGAGAACCCTTTATACGGTCCCTGCATATTTGCTGCACCATCAGTGGAGTTGCTAACACACATGCTAATGTCAATGCCCAGTTTGTCTAATGTGTTCTTTAGTAGCTGTGTCAGATATTTACCTGTGGATTTTTCACAGTTCACCACAGCAACCAACCGCTCATGAACTACATCTGTGACATATCTGACAATGATAGCACACTGGTCCTTTGATGTGACATCTTGAGTTGTATCAATCTGAACTGAAAACAGTCCCGCCTCTCTAACCTCATCTGAAATTGTGCCCTTTATGACCTGGCTGAGAGCATCCACAACTTTCCCAACAATGTCCTTTGATAGCAGAGTCACAAGAGATCCTCTACCTTTTGCACCAGTGTCATGATGCTTCTTGCTTTGCTCAATACAACTGCTAATGTGCTGTTGAAGGCACAGATCATAACGACTCAAAAGTATTACCAACTCTAGAAAGTTGCCATGATTGACTGCAGTATCTTCTAGTGTATAAGCAGCCTCTGCTTTATCCCCTCTGTAACTAAGTCCACATTTGCCAATTACTTTTATCACATCTATTATGCATTCCATCACCTGACGCTTCTTCTTCACCTGCTCATGATGTAAAGACATTTGTTTGTCTGCCAGAAGGCTTTTTATATCTGCCCTTTTAGCCAACAAAAAGTAAGCATCAGCACTATCTCTGTGGATCTTACTTTTCTCATGCTCTTCTATCCGCTGATGAACATGTTTCCATGTTTTCATACCTCCCTTTATGAAAGGACTATCACTTGCAGCAGGTGCAAATGCCAAACACACAGAACAATACAGAGACTGTGTTTTTTCACTGTATGTCAACCACTTGCGGTTGGTGCCATGCTTGCTTTGAAAAACTTTAGCTAGTAGGTGATGTTTTGTGGGCTGCTGAGGATGGTAATTGAAAAATGTGTCTAGATCCTGTGCTTGAGGGTGAGCAAAATAATCAAAATGATAGGCTTCCTCATCTACACTTGCATCTGCCTGTGCCTCTGGGATCTCTTGCAGGGCTGTTGTCTCACTGGATGCTGTCTCTATATCTGCTCTTTCAGCATCTGACTCACCTGTATTGCATAACAAAAAGGGCAGAAGGGCATATACCAGGGGTGTCAGACTCAGATTAGGCAGTAGGCCGGGTTTGTTGGAATGAGACCTCATGGGGGCAGTCATTGCCAATTTTTTTCATATTTTATTTAATATTTACAAATTTATTACAAAAATATAAAAAAAATATTCAAAAATAATGCTTTTTTAATCAAAAAACTTGATACCTACTCTCAGATAAATGAGGCCTATGATTAATCAGATGCAAATAGAAATATAAAACCAGTCCTAATTGAAAGAAAACAAGTTGACAAAAAGATTGAATCCAATATTGGGTGATAATATAGTATAATGAGAGATTTATAAGCTATTTTTTGTAGGCCGGTCATTTTTGACCGGGAACACCACAAGTGTGACTGTGCCATTTTGTACAAAATAAACGTTTTTCAAAACAAATTTCCTGGTGAAAAATTAAAGTAGACTAGTGTGATCAACAGTGCCAATTTATTTAATATTTTATCTAATATTTAAAAATTTATTGAAGATTGAATCCAATATTGGGTGATTATATAGCATAACAAGTGATTTATAAGCTATTTTTTGTAGGCCGGTCATTTTTGACCGGGAACACAAAAGGTGTGGTATCCTCTCTACCTCTGTCACGTTTTGGAGTGAAAGGACGGTAAACGGAGCACTGGTGGAGTGTCATCCTTTTTCTTAAATGAGATGGACTCACGAAGCATATAACAAAAAGGAGAGTATCACAAAAAGAGAGTGACTTACTTGAGTACTGGCAGTGCAGTCAAACAAAGCAAACAAATAATGATCCACATGCAGGTGGATGGGAGAGAAGGCTAAATACCATTCCCAATCAGAGACAACGCTAGAAGCTGTCTCTGATTGGGGATCATTCACCTTCCCTCCCTGATGTAAGGACTGGGTTGTGGTTCCCCCTGATGGACATAAAGGTTACCACAATCCAGCCCTTACAACCTCTCTACCTGTCCCTGTAGTCATCATGGCCTCCTCATTTTCAGCGGGGGACGGGCTTCTCTGCTGCTCAGAAGCTATTAAATAATAATTAAGAGGTCATTTTACTGCATACACAGATCAAGAGTTTTGTTATCAATATTAAATTGCATAATATTTGCAAAGTCTATGAATCGCCATGTATTGGGTGATATAAAAAGGCTAATATTTTAATTACATTTTATATTTTGCTTGTGAATAGGCTGACAACGTAACAACGGTATTAGCCGAATAATTAAGTTGCAGGGTTGCTAATGCTAATCATTACTAGGTCTATCTCTCTTTACCTGTTGCCACTTGTGTTTGTCCTCTTGAAAATAAATCTGTAAACTTGGCACATTTGGCAGCATCCTCCTCCAATGTCTTTCTATTTTTCAACCTGGCTTTTTCAGCCCCTCCTGGTCTCTTCCTCCCATCCATCCTCCCTGACACGTACCGTAGGGCCGGCCCAGAGAAAACATTTTGGAAAAGACGGGCTATGGACCCAACCAACTCTATGGGAGGGGAGGGGAGAACTCCCTCATATGGTACAACCCATGCAGAAGCTGTGCGCTGCGGTGTCAGAATGCGGAACGTGTGTAGCCTAATGTAACTAACGTGACAAATGTAATTAATTTTTTTTTTTTTTTAAATCCTCGATTGGCCCAAAAGTGAAGCGGCCCACCGGGAATTCTCCCGATTCTCCCGATTACCCACCCAGGGCCTGGATCCTCTCTCTCTCTTCCATGTCCATCTCAGCCTGTATATCACCATCAACTGACAGACATGAAGGAAGAGCTTGTTGTAAAGAAATGTATGGGTCATTATTACCTCATCAATTTTAAATATTAGCACTATTTGCAGTACATTAGACAAAGTTAAAAGCTTACTTCTAGCTCACATAAAATGGAAAGTAGCCTAAAGCAATTGTCAATTACATAAATGTTCCAGGATGTAAGTATGATAAACTTACAAAGAAATATATGTTTGAAAGGTACAGTTAGAATTCAGGTACAAATACTTGTGTAGCCTACAGAGTATCAAATTCAGGTCTACTACTGTATATAAAGTACATTGAAATACATTTTGTACTTAAGTCCTAACTTTTCATTAGTACTATATGTTTCTATGGACACATGTGGGCCTCAGAGCACAGTAGTACAGAGCAGAGTCAGACAGCTGTAACCTCTGGATCGTCAAGCGAACTGATTTTGCTGTGACATTCAGAAGGGCATCGAATCTCTCCTTGAACTCAGTAGCAGTTTCTCCAGCAGAAATCCCTTCTCAGCATAAACATGGAGTTTCTATTTGTTTGTTGTTTGTACCAGAAGATATATGGTGATCTATCAGTATCAAATGTACAACTGAGTTTTGTTGGTTGTCCTTCTACAACCGTTACATCTTCTGTTGGCTGTGTTACACTCTCTTCTGCTCTGCACCCTGAAAAGAAAGATAAATATATCTTCACAACATATAACAATAATGTATATTAATACAATGAACAAATGCACAGAAAGAGACAGATGAACAGAGTGATGTTATACCAAAGCAGCATGCAGCCAGAACATGCAGGATCAGCCAGTTTGTCATGACTAGTCAGTCAGTTTGAAGTGTAAAAGGTAAGGAGCAGAACAATGCTGATCTATATTTCACAGAGCTTTGACTTCCTCTGTCCTACTTTTTTTTTTTCACCTTTATTTAACCAGGTAGGTCAGTTGAGAACAAGTTCTCATTTGCAACTGCGACCTGGCCAAGACAAAGCAAAGCAGTGCGACAAAAACAACACAGAGTTACACAGTAAACAAAAATGCTGATGTTGATGCTTCATGTTGTTCTGTATTACATACAGTAGTAGACCATGGGGAGGTGTCTGTCTGTATGGCATCCTCTCATTCAGGGGTGTGTGTGCTTTGTTAGGTTGCCCCCTTCAGGTTGACATTCATACTACACCCCCAAACTATGTGAATTGTTTATTTATTCATTTTTTATTTCACCTTTATTTAACCAGGTAGGTCAGTTGAGAACAAGTTCTCATTTATAAATGCGACCTGGCCAAGACCTGGCCAAGACAAAGCAAAGCAGTGCGACATAAAACAACACAGAGTTGCACATGGGAAATTAACAAACGTACAGTCAATAACACAATAGAAAATCTATATACAGAGTGCAAATGTAGTGCAAAATGCAGTAAGGTTAGGATGAGGTAGAAGGGTGGGCTATTTACAGAAGGGCTATATACAGGTGCAGTGATCGATAAGCAGCTTTGACAGCTGATGCTTAAAGTTAGTGAGGGAGATAGGAACCTCTAGCTTCAAGGATTTTTGCAATTCGTTCCAGTCATTGGCAGCAGAGAACTGGAAGGAATGGCGGCCAAAGGAGGTGTTGGCTTTGGGGGTGGCCAGTGAAATATACCTGCTGGAGCGCATACTATGGGTAGGTGTTGCTATGGTGACCAGCGAGCTGAGATAAGGCGGGGATTTACCTAATAAAGACTTATAGATGACCTGGAGCCAGTGGGTTTGGCGACGAATATGTAGTGAGGGCCAGCCAACGAGAGAATACAGGTCGCAGTGGTGGGTAGGATATGGGGCTTTGGTAACACAACGGATGGCACTGTGATAGACTACATCCAATTTGCTGAGTAGAGTGTTGGAGGCTATTTTGTAAATGACATCGCCGAAGTCAAGGATCGGTAGGATGGTAAGTTTTACAAGGGCATGTTTGGCAGCATGAGTGAAGGAGGCTTTGTTGCGAAATTGGAAGCCGATTCTAGATTACATTTTGCATTGGAGATGGTTAATGTGAGTCTGGAAGTTGAGTTTACAGTCTAACCAGACGCCTAGGTATTTGTAGTTATCCACATATTCTAAGTCAGACCCGTCGAGAGTAGTGATGATAGTCCGGTGGGCGGGTGCGGGCAACGTTCTATTGAAAAGCATGCATTTAGTCTTACTAGCATTTAAGAGTAGTTGGAGGCCACGGAAGGAGTGTTGTATGGCATTGAAGCTTGTTTGAAGGATAGTTAACACAGTGTCCAAAGAGGGGCCAGATGTATACAGAATGGTGTCGTCTGCGTAGAGATGGATCAGAGAGTCACCAGCAGCGAGAGCGACATCATTGATGTATATAGAGAATAGGGTTGGCCCAAGAATTGAACCCTGTGGCACCCCGATAGAGACTGCCAGGGGACCGGACAGCAGGCCATCCGATTTTACACACTGAAGAAGTTGGAGAACCAGGCGAGGCAGTCACTTGAGAAACCAAGGCTGTTGAGTCTGCCAATAAGAATGCGGTGATTGACAGAGTCGAAAGCCTTGGCCAGGTCGATGAAGATGGCTGCACAGTACTGTCTTCTATCGATGGTGGTTATGATATCGTTAAGTACCTTGAGCGTAGCTGAGTTGCACCCATGACCAGCTCGGAAACCAGATTGCATAGCAGAGAAGGTACGGTGGGATTCGAAGAAGTCAGTAATCTGTTTATTAACTTGGCTTTCGAATACTTTAGAAAGGCAGGGCAGGATGGATATAGGTCTATAACAGTTTGGGTCTAGAGTGTCTCCCCCTTCGAAGAGGGGGATGACAGTGGCAGCTTTCCAATCTCTAGGGATCTCAGACGATACAAAAGAGAGGTTGAACAGGCTGGTAATAGGGGTTGCAAAAATTTTGGCTGATAATTTTAGGAAGAAAGGGTCCAGATTGTCTAGCCCAGCAGATTTCTAGGGGTGCTTGGGTGAAGGAGAAGCGGGGGGGCTTGGGCAGGTTGCTGCGGGGGATACAGAGCTGTTGGCTGGGGTAGAGGTAGCCAGGTGGAAAGCATGGCCAGCCGTAGCAAAATGCTTGTTGAAATCCATTATTGTGAATTTATCGGTGGTGACAGTGTTTCCTAGCCTCAATGCAGTGGGAAACTGGAAGGAGATGCTCTTATTCTCCATAGACTTTACAGTGTCCCAGAACTTTTTTGGAATTAGTACTACAGGATGCAAATTTCTGTTTGAAAAAGCTGGCCTTTGCTTTTCTAACTGACTGTGTATATTTGTTCCTGGTTTCCCTAAAAAGTTGCATATCGCGGGGGCTATTCGATGCTAATGCAGTGCGCCACACAATGTTTTTGTGTTGGTCAAAGGCAGTCAAGTCTGGAGTGAACCATGGGCTATATCTATTCTTAGCTCTAAGTTTTTTGAAAGGGGCATGCTTATTTAGGATGGTGAGGAAAGCACTGTTAAAGAACAACCAGGCATCATCTACTGACGGGATGAGGTCAATATCCTTCCAGGATACCCAGGCCAGATCGATTAGAAAGGCCTGCTCGCAGAAGTGTTTTAGGGAGTGTTTGACAGTGATAAGGGGTGGTCGTTTGACCGCGGACCCATTACGAACGCAGGCAATGAGGCAGTGATCGCTGAGATCCTGGTTGAAAACAGAGGAGGTGTATTTGGAGGGCAAGTTGGTCAGAATGATATCTATGATAGTACCCATGTTTACGGATTTAGGGTTGTACCTGGTGGGTTCCTTGATAATTTGTGTGAGATTGAGGGCATCTATCTTAGATTGAAGAACAGCTGGGGCGTTAAGCATATCCCAGTTTAAATCACCTAACAGTACAAACTCTGAAGATAGATGGGGGGCAATCAATTCACATATGGTGTCCAGGGCACAGCTGGGGGCTGAGGGGGGTCTGTAACAGGCAGCAACAGTGAGAGACTTATTTCTGGAAAGGTGGATTTTTATGAGTAGAAGCTCAAACTGTTTGGGCGCAGACCTGGACAGTATGACAGAAGACTGTCTCTACAGTAGATTGCAACTCCACCTCCTTTGGCAGTTCTATCTTGACGGGAAATATTGTAGTTGGGGATGGAAATTTCATTTCATTTTTGGTGGCCTTCCTGAGCCAGGATTCAGACACAGCTAGGACATCAGGGTTGGCGGAGTGTGCTAAAGCAGTGAATAAATCAATCTTAGGGAGGAGGCTTCTGATGCATGCAAGAAACCAAGGAAGTCAACAAATGAGAGCGCCTGGGGAATAGGTGTAATGCTGGGAGCTACAATACAAGGTATTAACGTTTGTTTTTAAAGCATTACATGATCGAGCTCCTGAATACATAAGGGACATGTTAATCCCATATCAGTCTCAACGTCATCTACGTTCTTCTCAGAACATGCTTTTAACCGTCCCACGATCTCGCTTGAGGCGTAGTGGAGATCGCGCCTTTTCTGTTGCGGCCCCTGTACTTTGGAATGAGTTGCCGCTATCTTTGAAATCCTTGCCAAGCATAGATACTTTTAAAAAGGACTTGAAGACTTACTTATTCCATCAAGCTTATGACGTTTGAATGGGTCTGAGAACTGTGAGTGATTATGTGTTTGATTTAATGGTGTCATGTGTTGATGTTTTTTTAGTGTGTATTCTAGAGTTATTGTAATTTCTGTGTAACTTTGGAGTTATTTAATACCCATGGACAGCACTTTGGTCCATTTTAATGGTTTTGAAAGTGCTTTATAAATAAAGTTGACTTGACTTGACTTGATTTACATCTACATCACCAGAGGAACAGAGGAGGAGTAGGATAAGTGTTCGGCTAAGGGCTTTAAGAACTGGTCCTCTAGTACGTTGGGTACATAGAGTAAAAGGAGCAGATTTCTGGGCGTGGTGGAATAGATTGAGGGCATAATGTATAGACAAGGGTATAGTAGGCTGTAAGTTCAGTGGAGGTAAACCTAGGCATTGGGTAATAAGGAGAGAGGTTGCATCTCTGGAGACACCAGTTAAACCAGGTGAGGTCTCCGCATGTGTGGGGGGTGAGACAAAGGAGCAATCAGAGGCATGTTGAGCGGGACTGGGGGCTCTACAGTGAAATAAAACAATAATAGCTAACCTAAACAGCAGCAGACAAGGCATATTGAAATAAGAAAGGGGCATAAAAACAAACACAGTTAATCAAGAGAGCTAAGACAGCGACGGATAATGGCGATGTATGGACAAAAAGGGTCAGATAGAGAAATGTGATGTGCTACACACAGGACCTGGGGCCTAGCAGATAGACAGAATGAAATACCACATAACCGAACAGTCCCGCAGGCATCAGCTGTGAAGCCGAGTAATCAGGATCCGATGAGCAGCATAGAGGTGAGCTAGGGAGCAGTTCAATGGGCGCTGCACTAGACGAGCGGGAGGCACGGCGTTCAGAGTGCTAGCAGGCCGGGGCTAGTGGATGAAACTTTGGCGACGTCGCCTATTGAGACCACGTCTGGGTTGGTAGCGCGCTGTGCAGACTGGACGATATTGTCTGAACTAAAAGCTGGCTGATGCAGGCAGAGCAGTGGTGTGGACCGATAGTAGTGGTTAGCAATGGCTAGTAGATAGTTTGCAAGCTAGCTAGCAGGCTAATTTCTGACGGCGGTTCAGTTAAATAATGAAAAGTAAAGAAATAAAGATATTAGATCTGTTTCACCTTGGGTGAGGCGGGTTGCAGGAGAAGTAAATCGGGAACACTAAAAATATTTGGAAAGACAGACTAATTACAAACTATTACAAACTATTTACACGGGACATGAGAACAAAACAAAAACACGTCTGCACTGTTACGCCATTTTAGATCAAAAAAAAAAAAAAAGAGTAGAGCACCTATAATAAATAACATTGTCACACTATCATATTCCCAATTAGTTTTTTAACCAAGTGTAGTTTATAATGCGGTTTTGTGAGGAGAACTTTCATCTTCATTCGACACACCTAATCCACAACAGGAACTCCATATATGGACTCAGACTTCCATATTGGAATGTAGCCGATCGGCAAGGAACTCCATATATTTACACAGAGTCGTAATCATACCAACTTGCGCACTTGCATCCAATATTCATTAGCTACAAGCCTGCCTCACTCACCTGAATCCAATTGCTTCATCAACCACCCTCATTGTATTTAAACAGCATTCTCCTTCACTCTTTTTCACTTCTGGTAGTGATGGGGAAATTAAGTTTCCTGTAGTGTTGAGATGGTCCAGCCAATTGTGTCAAATACATTTATTACGCAAGGCTTTGATGAACAGTTTACATTAGGGGCATCTGTTGGTCAAAATAATTTAGAACAGGCAAATTAACACGTGTGCAGCGTAGCCTTTTTGTATTCTACCGAAACCAATACCAAACCAATCAGGTGGTTGTTCGATGAAACAAAGCTTTGGACATAAATCATCATGTGCTTCTGATAAAGTGATACAGGCATTGGCACACTGCTGCTTTGAAGTACAGTGCTTAGCAACTTTGGCTAATTCCTCACAGCTCCAGTATCAAACATAATATGGAGGGCCAGCTGAACTCTGTTCCAGGTCTTGGGGGCTGATCCTTCCGGGAGGCCAGCTATCAACTTCGCTCTATCAATGGGCAATGATCTTGCCTGGAGGCCAGCTGAACCCAGTCAACGACTGTGGGCTTATCCTGTCACGCCAAAACCCTCATACCAAACTCTACCAACTAGAGTGAAGAATAAGTCTTTCTCAAAGAGCATTAAATAGGAAGACAGAGAAACACTATATAGCCTGGTGTGTGCACACAGCACAGGTGTGACCACACTTCTCTGATCTAAACCACTGCCATATGATATCAAATTGTGGTTGATGTTTAATTATGCTCCACACAGCAACAAAGCATTTTTGGTCTGCAAGTTTTTGTACAGTGTCTTATACATTTTGTATCACTGTGTTGAGTCAAGAGCACAGTAGTAGAGAGCTGTGTCTGCCAGGGTTAGGCTTGTTATAACCAGTTCAGTTGATTTATGAGACGTTGTGGATTTATATCTCTTATTAAGGATATGTTCACCATCTCTGGCACCTTTATACAGTAGAAACTGAGGAGCCTGGTTAGGATCATGCCTGTACCAGTAAAGCCAAGGATTGGTTTGGCTTGAATCATATGAACAGCTCAGAGTCACAGATTCTCCCTCTGTACTGATGACTTCATGGCTTAAAGAAGTAATTTGATCCCCAGCTATCAGTTCTGTGAGAAAAAATAGAGTAAAACAAATTTAACAAATGATACATCCTGTAATAACAATGTATATAAATAAAATATACAAATTCACAGAAAGAGACAGATGGACAGAGTGATGTTATACCAAAGCAGCATGCAGCCAGAACATGCAGGATCAGCCAGTTTGTCATGACTAGTCATTCAGTTTGAAGTGTAAAAGGTAAGGAGCAGAACAATGCTGATCTATCTTTCACAGAGCTTTGACTTCCTCTGTCCTACTGTTGATGCTTCATGTTGTTCTGTATTACATACAGTAGTAGACCATGGGGAGGTGTCTGTCTGTATGACATCCTCTCATTCAGGGGTGTGTGTGCTTTGTTAGGTTGCCCCCTTCAGGTTGACTTTCATACTACATCACAGATAAGTGTGAATTGTGAATAGGACAAACTACAAACAATAATATTGTTGCACTTTGTTTCCCAAGTGCTTTTCCAACCGATATAAACATGTGGAATAGAAGACTACTGATTGAAGAGTGAAGAATATGATAAATTATCTGGCACGTTTTATATAGTAGCAACTGAGGTGCTTGGTTCTAATATTGCCGTTATCAGTAAAGCCAAATATTATTGATATGTGCAGCTCAAAGATTCTCCCTCTGTTCTAATGACTTCATGAATTACAGATTATAGATACCTTAATAGAAAATGACTCAAGTAAAAGTGAAAGTCACCCAGTAAAATGAGTGTTTTGAGTCTAAACATGTTTGGTTTCAATATAAGTAAGTATCAAAACTAAAAGTATAAATAATTTCACATTCCTTATATTAAGCAAACCAGACGGCATAATTATTATAATTGTTTTCACGGATAGCCTGGGGCACACTCCAACACTCACATATCATTTACAAATGAAGCATTTGTGTTTAGTGAGTCTGCCAGATCAGAGAAAATAGGGATGACCAGGGATGTTCTCTTGATAAGTGTGTACATTTTACAATTTGACTGTCCTGCTTAAATGTAACAAGTACTTTGTATCAGGGAAAATGTATGGAGTAAAAGTAAAATACAATACTTGACACCACTGAGTGTTTGTAATACATATGTTAACAGGATATTACACTTTCCCTTTACCAAAATATATACGTCCTCGTGACAAATAAACCAGGGTAAAAAAACATGTGTATGTAGAAACACAGGAAATGTGTCAACCCTTGTGTAACTCAAAAGGAATAAGGGATACGTGTACATAGTATTACCCAATCCACTTGAAAAAATACGATATATATCTCACTATAGGAACAGACACCACACAAGGAAGTCCAGGTATGTCATAGGTCAGTAGAGTAGAAGCTTTCTTGATTCTTTGAGATCTTCTAATCTCTGTTTCTAACTCTCTTTCTTCTGGCTTGTCTTCAACTGGTCAAATTCCTCAACCTCATTTGTTTCATTTTCATTTTCTCCATTAGTTTCCTCAGCTTGGTTGCTGCTGCTTCTTCAGCTTAATTTGTTTCATTTTCATTTTCTCCATTAGTTTCCTCAGCTTTGTTGCTGCTGCTTCTTCAGCTTCATTTGTTTCATCAATAGACTCTGTTTCATCTTTCTCTCCTGCTCTCACCTCAGATTTTCCAGTAATTACATTCCATGTAATGTCCAAATCCAAACTGTAAGGTTCTGACATTTTTTAATCTTCTCTGTCTTGACATGACTTGACTTTCTTCTTTTCTTTCTTCCTTCTTTGCAGGGTTCTCTGACTAGGTGTTGGTACAACGTCAGCCACAGATTCTAGGAGCACTTGCTGTTCTAGTGGTAACAGGTGATTCCAATGAAGGATTTTGATGGGCCCATCTTTTGATGTGTCCAACAGCGAATCTTCTGAAAATATCTTTGTTTGTTTTCTTTGTTCTGTTTGTCAGAAGTGTCTCTGCATGTTTGAAGACACATATACTTCAGATAAGTCTTCTCTCATTTGAGACTCCAAAAAATAAATAGATAGAAAGTACAGAAAATATCCAGTTGCTTCGTTCTGAGTGCAGCTGTTAAAATGTACAAGATGCCCGATGTGCTGGCTCCACTTGCACTTTCTCTTTAGATCCAGTGATCCAAGCACGTTCAAAAAAGTTCTATTAAATCTCTCTTTGAGGATGGTACGGCGCTGTCCTTGATTTCTCGACTACAAGCTCATGTATAAAGCAACTTTTTAAATCTCTTCCCTGATCTCTATGCATTCTTCGGGGCAGGCCATACTGGATGAAGTACTTCTCCCAAAACACTTTTGGGACCGTGGATGCATTCCGATCCTTCGTAGGAAAGGCTTATCACTATCTGGAACATAGCTCTCACCCATTATGTAGGAACATTTCTCCATTCTGGTTTCATTTCAGTTTTCTCATGTGGAAGACCTGATAAAGAGTCGGCATCAATGTTCTGTTTTCCTGGCCTGTACTTCAGACTAAAGTTATAGATAGACAATGCAGAAAGTCAGTGATGTAGCATCCAGTTTTGGTCGAGACATTTGTCTGCAACAAAACACCATGTAAAGGAGAAACATGTAGGCCTATTACAGCAACAATTGAGCAGTAGCCTAGGCTGGCTACTCAACTACAATACATTTTGAGTGCACCATATAGCAATGCTGCATTCAACCCTATACGTGATCCATACAGTGCAAATTGTCATGTCCTGATATGTTTCACCTGTCTGTGTTTGTCCCCTTCCCACACCAGGTGCACCCTATCTCCATCATTAATTAGTTTGGGTATTTAGTCCCTTGGGTTCTGTTGGGGTTTTGCCAGATCGTCTTGCCTAGTCAGTCGTTTCCAGCACTCTCCTGTATTACTAACTCTGCCAGTCTGTTTCCCGGTATTTGGACCTCTACCTGCCTGTTGGATTACGTTCCTGTCTAGCCCCTCATGTGCCTTCGACCTTCTGATCTGCTGCCAAACGAACTCTGCCTGCATTACGGATTACGAGCCTGCCTACTCCTCTGTACCGCCATCCTTCTGATTCCCGGTACCGAACGCTGCCTGAACTACGACTACGAACCTGACTCTCCTTATTGGACGACTGCTATTCAGATCCCCTGTTACGAACATTGCCTGTCATTTACTACGAGCCTGTCTTGCCCCATATATCCTATTAAACAGTCAATCATATCTCTGCCTCCGTGTCCGCTTTTGGGTCCCGTATATCTGTCGTCCTGTCAGAACGATCTGGCCATGACGGACCCAGCGGAGTTGACCCATCTATAGAACGCAATAGCCCACCAAGAAGTTGTTGTGGGTCGACACGAGGAGGTGCTACGTTCAATAGCAGAGGAAATCCGTGAGCTGAGAGATAACCAGCAGCGGGTCACTGAATGCCTGCTCCAACACTTGGAGAGATTAACACTGGCACTACCGGCACAGAGCGCTTCCCCCCCGTCTCCTGTCCCACCTATACCCAGCAACCCAACACCTTCCCCGGTATCCCTAAGAGAGCCGCACTTACCTGCTCCCGAACGGTTCTCAGGTGATTCGAGTTATTGTGGTCCGTTTTTGTCCCAATGCTCACGTATCTTTGAGCTGCAGCCATCCTCCTTTCCCACAGAGAAGTCACGGGTCGCATATATGATAACCATGATGACGGGGCGAGCCCTGGCCTGGGCTACGCCGATCTGGGACCAGCAACTTCCAGTCTGTTACAGCCTGGCAGCGTTTACTGCGGAGGTAAAAAAAAGTTTTCGATGCTCCACTATCCGGCAGAGAAGCGGCACGTCAGCTGTTAAATCTAAGACAGGGGACTAGCAGCGTGTCGGATTACTCCATTAAATTCCGGACCCTGGCAGCGGAGTGCTCATGGAATTCCGAGGCTCTGCTCGATGCATTTTACGATGGATTATGTGATTCCATTAAAGATGAGCTCGCCGCCCGAGAGGTGCCTCCCAGTTTAGATAGTCTCATCTCCATTGCCATGCGTATAGGCAGTAGACTTCAGGAACGAAATCGGGAGAGAGAATATTGTCGTCCTGCTCAGGCACTTCCGCATTTCGGCGGATCGGGTGGTAGAACGTCACGGGGACTGACGGGACTACCCGATTTCTTCCGAGAACCATCGAGGGCGTCCGAGGTCCTTACGACTGAACCCATGCAAATAGGAATACGGGTGAGTCAAACTAAAACCCCGTGGGTATCCCCGGTTCGTTTTCCTTTTCCTGCCACTATTATTTGGGGTTCCCAAACCCTGAAAGTAAATGTCCTAATGGATTCAGGGGCTGACGATTGCTTCATTGATAATTCACTTCTGGTTAAGTTAGGCATTCCCTCACGCCCTCTAAGCACGCCCATCGAGGCCACTGCCCTGGACGGTCGTTCTATTGGGCGGATGTCTCAGATATCGGTGCCCGTCACTCTGATCCTGTCTGGTAACCACAGGGAGGAGATCCAGTTCCTGCCCTTACATTCTCCTAACACTCCGATTGTGTTAGGCCATTCTTGGCTTGTCAAACACAACCTTCACATCGTCTGGACTACTGGTTCTGTTATTAACTGGAGCCCTTTTTGCCTTGCTCATTGTCTGAAGGCTGCTCCGCATGTTCTGAACAGACAGGTTTCACATTCCACAGAGGACATCGATGTGTCGTCTGTCCCTTCCGAATACTGGGCTCTAAGGGAGGTCTTCAATAAGTCTCGGGCTACCTCTTTACCACCTCATCGGCCATATGACTGTGCCATAGACCTCCATCCAGGCACATCACCCCCCCGTGGACGTCTGTACTCCCTGTCCGGTCCGGAAACTAAGGCCATGGCGGATTATGTGGAAACCTCCCTCAGGGCTGGGATTATTTGGCCATCATCCTCTTCTGCTGGGGCGGGGTTTTTCTTCGTGGCCAAGAAGGATAAGACCCTACGCCCATGCATTGATTACCGGGGCCTGAATGACATTACGGTGAAAAACCGTTACCCACTTCCACTGCTCGCCTCCGCTTTTGAGCTGCTCCAAGGAGCCACGATCTTCTCGAAACTGGATCTCCGAAACGCCTACCACCTGGTACGGATACGAGAAGGGGATGAATGGAAGACGGCGTTTAACACTGCTAGTGGACACTATGAATACCTGGTGATGCCATTCGGGTTGACTAACGCTCCCGCTGTCTTCCAGGCTCTGGTAAACGACGTACTCCGGGACATGATTAATCGTTTTATTTTTGTGTATCTGGACGATATCCTGATTTTTTCCCATTCAGCCCAGGAACACACGGCACACGTAAGACAGGTCCTTCAGCGACTATTAGAGAACCAACTGTTTGTGAAAGCAGAGAAGTGTGAATTCCATCGCTCTGTCATTCCTTTCCTGGGTTACATAGTGGCTGCGGGTAGCATCCGAATGGATCCAGGCAAGGTCCAAGCCGTCACTGATTGGCCACAACCCTCTTCACGCCTGGATCTGCAACGTTTCCTGGGGTTCGCCAATTTTTATCGGCGATTCATACGTAATTACAGTATTTTGGCAGCCCCACTCACTGCCTTAACCTCGACTAAGGTGAGCTTTGTATGGTCCTCCCAAGCCGCCCAGGCTTTCGCTGCCCTCAAACAGCGCTTCACCTCAGCCCCCATTTTGATTCACCCAGATCCGGCCCGGCAGTTTGTGGTGGAGGTGGACGCCTCCAATGTCGGTGTGGGGGCCGTCTTGTCACAAAGGTCGGACAGCGACCAGAAGCTGCACCCCTGCGCATTCCTCTCTCGTCGTCTGACACCTGCTGAGGTTAACTACGACGTCGGCAACAGGGAATTGCTGGCGGTCAAGACCGCATTGGAGGAGTGGAGACATTGGCTGGAGGGGGCGGAACAGCCATTTCTTGTGTGGACAGACCACAAAAACCTGGAGTATATACGCTCAGCCAGGAGGCTCAATGCCCGACAAGCCAGGTGGGCTCTGTTTTTTACCCGCTTTGATTTCACCCTATCTTATCGACCTGGTTCTAAGAACACTAAACCGGACGCCCTCTCCCGTGTGTTCAGTCCTGCTGCTGCCCAAGGTAATGAGCACATTCTCCCTGTCTCTTGTCTGGCTACATCCTTGGTCTGGGGTATTGAAGAGGATGTGCGTAACGCACAACAGTTGAGTCCTGACCCCGGAGGGGGTCCGCCAGGCTGCCTGTTCGTGCCTGACCCCGTCCGATCCCGAGTCCTGGAATGGGGTCATTCATCGAGACTGACCTGCCACCCCGGCTCACGGCGGACCCTGGCATTTATACGTCGACGGTTTTGGTGGCCCACCATGGGGGTGGATGTCCCCTCTTTTGTCTCAGCTTGCACGGTGTGCAACCAAAACAAGACGCCCTGCCAGGCCCCGGCTGGTCTTCTGCAGCCTCTTCCGGTCCCTCGTCGTCCATGGTCGCACCTCTCCCTGGATTTTGTCACAGGCCTGCCACAATCCGACGGCAATACCGCTATCCTCACCATAGTGGACCGATTCTCGAAGGCGGCACACTTCATCGCCCTGCCTAAGCTGCCATCGGCCAAGGAGATGGCCCAACTGATGGTGCAGCACGTTTTCAGGATCCACGGACTACCCATTAACATTGTCTCTGATCGGGGTCCTCAGTTCACCTCCCAGTTCTGGAGGGCCTTCTGCACCCTTATTGGATCCTCCATCAGTCTGTCTTCAGGATTTCATCCAGAATCAAACGGTCAATCGGAGCGGGCCAATCAGGACCTAGAGACTGTGCTTCGGTGCCTGGTTTCTGACAATCCCACCACCTGGAGCCGGCAACTTGTTTGGGTGGAATATGCCCGCAACACCCTGCCTTCCTACGCTACGGGGCTTTCCCCCTTCGAGTGCTCCTTGGGCTACCAGCCTCCGTTGTTTCCGGAGCAAGAAGAGGAGGTTGGCGTCCCGTCGGCCCAGTTGTTCTTCAGGCGCTGTCGTCGGACATGGAGAAAGGCCCGGGCGGTTTTGCTACGCACCAAT
Organism: Thymallus thymallus; assembly: GCA_023634145.1. NCBI lineage: Eukaryota > Metazoa > Chordata > Actinopteri > Salmoniformes > Salmonidae > Thymallus > Thymallus thymallus. The sequence goes on along the minus strand of CM042382.1, from coordinate 19,764,207 downwards.
GCCAGGTATCGGCGGCAGGCCGACCATCGCAGGACCCCGGCTCCCCACTATCGTGTGGGCCAGAGGGTGTGGCTGTCCACCCGAGATCTGCCCCTTCGGGTGGAGAGTCGCAAGCTTTCATCCCGTTACATCGGCCCTTATCAGATCTCCCGGGTGGTCAACCGCTCAGCTATACGCCTCATGTTGCCCCGGTCCCTCCGCATTAATCCTACCTTTCATGTGTCCCGTGTAAAACCTGTCTCTCATTGTCCTTTGTCCCCTGTTCCTAGGCCTGCCCCTCCTCCTCGGGTTATTGACAACCAACCTGCCTGGACGGTGCGTCGCCTCCTGAGAGTCCGTCCCCGGGGCCGGGGTTTCCAGTATCTGGTTGACTGGGAGGGCTACGGGCCAGAGGAGCGGTCTTGGGTCTCTACCAGGGACATCCTCGACCCGGAGCTCATTGCCGACTTTCATCGACGGCATCCCGGTCAGCCAGGTATGCACCCGGGTCGGTCGCCAGGTGGCGCCCGTAGGGGGAGGGGTACTGTCATGTCCTGATATGTTTCACCTGTCTGTGTTTGTCCCCTCCCCACACCAGGTGCACCCTATCTCCATCATTAATTAGTTTGGGTATTTAGTCCCTTGGGTTCTGTTGGGGTTTTGCCAGATCGTCTTGCCTAGTCAGTCGTTTCCAGCACTCTCCTGTATTACTAACTCTGCCAGTCTGTTTCCCGGTATTTGGACCTCTACCTGCCTGTTGGATTACGTTCCTGTCTAGCCCCTCATGTGCCTTCGACCTTCTGATCTGCTGCCAAACGAACTCTGCCTGCATTACGGATTACGAGCCTGCCTACTCCTCTGTACCGCCATCCTTCGGTCCGCTTTTGGGTCCCGTATATCTGTCGTCCTGTCAGCAAATTAAATGAAAAACATGTTTTAAGTTTAAAATGTTACAACAACAAAGATACATTTTTGTTGGGTTTCCTGTCAAGGTGGGCCTCAGAGCAAAGTAGTACAAAGCATAGTCTATCACTTCAGCAGAGGAGATCTCCAGATCCACACGTTCAGCCACTTTATCAACGTTAACTGACAGTCTAGGATAAGGTGATTCTGCAGTAACTATTGTCTCAGCAGATGATGAATACACTGAGATGAGGAGGAATTGGGGAACAGATGTGGGATATTGGTGATACCATAAGACACTGCCTCCACCAGATACTGTGTAGTTACAGGACAGATTGACACTTCCACCATGTATCACATCCTCCTCAAGACTGTTGGAGAAAATTCCATCCCCCACAACTACCACCTGCAGAAAACTGACATGTGAAATTAAAGTTATTCTCTACATCTGGGTCTTATCCTGAGGTCTGATAATTATAGTCTCTAATTTGTATAGAATACACATTTCTCCTGTTATGCTAAATGTGTTTTTACTCTAACAGTTGTTACCACAATAATCTAATCTACAGACTCTCTGCTGCCTGATAATGAACTGTAGTCAGGAAATGACCAACAAGTTGATCTAAAGCCAAATGTATTTAACCTCTGCAAAAACCTATGCACTTACCAATTAATATTGAAAAAAGTAGAATTGCATAAAACATCTTCACAGGGACTGAATGACTGGCTTTATGCGCTGTAACAGTATCACTATCCTCTCCTCAAACATCTTGTAGACTATATACTGTAATGTTACAACACTCATTGACTTTGTAGCTCCTCTCTACACTAAAGTTGGTTGGGTATTTGAGCTGAAAGGTCTTTCTGGGTTGGATGGCTGCTTAATGTCATCTTCATGATAATGCTGTTGTTCTGAATAGAGATACTTTAGCTCATGACTGCCCTCAATTGGTATTGTCTCTAAATGTATGCTGTTCACAAAAACCAATGGAGAATTACTGTCCTTAAACCTCTAAGGAAGCAAACCAACACATCAAATGTTCTTCATTCTGTATTCATTCAGACTAGTATATTTAATCATGTTATATCACAACAGGAACATGCAAACAATTTAAAGTATTATTACCTCAAGTTGGCAATACATTTAAATGTTTCAGTTGATGTGGAGATGCATGGAAAGTACATGTAATAATGTACTCTAAATAATAACTGATTGATCCGAAAGCAATGTCTCCACAAAGCACTATTCATCTCCAAGTGTCTTGATAGGTTTTTGTACAGTGTGTCTGGGTTTCCTGTCACTGTGGGCTGCAAGGCGCAGTAGTAGAGAGCAGAGTCTTCCAATATAGCAGAGGAGATCTTCAAGTCAACACGGGTCTTCTCTTCATTCAGTCTAGCAGTGTGTCTTGGAGTCGTAATGGATGTATTCAGTACATGGTTGCTGCTTTGTAGGATCAAAAGAAGACATTCTGGTCTGGATCCGGGGTATTGACGGTACCATTGGAGAGTGTAAACATTTCCCTTGTAGTTGCAGGAGAGAGTGATGTCTGTTCCTTGAAGAGCATTGACTTCAGGCTTCACTGGAGTTATTGTTTCCTGCTCCATACTATCACCTGTAACAACATGAGTATTGTCATTGTGTTCATGTTTATTCTAAATGAGACAAAATACATGGATTAGTTGCACATAAAGTATGACAAGAGAAAGAATTGAAACTTTCCAGTAAAATACCACTTAGTTTTTAATGCAATCATTAATTTAAAAAAGCAAAATCAATGTATTCAACATGTAATTTGGTTTCAGCTGAGAATTCAACACTCACCTACAAAAACAGAGAGGATCAACAGTAATATGAGTGACATCCTGACACAGACTAGATAAACCAACTGAGAGATAAGACAGTGAGAGAGCTGAGTAGATCCTCTACAGAGACATCCTCATGGTTGCAGGTATACCAAGCCTATACCAGTGTTTGACTATGAGGCTCCTCCTCTGATAACTGGATATGTAGACGTAACAGCTGACGTGCCGCACAATGGGGCATCGAAAACCTTCTTTACTTCCGCTTGAACGCTGCCAGGCTGTAACAGACGGGAAGTTGCTGGTCCCAGATTAGCCCAGGCCAGGGCTCGCCCTGTCATCATGGTTATGAGATAGGCGACCCGTGATTTCTCTGTGGGAAAAGAGGATGGCTGCAGTTTGAAGATACGCAAGCACTGGGGCAAAAAAAGGACCACAATAACTTGAATCACCAGAGAACCGTTCGGGGCAGGTAAGTGCGGCGCTCTTAGGTATACCGGGGAAGGTGGTGAATTGCTGGGTATAGGTGGAACAGGAGACGGGGGAGAAGCGCTCTGTGCCGGTAGTGCCAGCGTTAATTTCTCCAAATGTTGGAGCAGACATTCGGTGGCTCGCTGCTGGTTATCTCTCTGCTCACAGAGTCCTTCTGCTATTGAACGTAGCACCTCCTCGTGTCGACCCACAACGACCCCTTGACGGGCTATTGCGTTTTGTAGATGTTCCAACTCCGCTGGGTCTTTCATGGCCAGATCGTTCTGACAACGACAGATATACGGGACCCAAAAGCGGACACAGAGGCAGAGAGATTATCAAATGTTTAATAATAATAATAAAGGACAGGGGGCCACCTGGCTCAATTGGGCCTGATAAATCCATCCTTCAGAAGGTGTAGTGGACAGCACATGTTGTATAAGGTACCTCACCTGAAGACCAGCCAGGAGCTGCTTTCTCGTAGCTCCTCCCTTTCGTATTGGTTCTTCCCAAGGAAATGTGTATGGGTTTCCTGTCACTGAGGTCTTCATGGTACAGTAGTAAAGAGGAGAGTCTGTCACTTCAGCAGAGGAGATCCTCAGATCCACACGTTTGTCCACTTTGTCAATGGAAACTGTCAGAGGAGGATGTGTGGGAGTAGTTGTGAGAATTGACCCCTCTGGTGTGATGTACAGGAGGATTTCTGGTTTGGATCAGGGATTTTGGTGATACCACTGTAGATTGTAGACAGTAGCATCATGTTTGCAGGAGAGATTCCCTCCTGAACAAGCTCTTTAGTAGTCACAGGGTTTATTTAATTTAATTTCCTGCAAAAAAATGGACTGTAAAAACTGACGTTTAACAAATGTTCCGTAACTGTTATAAATATTCAATTACACTGAGCAAAATCATAAACACAACATGCAATACTTTCATTTATTTTACTGAGTTACAGTTAATATGAGGGAATCAGTCAATTGAAATGAATTCATTAGACCCTAATCTATGGAATTCATAGTACTGGAATGCTGATATGCATCTGTTGGTCACAGATACCTTAAAAATAATTGACCTCACAACGGGCATCAGGATTCCTTCACAGTATTTTTGTGAATTCAAATTGCCATCAATAAAACGCAATTGTTGTCATACCCTAATTCCGTTCACCTGTTCTCCCTGGCTCCTCCTCTACCAGGTATTTCCTATGTTCCCTTATTCCCTGTGTATTTAATCTGTATCTGTTCATTGGTCTGGTTGCCAGTTCGTCTTGTGTGTTTCACCAGGTCGTGCCCGCATTCCTAGAAATACCTGCTGTCTGTTTAGTTCTCCTGTTACCGTACCCCTGCCTGTTTACACAACCTGATTCCTGCCTGCCGTCTCTGTACCTCTGAACGCCTGTGTACCAAATCCTTTGCCTGCCTACGACTTCGAGATATAGCCTTCCGATTTTGTAAAGTAAATAACATACTTGACATTCTACCTGCCTCCTGCGTCTGCACTTGGGTCTCTGTCTGAGTTGTGATAATTGTGTTAGTTGAAAATAGCTTATGCCTGCCCATACTTTAACCCCACCGCCATCATGGGGCACTCTTTTCACAACGTTGACATCAGCAAATCGCTCGCCCACGCAACATCATACACGTGGTCTGCGGTTGTGAGGCCTGTACCAAATTCTCTAAAATTACGTTGGAGGCGGCTTATGGTAGAGAAATGAACATTACATTCTCTGGCAACAGCTCTGGTGGACATACCTGCAGTCAGAATGCAAATTGCACACTGTGGCATTGTGTTGTGTGACAAAAGTGCAAATTTTAGAGTGGCCTTTTTTTGTCACCAGCACAAGGTGCACCTGTGTAATTATTATGCTGTTTAATCAGCTTCTTAATCCACACCTGTCAGGTGGATGGATTATCTTGGCAAAAGAAAAATGCTCACTTACAGCGATGTAAACAAATTTGTGCCAAAAATGTGAAAGAAATACGCTTTTTGTGGAAAAATCATGGGATTTGTTTTTTCAGCTCATGAAACATGGGACCAACACTTTACATGTTGCGTTTATAAAAAAATTTCAGTGTAACATCTACAATATTATTGTACTATGATGCATTTTGTTGATTAATATTTGTTCTTCATTCACAGTATGGTTAAATTCACAGATGAGAGAAAGGATTTCAATCCATTCAATAACTGACCTAAAAAGAACATATGAGAAGAGCAGGATATACTGAGGAGCTGATCCAGGGTCCTGGAGATACCATTGAAGAGACACTGCAGATGAGTAGGTGCATGAAAGTGTAATATTGCTACCTACTGGAGCATAAACCTCCTCTCTGATTGGCTCAATGGTCTGACCATTACTGTCACCTGCAAGAGATGCAAAATATGTTATTCTTCTATTATTACTCTGTTATATATCTATTTTCAACATATCAACACATTTGATTAAAAATAACACTAATACAAATTTACAGATTATAGATTACTTACATGCAAGTACTAAAAGCTAAATAAATATGGGGATTGACATTGTGGCTGAAACTGGAAGTTAAAACGATAAAAAAAAGCATAACAAGATTTGTGTATTATAAAAAAACCTCCTCCTCATTCTAGTTTTGAATGAACCATCTCTTCTCAAACCTTTGAAGCCCCGCCACAAAATACAGAGAGTTGTCAGATGAGCAGAAGTAACAGCAGACTTCTTGTTGCTGCTTGATGCCACTGTCACATCCTCAAAATGCAAGGCTGCACTGGAATATGATTACCTTAGTCTCCCTCTATTGGATATTGTATTAAACTGTTATTTATCTCCATTTCTTTTCTTGATTTCAGGTTAACAGATTTGGAAGGACCTGACCTGTCTACTGTGATGTCATAGGGGAAAACATTGCTTGAAGGGCAGATCTGTAAAATAATTTATCTATTCAACATGAGGCATTAATTCATTCGTTTGTTTAGTTTTCCTATTTATATCTATAATCTACAGTATACTGTACATCTGCAATACATTCAGATAACATTAATGAGTTTCTGTCACTTTTTCAGTCAACATTGGATCAACATTTTGTTATTGTTCATTGAAAATAATTAATTGTTCATTTCCAGCCTACATGTACAGGTCTCTTCCCCAAAACAGGAAACACCAACCATAATTGTCTTTATAGGGCGTTGGGCCAACACGAGCAAGAACAGCTTCAATGCACCTTGGCATAGATTCTACAAGTGTCTGGAACTATATTGGAGGGATGCGATTCCATTCTTCCACGAGAAATTCCATGATTTGGTGTTTTGTTGATGGAAAACGCTGTCTCAGGCTCCGATCGGGAACAAAATACTGTACACTCGTACCCACGTGCACACACACTATGTTTTTGTAAGGGGGCTGTATATCCTGTTGTCACAGTGGGCCTCAGAGCACAGTAGTACACAGCAGAGTCAGACAGCTGCACCCTCTAGATCGTCAAGGGGACTGACTTTCCTGTGATATTCAGCCGGGCATCATATCTCTCTGTGAACTCCCTTCTCAGCATAAACATGGGGTTGCCATTTGTTTGTTGTTTGTACCAGAAGATATATGGTGATCTATCAGCATCAAATGTACAACTGAGTTTTGTTGGTTGTCCTTCTACAACCATTACATCTTCTGTTGGCTGTGTTACACTCTCTTCTGCTCTGCACCCTGAAAAGAAAGATACATATATCTTCACAACATATAATAATATGTATATAAATGCACAGAAAGAGACAGATGAACAGAGTGATGTTATACCAAAGCAGCATGCAGCCAGAACATGCAGGATCAGCCAGTTTGTCATGACTAGTCAGTCAGTTTGAAGTGTAAAAGGTAAGGAGCAGAACAATGCTGATCTATCTTTCACAGAGCTTTGACTTCCTCTGTCCTACTGTTGATGCTTCATGTTGTTCTGTATTACATACAGTAGTAGACCATGTGGAGGTGTCTGTCTGTATGGCACCCTCTCATTCAGGGGTGTGTGCTTTGTTAGGTTGCCCCCTTCAGGTTGATGTAATATAATATTAAACACACGTAGCACGAACACGGGACATACAACAACTACAATGAACCACGCCAAGGGAGTGGAACACAGACATATAAGTAGGATCCCTAATTAGAGGTAATGCATAGCAGCTGCCTCTAATTAGGGATCCCACATACAACACCACACAGACGTAGAAATACTAGATCTGCCAGACTCTGACCATAGAACTATAGAGAAGCAAAGCTTCTGACAGATGATTGGTTTTATGATTGAAACCAATGACTGACCCTGGATGCAACAATGACGATAATCCCTGTCTTCGCAGTGCAGATTAATGTAAATGATGGGCAATGACATCATCATGCAGTGGTGTAAAGTAAAAATACTTTAAAGTTCTACTTAAGTAGATTTTGGGGGTATCTGTACTATAAGTGTATACCTTTACTTCTCAACATTCCTATTAATGTACTTTTTACTCCATACATTTTCCCTAACACCCAAAAGTACTTTTTTAATGGTTAACAGGACAGGAAAATGGTCGTCTGAGATCCCTAGAGATTGGAAAGCTGCCATGGTCATCCTCCTCTTCAAAGGGGGAGACACTCTAGACCCAAACTGTTACAGACCTATATCCATCCTGCCCTGCCTTTCTAAAGTCTTCGAAAGCCAAGTTAATAAACAGATCACTGACTTCTTCGAAATCCCACCGGACCTTCTCTGCTATGCAATCTGGTTTCCGAGCTGGTCATGGGTGCACCTCAGCTATGCTCAAGGTACTTAACGATATCATAACCGCCATCGATAGAAGACAGTACTGTGCAGCCGTCTTCATCGATCTGGCCAAGGCTTTTAACTCTGTCAATCACCGCATTCTTATTGGCAGACTCTACAGCCTTGGTTTCTCAAGTGACTGCCTCGCCTGGTTCTCCAATTACTTCTCAGACAGAGTTCAGTGCGTAAAATCGGAGGGCCTGCTGTCCGGTCCCCTGGCAGTCTCTATGGGGGTGCCACAGGGTTCAATTCTTGGGCCAACCCTATTCTCTATATACATCAACGATGTCGCTCTGGTGACTCTCTGATCCATCTCTACGCAGACGACACCATTCTGTATACATCTGGCCCCTCTTTGGACACTGTGTTAACTAACCTTCAAAAAAGCTTCAATGCCATACAACACTCCTTCCGTGGCCTCCAACTACTCATAAATGCTAGTAAGACTAAATGCATGCTCTTCAATAGAACGTTGCCCGCACCTGCCCACCGGACTATCATCACTACCCTCGACGGGTCTGACTTAGAATATGTGGACAACTACAAATACCTAGGCGTCTGATTAGACTGTAAACTCAACTTCCAGACTCACATTAACCATCTCCAATCCAAAATTAAATCTAGAATCGGCTTCCTATTTGGCAACAAAGCCTCCTTCACTCATGCTGCCAAACATGCCCTTGTAAAACTTACCATCCTACCGATCCTTGACTTCGGCGATGTCATTTACAAAATAGCCTCTACTCAGCAAATTGGATATAGTCTATCACACTGCCATCCGTTTTGTTACCAAAGCCCCATATACTACCCACCACTGCGACCTGTATTCTCTCATTGGCTGGCCCTCACTACATATTCGTCGCCAAACCCACTGGCTCCAGGTCATCTATAAGTCTTTATTAGGTAAATCCCCGCCTTATCTCAGCTCGCTGGTCACCATAGCAACTCCTACCCGTAGCATGCGCTCCAGCAGGTATATCTCACTGGCCACCCCCAAAGCCAACACCTCCTTTGGCCGCCATTCCTTCCAGTTCTCTGCTGCCAATGACTGGAACGAATTGCAAAAATCCTTGAAGCTAGAGGTTCCTATCTACCTCACTAACTTTAAGCATCAGCTGTCAAAGCTGCTTATCGATCACTGCACCTGTATATAGCCCTTCTGTAAATAGCCCACCCTACTACCTCATCCCCATATTTTTTTTTTTTACTTCCACTCAATTTGGCACTCCAGTATCTCTATTTGCACATCATCATTTGCACATTCCATCATTCCAGTGTTAATGCTAATCTGTAATTTATTTGGCCACTATGGCCTATTTATTGTCTTCCTAACCTTACTGCATTTTGCACTACATTTGCACTCTGTATATAGATTTTATTTTGTGTTATTGAATGTACGTTTGTTTATTTCCCATGTGTAACTCTGTGTTGTTTTTTGTCGCACTGCCTTGCTTTGTCTTGGCCAGGTCGCAGTTGCAAAAGAGAACTTGTTCTCAACTGACCTACCTGGTTAAATAAAGGGGAAATTAAAAAAAAAAAAAAAAAAAAACAGAACATGCAATTGTGACAAGAAAGCGTTAAAACATAATGAATTGTAAATGACATCTGTTTGGTGGGGAAATTACTTTACAACACAGACACCTATAAAGTGTTGACATGCTGCATGAATCACTTAAAGGTACAGGAGCAAATTGATGAGACTCTACTGACATCTATTGACTCTCACTGGTGATTTACCCTTAAATACAAGCGATGTCAAGGTTTCACCTTGTTGGGCAGAATGTTGAACACTAGATAGAACTATTGTATCATTATTATACATAGAAAACCCTTGTCACTGGACTTCATAACTGTGGAGGGCAGTCTATAGGAGTAGCACAGACAAAGAAGATCTGTCATATAACTGATCAGGAGACAGAGAGAACATCTCAGTGGTTGTGGCTGAAGAGTGAGAAGCAGAGGGAGAGGCAGGACTATGCTTTCCCATGCATTACATGAAACTGACACTGTAAATGACTCCACCAATTGTCAGGCTCTGGCCATAGAGAAGCCTATTTGCTTCTCTATGTAGCTATGGTCAGAGTCTGACAGTGTCTTTCTTTTCTGTTTCTTTGTGGGTTTTGGGTGGATCTCTAATTAGAGGCAGCTGCTACCCGTTGTCTCTAATTAGGGATCCAATATATGTTGAGTCTGTCCTTCACGTGGTGTGGGTTGTTATCGTTACATGTCGATGTATTTCGCAGTCACGGTGAAAGTAAGTGTGCTATTCTTTACGTCCGTTCATTCGTGTTGGTTTTGTTTAACGTGACGTTTGTCTAGTGTGTTTGTTTTGTAGTAAGTGGTTTGCATTTTTAGTTTGATTATACATAGTAATTCATAGAAAGGATTACATAGTAAAATAAAAGAATGTCGAAACAACTATCCCTGCGCTGCGTCTTGGTCTCTCCATGCACCCACTCGTGACAGAACAACCCACCCCGATGAGACCAAGCAGCGCGACCGGGAGGAGTTAACTCCTATGCCAGTTCCAACGTGGCCTAGGGTGAGACCTGAGGACCGTGGGAGGTTTTTAAAACAATGGAGGAGGATGGAAAGGCAAAGGTCCGTTGTGGCTGCGAGCACCACACCATCGGTGCGCAGCCAGAGCCCGGAGAGGCTGAAGACGGGGAATCGCCCACCACTTCGTCTGACCACAGATCAGGATTGGGAGAAGCCCGAGGGGTTCTCTAAATACCCGGAGGAGGAGCAGACGAGGTGGTGGAGAGCCTGGGTTGCGCTTCCGCTGGAGGCTCAAAAGGACCCACTCCTTCGGGAGATAGAGGAGGAGAGGGACTTTGAGCGCAGACGGGTACTAGTGCTGAGGCCGCTCCACCGGTACCCAATCCGGGACCAGCCGCCTGCTCCGCCTCAGTGCCAGAGCAGTCCGCTCCACCGGTACCCAATCCGGGTCCAGCCGTCTGCTCCGCCTCAGTGCCAGAGCAGTCCGCTCCACCGGTACCCAGTCCGGGCCCAGCCGCCTGCTCCGCCTCAGTGCCAGAGCAGTCCGCTCCACCGGTACCCAATCCGGGTCCAGCCGTCTGCTCCGCTTCAGAGCCTGAGCAGTCCGCCCCACCGGTGCCCAGTCCGGGCCCGGCTGTTTTCCCAGCTCCATGGCCGGAGCAGTTTACCCCACCGGTGCCCAGTCCGGGCCCGGTTTATTGCCCAGCTCCATGGCCGGAGCCGTTTGTCCCACCGGTGCCCAGTCCGGGCCCGGTTGTTTTCCCCGCTCCATGGCCGGAGCCGTTTGCCCCACCGTGGCCCAGTCCGGGCCCGGGTGTTTTTCCCACTCCATGGCCGTAGCCGGTTGCCCCACCGGTGCCCAGTCCGGGCCCGGTTGTTTTCCCCGCTCCATGGCCGGAGCCGTTTACCCCACCAGTGCCCAGTCCGGGCCCGGTTGTTATCCCCGCTCCATGGCCGGAGCCGTTTGCCCCACCGGTGCCCAGTCCGGGCCCGGTTGTGTTCCCCGCTCCATGGCCGGAGCCGTTTGCCCCACCGGTGCCCAGTCCGGGCCCGGTTGTTTACCCCGCTCCATGGCCGGAGCCGTTTGCCCCACCGGTGCCCAGTCCGGGCCCGGTGATAAGAAAAGGGCATGGGACAAAACTGTCCAACTCACCAGAGCCGCCCCCGAGGGACTAGTCTTCCCTCCCATTAACCCCCCCTGTTTTGTGTGTTTGTTTTTGTTTGTTTTTGGTGTCCGGGAGTCCGCGCCTTGGGGGGGGGGGGGGGGTACTGTCAGGCTCTGGCCATAGAGAAGCCTATTTGCTTCTCTATGTAGCTATTGTCAGAGTCTGACAGTGTCTTTCTTTTCTGTTTCTTTGTGGGTTTTGGGTGGATCTCTAATTAGAGGCAGCTGCTACCCGTTGTCTCTAATTAGGGATCCAATATATGTTGAGTCTGTCCTTCACGTGGTGTGGGTTGTTATCGTTACATGTCGATGTATTTCGCAGTCACGGTGAAAGTAAGTGTGCTATTCTTTACGTCCGTTCATTCGTGTTGGTTTTGTTTAACGTGACGTTTGTCTAGTGTGTTTGTTTTGTAGTAAGTGGTTTGCATTTTTAGTTTGATTATACATAGTAATTCATAGAAAGGATTACATAGTAAAATAAAAGAATGTCGAAACAACTATCCCTGCGCTGCGTCTTGGTCTCTCCATGCACCCACTCGTGACAGAACAACCCACCCCGATGAGACCAAGCAGCGCGACCGGGAGGAGTTAACTCCTATGCCAGTTCCAACGTGGCCTAGGGTGAGACCTGAGGACCGTGGGAGGTTTTTAAAACAATGGAGGAGGATGGAAAGGCAAAGGTCCGTTGTGGCTGCGAGCACCACACCATCGGTGCGCAGCCAGAGCCCGGAGAGGCTGAAGACGGGGAATCGCCCACCACTTCGTCTGACCACAGATCAGGATTGGGAGAAGCCCGAGGGGTTCTCTAAATACCCGGAGGAGGAGCAGACGAGGTGGTGGAGAGCCTGGGTTGCGCTTCCGCTGGAGGCTCAAAAGGACCCACTCCTTCGGGAGATAGAGGAGGAGAGGGACTTTGAGCGCAGACGGGTACTAGTGCTGAGGCTAATGGACAGACGAGCACCTCCAGCGAAGGTCAGCGTCCCTCCAGCGAAGGTCAGCGTCCCTCCAGCGAAGGTCAGCGTCCCTCCAGCGAAGGTCAGCGTCCCTCCAGCGAAGGTCAGCGTCCCTCCAGCGAAGGTCAGCGTCCCTCCAGCGAAGGTCAGCGTCCCTCCAGCGAAGGTCAGCGTCCCTCCAGCGAAGGTCAGCGTCCCTCCACCTCCAGCGAAGGTCAGCAGCCCTGCACCTCCAGCGAAGGTCAGCAGCCCTGCACCTCCAGCGAAGGTCAGCGTCCCGCCGCCTCCAGCGAAGGTCAGCGTCCCGTCGCCTCCAGCGAAGGTCAGCAGCCCCGCCGCCTCCAGCCTAGGTCAGCGTCCCGCCGCCTCCAGCCAAGGTCAGCGTCCCGCCGCCTCCAGCCAAGGTCAGCGTCCCGCCGCCTCCAGCGAAGGCCAGCGTCCCGCCGCCTCCAGCGAAGGTCAGCGTCCCGCCGCCTCCAGCCAAGGTCAGCGTCCCGCCGCCTCCAGCCAAGGCCAGCGTCCCGCCGCCTCCAGCCAAGGCCAGCGTCCCGCCGCCTCCAGCCAAGGCCAGCGTCCCTGAGCCTCCAGCCAAGGCCAGCGTCCCTGAGCCTCCAGCCAAGGCCAGCAGCCCTGAGCCTCCAGCCAAGGCCAGCAGCCCTGAGCCCCCACCGGTACCCATTCCGGGTTCAGCCGTCTGCTCCGCCTCAGTGCCAGAGCAGTCCGCTCCACCGGTACCCAATCCGGGTCCGGTACCCAATCCGGGTCCAGCCGTCTGCTCCGCCTCAGTGCCAGAGCAGTCCGCTCCACCGGTACCAAGTCCGGGTCCAGCCGCCTGCTCCGCCTCAGTGCCAGAGCAGTCAGCTCCACCGGTACCCAATCCGGGTCCAGCCGCCTGCTCCGCCTCAGTGCCAGAGCAGTCCGCTCCACCGGTACCCAATCCGGGTCCAGCCGTCTGCTCCGCCTCAGTGCCAGAGCAGTCCGCTCCACCGGTACCCAGTCCGGGCCCAGCCGCCTGCTCCGCCTCAGTGCCAGAGCAGTCCGCTCCACCGGTACCCAATCCGGGTCCAGCCGCCTGCTCCGCCTCAGTGCCAGAGCAGTCCGCTCCACCGGTACCCAGTCCGGGCCCAGCCGCCTGCTCCGCCTCAGTGCCAGAGCAGTCCGCCCCACCGGTGCCCAGTCCGGGCCCGGCTGTTTTCCCAGCTCCATGGCCGGAGCAGTTTACCCCACCGGTGCCCAGTCCGGGCCCGGTTTATTGCCCAGCTCCATGGCCGGAGCCGTTTGTCCCACCGGTGCCCAGTCCGGGCCCGGTTGTTTTCCCCGCTCCATGGCCGGAGCCGTTTGCCCCACCGTGGCCCAGTCCGGGCCCGGGTGTTTTTCCCACTCCATGGCCGTAGCCGGTTGCCCCACCGGTGCCCAGTCCGGGCCCGGTTGTTTTCCCCGCTCCATGGCCGGAGCCGTTTACCCCACCAGTGCCCAGTCCGGGCCCGGTTGTTATCCCCGCTCCATGGCCGGAGCCGTTTGCCCCACCGGTGCCCAGTCCGGGCCCGGTTGTGTTCCCCGCTCCATGGCCGGAGCCGTTTGCCCCACCGGTGCCCAGTCCGGGCCCGGTTGTTTACCCCGCTCCATGGCCGGAGCCGTTTGCCCCACCGGTGCCCAGTCCGGGCCCGGTGATAAGAAAAGGGCATGGGACAAAACTGTCCAACTCACCAGAGCCGCCCCCGAGGGACTAGTCTTCCCTCCCATTAACCCCCCCTGTTTTGTGTGTTTGTTTTTGTTTGTTTTTGGTGTCCGGGAGTCCGCGCCTTGGGGGGGGGGGGGGGTACTGTCAGGCTCTGGCCATAGAGAAGCCTATTTGCTTCTCTATGTAGCTATTGTCAGAGTCTGACAGTGTCTTTCTTTTCTGTTTCTTTGTGGGTTTTGGGTGGATCTCTAATTAGAGGCAGCTGCTACCCGTTGTCTCTAATTAGGGATCCAATATATGTTGAGTCTGTCCTTCACGTGGTGTGGGTTGTTATCGTTACATGTCGATGTATTTCGCAGTCACGGTGAAAGTAAGTGTGCTATTCTTTACGTCCGTTCATTCGTGTTGGTTTTGTTTAACGTGACGTTTGTCTAGTGTGTTTGTTTTGTAGTAAGTGGTTCGCATTTTTAGTTTGATTATACATAGTAATTCCTAGAAAGGATTACATAGTAAAATAAAAGAATGTCGAACTTCTATCCCTGCGCTGCGTCTTGGTCTCTCCATGCACCCACTCGTGACACCAATGCAACAGACATAAGGTTCAAAATCTATATTATTATATTTTCAACGTACCACATCAAAATAAATAAAAATAATGAACCCCAATTATTTTTTCACAACCCATGTCCAAATGACTTGCAAGTTTGCTTAAACCCTTGGCACGTGTTGGAGCTAAACAAAAATTGACGACATACATAAAGTCCCGAAGTACTCCACATTTGTAGTTATTCACTACTTGTAGATATTGCCTCAGTAAAGTATAGCAGGTGTCCTCGCAAGATCCACAGCAAGCACAGCTATCAATGCTGCCAGTACTCTGTAGCAGCAACAGACATCACGTGGAATCCCGAACTCGTCGATTGTCCAATTCTCTCCAGGTCTCGTATGATGCTAGGCTAACCTAGTGGATGGCGAATGTCTCCACAATGCGAATGCATCTCCAGTCTCCACTAGGTCTTTCTTTACAAAACAATAATACTCTCCTATACAAACAAAATCAGGAAACTCTGTAGGTATGTTTTTGTTTATCACTTTATCGTCTCCTTTATTCCTTTTTCTTCACCAACACCGATAAAGTCTCTCCTCTCTTTCTTTCAATGTCTCCCTCTACTTTTTTCCAGGCCTCCTGTTAACCAGTCAACTCTCCCATTGGCCACAACTTAACAAGCTTCCTCATTGGTCAAAACTTAACAAGATATGTGGAAAACTTAAACTTAAAAGTAAACCAACCTATTCACTTGTACATTAAAGAAACATTGCTTGAAAAGAAACATTACAAATCAGGAGCGGTTGGATCACCTTTTAAATCTAATACCAATTAATTATAACAAATAATCTCTATACTTGGTTTTAACAAGGGAATTACATAAAGGAGGATGTATTCTCTTGAGTAAGCCTACCCCTGACCTAAAATATGCATACGAGGAGTTTGTCATGAGCTGTCAGGTTTTTGTACAGTGTTTCTGTGTTTCCTGTCACTGTGGGCCTCAGAGCACAGTAGTACAAAGCAGAGTCTGTCACTTCAGCAGAGGAGATCACCATATCCACACGTTTGGCTTTTTTGTCATGATTTAGAGTGAACCCTGGAGTTTTTGCAGGCATATGTTCCATAACCAGTAACTGTGGTGCTGATTTGGGATATTGACGATACCATTGAAGAGTGTCACCAGAGGTGTAGTTACAAGAGAGAGTAACTTTGTCCTCTTCTGAAGCCACTTCTACATCAGTGTAGGGTGTTATTACCTGTTCAGAACTGCGACCTGTAAAACAATATATATATTACTTTAAACGCACATGGAATATTTAATTAATTTCAAATGCAGTTAAAAAAAAATACAAAAAAAACATGCATCCTCATGTTGTTCATCATCTTTATAATATTTGATTTTTAAAATAAATACACCTAAACATAATCACATTAAGTATAAATGAAAATGTAATTACTTACCAATCAAGTCAAAGAAGAGTAAAAGTGAACAGAACAACATTGTAGATGTCAGGAAGTGTAGAATAAGCACCAGCTGCTGATGAAAAGTACAGCATCAACTGGCTATGATCTTCATGGTAGTATCATGTCTTATCCTGAGGATTCATGATCTAATCCTGAGTTGTATAGTTTTAGCTCCTCCTACTAACTATGTTGAAACAAATATATTTTATATTTACATTTAAAAGCGGTTTACGAATGATTTATACACTAAATACTCCACTTGATGGCGATGTGGTCAAAGAAAATACATCAGATGCATGTAAATCTTTAACTAAGTGACAGGTCTGTTATATGGTTAGTGCTGAGTCAGTGAGTTATGTATCCCTGTGTTTGTCACAGTACAGTAGTACAGAGTTTCTCACTTCATTAGAGGATATCTCCAGATCCACACAGGTCTTCTCTTTGTTCAGTTTAAAAGTGAGGTGAGGTTATGGAAGTTCTTACCACAGTCCTAGAGGCATGGCAGATGAAGAGGAGGAATTGGGGCCTATCCCGAACCTTAACCCTTACCTTACCCATTCAGAATTAATGCCTGACCTTAAAGTGGAACTGACAGCATTTTAATTACTTTGCAGATATGTCTAAAAAAAACATACAAACATAATATCAGTCAAAATGATCAAACTCCCAGTTTATAACCCTTTAGACTCCAATATAATTATTGAATGCTGCTGTAGATTACCATTAATTTTCAAGATACATCTAATTTTCTCACACACTACTGTGTAGCACAAAAAAAAAATGTTGGGCACTAAACATTTTTACGTGAGTCTCACCTTTCCAAAGAGGGGTCATATTAGTGTGTAGCCCGAACTGTTCTGACGCTACAGACAGAAGTTGGCCGATAGAATGCACCGACTTCAGACGGGTCCCAGGATGCTTGTGTGGGTCATAGACCAAAACGGAAAACACCATTGTGTTCTTCAGAGTCTCATCTTTCCATAGAGGGGTCATAATAGTTGGCCGTTCAGACGCTACGGATGATTTTGGTCTGACAAACACCGTTCTAACTCTGTCACTTTTCACTACAGACACATCCAATGCAAAAAAACGGACCGATTATTATGGGGATTTTTATATTATGCTCATTAGATTTCCGTGGGGGCGCTGACATCAAATCTATTTTTAAAAATAACATTAGTCAAGTCAACTGATGATCGGTTTTATGATTGAAACCAATGACTGACCCTGGATGCAACCATGACCATAATCCCTGTCTTCGCAGTGTACATTTACATAAATGAGCCATCTGGTTTGCTTAACATAAGGAAATGAGAAATTATTAATTATTTTGATACTTAAGCATATTTTTGCAGTTACATTTACAAAAACAAATACTTCTAGACTTTTATTGAATTAGTATTTTAGTATTTTATTGGGAGACTTTCACTTGAATTTATTTAAACTGACTGATTTACTTATATGAACTGTAACTCAGTCAAAGCTTTGAAATTGTTGCATGTTGCGTTTATATTTTTGTTCAGTGTATAAAATAATTGCAAATTGTGAATACAAGAAGAACAAACAAAATATGCAATTGTGACAAGAAAGCATTAAAACATAATGAATGTATATTCTGTTTGGTGGGGAAATTCTACAACACAGACACCTGTAGTGTTGACATGCTGCATGAATCACTTAAAGCAACAGGAGCAAATTGATGAGACTCTACTGACATCTATTGACTCTCACTGGTAATTTACCCTTAAATACAAGCAATGTCAAGGTTTCACCTTGTTAGGCAGGATGTTGTCAGATGAGCAGAAGTAACAGCAGACTTCTTTCTGATGCTTGATGCCACTGTCACATCCTCAAAATACACAGCTGCACTGGAATATGATTACCTTAGTCTCCCTCTATTGGATATTGTAGAAAACTGTTATTTATCTACATGTATTATTATCTTGATTTCAGATCAACAGTTGCTTGATGCAAGATCTGCAAGATTTTCATTTATTCATTCATTCACAGCTTATGTTGTTTTCCTATTTAAATCTACAATCTAAAGTATAAATCAGTAACACAATCAGATAGCCTTAATGTGTTTCTGTCACTTTTCAATAAAAATTGTGTATTTTATATTTTATTATTGTTCATTGAAAATCTTTCATTGTTCATTTTCAGTGTATGTTTGTTTTGTCTGTATGAGGTAATGATGAAATTCAGAATGAGCCTGATCATTTTTTACACTTAGGGGATGTCAGTTTTTTTTGTTCAGGTTTTTGTACGATGTGTAAAGGTTTCCTCACTGTGGGCTGCAGGACACAGTAGTACAGATCAGAGTCCAGCAGAGGTTCTTTCTTTATTCAATTGAACAGACTGACGAGGGTCTTCAGGTTTAGCTTTCACCACAGAGGGGTTTGCTGACACTCCAGTGAGGAGGAGGAAGATGGGAGATGATCCAGGGTACTGTCGATACCATTGGAGATGTTATTGGATATGAAGAATGGCATCAAACTCACCCACAAGTGAAAATATTGAAATGTTCCTACTAAAATGCTGGAAAATGTTATTTGACACAGTGAAAAGAGTGAACAGAAGTATGGTTATGACAGAATGATTCCCCTGGTTTCTCACTGTCAGCTATAAAAGGCATTTCCCTTTCTCTGCCTCAATAATATAACACCTCTCCTTGACTTAAAACAAAAGGCAAACAACACAAAGTACGGTACACACGCACCCACGTTCACACAGTGTTTTTGTAAGGAGCCTGTACATCCTGTTTAGGAATATGTTTTATGTTATCTTGTACACTTCTTTTCATAAAGCTGGTTTTGAGTGTTCAGAGATAAAAGACTAGTTCTTCTGACTGTCATGGAAGTGACTAGAGTCTTCAGAGGTGTAAGGATAATATGATAAATAATAATAATGATAAAATAATATGAAATATGAAAATTGGGTATTTAATGTAGTGGTACTCCATTCATGTTATACTTCAGTAAGAAGAAAATAATTACAAATGTATAATTGATCTGGACATCAATGTAACGGGTAGATATTATCTAAAAATAATTATTATGTTGGAGGACTTTTATTTTGACGGGTGGATTGGTTTTCGGCGTTCAGTGTGGGCTGCGAGAGGAGCAGAAGAGCGCGGTGTTTGAGTGTCGCACAGAAAAAAGTGAGTTGTGTCGTGTTCGAGAAGCTCGTTCGATTAAGTAACTTAAAGGGAAGTTAATCGGGGTTTTAGTCGAATAAAGGACGACATCAAGTGATTTTTGTGAGCTGTGTCCCGCGTTTCGTAGTTTTTGTGTAGTTTTGATACGTGAATCGCGTTGCATTGGACTGTTAGAGTGACGCAGTAATTCTTTGTGAAGACTACGAGAACTGTAAGTGCATTTAAAGTACAAGTTTAGCTTGATTGGTGACGATTGAAGTTTTTTTTCACATTTTTGCAGAGTTTTACACTCCTTTCATCTTAATTGAGAACCAGCCTTACGAACTAACGTTTCAACCAGACTGGTCACGCGTATTTGAGTGTTTTGCACGTGATATGGGAACTGCTGTCTGCAGTTGGTGCTGAACATAGTTTTTTCGAGAAGATTTGAGTTTAAGACTTTTGTGTTACCCTGCCGTCCAACGACTTCTCAGTTTGACACATCTCAGTTGGTGTATCTCCGTTGGATTCATTTGCTTTTTGACTCATGTTTGATCCATTCAATTCTTTGGGACGTTTTATTGAGCTTGAGTGAGTCAACTGCGCAATCAAGTTAATTTCAACGCACGCTACGTCAAGACAACGCATCTCAATTCTTCAATTTATTTATTTTTTATATTTTGATCCGATGAACAGTGAGCTGTAAAAGTGCAGTTGTACTACAGAACCTAAAGTGAACTGTGAGTGAACACATAAAGGGACGTTTCACGTAAGTGCTCTTCCAGATGCGAAAATGCATTATGTATAGCATTGTTGTTGTTTTTTTCAAATGTAATTGTTTGATCATTTGAAGTTGATCATTTGGGTTGTTTACAGGTGTTTTATTTCATTTTGAAGTGAAATTTACCATTGTACAACTGAATGGTTTAGAGCTTTTACATTGAAGGTGGTTGTGTTGTGGTGAGTTTAAAAGAGAACTCAAAAGACCATACATTTTATTTATTTTCTCTTATTTAGTGATTATTAACACTGAATTAACACTTGATTACAAGAAAGAAAAGATACATAGAAAATTTTCGTACTTACCTGCATTGTACCTTTTTGTTTAGAGCTGTCAAGGAGTAGGGGCGTCTCAGCTACTTTATTAGACCAGGGGAGGGAGGAGTATATTAGACTGTGTCTCACATATACTTTTACTTCAGGAAGCCATCTTGTGACATTACTCAAACTGAAGCCTACCCTCTTCGGTCTGTAGGGTGCATCCCAATAAAGTAGGACACAACATGCATACATTTAGTGTGTAACAAGACTAAAAGCACTGAGAGCGGGGACTAAGATCCTTTCGTTATTCAGTCTTCCGGTGCAGCGCTAACAAATTTCCCCTACAAGACGGGCTAAATACCCCGTTACATCAAGTTAAGGTTAGGGTTAGGATTATGGATAGAATTTAGGGGTTTAGTGTTTAGAACATAATCATTCTCCTGCCTGTTGATAACTTTCTCACCGTAATCAGATGTTCTAGGTTTTTGTACAGTGACTCTGGGTTTCCTGTCACAGTGGGCCTCAGAGCACAGTAGTACACAGCAGAGTCAGACAGCTGCAACCTCTGGATCGTCAAGGGGACTGATTGTGTCTTGGCATTCAGACTGTCATTGAATCTCTCCTAGAACCCTACAGCATTGTCTTCAGGTCCAAAAGGATAACGGCTCAGCATATGTTTAGGGAAGTCATTTGCTTCTTGTTTGTACCAATATAGATATGCATTATTAGCAGTGGTGTTATATTGACAACTCAGAGTTACCAGTCCTCCTTCTGTAGCAATAACACCTCCTGGCTGCTGTTGCACATTGTCTCCTGTACACTCTGGGGAAAAATAAGAAATACAATTCGAAAGATTATAAAAGTTTGAAAAAATGAAATAAAAATGTATTAAGAATATAACAAACATATGATAAGAGAAATTTGAGAAAATGTTCCATCTTACCGAAGCACAATACAGCAAGAACCAGCCAGATGATCAGACAGAGTACCATGGTTATGCAGAACACAGAGAGTGACTGTGAGTTACAGTAAGAGGTAGAGATCCTCTCTCTCTCTTCCATGTCCATCTCAGCCTGTATATCACCATCAACTGACAGACATGAAGGAGGAGCCTGTTGTTAAGAAATGTATCTGTCAATATTACCTCGTCAATTTTAAATATTAGCGCTATTAGGAGTACATTAGACAAAGTGAAAAGCCTATAGCTCACATTAAATGGAAAGTAGCCTTAAGGATTTGCCAATGACATAAATGTTCCATGAAGTGAGTATGATAAACTATATAAAAGTATATTTGAAAAGCTACAGATATTGTATTATAAGTCAGTACAAACACTCATGTTTCATATAGTATCTAATTCAGATCTACTATTGTATAATAAAGTTTATTGAGATTACATTGTCTGTTTTGGTGGTAACGTTTTATTTGTACTTTGTGTTTCTATTGTCACATGTGAAACCTATAGTTTTTGTAAGAGGTCTGTATATCCTGTTGTCACAGTGGGCTTCAGAGCACAGTAGTACACAGCAGAGTCAGACAGCTGCAACCTCTGGATCGTCAAGGGGACTGATTTGGAGTTGGCATCTAGATCGGCATGAAATCTCTCCTTGAACTCAGTAGCATTGTCCCCAGTTCCAAAACTGAACTGCATAAGCATATACTTGGGGTAGTCGTTTGCTCGCTGTTTGTACCAGAATAGATATGGACTTGGATCATCTGTTTCATAATGACAGGCAAGTGTTATTTGTCCTCCTTCAGTAGCCATCTCAACTCCTTTTGGCTGTGACACACTGTCTCCTCTGCATTCTGGAGAGAAATTAAACAATACGTTGAAAAAATTGGATTAATACCCATTAATTCATTGGAAGCGTATAAAGTGATTAACTTTCTCTATTTTACATGACAACAGAAAGGGATCATTTATGCAATGTCAGTATGCAAATAAATAAATGAATAGTTATGAATCATACCACAACAAAATGCAGCAAGAATCAGAATATTCTTCAGCCAATATTCCATGTCTACTGTGAGATGGGTAGGTGAGGAGAGAGCAAACACACTCGTATGTCTCTATGAATGTTTAATCTCTGTCTTATAGGAAGTATTTAGGAGGAGCTTACACTATGCTCTCGAAGAGTTATATCACACTATCAAATAGTTTTTGTAAGGGGGCTGTATATCCTGTTGTCACAGTGGGCCTCAGAGCACAGTAGTACACAGCAGAGTCAGACAGCTGCAACCTCTGGATCGTCAAGGGGACAGAGCTATATGTGGAATTCAGCCTGGAATCAAACCTCTTCTTGAACTCATCACTATTGCTCCCTTCTGAATAACGATCTCTTCTCAGGACATACTGAGGAGAGTCCCTAGTTAACTGGATGTACCAGAAGAGATTAGGAGATGGACTACTGGTAGTGTAGTTACAGCTGAGTGTTACCAGTCCTCCTTCAAGGGCAGTAACATGTCCACTCTGCTGGTCAACAGCCTCTTCACCTTATAATACATAATAGGCTAAGATTCATAGAATGAGAATGTAGAAAGGAGAAGCACTATACCGAACCAAAATAACATGCAGCCAGGATAAGTAAAGTATTCCTAAACCAATGTGCCATTATGATTCATGTATAGAGGAAGAATGTTATAGACTTTATGTTCCATCCACTGTAGCTGAGAAGTCTCATTATTGTGAGTAGGGGAGGAGCTTATATTCAACTGTTTAGTTGAACTGCAAAAGGGATTCCTTTTTAAATATTATGTATTTGGTACCATTAAATGTCTCCTTTAATGAATGTTATCTTCTTCTCCAAGTCCTTTGAAGATTCTAATTTGTTAGTTGTTATTGGCCTCTGAGAAATATATTTCATGTTCAGGCCAAATTGAACTAATCTGTGTTAATAAGTGATTTTTTTATAGGATCCACTGTGGAATGTTTGTTTATTAATATCATGTCATATTGGGGCCAGCTTGTCTGAGCTGGACCTCTCGCTATCTCTTTCTTGATGTATGTCAGATGTATTGACTTCTTGTTTTGATGTCCTCTTGGCTGTTACATTCACCGGTGGTTGCTATGGGATCCAAATCTGAATAAATATATTGTATCAAATCTCCATTGAATATTTGATTAATCTCCTCACATTCTGAACTTCTTCAATACCAGAGATATCATCATAACAATTGTCTACGAACACGATCCCAGCGCACGGCTAAACCACAGGTAAGTAGACTCTCATTGTTTAACTATTGAATTGTGTTGAGTCTGTTTACATGGGGTAAAGCCGGGCTGGTAAGAACGTAAAGGATGACTTGCTATTGATTTAGGAGGATTATCAGATGGTGTGAAGGATGTGAAGAAGGCAATAGGCTGACAAATTCAAAGTAAAATAAGAGTCGATTGACGCTGTGATTCAAGATAGAGGGTGCGTTCAAATAAATGAGTAGACAAGCAAGGGAAGAAGAAGAGCCTTAAAAAGCCAGAATTGATTAAGGGAGTGAAACCATATTGTTGCATAAAAGTAAGTTGCTAGTTGAGTAGCAATTGTGGGTAATGTCAGCCTTGTAAGCATTTTACAAGCTTTTGAAGTGAGTTGCTAGTTAAGAATAAGAGCCTTAAAAAAAATGAAGTTGTAAGCTTTAGTAAGGTCTAATAGTATCGTAAAACACAAGATGATCCTATTTAGCAAGCTACTGGTTTAACAATACTTAGGCTAAGTAGGTTGATAAGTGGGGTTTGAGTCCTCAGAGGGGATTAAAGGCCCTCGAAGTCCTTTGTGAATTACTTAAAACGGACCGAGAGATAAAGACGCACACGGAGTAAGACTCCAGCAGCTAAAATACAATATATATTGAAGCACAGCATCAAAGTTTCAATAGACAACAGTTTAATAAAGCTCAAGTTGGGGATTTGATTCAAATATTGTCACGTGAGTGTGTGTGGAGAGACCAAGACGCATCGCAGGGATAGTAGTTCGACATCTTTATTTATTCATACTATGTAATAATATGTTATAAAGTACTATGTATAAATAAAAACACAAATGATGAACTACCGAACAAAAAACACGAATAGACTAAACGTCACGTACATCAACACAAACACGAAGGAACGGACGTAACAAAAGTGGCACACTTAATTTCACCGTGACTCGCGAAATGATCGACATAACGATAACGACCCACAAACCAGTGTGAAAATCTACCAACCTATGTAGGATCTCTAATTAGAGACGATGCGCTACAGCTGCCTCTAATTAGGGATCCCACACAAACCACCACCAGAAAGAGAACGAAAAGACCTGTCAGACTCTGACCATGGTTACCTAGAGAAGCAAATAGGCTTCTCTATGGCCCGAGCCTGACAAATATTTAATTACTAACATTGCATGAACTAAATTATGGGGAGACAGTGAGGCGTAGTCGGACAAGATGATAATAATTCTAAAATAAATCAGAGCTTGATTTACCTTGAAGGGAAAGAAAAGCAATGACAAAATGGTTTACTAACTATGGTAAGGTGCACCTGTAATTGTTTTAAACCTGTACCCTATTTTAGAAGTAGTGAAAGATGTACATGTATGAGTTGCTATCCTTTAGAGCTCCCAAGTGGTGCAGCGGTCTAAGACACTGCATCTCAGTGATGGAGGAATAATGCTTCCACCCACAGTGTCGCGCTTTGGTGCACCAGAAGTGTATTCATTTCCAATGGAATGCTGCATTTGAGTTGCAGCATTGCGTTGCAGGGGCGGTTGCAGTGCGTTCTGTGTGGAGCATATGATGGATTTATTGAACGTGTACGTAAAACTGTATGCGTAAAGAGGTTGACAGAAATGGTAGTAGAAGGGGAATGTTGAACTTATGTTGTGCAAATATCTAGATGACGCTGCATAATATTTTGCACAGTGTTGCATTAGGAGTGGTCAAAGCTAACTACAGACATCATGGTTTGAGTCAAGACAGTATCATAACCAGCAGTGATTGGGAGTCCCATAGGGCGGCGCACAATTGGCCCAGCGTCATCCGAGTTTGGACGGTGTGGGCAGTCATTGTAGATAATTTGTTCTTACATGACTTGCCTAGTTAAATGAAGGTTTAATAAAATAAAACAAATAAAAAATCCTAGGAACTCACCCTGAAATAGAAATTGGAAAATATTACTGCAGGTTAAAATTAAGATATTGTAGAAACAACTACTAATTGTATGTTTGGGAATTGCGATATGAGAGTTGACTGAATGTGGAAATAACTCTTAATTTGGAGTTTGGATAGTAACGTGTATATATAAACATGTATAATAAGATGATTGAAATTTGGATAAGAAGCTTTGATATAACGTCATTTTGGGGTTCCGTTCCTTCACTGCCCATCATTGGATATCACAGGGTGTTATTGAGAGCGGGATGATATGTTAGGAAGCAGCGGAAGGTCTATTGTTTTCATTGAGGATCCAATGACGGGCCGGTTCATTGTCTGTGAAAAAAATAAAAATTCTAACGTTCTATATGGATTCTGTGAAGATATTAAAATATGTTGAATTGTATGTGTGTAAAATTGATTAATAGAGATTTGTTGTAGTAATGATGGAGTTCAACGATAATAATATACTAAACTTGTGCCCCCAGATGTAGACGTACGTCAGGGGTGGGGCAAATAATAAATACTTAGTTGGTATCTCTTATGGATTATTGGATAAAGATGAGGTTTAAGCATTATTAAACTGTCTACAAAGTCTGGGAAATAGTCTCAGTAACTGATTGGCATATATAAACCTTTGGTAAAAGTATGGGGAATTGATTTACCCTATCGATTTAACTATAAAACGCTCATGGGATTTTCTGAAGTCCGGGTAATACATTTAAAGTCAAACAGGCCATACGGTAGGGTTCGTCAACTAGATGTGGCATCGGCCATATTTTTCAGAGTTAATAGTCGATGGGAGGCCAGTTGGGGAACTCTGTCATACGCCCTGAATATAACGACACAGGGCGAGAACCAGATGCAGACACAGGAGGCAGATGGTTTGAGCTCTGATATTTATTATAGTTCAAGTGATAGACAAAGGCAGGTCAGGGACAGGCAAGAGTTCATCCACCAGATCAGAGTCCAGACAGTACAATGCTGCAGGCAGTCTCGAGGTCGGGACAGGCAAAGATGTCCCAAATGAAATAACAATTATAAAAAGAAGTGTACAACATAACAAAAGACATAAGTAAAAAAACCAATTCATGATTTTGACTTTTTGAGAAACGCTGGCTGTCTGTCTCGTCCTAAAACAAAATGTTAGTCTAAAATAAATGTGAGATAATGTCTATTTGTCTTTTTATAGTGGTGATCGAGTTTATACGTTGATGATAAGATGATTTTCTCTGGTATTGAAGAAGTCAGGATGCAAGAAGACACATAAACTATTAGATGGAGAGTTGATAGAATGAATTGAATTATACGGAACCGGATTCAGCATAACCAGCTGCACGTGAGATGCATCTTGCATTCAGAATGTAAGACAAAGGAAATGTTGTATCTTGTGAGGGCCAACAACAAACAATAATATTGCTGCATGTTTTTATTTTCCCAGGTGCTTTTACAACTAATATCAACATGTCTAAGTTAAATTGAAGACTACTGATTGAAGAGTGAAGAATACATCTTTCTCACAGTTCATTGAATATGAAGACAGAGAAACACTA
Organism: Thymallus thymallus; assembly: GCA_023634145.1. Classification (NCBI taxonomy): domain Eukaryota; kingdom Metazoa; phylum Chordata; class Actinopteri; order Salmoniformes; family Salmonidae; genus Thymallus; species Thymallus thymallus. The sequence continues at coordinate 19,737,122 of CM042382.1, read as the reverse complement.
TACCACCTGGTGATTTCTCACAGCACAGGTGTGACCACATTTCTCTGATCTAAATCTCTGACATTACTATACCAAATTGTGGTTGGATGTTACATTTTTAACCCTGCTTCATCAAAGCATTTTCGTTCTGCTTGTTTTTGTACAGGGTCTTATTCACGTTGTTTCACTGTGTATAATCCCTGAGAGCACAGTAGTAGAGAGCTGTGTCTGCCAGGGTTAGACTTGTTATAATCAGTTCAGTTGATGTCGGAGACGTTGTGGATTCATATCTCTTATCAGGGATATGTAGACACTGAGGAGCCTGGTTGGGATAATGCCTGTACCAGTAAAGCTCAGGAGAATAGCTGCTTGTTTCATATGTACAGCTCAGAGTTACTGATGATCCCTCAGTGGGGCTGTACTCCTCCTTGTCAGGAGAAATACTATCTCCAGATACCATTCCTGCAGAGGAAATATACATAAAAAAGCTGATTGAAAACACATGCTTATTTTTCACATTTAAATGACTTTACTTCATCAATAGATGTTTTACTACGAATACCATAATTATAATCTTATTATCAGGATAAAAGGAGTTAAAATGTTTATGTATTGTTTACCTGTAGTCATAATCAGAATGATCAAAACACTGATTGATTTCTCCATCTTCAGAATGATGTTTCATGAATTCACTCTCCTCTGAAATGTTCTTCTGTGTGTCACTGTGTGAGGTGTACAACCCTGCTAACGCCACACCCACCCTAGAAGTAAGGCATGCATGTTTTCTACACTAGTTCCAAGGCTACACTAGTTTTTGTAGGGGGCTGTATATCCTGTTGTCACAGTGGACCTCAGAGCACAGTAGTACACAGCAGAGTCAGACAGATGGATCCTCTGGATTGTTAAGGGAACTGATTTGATGATAGAACTGAGATGGGCATCAAATCTCTCTTTGAATCTATCATCAATATCACCTGGTCCAATGACATCCTTCCGCAAAACATATTCAGGATAATCGTTTGTGGATTGAATGTACCAGAAGAGAGATGGAGCTGATAAACTGGTGTTATATTCAGCTGAGAGACATGTCTTCTCCTTCATAAGCAGTCACTTCTCTCTCTGACTGAGTAACGCTGTCTGCTCCTCTGCATTCTGGAAACAAAGAAGAATACCTTTGAATGTCAGTATTCCAGTAACATCAGGATATTGAGAAGAAGATAATGAGAGCCGTATCCTATCAAAGATCAGTGCAGCAAGAACAACAGAGGACCACAGCCAATGTCTCATACTTATCATAGGATACAAAGACCAAGACACACTGATGTTACAATATAGACACTGGTGAGTGTCTATTTCAGAGTAGAAAGAAACACTCCGTTTGTAATGTGGTTCATTTGTGGTTGATGCTGGCTTTTCCATTACTTTATACACAATACTGAGTATAACTATTTTCTCCTTAATTAATCTAGTTAGACTTCACTAGCTGTATACTGTATGTTCTAATCCATGAGATATTGTAATGGAGTTTAAATTTCTCTTACATCTACAGTTAGAGCTGAATTGGAAGACAGAGCTCTATTGGCATCAACAATGACTTACAGCATCATCATCATCATCATCACTATAATTACCATCATCTGCTACCACTAGTCTTGGTAGTATCAGGGAGGTAGTGAGATGGTTACTGTGTCAGACAGGTATGTTTTTGTAAGAGGGCTGTATATCCTGTTGTCACAGTGGGCCTCAGAGCACAGTAGTACACAGCAGAGTCAGACAGCTGCAACCTCTGGATCGTCAAGGGGACTGATTTGGAGTTGGCATCTAGATCGGCATGAAATCTCTCCTTGAACTCAGTAGCATTGTCCCCAGTTCCAAAACTGAACCGCATAAGCATATACTTGGGGTAGTCGTTTGCTCCCTGTTTGTACCAGAATAGATATGGACTTGGATCGTCTGTTTCATAATGACAGGCAAGTGTTATTTGTCCTCCTTCGGTAGCCATCTCAACTCCTTTTGGCTGTGACACACTGTCTCCTCTGCATTCTGGAGAGAAATTAAAAAATAAATTGAAAAAATTAGATGTATACCCATTAAATCATTGGAAGCATATAGAGTGTGCAACCTTCTCTATTTTACATGACAACATAAAGGGATAATTAAAGCAATGGCATTAAGCAAATGAAATAATAGTTATCATACCACAACATAATGCAGCAAGAATCAGAATATTCTTCAGCCAGGGTCCCATGTCTGCTACTGTGAGATCAATGGGAGAGTAAAACCCTGATGTAGCTTGGCCATGATGAGACTATGAGATCCTTGTCTCCTCCTCTTTTGGTGCTTTGTCAAACATTGAGAATCCTGTGACAAACACTCTACAGAGCAAGATGTGAAATTCAGCCTGGAATCAAACCTCTTCTTGAACTCATCATTATTGCTCCCTTCTGAATAACAATCTCTTCTCAGGACATACTGAGGAGAGTCTCTAGTTAACTGGATGTACCAGAAGAGATCAGGAGATATACTACTGGTAGTGTAGTTACAGCTGAGTGTTACCAGTCCTCCTTCAAGGACAGTAACATGTCCACTCTGCTGGTCAACAGCCTCTTCACCTTTGCAACCTTTATAATACATAATAGGTACAGAGAATGAGATTGTAGAAAGGAGAAGCACTATACCGTACCTGCAATTAGCCCATTCAAATGCATTGAATAACAGATTCACTACATGGAACAAAATAGACAGTAGTCTGTCGAAGAAATCAAAAGGAAGTTTGTTCTGACGTGTCTGTCCTATATCTGAGATATATATGAAAACTTTTTGTTGTTTAAAAAAAAAGAAAATGTTGGGCACTAAACATTTTTCCGTGAGTCTCACCTTTCCATAGAGGGGTCATATTAGTGTGTAGCCCAAACTGTTCTGAAGCTACTGACAGAAGTTGGCAGATAGGCTTAACCAACTTCAGACGAGTTCCAGGACGCTTGTGTGGGCAAAAAGGACAACATCATTGTGTTCTTCAGAGTCTTCATAATAGTTTGTAGGCTGTTTGGACGCTACAGATGATTTTGGTCTGACCAACACTGTTCTAGCTCTCTCACTTTTCACCGCAGACACATCCAATGCACCACAGATGCATACAATGCAAGAAAACAGATATCTCTAGCTTAAACTGACAGATTTTTATGGGGATTTTTTTATTATGCTCATTAGACTTCCGTGGGGGCGCGGACATCAAATCTAGTTTATTTAAAACAGTAGTAAAGTCAACTAGAGATAAACCAATGAGAGAAAATGTTCCATCATACCGAAGCACAATACAACAAGAAGCAGCCAGATGATCAGACAGAGTACCATGGTTGTGCAGGACACAGAGAGTGACTGTGAGTTACAGTAAGAGGTAGAGATCCTCTCTCTCTCTTCCATGTCCATCTCAGCCTGTATATCACCATCAACTGACAGACATGAAGGAGGAGCCTGTTGTAAAGAAATGTATGTCTCAATATTACCTCATAAAATTTACATATTAGCACAATTAGGAGTACATTAGACAAAGTGAAAAGCCTACATCTAGCTCACATTAAATGGAAAGTAGCTTTAAGGAATTGCCAATTACATAAATGTTCCATGAAGTGAGTATGATAAACTATTTAAAAGTATATTTGAAAAGCTACAGATATTGTATTATAAGTCGGTACAAACACTCATGTAGCCTATAGTATCTAATTCAGATCTACTACTGTATAATAAAGTATATTGAGATTATATTGTCTGTTTTGGTCGTAACTTTTTATTTGTACTTTGTGTTTCTATTGTCACGTGAAACCTATAGTTTTTGTAAGGGGGCTGTATATCCTGTTGTCACAGTGGGCCTCAGAGCACAGTAGTACACAGCAGAGTCAGACAGCTGCAACCTCTGGATCGTCAAGGGGACTGATTTGGAGTTGGCATCTAGATCGGCATGAAATCTCTCTTTGAACTCAGTAGCATTGTCCCCAGTTCCAAAACTGAACCGCATAAGCATATACTTGGGGTAGTCGTTTGCTCGCTGTTTGTACCAGAATAGATATGGACTTGGATTGTCTGTTTCATAATGACAGGCAAGTGTTATTTGCCCTCCTTCTGTAGCCATCTCAACTCCTTTTGGCTGTGACACACTGTCTCCTCTGCATTCTGGAGAGAAATTAAACAATACGTTGAAAGAATTTGATTTATACCCATTAAATCATCGGAAGCATATAAAGTGATTAACTTTCTCTATTTTACATGACAACAGAAAGGGATCATTTATGCAATGTCAGTATGCAAATAAATTAATGAATAGTTATGAATCATACCACAACAAAATGCAGCAAGAATCAGAATATTCTTCAGCCAAGATTCCATGTCTACTGTGAGATGGGTAGGTGAGGAGAGAGCAAACACACTCGTATGTCTCTATGAATGTTTAATCTCTGTTTTATAGGAAGTCTTGAGGAGGAGCTTACACTAGGCTCTCGAAGAGTCTTCTATCACACTATCAAATATTTTTTGTAAGGGGGCTGTATATCCTGTTGTCACAGTGGGCCTCAGAGCACAGTAGTACACAGCAGAGTCAGACAGCTGCAACCTCTGGATCGTCAAGGGGACAGAGCTAGATGTGAAATTCAGCCTGGAATCAAACCTCTTCTTGAACTCATCACTATTGCTCCCTTCTGAATAACGATCTCTTCTCAGGACATACTGAGGAGAGTCTCTAGTTAACTGGATGTACCAGAAGAGATCAGGAGATGTAGTACTGGTAGTGTAGTTACAGCTGAGTGTTACCAGTCCTCCTTCAAGGACAGTAACATGTCCACTCTGCTGGTTAACAGCCTCTTCACCTTTGCAATCTGAAAAATATATATAATTTTTGGTTTTATAATACATAATAGACTAAGATTCAGAGAATGAGAACATAGAAAGGAGAAGCACTATACCGTACCAAAATAACATGCAGCCAGGATAAGTAAAGTATTCCTAAACCAATGTTCCATTATGATTCATGTATAGAGGAAGAATAGACAGTTATAGACTTCATGTTCCATCCACTGTAGCTGAGAAGTCTCATAACTGTGGGACTCTGCAGTAGGGGAGGAGCTTGTGGTTTATTCAATAGTTTGGTAAACTGACAAAGGGATTCTTTTAAAAATGTGATATATTTGGTACCTTTAAAGAATGTTATATTCTTCTCCAAGTACTTTGAATATTCAAATTTGACAGTTGTTATTGGCCTCAGGGAAATATATTTTAAGTTCAGGCCAAATTGAACTAATCTGACAAATTAAATTAAATAATATATCCAGTAAGGGTTTGCAAAATAATAAAAAAGAAAGGGACAGACCTCAGTAGCCTATGAACCATTCCAATTTAGAGCTGGTCAATGCTGACCAATACTTTTATTATTTGATACCAATGATTGACACGGGATGGAACCATGATCATAATCCCTGTCATCACAGCGCACACTAACATAAATGATGTTCAACGGCGTCACCATGTAGCCTTAAACACATGGGTTGTTGTCTCTCAATTTGGTTCCTAAAATAAATCTTTCACTCCTGTCTGGAGTTAATCAAGTAGAAAACTGTCTGCCTCATAATCCTGCTTCTCCTAATGTGTTTCGTTATTTGTTTCAACTGAAGTTAGGGTTAATTCTAGGGTTCATGGTCAATTCAGTAGGTGGACAAGAAGCTAGGGTTAGAATTGGGCTAGAGCCGACCTTAACCTTGATCAACCCCACTGTTTTTATACTAATATAGTTAATAAATGCACTCTTACAGTTAATTACATTTCATGTGTTGATTTTATTGAAGTGTCTGTGTGATGTTGTATGTGTCTGATGCACTGCTTCAGCCTTTAAAGTAACTGCCTCAAGAGAATATATTAAATTGTGACAATAAAGGGTTAAAACATAATGAATGTATATTCTGTTTGGTGGGGAAATTCTACAACACAGACACCTGTAAAGTGTTGACATGCTGCATGAATCACTTAAAGGAACAGGAGCAAATTGATGAGACTCTACTGACATCTATTGACTCTCACTAGTAATGTACCCTTAAATACAAGCAATGTCAAGGTTTCACCTTGTTGGGCAGAATGTTGAACACTAGATAGAACTATTGTAACATTATTATACATAGAAAAACCTTGTCACTGGACTTCATAACTGTGGAGGGCAGTCTATAGGAGGAGCACAGACAAAGAAGATCTGTCATATAACTGATCAGGAGACAGAGAGAACATCTCAGTGGTTGTGGCTGAAGAGTGAGAAGCAGTGGACGAGCCACCTGACTCACTTGGGCCTGATTAATCCATCCTTCAGAAGGTGTAGTGGACAGCACATGTAGGATAAGAAGGTACCTCACCTGAAGATCAGCCAGGAGCCGCTTACTCGTAGATACTCCCTTTCTTATTAGTTCTTCCCAAGGAAATGTGTATGAGTTTCCTGTCACTGTGGTCTTCATGGCACATTAGTACAGAGGAGAGTCTGTCACTTCAGCAGAGGAGATCTTCAGATCCACAAGTTTGTCAACTTTGTCAATGGAAACTGTCAGAGGAGGATGTGTGGGAGTAGTTGTGAGAATTGACCCCTCTGGTGTGATGTACAGGAGGAATTCTGGTTTGGATCAGGGATTTTGGTGATACCGCTGTAGATTGTAGACAGTAGCATCATGTTTGCAGGAGAGATTCCCTCCTGAACAAGCTCTTTAGTAGTCGCAGGGTTCATTTAATTTAAATTCCTGCAGAAAAATTGACTGTAAAAACTGACAAACATTAACAAATGTTCCGTAACTGTTATGAATATGCAATTACACAAAGCAAAATCATATACACAACTTGCAATACTTTCATTTATTTTAATCAGTTACAGTTAATATGAGGGAATCAGTCAATTGAAATGAATTCATTAGACCCTAATCTATGAATTTCATATGACTGGAATGATGATATGCATCTGTTGGTCAAAGATACCTTAAAAATAATTATAACGGGCATCAGGATTCCGTCACAGTATTTTTGTGCATTCAAATTGCCATCAATAAAATGCAATTGTGTTCGTTGTCCATAGCTTATGCCTGCCCATACCTTAACCCCACCGCCACCATGGGGCACTCTTTTCACAACGTTGACATCAGCAAACCGCTCGCCCACACAAAGTCATATGAATGCCAATTGCACACTTTGGCATTGTGTTGTGTGACATAAGTTCACATTTTAGAGTGGCCTATTATTGTCGCCAGCACAAGGTGCACCTGAAGAAATGATTATGCTTTTTAATTAGCTTCTTGATACCACACCTGTCAGGTGGATTGATTATCTTGGCAAAAGAAAAATGCTCACTTACAGCAATGTAAACAAATTTGTGCCAAAAATGTGAAAGAAATACGCTTTTTGTGTATATGGAAAAATCATGGGATTTGTGTTTTCAGCTCATGAAACATGGGACCAACACTTTATGTTGCGTTTATAAAAAATGTTCAGTGTAACATCTACGATATTATTGTACTACGATACATTTTGTTAATTAATATTTGTTCTTCATTCACAGTATGGTTAAGTTCACAGATGAGAGAAAGGATTTCAATCCATTCAATAGCTGACCTAAAAAGAACATATGAGAAGAGCAGGATATACTGAGGAGCTGATCCAGGGTCCTGGAGATACCATTGAAGAGAGACTGCAGATGAGTAGGTGCATGAAAGTGTAATATTGCTACCTGCTGGAGCATACCTCTCCTCTCTGATTGGCTCAATGGTCTGACAATTACTGTCACCTGCAAGAGATGCAAAATATGTTATTCTTCTATTATTACTCTGTTATAGATCTATTTTCAACATATCAACACATTTGATTAAAAATAACACAAATACAAATGTACAGATTATAGATTACTTACATGCAAGTACTAAAAGCTAAATAAATATGGGGATTGACATTGTGGCTGAAACTGGAAGTTAAAACGATAAAACAAAGCATAACAAGATTTGTGTATTATAAAAAAACATCCTCCTCCTTCTAGTTTTGAATGAACCATCTCTTCTCAAACCTTTGAAGCCCCGCCACAAAATACAGAGAGTTGTCAGATGAGCAGAAGTAACAGCAGACTTCTTGTTGCTGCTTGATGCCACTGTCACATCCTCAAAATGCAGGGCTGCACTGGAATATGATTAACTTAGTCTCCCTCTATTATTTTCTTGATTTCAGGTTAACAGATTTGGAAGGACCTGACCTGTCTACTGTGATGTCATAGGGGAAAACATTGCTTGAAAGGCAGATCTGTAAAATAATTTATCTATTCAACATTTCTGTGGGGAGAAACTAGCTAACAGCTCGATGAAACCGGCGCACCTCCAGAGACATCTCAGCACCAAACATCAGTGTCATGTTGGAAAGCCACCAGAACTTAGTTTGTTGTTTATTATTACAATTGTTTTTGAGCTAAAATGTTATAAACATCATATATATATATATATATATATATATATATACACTGTATATATATGATTTATATAGGTTTCTTTTATCAAACATGTTTGGGGCCAGTCATGGGGTACTTAAACTGCATGATCGGTAATTATACATTGTTTATTATTGCAAATGTTTATTATTGCAAATGTTTTTCATTTACAATGTTTTAATAAATCTCATAATGATGGCATATCACTATATCGTAGTCATAGCTTTATTTCTATCTCAAATGATTGGGGCCGGTCAGGGGGTACTTTGCTGAGAAAAAATTTGATAGGGGGTACGTTATTGAAAAAAGATTGAGAAGCACTGATCTACAGTATAGTGTACATCTGCAATACATTCAGATAACATTAATGAGTTTCTGTCACTTTTTCATTCAACATTGGTTCAACATTTTGTTATTGTTCATTGAAAATAATTAATTGTTCATTTCCAGCCTACATGTACAGGTCTCTTCCCCAAAACAGGAAACACCAACCATAAGTGTCTTTATAGGGCGTTGGGCCAACACGAGCAAGAACAGCTTCAATGCACCTTGGCATAGATTCTACAAGTGTCTGGAACTATATTGGAAGGATGCGATTCCATTCTTCCACGAGAAATTCCATAATTTGTCTCAGGCTCCGATCGGGAACAAAGTACTGTACACTCGTACCCACGTGAACACACACTATGTTTTTGTAAGGGGGATGTATATCCTGTTGTCACAGTGGGCCTCAGAGCACAGTAGTACACAGCAGAGTCAGACAGCTGCACCCTCTGGATCGTCAAGGGGACTGACTTTCCTGTGAAATTCAGCCAGGCATCATATCTCTCTGTGAACTCAGTAGCAATTTCTCCAGGTGAAAACGTATCCCTTCTCAGCATAAACATGGGGTTGCCATTTGTTTGTTGTTTGTACCAGAAGATATTTGATGATCTATCAGCATCAAATGTACAACTGAGTTTTGTTGGTTGTCCTTCTACAACCATTACATCTTCTGTTGGCTGTGTTACACTCTCTTCTGCTCTGCACCCTGAAAAGAAAGAGACATATATCTTCGCAACATATAATAATATGTATATAAATACAATTAATAAATGCACAGAAAGAGACAGATGGAAAGAGTGATGTTATACCAAAGCAGCATGCAGCCAGAACATGCAGGATCAGCCAGTTTTTCATGACTAGTCAGTCAGTTTGAAGTGTAAAATGTAAGGAGCAGAACAATGCTGATCTATCTTTCACAGAGCTTTGACTTCCTCTGTCCTACTGTTGATGCTTCATGTTGTTCTGTATTACATACAGTAGTAGACCATGTCGAGGTGTCTGTCTGTATGGCACCCTCTCATTCAGGGGTGTGTGTGCTTTGTTAGGTTGCCCCCTTCAGGTTGACTTTCATACTACACCACCAAACTGTGTGAATTGTGAATAGGCCCAACAATAAATAATAATAATAATAATAATAATAACAATATTGTTGAGCTTTGTCATATTCCCACGTGCTTTTCCAACCGATATCAACATATCTAAGTGGAATTGAAGACTACTGATTAAAGAGTGAAGGAAACATCTTTCTCAAAGTTCATTGAATATGATGACAGAGAAACACTAGACCACCTGGTGATTTCTCACAGCACAGGTGTGACCACACTTCTCTGATCTCAACCTCTGACATTATTACATCAAATTGTGGTTTGATTTTATATTTTTAACCCTGCTTCATCAAAGCGTTTTGGTCTGCATGTTTTTGTACAGCATCTTATACATTTTGTATCACTGTGTTGAGTCAAGAGCACAGTAGTAGAGAGCTGTGTCTGTCAGGGTTAGACTTGTTATAATCAGTTCAGTTGAACTATGAGACGTTGTGGATTTATATCTCTTATTAGGGATATATTCATAGCTCGCTGATCTGGCACCTTTAAGCAATAGAAACTGAGGAGCCTGGTTAGGATCATGCCTGTACCAGTAAAGGTAAGGATTGGTTTGGCTTGAATCATATGAGCAGCTCAGAGTCACAGATTCTCCCTCTATACTGATGACTTCATGGCTTAAAGAAGTAATTTGATCCCCAGCTATCAGTTCTGTGAGAAAAAAGAGTAAAACAAATTTAACAAATGATACATCCTGTAATTACAATGTGTATAAATATAATATACAAATTCACAGAAACAGTTCTCTGATTTCTTTACTTCATCAATAGATGTTTTACTACCAATACCATAATAATAATCTGATTATCAGGATAAAAGGAGTTAAAATGTTTATGTATTGTTTACCTGTATTCATAATCAGAATGATCAAAACACTGATTGATTTCTCCATCTTCAGAATGATGTTTTCATGAATTCACTCTCCTCTGAAATGTTCTTCTGTGTGTCAATGTGTGAGGTGTACAGCCCTGCTAACGTCACACCCACCACAGAAGTAAGGCTTGCATGTTTTCTACACTAGTGCAAAGTATACACTCCTTTTTGTAGGGGGCTGTATATCCTGTTATCACAGTGGACCTCAGAGTACAGTAGTACACAGCAGAGTCAGACAGCTGTACCCTCTGGATCGTTAAGTGAACTGATTTGGTGATAGAACTGAGATGGGCATCAAATCTCTCCTTGAATCTATCATCAATATCACCTGGTCCAATGACATCCTTCCCCAAAACATATTGAGTGTATTTGTTTGTGGATTGAATGTACCAGAAGAGAGATGGAGCTGATAAACTGGTGTTATATTCACAGCTGAGAGACATGTCTTCTCCTTCATTAGCAGTTACTTCTCTCTCTGACTGAGTAACGCTGTCTGCTCCTCTGCATTCTTGAAACAAAGAAGAATACCTTTGTGAAGAATGTCAGTATTCAAGTAACTTCAGGATATTGAGAAGAAGATAATGAGAGCCGTATCCTACCAAAGATCAGTGCAGCAAGAACAACAGAGGACCACAGCCAATGTCTCATACTTTTTTAAATGTTTTATTTATTTAACCAGGGGGAAACACATTGAGACCTAGGTCTCATTTACAAGTGTGCCCTGGGAACACAACCAAACAAGTGGCAACACATTCATTCAGAGCATCACAGATTATTAGACATACATAGTTAGTTAAAACAAACACATTCATCAGAATAAAAGCCTTTAGCCAATACAACAAACTAACCCATAGAAACTAAGGCATCCAAACAAAGTACCGACTGGATATTATTCCAAACATTAGATGCTAGACATGTAAAAGCAGATCTACCAAGCTCTGTGTTTACCAAGGGAGTCATTAAAGTTAACCATGCATGTGACCTAATATTATAATCAGGGACTCTAACCTTCAACAGAGATGACAAATACATTGGAAGTTTATGGAGAAGGGCTTTATAGACAAACAAAGAGTAGTGCAATAATCTACTGGTTTTTAATGAGGTCCAGCCAACCCTTTGGTATAAAATGCATTGATGGGTATTAAAGCTGGCAGATGTAATAAAACGAAGGGCACTATGATAAACAGAGTCGAGGTCTCTTAAGGTGGTTACTGTTGCACTTTGGTATATAGTATCTTCATAATCAAGAACGTAAAAAAAGTTGATTGAACAATTAACTTCCTACTAGACAGGGAGAAGCAGGATTTGTTTCTATATAAGAACCCAACCTTACATTTAAGTTTCTTAACAAGCTCACTATGTGTTTCTTAAAGGATAGATCACTGTCTATCCAAATGCCAATATATTTGTAAGCAGGTACAAGGTCAATCATTGTACCATTCATTGAATGAAGATGCATCATATTTGCAATAGGTTTATGGGACTTTGAGAAAATCATGTATTTCGTTTTCCCAGTATTTAAAACAAGCTTTAAATTTGAAAGGGCGACGTGAACAGCTATAAAATCAGACTGCAAGAGCGATACTGCTAGGTCAATAGTCGAAGCAGTAGCATAAATAATAGTATCATCAGCATACAGGTGATGAGCACAGGTTTTGACAGTTTGCCCAATATAATTTATATATAATGAAAAAAGAACAGGTCCCAAAATGTATCCCTGTGGAACACCTTTATGCACCTCAAGAAAATCAGACATAACTCCATGAGACAGTATTGCCTGAGTACGGTCTTTGAGATGGTCACAAAACCAGGTACAAGCATCAGGACAGCTTTTCTAATAGAATACAATGATCAACAGTGTTAAAGGCCTTTGATAGGTCATTAAACACAGCAGCAACACTCCTCTTAGCATCTAGGACATTGATAATATCGTTCACAACTAATGTAGTTGCTGTAATAGTACTACGCCCTGGTCTGAACCCAGACTGATTAACATTTAAAATACAATTCTCACTTAGGTAAGTACGTAGCTGGTTATTTACCAATTTTTCCAAAACTTTGGCTGAACAGGGAAGCCTACAAATTGGCCTGTAGTTGTCAAGATCGCTGCAATCTCCACCCTTATGTAGGTGCAACACATAAGCAGTTTTCCATATTTTAGGAATGAATCCTACTTATCATAGGATACAAAGACCAAGACACACTGATGTTACAATGTAGAAACTGGTGTGTTCTCTTGATTCCTGTCTTTGTCACAGAACAGACCTAGACCTTGCAGCACAGTACAGAGGGGATGTTCAAATAGACAAGTCATTTCAGAGTAGAAAGAAACACTCACATGGTACTTTGGCCCCCTTGTGGTTGATGCTGGCTTTCCCATTACTCTGTACACAATACTGAGAATCACAATAATTCTAGTTAGACTACTGATTGTATATTTTCTAATCCATGAGATATTTAAATATGATTTATTTGTAATGGAGAATAATCAAAATCTTAATTTTTTATTTTACCATTATTTAACAAGATAGTTAAGAACTATTTACACTGACGGCCTACATTTATCTACAGGGTCAGCCATAGTAGTACAGTGCACCTGGAGCAAATTAAGTGCCTTGCTCAAGGGCACATCGAAAGGTATTTCTCCTTGTTGGCTTGTGTATTTGAACCAGCGACCTTTTTGTTTACATCATCATCATCATCACTATGATTGTTATCATCTGCTACCACTAGTCTTGGTAGTATCAGGGAGGTAGTGAGAAGGTTACTGTGTCAGTTTCAAAGTGGTGTTGTATACTGTACAGAAAGGTGTATTGTCATAGTGTAGCTCAGTATGTTTTTGTAAGGGGGCTGTATATCCTGTTGTCACAGTGTGCTTCAGAGCACAGTAGTACACAGCAGAGTCAGACAGCTGCACCCTCTGGATCGTCAAGGGGACTGATTTGGAGTTGGCATCTAGATCGGCATGAAATCTCTCCTTGAACTCAGTAGCATTGTCCCCAGTTCCAAAACTGAGCCGCATAAGCATATACTTGGGGTAGTCGTTTGCTCCCTGTTTGTACCAGAATAGATATGGACTTGGATAGTCTGTTTCATAATGACAGGCAAGTGTTATTTGTCCTCCTTCTGTAGCCATCTCAACTCCTTTTGGCTGTGACACACTGTCTCCTCTGCATTCTGGAGAGAAAATAAACACTAAGTTTAAAAAACGTAATTTATACCCATTAAATCATTGGAAGTATATAGAGTAATTAACTTTCTCTATTTTACATGACAACAGAAAGGGATAATTTATGCAATGTCAGTAAGCAAACAAATTAATTAATAGTTATGAATCGTACCACAACAAAATGCAGCAAGAATCAGAATATTCTTCAGCCAAGATTCCATGTCTACTGTGAGATGGGTAGATGAGGAGAGAGCAAACACTCTCGTATGTCTCTATGAATGCTTAATCTCTGTCTTATATGAAGTATTGAGGAGGAGCTTACACTAGGCTCTCGAATAGTCTTCTATCACACTATCAAATAGTTTTTGTAAGGGGGCTGTATATCCTGTTGTCACAGTGGGCCTCAGAGCACAGTAGTACACAGCAGAGTCAGACAGCTGCAACCTCTGGATCGTCAAGGGGACAGAGCTAGATGTGAAATTCAGCCTGGAATCAAACCTCTTCTTGAACTCATCACTATTGCTCCCTTCTGAATAACAATCTCTTCTCAGGACATACTGAGGAGAGTCTCTAGTTAACTGTATGTACCAGAAGAGATCAGGAGATGTAGTACTGGTAGTGTAGTTACAGCTGAGTGTTACCAGTCCTCCTTCAAAGACAGTAACATGTCCACTCTGCTGGTTAACAGCCTCTTCACCTTTGCAATCTGAAAAATATACATATTTTTGGTTTTATAATACATAATAGGCTAAGATTCATAGAATAAGAATGTAGAAAGGAGAAGCACTATACCGTACCAAAATAACATGTAGCCAGGATAAGTAAAGTATTCCTAAACCATTGTGCCATTATGATTCATGTTTTGAGGAAGAATAGACTGTTATTGTAATGATATACGGGAGACGATGATTTGGATTCACGCGCAGTGTTCTTTCATGATAATCGACAAAGGTGCAATAGAAATCAGGCAGAGATCGTAGTCGGAAGGCTCATACACGGAAGAGGCAGTGATCGGGGCAGAAGCACCAGAGGGTAAATCCGGGAATCAAAAAGGTTCAGTAGACAAAGGTCATACACATGGAGACTAAGAGAGAAGAACAATATTATGAAAATAACAGGCTTAGTATGTCACGACAGCAAACAATACCTCACAGGGAAACAGGGACTGACGACTGAACTAAGTAGGTAGGTGATGAGAAGCAGGTGTGCTAGGGGAAGGTGGAACTAGTAAAGGAAAAAACGAAAACCAGAACTGGGAATGGAATGAAAAAATAAAAGCACTCAGAAAGGATGCAGACAGCAAAACCTCATAGTTATAGACTTTATGTTCCATCCACTGTAGCTGAGAAGTCTTGTGGGACTCTGCAGTAGGGGAGGAGCTTATATTCAACTATTTAGTTGAACTGCAAAAGGGATTCCTTTTTAAATGTGATACTTTTGGTACCGTGACAGTTGTTATTGGCCTCGGGTAAATATATAGATAAAAGTTCAAGCCAAATTGAACTAATCTGACTAATTAAACTAAATAATATATCCAGTAAGGATTTGCAATAAAATCAAAAAGAAAGGGACATACCACAGTAGCCTATGAACCATTAAAAAAATTGACCTGGGCTATGCTGACTAATAACACAAAGAGTTGTCTTTACTATGCATTTAAAACAGTAGTCAAGTCCACTGACGATTGGTTTTATGATTGATATCAATAATTGACACAGGATGCAACCATGATCATAATTCCTGTCATCACAGCGCACATTAACATAAACGATGGTCAACGGCGTCACCATGTAGCCTTAAACACATGGGTTGTTGTCTCTCAATGTGGTTCCTAAAATAAACCTCTCACTCCTGTCTGGAGTTAATCAAGTAGAAAACTATCTGCCTCATAATCCTGCTTCTCCTAATGTGTTTCGTTATTTGTGACAACTGAAGTTAGGGTTAAATCTAGGGTTCATGGTCAATTCAGTAGGTGGACAAGAAGCTAGGGTTAGAATTGGGCTAGGGGCGACATTAACCTTGATCAACCCTTGAGTCAGGTCCTGACAGTAGGGAGGCCTCTGGACAACTCTATGTTGTCTTGGGGTTACGGTGAGGCATCTCTATGTTTGGTTTTTGTTTGTCCCCAATTAGAGGCAGCTTCCCTGCGTTATCTCTAATTGGGATCCTATTTAAGTTGATTAGTTTCCCACCTGCGTGTGGATCATTGTTTTGTACAAAGTGCATATCAGTTCGTGGTTGATTCCTCTCCTTTTTTGTTGTTTTGGTGAACCAATAAAGGAATGTCGATATATTACTGCTCATCGCCTCGTGTCTTGCCTACAAAACATGACAGAAAGATCCACCACCACAGGACCATGCAGAGCTGGGCACCTTGGCACTGTTTTTATACTATTATAGTTATTAAATGTACTCTTACAGTTAAATACATTTCATATACTGATTTTATTGAAGTGTCTGTGTGATGTTGTATGTGTCTGATGCACTGCTTCAGCCTTTAAAGTAAATGACTCAAGAGAATATTTAAAATTGTGACAATAAAGGGTTAAAACATAATGAATGTATATTCTGTTTGGTGGGGAAATTCTACAACACAGACACCTGTAAAGTGTTGACATGCTGCATGAATCACTTAAAGGAACAGGAGCAAATTGATGAGACTACTGAGATCTATTGACTCTCACTTGTAATGTACCCTTAAATACAAGCAATGTCAAGGTTTCACCTTGTTGGGCAGAATATTGAACACTAGATAGAACTATTGTATCATTATTATACATAGAAAAACCTTGTCACTGGACTTCATAACTGTGGAGGGCAGTCTATAGGAGGAGCACAGACAAAGAAGATCTGTCATATAACTGATCAGGAGACAGAGAGAACATCTCAGTGGTTGTGGCTGAAGAGTGAGAAGCAGTGGACGAGCCACCTGGCTCACTTGGGCCTGATTAATCCATCCTTCAGAAGGTGTAGTGGACAGCACATGTAGGATAAGAAGGTACCTCACCTGAAGACCAGCCAGGAGCTGCAGAAACAGCTGTTTGTGGGTAAATATAAAGACAACCCTTTGTACTCTACTTACACTTTGCTGACCTCATTTAAATGTTGAGGAGGTTCTGAGAATAAAGACACCAAACCCTCACGAAAAATACTTATCATTATTTTCATATGTAGTGACCCAGACCAAAACTGTGGAAGAGACATTTTAAGTTTGCCTGGCCCATTACCAGTCAGTAGGCTTCACGTATGTTCCTCTAAAGAGTGCAGTACCTGATTTTACCACTAGAGGACTCTGAGAGTGTCCATGTTGAGAGCAATGAAGTCACATAATGTACGCATTCAGTATGTATATGTGATTTAGAGGCCTGACTGGAGCAGAATAGAAATAGGCATCACATTGACAGAATCTGTCTAAATGTTCAAATCAAATTAAGGACAGGTGAATCATTTGAATCATAAACTTTATCTACAGAAAACATTAACAGCATTTTTGTGTCTGTGTTTCGATGTCTAAAAGTAATGGTTTGACACAAGTTCAAACAAAAACCGGATACATTCCTGCTGTTGTGGTCCCTGATGAGGTTTTTGTACAGTGTGTGTGTAGGTTTCCAGGTGCCCATAAAGTGCATGAATGTAAACTTTCCAGTAATATACCACTTGAGATAAACCAACTGAGAGATAAGACATTGAGAGAGCTGAGTAGATCCTCTACAGAGACATCCTCATGGTTGCAGGCACTGGCGACCCGTCATTGAGTACCACCTGTTTAGTTTTGTTGCCTGTTTTCTATGTTAATTTGGCAGTAATACGTGTCACATATCAGTTTGCAAATAATGTATGAAAAACAACAACATTGAGTTAAGAAAGCAGCAGGCAAACATGGTCACTGGCCACAGATAAAATGACGTCAAATCACATTATATCTACAGTAGTTTTGAATGGACTGGGAAGATACATTTTGAACTGTAATCCAACTCGGAATTCCAAGTCAGGAACTCTGGCCTCTTTCTAGAGCTCCGACCTGAAGATCGCTGACGTCATGATTCAACCTTGTTTTTTCAGAGTTCCCAGTTGTCTTGAAATCACTATAAATCCAGAGAATGGCAGACTTTGTTGACAAAGTTACATGACGAAATTTACCCACAAGAAGGACAGCCACGCCAACTTCTTGTTCAAGTGAGCACAGCGGTGAGTCTAAAAAGGTCTGGTATGCCAGGAAGATATGCATTACTTTCTTAGCTACAGTATACATGTGTACACTATGTTTTGTAGTAAGTTGTTAGTAGCCCATGTGCCTTACCCTTATAATTTGTACCTTTCCCCTTCATAACTTTGCCTACTGTTCTGACTTGGTGGTGCACATGTAGTCTATAGCCTGATTTAGAGAAATGTCTTCATCGAATAATGTAAGAGCTTTCATTGTCTTCTTATATGCCCCCTTTATTTATCCTATAGTTCTGACTTGGTGTACAGGGAGAATAATGTAAGAATGGGCCATGGTCTGAATTCTGTTGCTGTACATTTCAAAAGTGCTAAACAAATAGTTATATTGACTAAGTCCGTCCTAGTTCGCTCATTAATGTCTTAATCAAAATTACGGATTGCCTCTTATTATAGTGCAATTAATGTGTTGTTTAGTGTTGTGTTCTGTAGTGGCTTTGCTGGCATGCATCTGAAAAATTAAAGAAAGAGTTTGCCACTGGGTTGAGGTTCGGGTTACGGCTAGAGTAGGGTTGATCCGGGGTGTGGACATGAAGTTAGGGTTATTGTAATGGCTAGTAAATAGGGGTTGCTGGACATACTGTATTCATTGATGTGCCTGTTGATAACTCCCTCCCCTCAATTAGATGTTATAAAGTATGTTTTTGAACAGTGTTTCTGAGCACAGTCTGTCACTTCAGCAGAGGAGATCGTCAGATCCAGACGTTTGGCCTTGTTATCATGATTTAGAGTGAACCCTGGTGTATTATCCACATACTCCTTAACCAGTAACTGTGGTGCTGATTTGGGATATTGTTGATACCGTTGAAGAGTGACATCAGAGATGTAGTTACAAGAGAGTAACTGTCCCTTTTTAGAAGCCACATCTACATCAGTAAATGGACCCACATTACATCAACATTATAAACTGTGAACAAATACTAATTATTTGATGGATAATCATGAACATGATCTCTGATAATTAGTATGCAGATGCTATCCTATTATATGGTTTTTACCAGTAGGACTTTATTGCAGTCAGGTTTTTGTAGTGTTTCTGGGTTTCCTGTCACTGTGGACCTCAGAGCACAGTAGTAGACAGCAGAGTCTGTCACTTCAGCAGAGGAGATCTCCAGATCCACACGGGTCTTTTCCTTGTTCAGTGTAACAGATAGTCGAGAGTCTTGTGGATCCCCTCTCACTTCATATGGATTATTGGTAGTTGTTAAGAGGTAATGGAATTGGAGACCTGATCCTGAGTACTGCCTGTACCGCAGCAGACTATCTGCTAATACTGTTTGGTTACAGGAGATTTTTACTCTGCTACCCTCCATAAGGTTCTCCTCAGGGCTGGTTTGAGTAATATCATCCTCTAAAGCAGGCCCACCAGCAATATTATTTGGCCCCCCAAAGCCCCACAAATTAATTATGAATATTGCAATATCCCAAGAATGAAATTACCATACCTAAATAATGCTAAAGTTACATTTGTATTTAATTCATGAGGAGAGAGAATGCAGGATACAGTCAATTAACAAAGCAGGCAGCGAGATCATTTTGTGGTGCTGAAACGTAAAGGAGATGCACTGTGGTAGGCTAGGAGGCTTAACAGCATCTTTCACATTAAGAAAAAAATATCTTTTTTATTAGACCTACTTACAATTCCCTCTGACCAAAATTGTAGCATCCTACATAAAACAATAATTTCATGGAAAAAAGGTGATGTCTGTATCTGAATGTCTGTATCCGGATAGCCTGCTCTTGCAATGACAGAACAAACAGAAAATGCTGTCAGCTTGAGACCTAAATATCCCTGGATAAGCACTCAAAATAATGTTAGTATTTACTAAATACAGTCATATAGGCCACTAAGTTACTTACTCAATGGGAAAAGTTGCATTTCCCCTCGGACACGATCTTATGGATGTAGTGTGAGATAGATGTGATTTTGATGCGCAGGCAGTCCTCGATTGACTTATGTGAAATCCGGTTCCTGTCGTGAGTCTATATTGCGTTCATAGAGGAAAATTAGGACTCGCAGGTGTATATCGATCCAAACAGTGTTAACATATAAAACGCACACAAGGACTTGGCGGACTGTGAGAGGATCACGTAAGGCCACAATGAAAGTTCCATGCTTAGATTCATAATGGCGTCTGAGATTGAATTCATTGCAAATATGTCACACTGGCTTGGCATTGAGAAAAAATGGTAAGATGAACACATATCTCTCTGTACATTCTTCCCTGAAACTTTATCCAACTTTCTTCTGATATTGTTTTAGTGTGACATTTTCTCTTGCTATCAAGCTAATTGTTCTGAACAAATGTTGACGTAAAAAAAAGTAGTGTAGTCTACAGTAGGCTACGTAGACCTGTTTTTCCCACCAATCCACAAACCCTGCACTAAAGAATCACCTGTGAGGGAGTAGAAAATAAGCATGAGACTAAACATGAAAACTTAGTATTTCATATTTGAAGCTGCCCAATATTTACGAAGGAGAGCTTTGTGTAGTGCTAAGTGAGGCCATCTACAGAAGATAGGGGGTTATACTGTATATCTTGATAATTTAAATGGTATTGATTGGAGTGAAGAATGACTGATAATGTAGAGTGTTAAGGTGTTGTAATCCTGCGTTGGAACAGCCAGATAATAATAATAACAATAATATTGAAAACAGTTCACAACAAGGATTGTCATCCATGCTTCTGTACAGTGGTCGTACAGTGTGTCTTGGTTTCCTGTCACTGTGGGCCGCAGAGCACAGTAGTACAGAGCAATGCCTGTCACTTCTCCAGATCCACATGTTCATCCACTTTGTTAACGTTAACTGACAGTCTAGGATACGGTGGATCTGCAGTAACTATTGTCTCAGCAGATGATGAATATACTGAGATGAGGAGGAGGAATTGGGGAGAAGATGTGGGATATTGGTGATATCATAAGACACTGCCTCCACCAGATACTGTGTAGTTACAGGAAAGCTTGACACTGGCAACATGTATCACATCCTCCTCAAGACTTTTGGAGAAAATTCCATCCCCACAACTATCATGCAGAAAACTTACAAAATGTTATATTTGTCTGGTCAAAGCTTGTGTGTTGTTTTTCCAAGCTTGTCATTCTCATACTAGCTCCTCTCTAAACACAACACAAGTCAATTATCAGAAGTGAATGAATAACAGGAAGAAACATTCATTATCAAATGATTTGATTTCACAATTTTCAGAATGATGTTTTCATGCATTAACTCTCATCTGAAGTGTTACTCTGTGTGTCACTGTGTGTCACAATAGCTGACAGACATGACAATGTCACATCCACTACAAAGGTTAAATATAGTGTTTTTTCTACACTAGTGCTGCTGCTGATAGACGGCTGTACTAACCACTCTTGAAAGGAGAGAGGACATTAACAGTTGTAACCACAATCACTCTTGTAGCCTAAAATCCTCTTCAGTGTATCTAATATATAATTGTGGTTTGGAAACAGTTTTCAACAAGATAGAAGGATCAAACAAGACAAATTAACTATCTATGACTCTGGGCTTTACAGGAGTAATCAAATCAAATCAAACTTTATTTGTCACATGCACCTAATACAACAGGTGTAGACCAGTGAAATTCTTACTTACAAGCCCTTAACCAACAATGTTCAAGAAATAATAATA
The DNA here is from genome assembly GCA_023634145.1 of Thymallus thymallus. Classification (NCBI taxonomy): domain Eukaryota; kingdom Metazoa; phylum Chordata; class Actinopteri; order Salmoniformes; family Salmonidae; genus Thymallus; species Thymallus thymallus. The sequence continues at coordinate 19,715,325 of CM042382.1, read as the reverse complement.
TTAGTAACACAATAAAATAACAATAACGAGGCTATATACAGTGGGTATCGGTACCGAGGTAGTGGAAAAAGTGACTAGGCAATCAGGATAGATAATAAACAGAGTAGCAGCAGCGTATGTGAAGAGAGGGAGAGAGTATGTGTGAGTGTGTGTGGCATGTATATGTGTGTTGGAGTGTCAGTGTAGTGTGTGTGAGTGTGTGGGTAGAGTCCAGTGAGTGTGTGGGTAGAGTCCAGTGAGTGTGTGGGTAGAGTCCAGTGAGTGTGTGGGTAGAGTCCAGTGAGTGTGTGGGTAGAGTCCAGTGAGTGACTATGCATAGATAATAGACAGAGGGTGGGGGGGGTTAATGTAAATAGTAATGGCCATTTGATTCATTGTTCAGCAGTCTTATGGCTTGGGGGAATAAGCTGTTAAGAAGCCTTTTGGTCCTAGACTTGGCGCTCCGGTACCGTTTGCCGTGCGGTAGACTGGAGTCTTTAACAACTTTTTGGGCTTTCCTCTGACACCACCTGGTATATAAGTCCTGAATGGCAGGAAGCGTGGCCCCAGTGATGTACTAGGCTGCACGCACTACGCTCTGTAGTGCCTTGTGGTCGGAGGCCGAGCAGTTGTTATACCAGACAGTGAAGCAAACAGTCAGGATGCTCTCTATGGTGCAGCTGTAGAACGTTTTGAGGATCTGGGGACCCATGCCAAATTTTTTCAGTCTCCTGAGGGGCAAAAGGTGTTGTCGTGCCCTTTTCATGACTGTCTTGGTGTGTTTGAACCATGATAGTTTGTCGGTGATGTGGACACCAAGGAACTTGAAACTCTCGACCCGCTCCACTACAACCCTGTTGATGTTAATGGGGGCCTGTTCGGCCTGCCTTTTCCTGTAGTCCATGATCAGCTCCTTTGTCTTGCTCACATTGAGGGAGAGGTTGTTATCCTGGCACCACACTGCCAGGTCTCTGACCTCCTCTCTATAGGCTGTCTCATCGTTGTCGGTGATCAGGTCTACCACTGTTGTGTCGTCAGCAAACTTAATGATGGTGTTGTAGTTGTGCTTGGCCACGCAGTCGTGGATGAACAGGGAGTACAGGAGGGGACTAAGCACGCACCCCTGAGGGTCCCCAGTGTTGAGGATCAGCGTGGCAGATGTGTTGTTACCTACCCTTACCACTTGGGGGCAGCACATCAGGAAGTCCAGGATCCAGTTGCAGAGGCAGGTGTTTAGTCCCAGGATTCTTAGCTTAGTGATGAGATTTCAGGGCACTATGGTGTTGAACATTGAGCTGTAGTCAAGGAAATAGCATTCACTCATATCCATAAGCTCTGTTCGGCTATACGAGACAGTGGCAGAAACAATATGTACAAAATAAGTTACAAATAACACAAAAAAACACACATAATAGCACAATTGGTTAGGCGCTTGTAAAACGGCTGCCTTATCCTCCGGCGCCATTTTTACTTAGTATGTAGTATGCGTATTGGGTATGTAGTATGTGTATTGGTCATTGAATTGATTGAGTTAGTATGCCAAAAGTTCCCAGGTGTTGTACTGCATTCACCAAATACAAAGTATAACGCAGTGGACTCTATTTCCATACTTTTAGGGCCCATAATGCAAATCTTCAGTAAATGGGCTTCACAACATTTTCAGATTTGAAGAAAATGTTGCAAAATATGCAGCCAAAATCTGACGAGAGCGGATACAAATTCATTTCTTTAACTAATTGTTTAGGGATGTAATAAAGTAATGACTTTTCAACTAAGTTACGCTTAGCTTTAGTAATACTAAGGGCCGGTTTCACAGACAAGGCTTAAGCCTAGTTCCAGACTAAAATGCCAGTTTGAGCTGTCTTGGTTGATCCCTAAATAGAGGCAGCTGTCTTGAGTTTCTCTAATTGGGGATTCTATTTATGTTCATCCACCTGAGTTGTGGATCATTGTGCGTTGTCTACTCTGTAAGTACTCGTCGTCAGTTCACGGTATTGCGTTTGATGTTTTTCCTTTTTGAGTTAAATAAACTATGTTTGTACGTACCTCTAGAGACCCATGCTGCAGCTGTGGAACTCTCGGTCTGGCATGCTAATTCTCAACTCATTCCTTTTATGCCCTCGGGTTAAAAGGGCATCCCATCACTCACAACTGAAATAACATTTCTATCTTTACGTCAACATTGTCTTCACTCGGGAATTCTCATACAAAATACAAAGGAAATACAGTATGAAAGTGCTCCAAATTACAATATTTTCGTTATAAAAAGTTAATATACATTTTAATGACAATACAAAACAGACGTTCATTTTCATAGGCCAACTGTCCTCATTGTCCACATTTCGGATAATGTCAATAATCTTCCAATGTCCCATTTTTTTTACAAAAAAGAAATGGCGGCAAGAGTCCCTTAAACAAAGAACTGTTTCTATCTTGCATAGTAGAGAGCAAAATGAGCAGGTCCATGTTGAGAGCAATGATGTCATACAATCCATGCATCTTGTATTTTTATGATGTGCTTAAGAGGACTGACTGTAGCAGAATAGGAATACACATCAAATTGAAGGAATTTTCCTGTCAATGTTGACCTCACAGCACAGTATACAGTCGTGGCCAAACGTTTTGAGAATGACACAAGTATTGGTCTCCACAAAGTTAGCTGCCTCTATGTTGATGATGGCAATTTGCATATACTCCAGAATGTCATGAAGAGTGTTCAGATGAATTGCAATTAATTGCAAAGTCCCTCTTTGCCATGAAAATGAACTTAATCCCCCACAAAAATGCACCTAAATCAACCATTTATCGAATCATCAAGAACTTCAAGGAGAGAGGTTAAATTGTTGTGAAGAAGGCGTCAGGGCGCACAAGAAAGTCTAGCAAGCGCAAGGACTGTCTCCTAATGTTAATTCAGCTGCGGGATCGGGGCACCACCAGTGCAGAGCTTGCTCAGGAATGGCAGCAGGCAGGTGTGAGTGCATCTGCACGCACAGTGAGGCGAAGACTTTTGGAGGATGGCCTGGTGTCAAGAAGGGCAGCAAAGACGCCACTTCTCTCCAGTAAAAACATCAGGGACAGACTGATATTCTGCAAAAGGTACAGGGATTGTACTGCTGACGACTGGGGTAGAGTAATTTTCTCTGATGAATCCCCTTTCCGATTGTTTGGGCCATCCGGAAAACACCTTGTCCGGAGAAGACAAGGTGAGCGCTACCATCAGTCCTGTGTCATGCCAACAGTAAAGCATCCTCAGACCATTCATGTGTGGGGTTGCTTCTCATTCAAGGGAGTGGGCTCACTCACAATTTTGCCTAAGAACACAGCCATGAATAAAGAATGGTACCAACACATCCTCCGACAGCAACTTCTCCCAACCATCCAAGAACAGTTTGGTGACGACCAATGCCTGGCTCGGGGAACAAAACATCTACATTTTGGGTCCAGGGCCAGGAAACTCCTCAGACCTTAACCCCATTGAGAACTTGTGGTTGATCCTCAAGAGGCGGGTGGACAAACAAAAACCCACAACTTCTGACAAACTCCAATTATTGATTATGCAAGAATGGCCTGCCTTCAGTCAGTATGTGGCACAGAAGTTAATTGACAGCACGCCAGGGTGGATTGCAGAGGTCTTGAAAAAGAAGGGTCAACTCTGCAAATATTGACTCTTTGCATAAACTGAATGTCATTGTCAATGAAAGCCTTTGACACTTATGGAATACTTGTAATTATACTTCAGTGTACCATAGTAACTACTGACATAAAGATCTAAGAACACTGAAGCAGCAAACTTTGTGGGACCAATACAGAGTGTGTCACTTCATCAGAGATCTCCAGATCTACACATTTTTTCTCTTCATTCAGTTTTGCAGATATTCAAGTGTTCAAAGGATATGCTTTCTTTATAAACTCTGAACCTGAGATGTACAGGAGGAACTCTGGTGTTTGTGCTGTGTCTTGGTGATACCAATAGAATTAATCTCCATCAGGGGTTCCTTCTAAACAGTACTCTTTGTTGAGTGGAGTGAGATCCTCACAATTGACACCTGCATAGCGAATGGTTTTAAAACACATAAATTAATTGTTCATAAAAATGTATTTGAAGTTATGGCAATGCTTTGTATTGATTTGAATTGTACTGCATTGTATAAATATGGCCAGGAACAACACTGAATACAGCAGCTGAAACTGAAATAAAGATCTAAGTAGAACGTTTCCTCCTGTTTTTATGTTTCTATACTGCTGTTCAGACCCTCTACTATAAGTCCCTCCCCTTAACATACAGTAGGTATGTTACTTATATATGTCATACAAGATGTCTGTTTCCTCCCATATTTCTTGATGTCACTGTGGGCGTCATGGCACAGTAGTACAGAGCAGAGTCTGTCACTTCAACAGAGGAGATCTCCAGATTCACACGGTCGGTATGAACCTGAGATGACAGGCGGGGAGGGACAGGTTTCTGGACATATCCTGATTTAGTGATAAGAATCAGGAACTGTGGCTTAGACCTGGGATACTGACGATACCACTGTAGATTGTCTACAGAGCCAGTGTAGCTGCAGGATAGTGTGATGGTATCACCCTCCACACCACCAACCATAGACCTAGTGGGATTAATGTTGTCTTCAAAACTGACACCTGTCAGAAAAGGAAAAACATGTTGCTGTTTTTGATAACTATCCAATATATTTTGGAGTTGGAATTAAAATGATGAAATTGAATACAGCACTCACCAACAAGGACTGAGAGGAGGAGAAATTATGAAAGCAGCAACATAGCTGATACATACAGTATACAAAAGACTTTGACACAAAACAGGCAGAGTTGAATATCTCTCTCTGCAGCAATATTTTATTTGTCAAAAAATATGTAGAAAAAACAAGTGTACTGATGAATGTCAAACATAATAAAATACAACAATAACAAGACGTCTCAAATGAAATACAAATTGAGCAGAAGTAACAGAAGACTTCTTGTTGCTGCTTGATGCCACTGTCACATCCTCAAAATGCAGGGCTGCACTGGAATATGATTACCTTAGTCTCCTTCTATTGGATATTGTATTAAACTGTGTTATTTATTTAAATTTATTTTCTCTATTTTAGGGCAAAAAAGTTGCTTGATGCAAAATCTGTAAGATTTTCATTTTATTCAACATGAGGTGTTCATTTATTGAAAGTTTATTATGTTTTCCTCTTTAAAACTGTAGTTCAGGAACACAATCAGAGCCTTAATGATTTTCTGTCACGTTCATTGTTAATTTTCAGTGTATGTATGTTTTGTCTATACGAGGTAATGATACAATTCAAAACAAATAGAGTGGATGTCTAAGGGATGTTAGTTTTTTTTGCTTCAGGTTTTTGTACAGTGTCTCTGGGTTTCCTGTCACAGTGGGCCTCAGAGCACAGTAGTACACAGCAGAGTCAGACAGCTGCAACCTCTGGATCGTCAAGGGGACTGATTGTGTCTTGGCATTCAGACTTGCATTGAATCTCTCCTTGAACCCTGCAGCATTGTCTCCAGGTCCAAAAGGATAACGGGTCAGCATACGTTTAGGGAAGTCATTTACTTCTTGTTTGTACCAATATAGATATGCATCAATATTAGTACCAGTGGTGTTATATTGACAACTCAGAGATACCAGTCCTCCTTCTGTAGCAATAACACCTCCTGGTTGCTGTTGAACATGGTCTCCTGTACACTCTGGGGAAAAAAGAAAGACAGAGTGATAATTTGAAAGACATTAAACTATAGTTAAAATTAAAGATAAAGAGAAAAGTTTCCATCATACCGAAGAACAATGCAGCAAGAACCAGCCAGATGATCAGACAGAGTACCATGGTTATGCAGAACACAGAGAGGGACTGTGAGTTACAGTAAGAGGTAGAGATCCTCTCTCTCTCTTCCATGTCCATCTCAGCCTGTATATCACCATCAACTGACAGACATGAAGGAGGAGCCTGTTCAGAGAGAGGTATGATTGAATGGAAATGTATGGGTCAATTTTACCTTGTCAATATTATATTAGCACTCAGAGTCAGACAGCTGCACCATCTGAATTGTCAAGGGGACTGATTTTGCTGTGACATTCAGACGGGCATCAAATCTCACCTTGAACTCAGTAGCACTTTTGCCAACTCCAAACATATCCCTTCTTAGCATGAACATGGGGTTTACATTTGCTTGTTGTTTGTATCAGAAGAGATTTGGAGATTGATCAGTTGTAACTAATAGACATGTGAGTTTTTTGTTGGTTGTCCTTCTACAACCATTACATCTTCTGTTGGCTTTGTTACACTCTCTCTGCTCTGCACCCTGAAAAGAAAGAGAAATATATCTTCACAACATTTAATAATAATAATAATAAATATATATAAAATGAACAAAAGCACAGAAAGAGACAGATGGAAAGAGTGATGTTATACCAAAGCAGCATGCAGCCAGAACTTGCAGGATCAGCCAGTTTGTCATGACTAGTCAGTCAGTTTGAAGTGTAAAAGGTAAGGAGCAGAACAATGCTGATCTATCTTTCACAGAGCTTTGACTTCCTCTGTCCTACTGTTGATGCTTCATGTTGTTCTGTATTACATACAGTAGTAGACCATGGGGAGGTGTCTGTCTGTATGGCATCCTCTCATTCAGGCGTGTGTGTGCTTTGTTATGTTGCCCCCTTCAGGTTGACTTTCCTACTACACCACCAAACTATGTGAATTGTGAATAGGCCCAACAATAAATAATACTACTACTTCTACTACTACTACTACTACTAATAATAATAATAACAATATTGTTGAACTTTGTCATATTCCCACATGCTTTTCCAACTGATATCTAAGTGGAATTGAAGACTACTGATTAAAGATTGAAGAAAACATCTTTCTCACAGTTCATTGAATATGAAGACAGAGAAACACTAGACCACCTGGTGATTTCTCACAGCACAGGTGTGACCACAGTTCTCTGATCTCAACCTCTGACATTACTACATCAAATTGTGGTTTGATTTTACATTTTTAACCCTGCTTCATCAAAGCATTTTGGTCTGCATGTTTTTGTACAGCGTCTTATAGACTTTGTATCACTGTGTATCATCACTGAGAGCACAGTAGTAGAGAGCTGTGTCTGTCAGGGTTAGACTTGTTATAACCAGTTCAGTTGATGTACGAGACGTTGTGGATTTATATCTCTTATTAGGGATATGTTCATGGCTCCTTGATCTGGCACCTTTATACAGTAGAAACTGAGGAGCCTGGTTAGAATAATGTCGGTACCAGTAAAGGTAAATATATTCACTGCTTGTTTCATATGTACAGCTCAGAGTCACTGATGATCCCTCAGTGGTGTTGTACTCCTCCTTGTCAGGAGTCACACTATCTCCAGATACCATTCCTGCAGAGGAAATATACATAAAAAAAGCTGATTGAAAACACATGCTTGTTTTTCCACATTTAAATTACTTTACTTCATCAATAGATGTTTTACTACCAATACCATAATAATCATCTGATTATCAGGATAAAAGGAGTTAAAATGTTTATGTATTGTTTACCTGTAGTCATAATCAGAATGATCAAAACACTGATTGATTTCTCCATCTTCAGAATGATGTTTTCATAAATTCACTCTCCTCTGAAATGTTCTTCTGTGTGTCACTGTGTGAGGTGTACAACCCTGCTAACGCCACACCCACCACAGAAGTAAGACATGCATGTTTTCTACACTAATTCCAAGGCTACACTAGTTTTTGTAGGGGGCTGTATATCCTGTTGTCACAGTGGGCCTCAGAGCACAGTAGTACACAGCAGAGTCAGACAGCTGCACCCTCTGGATCGTCAAGGGGACTGATTTGGAGTTGGCATCTAGATGGGCATGAAATCTCTCCTTGAACTCAGTAGCATTGTCCCCAGTTCCAAATTTGTGCCGCTTAAGCATATACTTGGGGTAGTCGTTTGCTCCCTGTTTGTACCAGAATAGATATGGACTTGGATCGTCTGTTTCATAATGACAGGCAAGTGTTATTTGTCCTCCTTCAGTAGCCATCTCAACTCCTTTTGGCTGTGACACACTGTCTCCTCTGCATTCTGGAGAGAAAATAAACACTAAGTTGAAAAAATGTAATTTATACCCATTAAATCATGGGAAGCATAAAGAGTGTGGAACTTTCTCTATTTTACATGATAACATAAAGGGATAATTAAAGCAATGGCATTAAGCAATTGAAATAATAGTTATCATACCACAACATAATGCAGCAAGAATCAGAATATTCTTCAGCCAGGATCCCATGTCTGCTACTGTGAGATCAATGGGAGAAGAGTAAAACCCTGATGTAGCTTGGCCATGATGAGACTATGAGATCCTTGTCTCCTCCTCTTTTGGTGCTTTGTCAAACATTAAGAATCCTGTGACAAACACTCTAAAGAGCAAGAATCAAACCAGCCTGCAATTAAACCTCTTCTTGAACTCATCACTATTGCTCCCTTCTGAATAACGATCTCTTCTCAGGACATACTGAGGACAGTCCCTAGTTAACTGGATGTACCAGAAGAGATCAGGAGATGGACTGCTGGTAGTGTAGTTACAGCTGAGTGTTACCAGTCCTCCTTCAAAGACAGTAACATGTCCACTCTGCTGGTCAACAGCCTCTTCACCTTTGCAATCTGAAAGAATATATTTGGGGGTTTTATAATACATAATAGGTTCAGAGAATGAGAATGTAGAAAGGAGAAGCACTATACAGTACCTGCAATTAGCCCATACAAATGCATTGAATAACAGATTCACTACATGGAACAAAATAGACAGTAGTCTGTCAAAGAAATAAAACATAAGTTTGTTCTGAAGTGTCTGTCCTATATCTGAGAGATTTAAGAAAGATAATATATTGGTTGTTGAAAAAAAAAAAATGTTGGCCAGTAAACATTTTTACTTGAGGGGTCATTTTAGAGTGTAGCCTGAACTGTTCTGACGCTACAGACAGAAGTTGTACGAGTCCCAGGACGCTTGTGTGGGTCATAGACCAAAACGGACAACACCATTGTGTTCTTCAGAGTCTCATCTTTCCATAGAGGGGTCATAATAGTTTCTAGGCCGTTCGGACGCTACAGATGATTTCGGTCTGACAAACACCGTTCTAACTCTGTCACTTTTTACCTCAGACACATCCAATGCAAAAAACAGATCGATTATTATGGGGATTTTTGTATTATGCTCATTAGATTTCCGTGGGGGCGCTGACATCAAATCTAGTTTTTTAAAAACAGTAGTCAAGTCAACTGATGATTGGTTTTATGATTGAAACCAATGACTGACCCTGGATGCAACCATGACGATAATCCCTGTCTTCGCAGTGCACATTAACGTAAATGATGGGCAATGACATCATCATGCAGTGGTGTAAAGTAAAAATACTTTAAAGTTCTACTTAAGTAGTTTTTTGGAGTATCTGTATTATAAGTGTATACCTTTACTTCACAACATTCCTATTAATGTACTTTTTACTCCATACATTTTCCCTGACACCCAAAAGTACTTTTTTAATGGTTAACAGGACAGGAAAATGGTCCAATTCACACAGAGAACATCCGTGATCATCCTACTTCCTCTGATCTGGCGGACTCACCAAACACAAATGCTTCATTTGTAAATTATGTCTATGTGTTGGAGTGTGTCCCTGGCTATCTGCAAATAAATAATATTTTTTTTTATAATTGAGCATCTGTAAGGATTCAGAAATTATTCATACTTTTGATACTTAAGTATATTTTTGCAATTACATTTACAAAAACAAATACTTTTTGACTTTTACTTAATTAGTATTTTAACTGGGAGACATTCACTTGAATTTATTTCAACTGACTGATTTACTCAGTCAAAGCTTTGAAATTGTTGCATGTTGCGTTTATATTTTTGTTCAGTGTATAAAATAATTGCAAATTGTGAATACAAGAAGAACAAAAATCCTGAATCCTGGCTCAGGAAGGCCAAATATTCTGAAATTTCCATCCCCAACTACAATATTTCCCGTCAAGATAGAACTGCCAAAGGAGGTGGAATTGCAATCTATTGCAGAGATAACCTGCAGAGTTCTGTCATACTGTCCAGGTCTGTGCCCAAACAGTTTGAGCTTCTACTCTTAAAAATCCACATTTCCAGAAATAAGTCTCTCACTGTTGCTGCCTGTTACAGACCCCCCTCAGCCCCCAGCTGTGCCCTGGACACCATATGTGAATTGATTGCCCCCCATCTATCTTCAGAGTTTGTACTGTTAGGTGATTTAAACTGGGATATGCTTAACGCCCCAGCTGTTCTTCAATCTAAGATAGATGCCCTCAATCTCACACAAATTATCAAGGAACCCACCAGGTACAACCCTAAATCCGTAAACATGGGTACTATCATAGATATCATTCTGACCAACTTGCCCTCCAAATACACCTCCTCTGTTTTCAACCAGGATCTCAGCGATCACTGCCTCATTGCCTGCGTTCGTAATGGGTCCGCGGTCAAACGACCACCCCTTATCACTGTCAAACGCTCCCTAAAACACTTCTGCGAGCAGGCCTTTCTAATCGATCTGGCCCGGGGTATCCTGGAAGGATATTGACCTAATCCCGTCAGTAGATGATGCCTGGTTGTTCTTTAAAAGTGCTTTCCTAAATGTTTATTCCTAAATAAACATGCCCCTTTCAAAAAACTTAGAACTAAGAATAGATATAGCCCTTGGTTCACCCCAGACTTGACTGCCTTTGACCAACACAAAAACATCCTGTGGCTCACTGCATTAGCATCGAATTGCCCCCACGATATGCAACTTTTCAGGGAAACCAGGAACAAATATACACAGTCAGTTAGAAAAGCAAAGGCCAGCTTTTTCAAACAGAAATTTGCATCCTGTAGTACTAATTCCCAAAAGTTCTGGGACACTGTAAAGTCTATGGAGAATAAGAGCATCTCCTCCCAGTTGCCCACTGCATTGAGACTAGGAAACACTGTCACCACCGATAAATTCACAATAATTGAAAATTTCAACAAGCATTTTGCTACGGCTGGCCATGCTTTTCACCTGGCTACCTCTACCCCGGCCAACAGCTCTGTACCCCCCGCAGCAACCTGCCCAACCCCCCCCCGCTTCTCCTTCACCCAAATCCAGACAGCTGATGTTCTGAAAGAGCTGCTAAATCTGGACGCCTACAAATCTGCTGGGCTAGACAATCTGGACCCTTTCTTCCTAAAATGATCAGCCAAAATTGTTGCAACCCCTATCACCAGCCTGTTCAACACTCTAGACCCAAACTGTTACAGACCTATATCCATCCTGCCCTGCCTTTCTAAAGTCTTCGAAAGCCAAGTTAATAAACAGATCACTGACTTCTTCGAAATCCCACCGGACCTTTTTTGCTATGCAATCTGGTTTCCGAGCTGGTCATGGGTGCACCTCAGCTATGCTTAACGATATCATAACCGCCATCGATAGAAGACAGTACTGTGCAGCCATCTTCATCGATCTGGCCAAGGCTTTCAACTCTGTCAATCACCACATTCTTATTGGCAGACTCAACAGCCTTGGTTTCTCAAGTGACTGCCTCGCCTGGTTCTCCAACTACTTCTCAGACAGAGTTCAGTGCGTAAAATCGGAGGGCCTGCTGTCCGGTCCCCTGGCAGTCTCTATGGGGGTGCCACAGGGTTCAATTCTTGGGCCAACCCTATTCTCTATATACATCAACGATGTCGCTCTCGCTGCTGGTGACTCTCTGATCCATCTCTACGCAGACGACACCATTCTGTATACATCTGGCCCCTCTTTGGACACTGTGTTAACTAACCTTCAAAAAAGCTTCAATGCCATACAACACTCCTTCCGTGGCCTCCAACTGCTCTTAAATGCTAGTAAGACTAAATGCATGCTCTTCAATAGAACGTTGTTTATCGATCACTGCACCTGTATATAGCCCTTCTGTAAATAGCCCATCCTACTACCTCATCCCCATATTTTTTTTTTTTTACTTCCGCTCAATTTTGCACTCCAGTATCTCTATTTGCACATCATCATTTGCACATTCCATCATTCCAGTGTTAATGCTAATCTGTAATTTATTTCGCCACTATGGCCTATTTTTTGTCTTCCTAACCTTACTGCATTTTGCACTACATTTGCACTCTGTATATAGATTTTATTTTGTGTTATTGAATGTACGTTTGTTTATTTCCCATTTGTAACTCTGTGTTGTTTTTTGTCCTACTGCCTTGCTTTGTCTTGGCCAGGTCGCAGTTGCAAATGAGAACTTGTTCTCAACTGACCTACCTGGTTAAATAAAGGTGAAATTAAAAAAAAAAAAAAAAAAAAAACAGAACATGCAATTGTGACAAGAAAGCGTTAAAACATAATGAATGTATATTCTGTTTGGTGGGGAAATTACTTTACAACACAGACACCTATAAAGTGTTGACATGCTGCATGAATCACTTAAAGGAACAGGAGCAAATTGATGAGACTCTACTGACATCTATTGACTCTCACTGGTGATTTACCCTTAAATACAAGCGATGTCAAGGTTTCACCTTGTTGGGCAGAATGTTGAACACTAGATAGAACTATTGTAACATTATTATACATATAAAAACCTTGTCACTGGACTTCATAACTGTGGAGGGCAGTCTATAGGAGGAGCACAGACAAAGAAGATCTGTCATATAACTGATCAGGAGACAGAGAGAACATCTCAGTGGTTGTGGATGAAGAGTGAGAAGCAGAGGGAGAGGCAGGACTATGCTTTCCCATGCATTACATGAAACTGACACTGTAAATGACTCCACCAATGCAACAGACATAAGGTTCAAAATCTATATTATTATATTTTCAACGTACCACATCAAAATAAATAAAAATAATGAACCCCAATTATTTTTTCACAACCCATGTCCAAATTACTTGCAAGCTTGCTTAAACCCTTGGTACGTGTTGGAGCTAAACAAAAATTGACGACATACATAAAGTCCCGAAGTACTCCACATTTGTAGTTATTCACCACTTGTAGATATTGCCTCAGTAAAGTATAGCAGGTGTCCTCGCAAGATCCACAGCAAGCACAGCTATCAATGCTGCCAGTACTCCGTAGCAGCAACAGACATCACGTGGAATCCCGAACTCGTCGATTGTCCAATTCTCTCCAGGTCTCGCATGATGCTAGGCTAACCTAATGGATGGCGAATGTCTCCACAATGCGAATGCATCTCCGGTCTCCACTAGGTCTTTCTTAACAAAACAATAATACTCTCTTATACAAATAAAATCAGGATTTCCCTTCAAAACTCTGTAGGTATGTTTTTGTTCTCACTTTATCGTCTCCTTTATTCCTTTTTCTTCACCAACACTGATAAAGTCTCTCCTCTCTTTCTTTCAATGTCTCCCTCTACTTTTTTCCAGGCCTCCTGTTAACCAGTCAACTCTCCCATTGGCCACAACTTAAAAAGCTTCCTCATTGGTCAAAACTTAACAAGATATGTGGAAAACTTAAACTTAAAAGAAAACCAACCTATTCACTTGTACATTAAAGAAACATTGCTTCAAAAGAAATGTATTCACGACATTACAAATCAGGAGCGGTTGGATCACCTTTTAAATCTAATACCAATTAATTATAACAAATAATCTCTATACTTGGTTTTAACAAGGGAATTACATTAAGGAGGATGTATTCTCTTGAGGCAGTCCACCCCTGACCTAAAATATGCATAAGAGGATTTTGTCATGAGCTGTCAGGTTTTTGTACAGTGTTTCTGGGTTTCCTGTCACTGTGGGCCTCAGAGCACAATAGTACAAAGCAGAGTCTGTCACTTCAGCAGAGGAGATCTTCAGATCCACACGTTTGGCTTTTTTGTCATGATTTAGAGTGAACCCTGGAGTTTTTGCAGGCATATGTTCCATAACCAGTAACTGTGGTTCTGATTTTGGATATTGCCGATACCATTGAAGAGTGTCACCAGAGGTGTAGTTACAAGAGAGAGTAACTTTGTCCTCTTCTGAAGCCACTTCTACATCAGTGTAAGGTGTTATTACCTGTTCAGAACTGAGACCTGTAAAACAATATATATATTACTTTAAACGCACATGGAATATTTAATTAATTTCAAATGCAGTTAAAAAAAACTAAAAAAAACATGCATCCTCATGTTGTTCATCATCTTTATAATATTTGATTAGAAAAATAATCACACTCAGTTTAAATGAAAATGTAATTACTTACCTATCAAGACAAAGAAGAGTAAAAGTGACAGCACAGCAAACTGTCTATGATCTTCATGGTAGTATCATCTCTTATCCGGAGGATTCATGATCTAATCCTGAGTTCTATAGTTTTAGCTCCTCCTACTAACTATGTTGAAACAAATATATTTTATATTTACATTTAAAAGCAGTTTACGAATGATTTATACACTAAATACTCCACTTGATGGCGATGTGGTCAAATAAAATACATCAGATGCATGTAAATCTCTAACTAAGTGACAGGTCTGTAATATGGTTAGTGCTGAGTCAGTGAGTTATGTGTCACTGTGGTTGTCACAGTACAGTAGTACAGAGCAGAGTTTCTCACTTCATTAGAGGAGATCTCCAGATCCACACAGGTCTTATCTTTGTTCAGTTTAAAAGTGAGGTGAGGTTATGGAGGTTCTTACCACAGTCCTAGAGGCATGGCAGATGAAGAGGAGGAATTGGGGCCTATCCCGAACCTTAACCCTTACCTTACCCATTCAGAATTAATGCCTGACCTTAAAGAGGAACTGACAGCATTTTAACTACTTTCCAGATATGTCTAAAAAAACATACAAACATAATATCAGTCAAAATGATCAAACTTTTTATAAACCCAGTTTATAACCCTTTAGACTCCAATATAATTATTGAATGCTGCTGTAGATTACCAAGAATTTTCAAGATAAATCAAATTTTCTCACACACTACTCTGTAGTACAGAGCACACCTAACCTTAACCTTAACCCTAACACTAACACTAACCTTAACCCAAAAACCTAACCTTAACCCTAACCCTAAACCTAACCCTAGATCCTAACCCTAACACTAACCCTATCTCCTAACCCTAAATCTAATTCTAACACTAATTCTAACTTTAACCATACACTCCCTAGAAATCTAATTTGACCTTGTGGGGACCAACAAAATGTCCCCAGTTGTTATTTTTAGTCTTGGTTTACTATTCTTGTGGGGAATTCCGGTCCCCACAAGTATATTTAAACATGCCTACAGACACACACACACTCGCTCTCTCTCTCTCATCCAATTAACTCTTGCTTTCTTGCTTGACAGACTAACTAACTTTTTGCCAATGTTAGCTGATTTGTTACGAAGCTGGAACAAGCAACTTGAATTAGAAATAGTGTTAGAATTAGATTTAAGGTTAGGTTTAGGGTTAGGGTTAAGGTTAGGTTTTTGGGTTAAGGTTAGTGTTAGTGTTAGGGTTAAGGTTAAGTTTGGATATTGTAAACAAATATCCAACTCATCATATGAGCTCCACTGTGTGGGCATCTACTACCCTAACATGCTGCCCAAACCGTACACGTCACTTGCACGAGTGTTGCAAAAATAAATGTACACATACATGTTATTCAATCATTGCATCCACACTGCTCGCACGCGCCAACGAGCGTCTGCGTTGCCAGGCATTAAAGTAGAAGTTGGTTCTATTTGTGACGCTGCACCTCCCTTTCTTCATGTGTTCAATACTTTTTCCCTGTGTCATTTCACATTATTACACATAACTTAATTTCTGAACTTATTTGTTTTGGTTTCTTTGTATGTATGGAGTACTTGGATTGTTACCAACATCTGGTGAAAATGTCATGTCAATAGCACCTTTGGAAATATATTTACTGAGAAAAATGGTGACGTGTTCAATACTTATTTCACCCGCTGTATCTATTTAGTGCTGTCAATGTTTGATACTGTGAAACTTGGGGAATCGCTCAAAGATTAGCAAGTCCTGTCATGGTAACTTGGTTGGTACAGGTGAGCACATCAGCAGTGTTGCTTGAATAATTGCAGTCTGTCTCATAGAAATATTTCATGTCAATAGCACCTTTGGAAATATATTTACTGAGAAAAATTGTGACGTATTCAATGCTTATTTCACCCGCTGCATATGTTGTTTACTTATTTCACTCACCTCAACGTGCAAGGACATTTTTTTATTTTACCTTTATTTTACTAGGCAAGTCAGTTAAGAACAAATTCTTATTTTTAATGACGGCCTAGGAACAGTGGGTTAACTGTCTTGTTCAGGGGCAGAGCGACAGATTTTTACCTTGTCAGCTCGGGGATTTGATCCGGCAACCTTTCGGTTACAGTCCCAACACTCTAACCACTGGGCTACCTGCCGCCCAACATGTGTGAATCCATATCACCAACCATCATAGATGAAGCCTATTTCACAGTAAAAATGTGTGTCTGCTTCGGCGCTAGTAGCAAGTTCACTTTGCAATATTGACAAAGATATTATTGTTAGAAAAACAAGGTTGTTCGTGGCCACTATAGTAATTATAAGGAATGCCTTTGACTGCCACTATGGAGCTGACAATCCCCGAAATCGAGCACTATAATTACTTTTAAAAATATGTATATATTTATGTGACTTATTTTATTGATTTCCCACTATTTTATAAGTCAGAAACACATCCATCCAGACCTTAATAGGACCATGTAAACGTCCTCTGTAGAATAAACTTGTATTTGCCTCCCTCTGGTGGTCGGCTGCATAATTACAGCTATTTATATCACTTCACAGCAATATCAAAGGGGCGTTCCTTAGAAAAACATGTATCCAGCTGGACTGCTTCATGGCACAGACATGGCAAAGTAATCACTGCATTTGTCTCGAGCAGGCGGATATAAATACATAACACATACATAACCATAGCTCTACGTTAAAGATTGTGACCTACACACTTCCGCAAACCTAAAATAAGTAAAGAAATCATTTTGTGTGGAAGTCAAACATTTGTTTAACATTAGAGGCGGAAACATTGTATATACTCAGAACTACAAAATGTATCCCTTTACATAGGCCTTCTCCAATTGTCTATAGTAGGGACACATGATGTTTAAATGGCCCAATTCTTATTTTTACTATCACTAATATCATAATGTTTGGTAAAGTTATAGAAGGTGAAATATTTTGGGTAGATGTTCCTAAAACTGATGATAACTATATATGGACACATTATAAATTATGAAAAGGCTATTCAAATTAAATTAGCATATTATCTACGATACATTTTATGGATAAAAATATGTTCTTCATTCACTGTCAAATAAAATTCATAGATAAAAGCAAGAAATTCAATCCATATAATAACTAACTTAAATATGCTGTGTGAGGGTCCATTTTGTACTGTCAGTGTTGGTTATAATCCCAGAGTAGTCCACTATGAGGAGTTGTGGAGAGGATCCAGGGTGCTGGCGGTACCATAACAGACTGTTGGTTAATGAGCTGTTGTATCTACAGGAGAGATGAACACTAATACCCTCCATAACATCCACTACATCTCTGTCTGGAGTAATTATGTCTTCAACACTTGTACCTGTAAAAAAGAAAAACATGGAGTACTGAGTCAATGTAGACAGAATACAGTATATCCACTCTTGGTGTTTCACAGTGTATTACCACTTGATATTGAAAATTCCATATTGTAATGAATTCTGAACAGTGTACATTCTGTCAGTACACATTCAGTTAATGGAGAAAATACGTTTTTAACTACAAGTGCACACAAAAACAAGGCTGAATAGAGCAGCATCATAGCCACTGGGTGTTAGACTTAGACTTCTCTGTAAAATGATCTTCTCTTGGAACATTCACTCTCTGGGTGAATCAGTTCCCCTCATTACATGTTATGTGTAACACTATGCTCCTCCTCTTGACACAATAGAATGGGTGCATGTTGACTCCACCTGATGGCACTATTCTAAAATGAAACCGAGTAGAACTACAGAGTAGAAATACTATCTCAAATGTCAGGTTTTTGTACAGTGTTTCTGTGTTTCCTGTCACTGTGGGCCTCAGAGCACAGTAGTACAGAGCAGAGTCTGTCTGTTCAACAGAGGAGATCTCCAGATCCACACAGGTCTTCTCTTTGTTTAGTTTACCAGAGAAACGAGAGTCAAGAGAATCAGCTCTCTGTTCCTTCCCAGTGGAGTCCTGGATGAGCAGAAGGTATTGGGGAGCTGATCCTGGAGATTGTTTATACCATAGTAGATTGTATGATGAGGAGTAGTTGCAGGAAAGAAGAACATTACTACCCTCCTCTCCGTACACTTCATGTTGGTTTGGCTCGATAGTCTGCTCATAGGTGTCACCTGCAAATATGAAGAGATTAAGTCATTTTTTAAATGAAATACAAATGTGTTTGTAATTTTCAAAACAGAAAATTTGACATTACTTTGAAAGAAATATATGACTTACCTATTGCTGAGAACATAATAATTGAACAGATGAACAACATGGATGTGACTGGAAGTCAAACTGACTAATAGCACTACAGAATCTGAATACTCAACCCAACTTCATCTGAGAGGTTTTGAGTTGATACTCTCCTCTAAGTTTACCTACAAGCTCCACCCCAAGTACAGTTAATCTAAAGACGCTCAATCTCACCTCTCCTGACCTCTCCTTCCCTCTACTGTCCTGTCCTTCCCTCTACTGTCCTCTCCTTCCCTCTACTGTCCTCTTCTCTCGTGTCCTCTCTTAATTGGGAGGAGTGTGAGAGGAGGGAGCTGGAGTTAGTGGGGCCCAAAGTGAGCATCCCCAATCCGGGTCCGGTGGTCTGCTCTACTCCCATACCAGAGCAGTCCTCTCCACCGGTGCCCAGTGTGGGTCCGGTTGTAAGTTCCACTCCCATGTCAGAGCAGTCCGCTCCACAGGTACCCAGTGTGGGTCCTGTCGTATGCTTCACTCCCATGTCAGAGCAATCCGCTCCACCGGTGCCCAGTCCGGGTCCGGTCGTCTGCTCCAGTCCCGTACCGGCTCCACGCACCCGACTTCCTGTGCGCCTCCCCAGTCCGGTGCCTCCAGTACCGGCTCCACGCATCCGACCTCCGGTGCGCCTCCCCAGTCCGGTACGTCCCGTGCCGGCTCCCCGCACCCGACCTCCAGTGCGTGCGCCCAGCCAGGTGCCTCCAGTGACGGCTCCACGCACTCGACTTCCCGGGCCAGAGCGGTACGCTCCACCGGTGCCCAGTCCGGGTCCGGCCGTCTGCTCCGCTCCCGAGCCAGAGTAGTCCGCTCCGCTGGTGCCCAGTCCGGGTCCGGTCGTCTGCTCCGCTCCAGTGCCAGAGCAGTCCGCTCCACCAGGGCCCAGTCCGGGTCCGGCCGTCTGCTCCACTCCAGTGCCAGAGCTGTCCGTTCCACAGGTGCCCAGTCCGGGTCCGGTCGACTGCTCCGCTCCAGTGCCAGAGCAGTCCGCTCCACAGGTGCCCAGTCCGGGTCCGGTCGTCTGCTCCACTCCAGTGCCAGAGCAGACCGCTCCACCGGGGCCCAGTCCAGGTCCGGCCATCTGCTCCGCTCCAGTGCCAGAGCAGTTCGTTCCACAGGTGCCTGGTCCGGGTCCGGTTGTGTGCTCCGCCCCCATGCCAGAGCAGTCCGCTCCACCGGTGCCCAGTCCGGGCCCGGGTAATTGCCCCACTCCATTGCTGGAGCCGTTTATCCCACCGTATGTCACTTCAGAAGAGGAGATCTCCAGATCTACACAGGTTCTCTCTTTATTCAGATAAACAGATGGAGGAGTAGCGTTCACTACAGAGGTCTTTGAGGTGACTAGTGTAGAGGAGGAATAGTTTACTGAGCCAGAGTAGCTGCAGGACAGTGTAACATTGCTTCCCTCCATGCCATGTTCTGTCTCTGAAGTTGGTTTTATGTCATTTTCAAAACTGCCACCTGTAATAAAGCTAAGTTTAGACGCATCAGTTTATAGGAAATGATTACATACTCTGTATGTATTCAATACAAGTGGAAATATAATCAGTCATTTACATTTATTCTAGGAAGTTTTATTTTCAAATGACACTTGACAGTTACCTTGAATAAACTAAAAGTATGTAATGTAAGACGAATACACCAACCCGTGTAGAGAGGAGAAACACCAGTGGTGTAAAGTAACTAAAGAAAATCATGTACTTTTTACACAATACATTTTCCCTGACACTCAAAAGTATTTGTTACATGTTTAATGGTTAGCAGGACATAAATGGTCTAACTATCACAATTATCAAGAGAACATCCCTAGTTATCCCTACTGCCTCTGATTTTGCAGACTCACTAAACACATGGTTTGTTTGTAAATTATCTCTGTGTAGGAACATGCCCCTGGCTATCGGTATATTTAAAAATCAAAGAAAATGGTGCTGTCAGGTTTGCTTAATATAAGGAATTTAAAAAGATTAATACTTTTACTTTTACTTTTGATACTTAAGTACATTTTAGCAATATTTAATATCATTTACTTCTGATATTTAAGTATATTTATAATCTAATATTTTTAGACTTTTACTCAAGTAGTATTTTACTGGTGGCATGCAGAGGGTGGGTGAAGTTATCCATGATTGCCAGCAGTTTGGCCAGGATCCTTCTCTCTGCCACCACCTCTAGAGTGTCAAGGTTAATCCCCAGAACAGAGCTAGCCTTCATGTTGGCCTTTATGTTGGCGCCCCAGCACACCACTGCAAAAAAGATGTTACCACAGACTGTGGTACAGAGCTGACATGCAGCTCTGTAGCCGCACAAATTGTGGCCTGCCTGTCAGGTAGTCCGTAACCCAGGAGACTAAGGCTGCTTCCACTTTCATCCTCCTCATCTTCTCACCCAGTAGCAGGGGCTGAATGGTGTTGAAGGCACTGGAGAAGTCAAAAAACATAACCCTCACAGTGCAACCTGCGTTGTCCACGTGAGAGTAGACCCTCTTCAATCAATCAATAAATCAATCAATCAATCAATCAATCAAATGTATTTATAAAGCCGATGTCACAAAGTGCTATAAAGAAACCCAGCCTAAAACCCCAAACAGCAAGCAATGCAGATGTAGAAGCACAGTGGCTAGGAAAAACTCCCTAGAAAGGAAAAAATCTAGGAAGAAACCTAGAGAGGAACCAGGCTCTGAGGGGTGGTCAGTCCTCTTCTGGCTGTGCCGGAAGTCATCAATGCAATAATTGATGAAGCCAGTGACTGATGTGGTGTACTCCTCAATGCCATCGGAAGAATCCCGCAACATATTCCAATCTGTGCTAGCAAAACTTCCTGTAGCTTAACATCTGCATTATCTGACCACTTCTTTATTGACCGAGTCACTGGTGCTTCCTGCTTTTCCAGAAACCTGTCAAGAACCATGGGAGGAAACAGGCATCCTGTATGACATACATACAGTACGTAACATACCTACTGTATGTTAAGGGGAGGGGCTTATAGTAAAGGAGGGGTTGAAAAGCAGTATGGAAACATAAAAACAGGAGGAAACTTTCAGAGACTGCTTAGATCTTTCTGTAGACTGTACGCTGAGGATTAGTTGCAGGAAACTACCCTCCTCTCCATACACTTCATGTTGGTTTGGCTCAATAGTCTGCTCATAACTGACTCCTTCAAATGGGAAGAGATGAACATTGAGTCATTTTTTTATAGAGTTTTGTATTTATTTTATAAACAGAAAAAATGACACTACTTTGAATGCCATAACTTACCTATTGCTGAGAACATAATAATTCACAAGATGAACAACATGGTTGGGGTTGGAAGTCAAACTGACTAATAGCACAACAGAACCTGATAACTCCAAACCCACTTCATATGCAAGGTTTTCTGTTGATAATTTCTGCTCAGTTAATCTAGAAGCTCCACCCCAAAGTACAGTTGCTATAAAGATAATAAATCTCTCCTCTCATCTCCACTTCTCTCCTGCCCTCTCCTGCCCTCTCCTCATTTGTTCTCTCTTCAGTGATACTGCATCTCTCATTCCCTCCACTGGGTGGTGTAGGAGGTAGATTCCCTCAGTTTTATTGTATGGAACATTAATGAAAGGTTTTTGTAAAGTGTTTCTGGGGTTCCTGTCACTGTGGCCATCAGGGCGCAGTAGTACAGAGCAGAGTCTGTCACTTCAGCAGAGACCTCCAGATCCACACGTTCAGCCACTTTGTCAATGTTAACTGACAGTCTAGGATACGGTGGAGTAACTATTGTCTCAGCAGATGAATACACTGAGATTAGGAATTAGGAGGAGGAATTGGGGAGCAGATGTGGGATATTGGTGATACCATAAGATACTGCCTCCACCAGATATTGTGTAGTTACAGGAAAGCTTTACACTGACACCATGTACAGCAGGGATGTCGCTAGGCCTATTTTAGGGGGTCTTAAAATAAATAAATAAATATATCAGTCAATATATTTTCTCTGTGATTTATTTTTTTCTTCTTCAACCGTTCCATCGCATCTTAATCTTATTACAGGGCGGGCACTAGGACCTGGGGGAGGCTCCTGCTGCACGCGCTAGTGACTGTTAGGCATACTTGCAGCTAACATTTTGGTTAATGTGGCTTGAGACTGCTAGCTAACAGTAAACGGACAGGAAAAGGCTCTAACAGGACAGATTCATGCAGATAGGCTACGATGTGAATTTGTGGTAAGTTAGAACAGAGAGAAAGAGAGTATTCACTACTATAGACATTGGTCACAATCAAAGCTTTGTTAACCAATACGTTTTTATGTGAGGCTGCCTGTAAAATGCAGTGTAACAGACGTTGCGAGCTAGCTAACGGTAACGTTAATGATGTTATGTTATGTGGCGATGTTATCTAATTAACGTTGTATTTAAATATTATTTATTTGTAATAGAGAATAATCATAATCATCGTCATCATCATCATCATTATCATCAATTTTTTTTTTTACCATTATTTAACAAGTTAGTTAAGAACTATTTACACTGACGGCCTACATTGTTCTACAGGGTCAGCCATAGTAGTACAGTGCACCTGGAGCAAATTAAGTGCCTTGCTCAAGGGCACATCGAAAGGTTTTTCACCTTGTCGGCTTGTGTATCCGAACCAGCGACCTTTTTGATTACATCATCATCATCATCATCATCATCATCATCATCATCATCATCATCACTATGATTACCATCATCTGCTACCACTAGTCTTGGTAGTATCAGGGAGGTAGTGAGAAGGTTACTGTGTCAGTTTCAAAGTGGTGTTGTATACTGTACAGAAAGGTGTATTGTCATAGTGTAGCTCAGTATGTTTTTGTAAGGGGGCTGTATATCCTGTTGTCACAGTGGGCCTCAGAGCACAGTAGTACACAGCAGAGTCAGACAGCTGCACCCTCTGGATCGTCAAGGGGACTGATTTGGAGTTGGCATCTAGATGGGCATGAAATCTCTCCTTGAACTCAGTAGCATTGTCCCCAGTTCCAAAACTGAGCCGCATAAGCATATACTTGGGGTAGTCGTTTGCTCGCTGTTTGTACCAGAATAGGTATGGACTTGCATCGTCTGTTTCATAATGACAGGCAAGTGTTATTTGTCCTCCTTCAGTAGCCATCTCAACTCCTTTTGGCTGTGACACACTGTCTCCTCTGCATTCTGGAGAGAAATTAAATAATACGATTTATACCCATTAAATCATTGGAAGCATATAGAGTGATTAACTTTCTCTATTTTACATGACAACATAAAGGGATAATTAAAGCAATGGCATTAAGCAAATGAAATAATAGTTATCATACCACAACATATTGCAGCAAGAATCAGAATATTCTTCAGCCAGGGTCCCATGTCTGCTACTGTGAGATCAATGGGAGAAGAGTAAAACCCTGATGTAGCTTGGTCATGATGAGACTATGAGATCCTTGTCTCCTCCTCTTTTGGTGCTTTGTCAAACATTGAGAATCCTGTGACAAACACTCTACAGAGCAAGATGTGAAATTCAGCCTGGAATCAAACCTCTTCTTGAACTCATCACTATTGCTCCCTTCTGAATAACGATCTCTTCTCAGGACATACTGAGGAGAGTCCCTAGTTAACTGGATGAACCAGAAGAGATCAGGAGATGGACTACTGGTAGTGTAGTTACAGCTGAGTGTTACCAGTCCTCCTTCAAGGACAGTAACATGTCCACTCTGCTGGTTAACAGACTCTTCACCTTTGCAATCTGAAAATATATATTTGGGGGTTTTATAATACATCATAGGCTAAGGTTCAGAGAATGAGAATGTAGAAAGGAGAAGCACTATACCGTACCTGCAATTAGCCCATACAAATGCATTGAATAACAGATTCACTACATGGAACAAAACAGACAGTAGTCTGTCGAAGAAATCAAAGTGTCTGTCCTATATCTGAGATTTATATGAAAGATTATTTTTTGTTGTTGGGCACTAAACATTTTTACGTGAGTCTCACCTTTCCAAAGAGGGGTCATATTAGTGTGTAGCCCGAACTGTTCTGACGCTACAGACAGAAGTTGGCCGATAGAATGCACCGACTTCAGACGAGTCCCAGGAAGCTTGTGTGGGTCATAGACCAAAACGGACAACACCATTGTGTTCTTCAGAGTCTCATCTTTCCATAGAGGGGTCATAATAGTTTGTTGGCCGTTCGGACGCTACAGATGATTTTGGTCTGACAAACACCGTTCTAGCTCTGTCACTTTTTACCTCAGACACATCCAATGCAAAAAAACAGATAGATTATTATGGGGATTTTTTTATTATGCTCATTAGATTTCCGTGGGGGCGCTGACATCAAATATATATTTTTTAAACAGTAGTCAAGTCAACTGATGATTGGTTTTATGATTGAAACCAATGACTGACCCTGGATGCAACCATGACCATAATCCCTGTCTTCGCAGTGCACATTAACGTAAATGAGCCATCAGGTTTGCTTAACATAAGGAAATCAGAAATGATTCATACTTTTGATACTTAAGTATATTTTTGCAGTTACATTAACAAAAACAAAAACTTTTAAACTTTTATTTAATTAGTATTTTAGTATTTTATTGGGAGACTTTCACTTGAATTTATTTCAACTGACTGATTTACTTATATGAACTGTAACTCAGTCAAAGCTTTGAAATTGTTGCATGTTGCAACAATGTTTATATTTTTGTTCAGTGTATAAAATAATTGCAAATTGTGAATACATGAAGCACAAACAAAATATGCAATTGTGACAATAAAGGGTTAAAACATAATGAATGTATATTCTGTTTGGTGGGGAAATTCTACAACACAGACACCTGTAGTGTTGACATGCTGCATGAATCACTTAAAGGAACAGGAGCAAATTGATGAGACTCTACTGACATCTATTGACTCTCACTGGTAATTTACCCTTAAATACAAGCAATGTCAAGGTTTCACCTTGTTAGGCAGAATGTTGAACACTAGATAGAACTATTGTATCATTATTATACATAGAAAACCCTTGTCACTGGACTTCATAACTGTGGAGGGCAGTCTATAGGAGGAGCACAGACAAAGAAGATCTGTCATATAACTGATCAGGAGACAGAGAGAACATCTCAGTGGTTGTGGCTGAAGAGTGAGAAGCAGTGGACGAGCCACCTGGCTCACTTAGGCCTGATTAATCCATCCTTCAGAAGGTGTAGTGGACAGCACTACCTCACCTGATGATCAGCCAGGAGCTGCAGAAACAGCTGTTTGTGGGTAAATATAAAGACAACCCTTTATACTCTACTTACCCTTTGCTGACCTCATTTAAATGTTGAGGAGGTTCTGAGAATAAAGACACTAAATCCTCACAAAAATAATGATCTTGAATTTCTTTTCATATGTAGTGACCCAGACCAAAACGGTGTAAGAGCCATGTTAAGTTTGCCTGGCCCATTACCAGTCAGTAGTCCTCAGGTATGTTCCTCTAAAGAGTGCAGTACCTGGATTTACCACTAGAGGACTCTGAGAGTGTCCATGTTGAGAGCAATGATGTCACATATACATACTGCATTCAGTATGTATATGTGATTTAGAGGCCTGACTGGAGCAGAATAGAAATAGGCATCACATTGACAGAATCTGTCTAAATGTTCAAATCAAAATAAGGACAGGTGAAACATTTTAATCATAAACTTTATCTACTGAAAACATTAACAGCATTTTTTTCGATGTTTAAAAGTAAAGGTTTGACACAAGCTCAAACAAAAACCGGATACATTCCTGCTGTTGTGGTCCCTGATGAGGTTTTTGTACAGTGTGTGTGTAGGTTTCCAGGTGCCCATAAAGTGCATGAATGTAAACTTTCCAGTAATATACCACTTGAGATAAACCAACTGAGAGATAAGTGGTGTTACGGGCGTTGCTCTTTCCTGGTTCTCTTCCTACCTCATTGATCGTCAACAATTTGTCAATATAAATAATCACCGATCACAGTTTGTAGCTGTCACTCAAGGTGTCCCCCAGGGGTCAGTGCTGGGACCACTCCTCTTCATTATATACCTCCTTCCTTTGGGGTTGATCATGCGACACCACAACATCAACTTTCACTGCTATGCCGATGACATCCAGCTCTACCTCTCCACCAAACCCACCTCCTCCCTACCACCCATCTCCCTCATAACTTGCCTTCAAGATATCCGTAGCTGGATGAACACAAACTCAACAGCGACAAGATGGAGGTCATTCTCATCGGCTCCAAATCTTTACTCTCCAAACACCAAAAACTCAACAGCGACAAGACGGAGGTCATTCTCATCGGCTCCAAATCTTTACTCTCCAAACACCAAAACCTCAGCATCACCATTGACGGCTCCCCGGTCCCTTTGACTTCTAAAGTAAAAAGCCTCGGTGTCACCCTAGACAACACTCTTTCCTTCGAATCCCACATAAAAACCATCACCCGGACAGCTTTTTTCCACCTTTGCAATATTTCAAGACTCTACCATCACTCTCATATTCCAACACCGAAACTCTGATCCATGCCTTTGTCACTTCCCGCCTAGATTACTGCAACACTCTTCTTACCGGCATCCCCACCAAATTGGTCCAGAACTCGGCAGCAAGAATTCTCACCTACACCAGTTGATCCGAACATATCACTCCTATTCTTATCCAACTCCACTGGCTCCCTGTACAATACCGTATTACATTCAAGACTTTCCTCCTCACATTAAAATCTCTCCACAACTTGTCACCCACTTACCTCTCTGACCTTCTTCCATCATATGCCCCAGCTCGCTCCCTACGCTCCTCCTCAGCTGGTCTCCTTTTCGCCTCTTCACCATGGGAGGCCGTGCTTTCAGTTGCTCTGCACCCAGACTCTGGAATACACTCCCTCCTCACATACGACAGGTTGACACAGTCACCTCATTTACTACAATCCTGAAAACACATATTTTCCTCACTGCCTTTGACCTCTAGCCTTTCCTCTTTTCCTTTGTGTACTGTTTGCATTATCCCTTGATCTAAACCTTGTTTTAACTTGCAAATGTTGTTAAAGCACTGTATAGGATGTCTTTGAGTGTTTTGTAAGAACCCTTGATTTATACGTTGTTTTAATTTGCAATGTTGTCAATGTTGAACCACTATATAGGCCGTTTTTGTAAGATGAAAGGCGTCCTCCAAATAAAATGTATTATTATTATTACTTTTATTATTATTATTATTATTATTATTATTATTATTATTATTATTATTATTATATGACATTGAGAGAGCTGAGTAGATCCTCTACAGAGACATCCTCATGGTTGCAGGCACTGGCGACACGTCATTGAGTGCCACCTGTTTAGTTTTGTTGACTGTTTTCTTATTTAATTTGGCAGTAATACGTGTCACATATCAGTTTGCAAACAATGTATGAAAAACAACAACATTGAGTTAAGAAAGCCGCAGACAAACATGGTCACTGGCCACAGATAAAATGACGTCAAATCACATTTTATCTACAGTAGTTTTGAATGGACTGGGAAGATACATTTTGAACTGTAATCCAACTCGGAATTCCAAGTCAGGAACTCTGGCCTCTTTCTAGAGCTCCGACCTGAAGATCGCTGACATCATGACTCAACCTTGTTTATTTCAGAGTTCCCAGTTGTCTTGAAATCACCATAAATCCAGAGAATGTCAGACTTTGACGTTACATGCTGAAATTTGCCCACAAGAAGGACAGCCACGCCGACTTCTTGTTCAAGTGAGCACAGCACAGCGGTGAGTCCAAAAAGGTCTGGTATGCTGCTGGATAAATTATGTAATATGCCAGGAAGATATGTATTACTTTCTTAGCTACAGTATACATGTGTACACTATGTTTTGTAGTAAGTTGTTAGTAGCCCATGTGCCTCACCCTTATAATTTGTACCTTTCCCCTTCATAACTTTGCCTACTGTTCTGACTTGGTGGTGCACATGTAGTCTATAGCCTGATTTAGAGAAATGTCTTCATCGAATAATGTAAGAGCTTTCATTGTCTTCTTATATGCCCCCTTTATTTATCCTGTAGTTCTGACTTGGTGTACAGGGAGAATATATACTCCGCTCCACCGGTACCCAATCCGGGTCCAGCCGTCTGCTCTGCTCCAGGGCCAGAGCAGTCCGCTCCACCGGTACCCATTCCGGGTCCAGCCGTCTGCTCCGCCTCAGTGCCAGAGCAGTCCGCTTCACCGGTACTCATTCCGGGTCCAGCCGTCTGCTCCGCCCCAGTGCCAGAGCAGTCCGCTCCACTGGTGCCCATTCCGGGTCCAGCCGTCTGCTCCGCTCCAGAGCCAGAGCAGTCCGCCCCACCGGTGCCCAGTCCAGGCTCGGTTGTTTTCCCCGCTCCATGGCAGGAGCCGTTTGCCCCACCGGTGCCCAGTCCGGGCCCGGTTGTTTTCCCCGCTCCATGGCCGGAGCCGTTTACCCCACCGGTGCCCAGTCCGGGGCCGGTTGTTTTCCCCAATCCATGGCCGGAGCCGTTTACCCCAACGGTGCCCAGTCCGGGCCCGGTTCATTGCCCAGCTCCATGGCCGGAGCCGTTTGCCCCACCGGTGCCCAGTCCAGGCCCGGTTGTTTCCCCGCTCCATGGCCGGAGCCGTTTACCCCACCGGTACCCCGTCCGGGCCCGGTTATAAGGAAGGGGCATGGGAGAAAACTGTCCACTTCGCCGGAGCCAGAGCCGCCCCCGATGGTCTAGTCTTCCCTCCCTATTAACCCCCCCTTGTATTTGTGTGTTTTTTATTTGGCGTCCGGGAGTCCGCGCCTTGGGGGGGGGGGGGGGGGGGGAACTGTCAGGCTCTGGCCATAGAGAAGCCTATTTGCTTCTCTATGTAGCTATGGTCAGAGTCTGAAAGTGTCTTTCTTTTCTGTTTCTGTGTGGGTGTTGGGTTGGATCCCTAATTAGAGGCAGCTGCACCGCATTGTCTCTAATTAGGGATCCTATATAGTTTGGTCTGTCCTTCACTCTGGTGTGGGTCGTTGTACGTTTGATGTCACAGGCAAATAAGTGTGTTCCAGTTCATTGTTTTGTTTGTAGTTCGTCATTGTGTGAAGTTATACATAGTATAATAAAATTTCGAACTATACCTGCGCTGCGCCTTGGTCTCTCCACACACACAACTGTGACATACATCTAGCTCACATTAAATGGAAAGTAGCCTTAAGGAATTGCCAATGACATAAATGTTCCATGAAGTGAGTATGATAAACTATTTAAAAGTATATTTGAAAAGCTACAGATATTGTATTATAAGTCGGTACAAATACTCATGTTTCCTATAGTATCTAATTCAGTCACTTTGGTACATTTCTCGAATCATTCTTAACATTTGCAAACCAGTAAGTCGATTTCTCAAAACAATTATTACAAACAGCACAACACAATGGATGACCTGCAAAAGCCTGTAACTTGCTCAAAATCTCTAGTCCATTCCTCAAAAGTAAATCTTTAAGTCAATGAACATGTCAGGGCCATCAGAATGTCAAGTCCTTGTGTCGTTGTTCACAAAGAAGATGCTTAGTTTTGTCAAAAAGCTTAGTCGTGTTGTCAATATAAAACTGTACTCTTTAGGTATTTTCTGATGTACACTATGGCTACGTTTTTTATGACAATGATTGAAAATGCACAAGGCTGCACTTTTTCTGTATGGAATTTATACATTTCAACAGTACAAAGTCACACATTCCTTTATGTGAGATTAGGATTGCAAGAGATTGGACAGGATTCACATTTATGCTTTTATTTTTGGTTTTCAACAAATTACATTGTCTTTGCGATTCAGAAAGAAAAACACAAAACTATTTTATAGCACAATGAAAAAAATACTATGTCAACATAGAAAAGGTTACCACAGGAAACGCTTCTTTCCTTACAATCACAATGGTATGGGGTCCTGACGTTCCAGTCTGTTGGGCCAAAGATTCTCATCTACATCACAGCGGATATCATCTCTTGCGATGCAGCGAGGAAAGCATTTTTTAGAGTGTCTTATCCAGCCTCTGCAGGCGTCGACTGTGATGTCCTCACATGCTGCATTCATTGCATCCTCCAGGGTCATTTGGTTATGTGGCTGGCGATCGTAGACCTTCCACCTCCACGCTGAGAAGAACTACTCAATTGGGCTAAGGAATGGGGAATAGGGCAGGAGGAATTCCATAATCATCCTGTGGTGGGTCACAAACCATTGCCTGATGGTGTTTGAGCGATGGAAACTCACATTATCCCAAAGTACCACATACTTTGGCAACTCATCACGAACCTGATCTCTCTCATCAGCTGGTTTGAGATCCCTGTATAGGGTGTCTAAGAAGGTGAGGAGACGATGTGTGTTGTACGGCCCCATAAGGGGGATACGCGTTACCACACCATTCTCTGACAAAGCAGCACACATAGTGATGTTCCCTCCCCGTTGGCCTGGCACATCCACAGTAGCTCTGTGTCCAATGACATTTCGACCACGCCTTCTGATTTTGGTCAGGTTGAAGCCAGCTTCATCCAGGTATATGAAGTTGTGAGGTGGTTCACTTGATTCCAGTTCCATTATACGCTATATATATATATCCCAGAAAATACAAAATAATTTTTAAATTTATATATTTATATTTATTTCATTTTGGACACCATAAAGTTACGTCAAATATACACATGTTACGTGTTCTTTTCTACAGCCAAAGCAAATGTATACAGCTCACACTTACTGTAATTACTGTATGCACATATTTTACCTGTACATACTGGTATCGTAGCTCCTTCACTCTGTCACCATTCCTTTCAAATAGCACAGCTGTTTCATGCTCATATGGTTTCTTTTCAGCACCCTGTCGATAGTTGAGATGCTAACAGACTGGATGTTCACAAAGACATTGTTGTCTTCTATAATGGCACTCAGAATCTCCCTTAGTCTAATGGCATTATTTTCTCTGACCATGGTGCAAATAGCCTCCTGCTGTTGAGGTGTGAAAAGGGGCCCTCTCCCACCCCTGTGAGGTAGTCTTGCAGTCCTATGTGGGGAAATACAGTGATGCCAAACACAAGATTGTGCACATTCTTGGATTACAAACCTGTTCTCTCTGCGAAATGTTTGAATGATTGAGGACACGGTTGTTCTCCCAACATTCAGGCTGCACCCTTCGACCACCCTTAGGTGCACCTCCATGCTATTTTACATAGAGGTTGATCTGGTTGATCATTGGTTGATCTAATGTTTCACACAATCCCCTTCATTAGTGGAAGTCAAGATTCACCTGAGAGCATTTAATCAATTCTGGACAAATTCACAACAACAATCTGTAAGAACAATTGGAATGTACTGTATGGAAAACTTGCTTGACCGATTATGACAATGAGTTCAACCATTTTTCAATTAAAGACATACTCAATGAACTTATGCCTAGATGTTTTGGGGAGTAAGACAATTCAACAGACATCCAGTATATTATACAAAAGCAATTGCAATTTGACCAAAACAATGATAAATTGCTCTTATCTAAGTGACTAGATCATGTGAAGGTTGAACAAGCAGTTTTGAGAGTGTCAATCTGAGAAATGTAACAAAGTGACTGACAAAAACTGTAAATGCGCTCTTACAGTTAATTACATTTCATGTGTTGATTTTATTGAAGTGTCTGTGTGATTTTGTATGTGTCTGATGCACTGCTTCAGCCTTTAAAGTAAACAGGGAATATATTAAATTGTGACAATAAAGTGTTGAAACATAATGAGTGTATATTCTGTTTGGTGGGGATATTATACAACACAGACACCTGTAGTGTTGACATGCTGCATGAATCACTTAAAGGAAAAGGAGCAAATTGATGAGACTCTACTGACATCTATTGACTCTCACTGGTAATTTACCCTTAAATACAAGCAATGTCAAGGTTTCACCTTGTTGGGCAGAATGTTGAACACTAGATAGAACTATTGTATTATTATTATACATTGAAAAACCTTGTCACTGGACTTCATAACTGTGGAGGGCAGTCTATAGGAATAGCACAGACAAAGATAGATAGATAGATAGATAGATAGATAGATAGATAGATAGATAGATAGATAGATAGATAGATAGATAGATAGATAGATAGATAGATAGATAGATAGATAGATAGATAGATAGATAGATAGATAGATAGATAGATAGATAGATAGATAGATAGATAGATAGATAGATAGATAGATAGATAGATAGATAGATAGATAGATAGATAGATAGATAGATAGATAGATAGATACTGTATTGATCCCTGAGGGAACGATCTGTCATATAACTGATCAGGAGACAGAGAGAACATCTCAGTGGTTGTGGCTGAAGAGTGAGAAGCAGTGGACGAGCCACCTGGTTCACTTGGGCCTGATTAATCCATCCTTCAGAAGGTGTAGTGGACAGCACATGTAGGATAAGAAGGTACCTCACCTGAAGACCAGCCAGGAGCTGCAGAAACAGCTGTTTGTGGGTAAATATAAAGACAACCCTTTATACTCTACTTACACTTTGCAGACATTATTTAAATGTTGAGGAGGTTCTTTTCATATGTAGTGACCCAGACCAAAACTGTGGAAGAGCCATTTTAAGTTGACCTGGCCCATTACCAGTCAGTAGGCTTCAGGTATGTTCCTCTAAAGAGTGCAGTACCTGGATTTACCACTAGAGGACTCTGAGAGTGTCCATGTTGAGAGCAATGATGTCACATAATGTATGTATTCAGTATGTATATGATGTGATTTAGAGGCCTGACTGGAGCAGAATAGAAATAGGCATCACAATGACAGAATCTGTCTAAATGTTCAAATCAAAATAAGGACAGGTGAATCATTTGAATCATAAACTTTATCAACAGAAAACATTAACAGCATTTTTGTGTGTGTTTCGATGTCTAAAAGTAAGGGTTTGACACAAGTTCAAACAAAAACCGGATACATTCCTGCTGTTGTGGTCCCTGATGAGGTTTTTGTACAGTGTGTGTGTAGGTTTCCAGGTGCCCATAAAGTGCATGAATGTAAACTTTCCAGTAATATACCACTTGAGATAAACCAACTGAGAGATAAGACATTGAGAGAGCTGAGTAGATCCTCTACAGAGACATCCTCATGGTTGCAGGCACTGGCGACCCGTCATTGATTGCCACCTGTTTAGATTTGTTGCCTGTTTTCTATGTTAATTTGGCAGTAATACGTGTCACATATCAGTTTTCAAACAATGTTTGAAAAACAACAACATTGAGTTAAGAAAGCCGCAGACAAACATGGTCACTGGCCACAGATAAAATGACTTCAAATCACATTATATCTACAGTAGTTTTGAATGGACTGGGAAGATACATTTTGAACTGTAATCCAACTCGGAATTCCAAGTCAGGAACTCTCGCCACTTTCTAGAGCTCCGACCTGAAGATCGCTGACGTCATGATTCAACCTAGTTTTTTCCAGAGTTGCCAGTTGTCTTGAAATCACCATAAATCCAGAGAATGGCAGACTTTGATGACAAAGTTACATGACGCAATTTACCCACAAGAAGGACAGCCATGCCATCTTCTTGTTCAAGTGAGCACAGCACAGCGGTGAGTCCAAAAAGGTCTGGTATGCTGCTGCATAAATGATGTAATATGCCAGGGAGATATGTATTACTTTCTTAGCTACAGTATACATGTGTACACTATGTTTTGTAGTAAGTTGTTAGTAGCCCATGTGCCTCACCCTTATAATTTGTACCTTTCCCTACCCTTCCCCCTAACTTTGCCGTCTGTTCTGACTTGGTGGTGCACATGTAGTCTATAGCCTGTTTTAGAGAAATGTCTTCATCGAATAATGTAAGAGCTTTCATTGTCTTCTTATATGCCCCCTTTATTTATCCTATAGTTCTGACTTGGTGTACAGGGAGAATAATGTAAGAATGGGCCATGGTCTGAATTCTGTCGCTGTACATTTCAAAACTGCTAAACAAATAGTTCTATTTACTAAATCCGTCCTAGTTCGCTCATTAATGTCTTAATCGAAATTACGGATTGCCTCTTATCCGCTCATCGTTCCCTTATGCTATAGAAAACACATTTGTTTAAGCAAGTCAGTCATATCAGCTATGTTTTAAAAAAATACCGAAAATTAGGGTGAATTAACTGTTTCGCTGTGTGGCAAGGCTCCGCTGATGATAGCAAGGTGTAGTGGTGGTAAGGAGTCACTCCATGGTGCTAAAAATACAACTGTTGGGACAGCTTTATGTTGACCCTAACAGTTTGGGCACCGTTTGTCACCATTATAGTGCAATTAATGTGTTGTTTAGTGTTGTGTTCTGTAGTGGCTTTGCTGGCATGCATCTGAAAAAGAAAAAAAAGAGTTTGCCACTGGGTTGGGGTTTGGGTTACGGCTAGAGTAGGGTTGATCCGGGGTGTGGACATGAAGCTAGGGTTAGGGTTATTGTAATGGCTAGTAAATAGGGGTTGCTGGACATACTGTATTCATTGATGTGCCTGTTGACAACTCCCTCCCCTCAATTAGATGTTATACTGTATGTTTTTGAACAGTGTTTCTGAGCACAGTCTGTCACTTCAGCAGAGGAGATCGTCAGATCCACATGTTTGGCCTTGTTATCATGATTTAGAGTGAACCCTGGTGTATTATCCACATACTCCTTAACCAGTAACTGTGGTGCTGATTTGGGATATTGTTGATACCGTTGAAGAGTGACATCAGAGATGTAGTTACAAGAGAGTAACTGTCCCTTTTTAGAAGCCACATCTATATGAGTTAACCTGACAGCTCAGAGCACAGTAGTACAGAGCAGAGTCAGACATCTGCACCCTCTGGATCGTCAAGGGGACTGACTTCAGCCAGGCATCATATCTCTCTGTGAACTCAGTAGCAGTTTCTCCAGGTGAAAACGTATCCCTTCTCAGCATAAACATGGGGTTGCCATTTGGTGATTGATTAGTTGTATCAAATGTACAACTGAGTTTTGTTGGTTGTCCTTCTACAACCATTACATCTTCTGTTGGCTGTGTTACACTCTCTTCTGCTCTGCACCCTGAAAAGAAAGATAAATATATCTTCACAACATATAATAATAATGTATATAAATAAAATTAACAATAATAATAATAATAAATATATATAAAATGAACAAATGCACAGAAAGAGACAGATGAACAGAATGATGTTATACCAAAGCAGCATGCAGCCAGAACATGCAGGATCAGCCAGTTTGTCATGACTAGTCAGTCAGTTTGAAGTGTAAAAGGTAAGGAGCAGAACAATGCTGATCTATCTTTCACAGAGCTTTGACTTCCTCTGTCCTACTGTTGATGATTCATGTTGTTCTGTATTACATACAGTAGTAGACCATGGGGAGGTGTCTGTCTGTATGGCATCCTCTCATTCAGGGGTGTGTGTGCTTTGTTAGGTTGCCCCCTTCAGGTTGACTTTCGTACTACACCACCAAAATGTGTGAATTGTGAATAGGCCCAACAAACAATAATAATAATAACCCTACCCATATCAACATGTCTAAGTGGAATTGAAGACTACTGATTAAAGAAAACATCTTTCTCACAGTTCATTGAATATGAAGACAGAGAAACACTAGACCACCTGGTGATTTCTCACAGCACAGGTGTGACCACACTTCTCTGATCTCAACCTCTGACATTATTACATCAAATTGTGGTTTTATTTTAAATTCTTAACCCTGCTTCATCAAAGCATTTTGGTCTGCATGTTTTTTTACAGCGTCTTATACACTTTGTATCACTGTGTATAATCCAAGAGAGCACAGTAGTAGAGAGCTGTGTCTGCCAGAGTTAGACTTGTTATAATCAGTTCAGTTGATGTATGAGACGTTGTGGATTTATATCTCTTATCAAGGATGTGTTCAGAGCTCCATGATCTGGCACCTTTATACAGTAGAAACTGAGGAGCCTGGTTAGAATAATGTCGGTACCAGTAAAGGCGAACATCTTCACGACTTGTTTCATATGTACAGCTCAGAGTCACTGATGATCCCTCAGTGGGGCTTTACTCCTCCTTGTCAGGAGTCACACTATCTCCAGATACCATTCCTGCAAAGGAAATATACATAAAAAAGCTGATTGAAAACACATGCTTATTTTTCACATTTAAATTACTTTACTTCATCAATAGATGTTTTACTGCTAATACCATAATAATCATCTGATTATCAGGTTAAAAGGAGTTAAAATGTTTATGTATTGTTTACCTGTAGTCATAATCAGAATGATCAAAACACTGATTGATTTCTCCATCTTCAGAAGGATGTTTTCATAAATTCACTCTCCTCTGAAATGTTCTTCTGTGTGTCACTGTGTGAGGTGTACAACCCTGCTAACGCCACACCCACCATAGAAGTAAGGCTTGCATGTTTTCTACACTAGTTCCAAGGCTACACTAGTTTTTGTAGGGGGCTGTATATCCTGTTGTCACAGTGGACCTCAGAGCACAGTAGTACACAGCAGAGTCAGACCTCTGGATCATCAAGGGGACTGATTTGGAGTTGGCATCTAGATCGGCATGAAATCTCTCCTTGAACTCAGTAGCATTGTCCCCAGTTCCAAAACTGAATCGCATAAGCATATACTTGGGGTAGTCGTTTGCTCGATGTTTGTACCAGAATAGATATGGACTTGGATAGTCTGTTTCATAATGACAGGCAAGTCTCATTTGTCCTCCTTCAGTAGCCATCTCAACTCCTTTTTCCTGTGACACTCTGTCTCCTCTGCATTCTGGAGAGAAAATAAACAATACGTTGAAAATATGTAATTTATGCCCATTAAATCATTGGGAGGATATAGAGTGATTAACTTCCTCTATTTTACATGACAACAGAAAGGGATAATTAAAGCAATGGCATTAAACAAATTAAATAATAGTTATCATACCACAACATAATACAGCAAGAATCATAATATTCTTCAGCCAGGGTCCCATGTCTGCTACTGTGAGATCAATGGGAGAAGAGTAAAACCCTGATGTAGCTTGGCCATGATGAGACTATGAGATCCTTGTCTCCTCCTCTTTTGGTGCTTTGTCAAACATTGAGAATCCTGTGACAAACACTCTACAGAGCAAGATGTGAAATTCAGCCTGGAATCAAACCTCTTCTTGAACTCATCACTATTGCTCCCTTCTGAATAACGATCTCTTCTCAGGACATACTGAGGAGAGTCTCTAGTTAACTGGATGTACCAGAAGAGATCAGGAGATGTACTACTGGTAGTGTAGTTACAGCTGAGTGTTACCAGTCCTCCTTCAATGACAGTAACATGTCTACTCTGCTGGTCAACAGCCTCTTCACCTTTGCAATCTGAAAAATATATATTTGGGGGTTTTATAATACATCATAGGCTAAGGTTCAGAGAATGAGAATGTAGAAAGGAGAAGCACTATACAGTACCTGCAATTAGCCCATACAAATGCATTGAATAACATATTCACTACATGGAACAAAATAGACTGTCAAAGAAATCAAAAATAAGTTTGTTCTGAAGTGTCTGTCCTATATCTGAGAGATATAAGAAAGATAATATGTTTGTTGTTAAAAAAAAAAAAATGTTGGCCACTAAACATTTTTACTTGAGGGGTCATTTTAGTGTGTAGCCTGAACTGTTCTGACGCTACAGACAGAAGTTGTCCGAGTCCCAGGACGCTTGTGTGGGTCATAGACCAAAACCATTGTGTTCTTCAGAGTCTCATCTTTCCATAGAGGGGTCATAATAGTTTGTAGGCCGTTCGGACGCTACGGATGATTTTGGTCTGACAAACACCGTTCTAGCTCTGTCACTTTTTACCTCAGACACATCCAATGCAAAAAAACAGACCGATTTTTATGGGGATTTTTTTATTATGCTCATTAGATTTCCGTGGGGGCGCTGACATCAAATCTAGTTTTTTAAAAACAGTAGTCAAGTCAACTGAATATTGGTTTTATGATTGAAACCAATGACTGACCCTGGATGCAACCCTGACGATAATCCCTGTCTTCGCAGTGCACATTAACGTAAATGATGGGCAATGACATCATCATGCAGTGGTGTAAAGTAAAAATACTTTAAAGTTCTACTTAAGTAGTTTTTTGGAGTATCTGTACTATAAGTGTATACCTTTACTTCTCAACATTCCTATTAATGTACTTTTTACTCCATACATTTTCCCTAACACCCAAAAGTACTTTTTTAATGGTTAACAGGACAGGAAAATGGTCGTCTGAGATCCCTAGAGATTGGAAAGCTGCCATGGTCATCCCCCTCTTCAAAGGGGGAGACACTCTAGACCCAAACTGTTACAGACCTATATCCATCCTGCCCTGCCTTTCTAAAGTCTTCGAAAGCCAAGTTAATAAACAGATCACTGACTTCTTCGAAATCCCACCGGACCTTCTCTGCTATGCAATCTGGTTTCAGAGCTGGTCATGGGTGCACCTCAGCTACAGTGGGGAGAACAAGTATTTGATACACTGACGATTTTGCAGGTTTTCCCACTTACAAAGCATGTAGAAGTCTGTAATTTTTATCATAGGTACTCTTCAACTGTGAGTGACGGAATCTAAAACAAAAATCCAGAAAATCACATTGTATGATTTTTAAGTAATTAATTTGCATTTTATTGCATGACATAAGTATTTGATACATCAGAAAAGCAGAACTTAATATTTGGTAGATTACAGAGATCATACATTTCCTGTAGTTCTTGACCAGCTTTGCACACACTGCAGCAGGGATTTTGGCCCACTCCTCCATACAGACCTTCTCCAGATCCTTCATGTTTCGGGGCTGTCGCTGGGCAATACACACTTTCAGCTACCTCCAAAGATTGGGTTCAGGTCTGGAGACTGGCTAGGCCACTCCAGGACCTTGAGATGCTTCTTACGGAGCCACTCCTTAGTTGCCCTGGCTGTGTGTTTCGGGTCGTTGTCATGCTGGAAGACCCAGCCACGACCCATCTTCAATGCTCTTACTGAGGGAAGGAGGTTGTTGGCCAAGATCTCGCGATACATGGCCCCATCCATCCTCCCCTCAATACGGTGCAGTCGTCCTGTCCCCTTTGCAGAAAAGCATCCCCAAAGAATGATGTTTCCACCTCCATGCTTCACGGTTGGGATGGTGTTCTTGGGGTTGTACTCATCCTTCTTCTTCCTCCAAACACGGCGAGTGGAGTTTAGACCAAAAAGCTCTCTCATCAGACCACATGACCTTCTCCCATTCCTCCTCTGGATCATCCAGATGGTCATTGGCAAACTTCAGACGGGCCTGGACATGCTCTGGCTTGAGCAGGGGGACCTTGCGTGCGCTGCAGGATTTTCATCTATGACGGCGCAGTGTGTTACTAATGGTTTTCTTTGAGACTGTGGTCCCAGCTCTCTTCAGGTCATTGACCAGGTCCTGCCGTGTAGTTCTGGGCTGATCCCTCACCTTCCTCATGATCATTGATGCCCCACGAGGTGAGATCTTGCATGGTGCCCCAGACCGAGGGAGATTGACCGTCATCTTGAACTTCTTCCATTTTCTAATAATTGCGCCAACAGTTGTTGCCTTCTCACCAAGCTGCTTGCCTATTGTCCTGTAGCCCATCCCAGCCTTGTGCAGGTCTACAATTTTATCCCTGATGTCCTTACACAGCTGTTTGATTGAGTGTGTGGAGTCCGTTTGATTGAGTGTGTGGACAGGTGTCTTTTATACAGGTAACGAGTTCAAACAGGTGCAGTTAATACAGGTAATGAGTGGAGAACAGGAGGGCTTCTTAAAGAAAAACTAACAGGTCTGTGAGAGCCGGAATTCTTACTGGTTGGTAGGTGATCAAATACTTATGTCATGCAATAAAATGCAAATTAATTATTTAAAAATCATGCAATGTGATTTTCTGGATTTTTTGTTTTAGATTCCGTCTCTCACAGTTGAAGTGTACCTATGATAAAAATTACAGACCTCTACATGCTTTGTAAGTAGGAAAACCTGCAAAATCGGCAGTGTATCAAATACTTGTTCTCCCCACTGTATGCTCAAGGTACTTAACGATATCATAACCGCCATCGATAGAAGACAGTACTGTGCAGCCGTCTTCATCGATCTGGCCAAGGCTTTCAACTCTGTCAATCACCGTATTCTTATTGGCAGACTCTACAGCCTT
This sequence comes from Thymallus thymallus, assembly GCA_023634145.1. Taxonomy (NCBI): domain Eukaryota; kingdom Metazoa; phylum Chordata; class Actinopteri; order Salmoniformes; family Salmonidae; genus Thymallus; species Thymallus thymallus. Next base: position 19,674,721 of record CM042382.1, on the reverse strand, counting down.
GGTTTCTCAAGTGACTGCCTCGCCTGGTTCTCCAACTACTTCTCAGACAGAGTTCAGTGTGTAAAATCGGAGGGCCTGCTGTCCGGTCCCCTGGCAGTCTCTATGGGGGTGCCACAGGGTTCAATTCTTGGGCCAACCCTATTCTCTATATACATCAACGACGTCGCTCTCGCTGCTGGTGACTCTCTGATCCATCTCTACGCAGACGACACCATTCTGTATACATCTGGCCCCTCTTTGGACACTGTGTTAACTAACCTTCAAAAAAGCTTCAATGCCATACAACACTCCTTCCGTGGCCTCCAACTGCTCATAAATGCTAGTAAGACTAAATTCATGCTCTTCAATAGAACGTTGCCCGCACCCGCCCAACGGACTATCATCACTACCCTCGACGGGTCTGACTTAGAATATGTGGACAACTACAAATACCTAGACGTCTGGTTAGACTGTAAACTCAACTTCCAGACTCACATTAACCATCTCCAATCCAAAATTAAATCTAGAATCGGCTTCCTATTTGGCAACAAAGCCTCCTTCACTCATGCTGCCAAACATGCCCTTGTAAAACTTACCATCCTACCGATCCTTGACTTCGGCGATGTCATTTACAAAATAGCCTCTACTCAGCAAATTGGATATAGTCTATCACAGTGCCATCCGTTTTGTTACCAAAGCCCCATATACTACCCACCACTGCGACCTGTATTCTCTCGTTGGCTGGCCCTCACTACATATTCGTCGCCAAACCCACTGGCTCCAGGTCATCTATAAGTCTTTATTAGGTAAATCCCCACCTTATCTCAGCTCGCTGGTCACCATAGCAACACCTACCCGTAGCATGCGCTCCAGCAGGTATATCTCACTGGCCACCCCCAAAGCCAACACCTCCTTTGGCCGCCATTCCTTCCAGTTCTCTGCTGCCAATGACTGGAACGAATTGCAAAAATCCTTGAAGCTAGAGGTTCCTATCTCCCTCACTAACTTTAAGCATCAGCTGTCAAAGCTGCTTATCGATCACTGCACCTGTATATAGCCCTTCTGTAAATAGCCCATCCTACTACCTCATCCGCATATTTTTTTTTTTAACTTCCGCTCAATTTTGCACTCCAGTATCTCTATTTGCACATCATCATTTGCACATTCCATCATTCCAGTGCTAATGCTAATCTGTAATTTATTTCGCCACTATGGCCTATTTATTGTCTTCCTAACCTTACTGCATTTTGCACTACATTTGCACTCTGTATATAGATTTTATTTTGTGTTATTGAATGTACGTTTGTTTATTTCCCATGTGTAACTCTGTGTTGTTTTATGTCGCACTGCCTTGCTTTGTCTTGTCCAGGTCGCATTTGCAAATGAGAACTTGTTCTCAACTGACCTACCTGGTTAAATAAAGGTGAAATAAAAAAAATAAAAAAACAGAACATGCAATTGTGACAAGAAAGCGTTAAAACATAATGAATGTATATTCTGTTTGGTGGGGAAATTACTTTACAACACAGACACCTATAAAGTGTTGACATGCTGCATGAATCACTACAAGGAACAGGATCAAATTGATGAGACTTTACTGACATCTATTGACTCTCACTGGTAATTTACCCTTAAATACAAGCAATGTCAAGGTTTCACCTTGTTGGGCAGAATGTTGAACACTAGATAGAACTATTGTATCATTATTATACATAGAAAACCCTTGTCACTGGACTTCATAACTGTGGAGGGCAGTCTATAGGAGGAGCACAGACAAAGAAGATCTGTCATATAACTGATCAGGAGACAGAGAGAACATCTCAGTGGTTGTGGCTGAAGAGTGAGAAGCTGAGGGAGAGGCAGGACTATGCTTTCCCATGCATTACATGAAACTGACACTGTAAATTACTCCACCAATGCAACAGACATAAGGTATGAAATCTATATTATTATATTTTCAACGTACCACATCCAAATAAATAAAAATAATAAACTAAAAATTATTTTTTAACAACCCATGTCCAAATTACTTGCAAGATTGCTTTAACCCTTAGCACGTGTTGGAGCAAAACAAAAATTGACAACATACATAAAGTCCCGAAGTACTCCACATTTGTAGTTATTCACTACTTGTAGATATTGCCTCAGTAAAGTATAGCAGGTGTCCTCGCAAGATCCACAGCAAGCACAGCTATCAATGCTGCCAGTACTCCATAGCAGCAACAGACATCACGTGGAATCCCGAACTCGTCGATTGTCCAATTCTCTCCAGGTCTCCCATGATGCTAGGCTAACCTAGTGGATGGCGAATGTCTCCACAATGTGAATGCATCTCCAGTCTCCACTAGGTCTTTCTTAACAAAACAATAATACTCTCTCATACAAATAAAATCAGGATTTCCCTTCAAAACTCTGTAGGTATGTTTTTGTTCCCACTTTATCGTCTCCTTTATTCCTTTTTCTTCACCAACACCGTTAAAGTCTCGTCTCCCTCTACTTTTTTCCAGGCCTCCTGTTAACCAGTCAACTCTCCCATTGGCCACAACTTAACAAGCTTCCTCATTGGTCAAAACTTAACAAGATATGTGGAAAACTTAAAAGTAAACCAACCTATTCACTTGTACATTAAAGAAACATTGCTTCAAAAGAAATGTATTCACAACATTACAAATCAGGAGCGGTTTTATCACCTTTTAAATCTAATACCAATTAATTATAACAAATAATCTCTATACTTGGTTTTAACAAGGGAATTACATAAAGGAGGATGTATTCTCTTGAGTAAGCCCACCCCTGACCTAAAATATGCATACGAGGAGTTTGTCATGAGCTGTCAGGTTTTTGTACAGTGGTTCTGGGTTTCCTGTCACTGTGGGCCTCAGAGCACAGTAGTACAAAGCAGAGTCTGTCACTTCAGCAGAGGAGATCACCAGATCCACACGTTTGGCTTTTTTGTCATGATTTAGAGTGAACCCTGGAGTTTTTGCAGGCATATGTTCCATAACCAGTAACTGTGGTTCTGATTTTGGATATTGATGATACCATTGAAGAGTGTCACCAGAGGTGTAGTTACAAGAGAGAGTAACTTTGTCCTCTTCTGAAGCCACTTCTACATCAGTGTAAGGTGTTATTACCTGTTCAGAACTGAGACCTGTAAAACAATATATATATTACTTTAAACGCACATGGAATATTTAATTAATTTCAAATGCAGTTAAAAAAAACTTAAAAAAACATGCATCCTCATGTTGTTCATCATCTTTATAATCTTTGATTTGAAAAATAAATACACCTTAACATAATCACACTCAGTTTAAATGAAAATGTAATTACTTACATATCAAGACAAAGAAGAGTAAAAGTGAACAGAACAACATTGTAGATGGCAGGAAGTGTAGAATAAGCACCAGCTGCTGATGAAAACAACAGCATCAACTGGCTATGATCTTCATGGTACTATCATGTCTTATCCTGAGGATTCATGATCTAATCCTGAGTTCTATAGTTTTAGCTCCTCCTACTAACTATGTTGAAACAAATATATTTTATATTTACATTTACAAGCAGTTTACGAATGATTTATACACTAAATACTCCACTTGATGGCGATGTGGTCAAATAAAATGACAGGTCTGTAATAAGGTTACTGCTGAGTCAGTGAGTTATGTATCCCTGTGGTTGTCACAGTACAGTAGTACAGAGTTTCTCACTTCATTAGAGGAGATCTCCAGATCCACTCAGGTCTTCTCTTTGTTCAGTTTAAAAGTGAGGTGAGGTTATGGAGGTTTAGCTCTTACCACAGTCCTAGAGGCATGGCAGATGAAGAGGAGGAATTGGGGCCTATCCCGAACCTTAACCCTTACCTTACCCATTCAGAATAAATGCCTGACCTTGAAGTGGAACTGACAGCATTTTAACTACTTTGCAGATATGTCTAAAAAAAACATACAAACATAATATCAGTGAAAATGATCAAACTCCCAGTTTATAACCCTTTAGACTCCAATATAATTATTGAATGCTGCTGTAGATTACCAAGAATTTTCAAGATAAATCTAATTTTACCTTGTGGGGAACAACAAAATGTCCCCAGTTGTTCATTTTTGTCTTGGTTTACTATTCTTGTGGGGAATTCCGGTCCCCACAAGTATATTTAAACATGCCTACACACACACACACACACACACACTCTCTCTCTCTCTCCTCCAATTAACTCTTGCTTTCTTGCTTGACAGACTAACTTTTTGCCAATGTTAGCTGATTTGTTACGAAGCTGGAACAAGAAATTTGAATTAGAAATAGTGTTAGAATTAGATTTAGGGTTAGGTTTAGGGTTAGGGTTAGAGTTAAGGTTAGGTTTTTGGGTTAAGGTTAGTGTTAGTGTTAGGGTTAAGGTTAAGGTTGGATATTGTAAACAAATATCCAACTCATCATATGAGCTCCACTGTGTGGGCATCTACTACGCTAACATGCTGCCCAAACCGGACACGTCACTTGCACGAGTGTTGCAAAAATAAATGTACACATACATGTTATTCAATCATTGCATCCACACTGCTCGCACGCGCCAACGAGCATCTGCGTTGCCAGGCAATAAAGTAGAAGTTGGTTCTATTTGTGACGCTGAACGCGCTGCAAGCCCTGCCTCTCCCATCTCCTCATTGGTTTATAAGAGCATATACCCACGTGGGTGATTGAAAGATGAACTGAGGTCAGTGATGGTAATCCACCTGGAGGAAGGAGACGTGACTAGAAACGATTCAGTTGACCGTTTTATCTGTGAATGAGTTATTTCAGGTAAAATAACAACTAAATGTTTATATAACAGGACAAATTATCTAGAAACAGCAAGCTGGCTAGCTAAATAGGACAAATTAGCTAGCAACAGCAAGCTAGCAAAAATGGCATACATATTTAATGCTTTTCGACCTGTCCCCAGAAATGCGTCCATAACCAATGCCATCATTATGTTTTGCAACAATTAGGTTGCGAAGGTCTTGAGACAGCTCTTTGCTTTTATCCATCATGAGATGTGTCTTGTGTGACACCTTGGGAATGAGACCTTTTTGTAGGCCATCAGTTGGGACTGAACCAGCTGATATTAATTTGCACTGACAGGGGGCTGGATTGCTTTTTAATTACTGATAGTTTTCAGCTGTTGTCTTGGCTTTCCATGCCTTTTTGCACCTCCCTTTCTTCATGTGTTCAATACTTTTTCCCTGTGTCATTTCACATTATTACACAAAACTTAATTTCTGAACTTATTTGTTTTGGTTTCTTTGTATGTATGGATTACTTGGGTTGTTACCAACATCTGGTGAAAATGTCATGTCAATAGCACCTTTGTAAATATATTTACTGAGAAAAATTGTGACGTGTTCAATACTTATTTCACCTGATGTATATGTTGTTTACTTATTTCACTCACCTCAACATCAAAGTGAAAGGACATGTGTGAATCCATATCACCAACCATCATAGATGAAGCCTATTTCACAGTAAAAATGTGTGTCTTCTTCGGCACTAGTAGCAAGTTCACTTTGCAATATTGACAAAGATATTATTGTTAGAAAAACAAGGTTGTTCGTGGCCACTATAGTAATTATAAGGAATGCCTTTGACTGCCACTATGGAACTGACAGTCCCCGAAATCGAGCACTAGAATTACTTTTAAAAATATGTATATATTTATGTGACTTATTTTATTGATTTCCCACTATTTTATAAGTCATAAACACAGCCATCCAGACCTTAATAGGACCATGTAAACGTCCTCTGTAGAATAAACCTGTATTTGCCTCCCTCTGGTGGTCGGCTGCATAATTACAGCTATTTATATCACTTCACAGCAATATCAAAGGGGCGTTCCTTAGAAAAACATGTATCCAGCTGGACTGCTTCATGGCACAGACATGGCAAAGTAATCACTGCATTTGTCTCGAGCAGGCGGATCTAAATACATAACACATACATAACCATAGCTCTACGATAAAGAATGTGACCTACACACTTCCGCAAACCTAAAATAAGTAAAGAAATCATTTTGTGTGGAAGTCAAACATTTGTTTAACAATAGAGGCAGAAACATTGGATATACTCAGAACTACAAAATGTATCCCTTTACATAGGCCTTCTCCAATTGTCTATAGTAGGGACACATGATGTTTAAATGGCCCAATTCTTTTTTTTACTATCACTAATATCATAATGTTTGGTAAAGTTATAGAAGGTGAAATATTTTGGGTAGATGTTCCTAAAACTGATGATAACTATATATGGACACATTATAAATTATGAAAAGGCTTATTCATTCAAATTAAATTAGCATATTATCTACGATACATTTTATGGATAAAAAAATGTTTTCATTCACTGTCAAATAAAAATCACAGATAAAAGCAAGAAATTCAATCCATATAATAACTAATTTAAATATGCTGTGTGAGGGTCCATTTTGTACTGTCAGTGTTGGTTATAATCCCAGAGTAGTCCACTATGAGGAATTGTGGAGAGGATCCAGGGTGCTGGCGGTACCATAACAGACTGTTGGTTAATGAGCTGTTGTATCTACAGGAAAGATGAACACTAATACCCTCCATAACATCCACTACATCTCTGTCTGGAGTAATTATGTCTTCAACACTTGTACCTGTAAAAAAGAAAAACATGGAGTACTGAGTCAATGTAGACAGAATACAGTATATCCACTCTTGGTGTTTCACAGTGTATTACCACTTGATAATGAAAATACCATATTGTAATGAATACTGAACAGTGTACATTCTGTCAGTACACATTCAGTTAATGGAGAATACGTTTTTAACTACAAGTGCACACAAAAACAAGGCTGAATAGAGCAGCATCATAGCCACTGGGTGTTAGACTTAGACTTCTCTGTAAAATGATTTTCTCTTGGAACATTCACTCTCTGGGTGAATCAGTTCCCCTCATTACATGTTATGTGTAACACTATGCTCCTCCTCTTGACACAATAGAATGGGTGCATGTTGACTCCACCTGATGGCACTATTCTAAAATGAAACCTGGAACTACAGAGTAGAAATACTCTCTCAAATGTCAGGTTTTTGTACAGTGTTTCTGTGTTTCCTGTCACTGTGGGCCTCAGAGCACAGTAGTACAGAGCAGAGTCTGTCTGTTCAACAGAGGAGATCTCCAGATCCACACGGGTCTTCTCTTTGTTTAGTTTACCAGAGAAGCGAGAGTCAAGAGAATCAGCTCTCTGTTCCTTCCCAGTGGAATCCAAGATGAGCAGAAGGTATTGGGGAGCTGATCCTGGAGATTGTTTATACCATAGTAGATTGTACGCTGAGGAGTAGTTGCAGGAAAGAAGAACATTACTACCCTCCTCTCCATACACTTCATGTTGGTTTGGCTCGATAGTCTGCTCATAGGTGTCACCTGCAAATATGAAGAGATTAAGTCATTTTTTAAATGTTTGTAATTTTCAAAACAGAAAAATAGATATTACTTTGAAAGTGATATATGACTTACCTATTGCTGAGAACATAATAATTGAACAGATGAACAACATGGATGTGACTGGAAGTCAAACTGACTAATAGCACTACAGAAGCTGTATACTCAACCCAACTTCATCTGCAAGGTTTTGAGTTGATACTCTCCGCTAAGTTAACCTACAAGCTCCACCCCAAGTACAGTTGCTCTACAGATGCTCAATCTCACCTCTCCTGACCTCTCCTTCCCTCTCCTGTCCTCTCCTTCCCTCTACTGTCCTCTCCTTCCCTCTACTGTCCTCTCCTTCACTCTACTGTCCTGTCCTTCCCTCTCCTGTCCTCTCCTTCCCTCTCCTGTCCTCTCCTTCCCTCTACTGTCCTCTCCTTCCCTCTACTGTCCTCTCCTTCCCTCTTCTCTCGTGTCCTCTCTTCAGTGATACTCAGTTCCTCAGGAACAGGATCCGGCACCTCTCAGATTTGACTTTGTTCCTTCTGGGAACTATTTTCCCGGATCCGGTTGTCAGGCTCTGGCCATAGAGAAGCCTTTTTCTTCTCTATGTAGCCATGGTTAGAGTCTGACAGATCTAGGTTTGATTTTCTATGTGGGGTTTTTGTGTTGGATCCCTGATTAGAGGCAGCTGCTAGGCATTGTCTCTAATTAGGGATCCTATTTATGTTTGTAGGTCCCACACCCTAGGTGTGGTTCATTATATATGCTGAATGTCAGAGGAGAAAGTAAGTGTGTTACGTTTTTGTTTTGTGAGTTCGTCATTTTGGAATTTCTAATTCAGTATTAAAATGTTGAACTATACCTGCGCTGCGCCTTGGTCTCTGTTAACATCCTCTTGTGACACCGGTACCTGTTGTGATCCTTCTGTGTAGTCTTGGTAGTGGTAGTCGGCTAGTGAAGAGGTCCCTGCGTAATCGCGTCACATAGCCTAGGCTAGTCTTCTCCCTCCTGAATTTGAAACTTGGAAAAGCCAATTAAAAAATGGATGAGAAAAGGCAATCGAGTTAAATTACATTTTTCAAGTCCAAAACTCCAGAGAAAGATGGTGAATCGAATCCAGAATGACCCAGAGAACTGTCAGCGCCGGAGGAGAGGAGGGGCAAACTATAGCTAGGCTATAACTATAAGAAATGCGGACTTGTGTAATCCCCGCAGCTACACTCAAGTATGAGGGTATACTGCAGTGACGTCTAAAATGCTTGGAGAGTGCTGTCCATTTCACCACCATAGACAGTAGGCTACTTGGACAGTGCTGTCCATTTCACCACCATAGACAGTAGGCTACTTGGAGAGTGCTGTCCGTTTTACCACCATAGGCAGTAGGCTACTTGGACAGTGCTGTCCATTTCACCACCATAGACAGCAGGCTACTTGGAGAGTGCTGTCCGTTTTACCACCATAGGCAGTAGGCTACTTGGACAGTGCTGTCCATTTCACCACCATAGACAGCAGGCTACTTGGAGAGTGCTGTCCGTTTTACCACCATAGGCAGTAGGCTACTTGGACAGTGCTGTCCATTTCACCACCATAGACAGTAGGCTACTTGGAGAGTGCTGTCTGTTTCACCATCATAAATAGTAGGCTACGTGCTATTTACTCTGGATTGCTACGTTGTTTGTCACTTTTTTTCTCAATGTGTTGTGGTACCTCAGAGCCCACTGGATAACTTCCCCCCGCCCCCTCTGGTGCTCACTATGTGTTCCAAGACCTCCTGATTTACAAATTAAGCACTGGTGATAGTGCCTTCAGGGCACAGAAGTACAGAGCAGAGTATGTCACTTCAGAAGAGATCTCCAGATCTACACAGGTTCTCTCTTTATTCAGATAAACAGACAGTCGTTGGTATGGAGGATCAGTTTTAACTACAGAGGGCTTTGAGGTGACTGTAGTGTAGAGGAGGAATAGTTTACTGAGCCAGAGTAGCTGCAGGACAGTGTAACATTGCTTCCAGCCATGCCATGTTCTGTCTCTGAAGTTGGTTTTATGTCATTTTCAAAACTGCCACCTGTAATAAAGTTAAGTTTAGACGCATCAGTTTATAGGAAATGATTACATACTCTGTATGTATTCAATACAAGTGGAAATATAATCAGTCATTTACATTTATTCTAGGAAGTTTTATTTTCAAATGACACTTGACAGTTACCTTGAATAAACTAAAAGTATGTAATGTAAGACGAATACACCAACCCGTGTAGAGAGGAGAAACACCAGTGGTGTAAAGTAACTAAAGAAAATAATGTACTTTTTACACAATACATTTTCCCTGACACTCAAAAGTATTTGTTACATTTTGAATGGTTAGCAGGACATAAATGGTCTAACTATCACAATTATCAAGAGAACATCCCTGGTCATCCCTACTGCCTCTGATTTTGCAGACTCACTAAACATATGGTTTGTTTGTAAATTATCTCTGAGTGTTGGAACATGCCCCTGGCTATCAGTATATTTAAAAATCAAAGAAAATGGTGCTGTCAGGTTTGCTTAATATAAGGAATTTAAAAAGATGAATACTTTTACTTGTACTTTGATACTTAAATACATTTTAGCAAATACATTTACTTCTGATATTTATGTATATTTATAATCACATTTTTTTAGACTTCTACTTAAGTAGTATTTTACTGGTGGAATGCAGAGGGTGGGTGAAGTTATCCATGATGGCCAGCAGTTTGGCCAGGATCCTTCTCTCTGCCACCTCCTCTAGAGTGTCAAGGTTAATCCCCAGAACAGAGCTAGCCTTCCTGATCAGCTCATTTACCAGAGAAACATCACCAGCCTTTATGTTGGCGCCCCAGCACACCACTGCAAAAAAGATGTTACCACAGACTGGTAGAAAGTATGCAGAAGTTTACTGCACACATTCAAGGACCTGAGTCTCCTCAGAAAGTAGAGTCTGCTCTGACCCTTTTTGCACAGGGCCCTGGTGTTACCAGCCCATTCCAGCCTGCTGTCCATATGGACACCCAGCAACTTGTATGACCCAACCATTTCCACATTCATCCCCTGTATAGGGACTGCAGTCGGTTGGGCCTTGGTTCTCCTGAAGTCTACCACCATCTCCTTTGTTTAGCTGATGTTGAGCTGAAGGTGGTTCTGCTCACACCACACCACAAAGTCATTGATTGTGCTCCTGTACTCCTCCTCCTGCCCACCCCTGGTGCACCCTACAATTGCGGAGTCATCCGAGAACTTCTGCAGGTGGTATGTTTCAGAGTTATATATGAAGTCTGAGGTGTAAAGGGTGAAATGGAAGGGGGACAGGACCGTTCCCTGGGGGGGCCACTGTGTTGCTCACTGCCCGTTCTGACATGCAGCTCTGTAGCCGCACAAATTGTGGCCTGCCGGTCAGGTAGTCCGTAACCCAGAAGACTAAGGGTGCTTCCACTTTCATCCTCCTCATCTTCTCACCCAGTAGCAGGGTCTGAATGATGTTGAAGGCACTGGAGAAGTCAAAAAACATAACGCTCACAGTGCAACCTGCGTTGTCCACGTGAGAGTAGACCCTCTGCAATCAATCAATCAATCAATCAAATGTATTTATAAAGCCGATGTCACAAAATACTATAAAGTAACCCAGCCTAAAACCCCAAACAGCAAGCAATGCAGATGTAGAAGCACAGTGGCTAGGAAAAACTCCCTAGAAAGAAATCTAGGAAGAAACCTAGAGAGGAACCAGGCTCTTAGGGGTGGCCAGTCCTCTTCTGGCTGTGCCGGAAGTCATCAATGCGTTAATTGATGAAGCCAGTGACTGATGTGGTGTACTCCTCAATGCCATTGGAAGAATCCAGCATCATATTCCAATCTGTGCTAGCAAAACGTCCTGTAGCTTAACATCTGCATTATCTGACCACTTCTTAATTGACCGAGTCACTGGTGCTTCCTGCTTTTCCAGAAACCTGTCAAAAACCATGGGAGGAAACAGGCATCCTGTATGACATACATACAGTACGTAACATACCTACTGTATGTTAAGGGGAGGGGCTTATAGTAAAGGAGGGGTTGAAAAGCAGTATGGAAACATAAAAACAGGAGGAAACTTTCAGAGACTGCTTAGATCTTTCTGTAGACTGTACGCTGAGGATTAGTTGCAGGAAACTACCCTCCTCTCCATACACTTCATGTTGGTTTGGCTCAATAGTCTGCTCATAACTGACTCCTTCAAATGGGAAGAGATGAACATTGAGTCTTTTTTTTTTATAGAGTTTTGTATTTATTTTATAAACAGAAAAAATGACACTACTTTGAATGCCATAACTTACCTATTGCTGAGAACATAATAATTGACAAGATGAACAACTGTCAGGCTCTGGCCATAGAGAAGCAATAGGCTTCTCTATGTTGCTTGGTCAGAGTCTGACAGTGTCGTTCTTTTCTGTTTCTTTGTGGGTTTTGGGTGGATCTCTAATTAGAGGCAGCTGCTACCCGTTGTCTCTAATTAGGGATCCAATATATGTTGAGTCTGTCCTTCACTTGGTGTGGGTTGTTATCGTTACATATCGATGTATGTCGCAGTCACGTTTGAAGTAAGTGTGTTTTCTTTACGTCCGTTCATTGGTGTGTTGTGTGAGCGTGACGTTAGTCTATTCGTGTTTGTTTTTGTGTCTGTTAGTTCGTCATTTTCGTTTTGTAATTATACATAGTGTGAATTATTACATAGTATAAAATAAACGATGTTGAACTACTATCCCTGCACTGCGCCTTGGTCTCTCCCCACACACAATCGTGACAGAACAACCCACCACTGCGAGACCAAGCAGCGTAACTGGGGAGAGAGGGAGAGAGAGGAGGTGCCGCCGCGTTATGCGCGACGCGCAAGAAGAGGCAACGCCCGCAAACAACCCCAAGGTAATCTTGGGGGGAGGCTATGGGGGTGGTCTGGCTATAGGGAGGAGGAGCCAACACCACTCCCCATGTGGACCATAGAGAGGCCGAGGTACCAATGGGGGGCTCAGAGCAAGGAGCAGGAGGAATACTTGGAGGAGTATTATGGAGGTGTGTTGGAAGAATGGGTGGAGATAGAAAGGGAGATGGTGGAGTGGTCCAGTCCGGATCCGGTCGTCTACTCCACTCCCAGGCCGGAGCAGTCCGCTCCACCGGTGTCCAGTCCGGGTCCGGTTGTCTACTCCACCTCCCTGCCAGAGCAATCCGCTCCTTCGGTGCCCAGTCTGGGTCCGATCGTCTACTCCACCTCCATGCCTGAGCAGTCCGCCCCACCGGTGCTCAGTCCAGGTCCGGTCGCCATCTTCACTCCCATGCCAGAGCAGTCCGCTTCACCGATGTCCAGTCCGGGTCCGGACCTCTGCTCTACTCCACGCATCCGACCTCTGGTGCGCCTCCTCAGTCCGGTACGACCCGTGCCGGCTCCCCGCACCGGACCTCCAGTACGTGCGCCTTACCAGGTGCTTCCTGTGCCAGCTCCACGCACCCGACATCCGGTGCGCCTCCCCAGCCCGGAGCCTCCAGCCAAGGTCAGCCGCCCTGAGCCTCCAGCCAAGGTCAGCCAACCTGAGCCTCCAGCCAAGGTCAGCCGCCCTGAGCCTCCAGCCAAGGTCAGCCGCCCTGAGCCTCCAGCCAAGGTCAGCCGCCCTGAGCCTCCAGCCAAGGTCAGCCGCCCTGAGCCTCCAGCCAAGGTCAGCCGCCCTGAGCCTCAAGCCAAGGTCAGCCGCCCTGAGCCTCCAGCCAAGGTCAGCCGCCCTGAGCCTCCAGCCAAGGTCAGCCGCCCTGAGCCTCCAGCCAAGGTCAGCCGCCCTGATCCTCCAGCCAAGGTCAGCCGCCCTGAGCCTCCAGCCAAGGTCAGCCGCCCTGAGCCTCCAGCGAAGGTCAGCGCCCCTAAACCTCCAGCGAAGGTCAGCGCCCCTAAACCTCCAGCGAAGGTCAGCGCCCCTAAACCTCCAGCGAAGGTCAGCGCCCCTAAACCTCCAGCGAAGGTCAGCGCCCCTAAACCTCCAGCGAAGGTCAGCGCCCCTAAATCTCCTGCGAAGGTCAGCGCCCCTAAACCTCCTGCGAAGGTCAGCGCCCCTAAACCTCCTGCGAAGGTCAGCGCCCCGCCACCTCCAGCGAAGGTCAGCGTCCCGCCACCTCCAGCGAAGGTCAGCGTCCCGCCACCTCCAGCGAAGGTCAGCGTCCCGCCACCTCCAGCGAAGGTCAGCGACCCGGAGCCTCCAGCCACAGCTCAAGGCCTGGAGCCTCCTCCACCGGTACCCAGTCCGGGTCCAGCCGTCTGCTCCGCCGCAGTGCCTGAGCAGTCCGCTCCACCGGTGCCCGTTCCGGGTCCAGCCGCCTGCTCCGCCTCAGTGCCAGAGCAGTCCGCTCCACCGGTGCCCGTTCCGGGTCCAGCTGCCTGCTCCGCCTCAGTGCCAGAGCAGTCCGCTCCACCGGTGCCCGTTCCGGGTCCAGCCGCCTATTCCGCCTCAGTGCCAGAGCAGTCCGCTCCACCGGTGCCCGTTCCGGGTCCAGCCGCCTGCTCCGCCTCAGTGCCAGAGCAGTCCGCTCCACCGGTACCCGTTCCGGGTCCAGCCGCCTGCTCCGCCTCAGTGCCAGAGCAGTCCGCTCCACCGGTACCCGTTCCGGGTCCAGCCGCCTACTCCGCCTCAGTGCCTGAGCAGTCCGCTCCACCGGTACACAGTCCGGGTCCAGCCGCCTGCTCCGCCTCAGTGCCAGAGCAGTCCGCTCCACCGGTACCCAGTCCGGGTGTGGGTTGTTATCGTTACATATCGATGTATGTCGCAGTCACGTTTGAAGTAAGTGTGTTTTCTTTACGTCCGTTCGTTGGTGTGTTGTGTGAGCGTGACGTTAGTCTATTCGTGTTTGTTTTTGTGTCTGTTATTTCGTCATTTTCGTTTTGTAATTATACATAGTGTGAATTATTACATAGTATAAAATAAACGATGTCGAACTACTATCCCTGTGCTGCGCCTTGGTCTCTCCCCACACACAATCGTGACAACAACATGGTTGGGGTTGGAAGTCAAACTGACTAATAGCACAACAGAACCTGATAACTCCAAACCAACTTAATTTCTGTTGATAATTTCTGCTCAGTTAATCTAGAAGCTCCACCCCAAAGTACAGTTGCTATAAAGATAATAAATCTCTCCTCTCATCTCCACTTCTCTCCTGCCCTCTCCTCATTTGTTCTCTCTTCAGTGATACTGCATCTCTCATTCCCTCCACTGGGTGGTGTAGGAGGTAGATTCCCTCAATTTTATTGTATGGAACATTAATGAAAGGTTTTTGTAAAGTGTTTCTGGGGTTCCTGTCACTGTGGCCATCAGGGCGCAGTAGTACAGAGCAGAGTCTGTCACTTCAGCAGATATCTCCAGATCCACACGTTCAGCAATTTTGTCAATGTTAACTGACAGTCTAGGATAAGGTGGAGTAACTATTGTCTCAGATGATGAATACACTGAGATTAGGAGGAGGAATTGGGGAGCAGATGTGGGATATTGGTGATACCATAAGATATTGCCTCCACCAGATATTGTGTAGTTACAGGAAAGCTTTACACTGACACCATGTACAGCAGGGATGTCGCTAGGCCTATTTTAGGGCGGCTTAAAATAAATCAATCAATCAATATATTTTCTCTGTGATTTATTTTTTTCTTCTTCAACCGTTCCATTGCATCTTATTACCAGGCGGGCACTAGGACCTGGGGGAGGCTGCTGCTGCACGCGCTAGTGACTGTTAGGCATACTTGTAGCTAACATTTTGGTTAATGTTAGCTACTTCTGTGGCTTGAGACTGCTAGCTAACAGTAAACGGACAGGAAAAGGCTCTAACAGGACAGAATCATGCAGATAGGCTACGATGTGAATTTGTGGTAAGTTAGAACAGAGAGAAAGAGAGTATTCACTACTATAGACTTTGGTCACAATCTAAGCTTTGTTAACCAATACGTTTTTATGTGAGGCTGCCTGTAAGTTGCAGTGTAACAGACGTTGCGAGCTAGCTAATGGTAACGTTAATGATGTAATTTAAATTTGACATGTTATGTGGCAATGTTATCTAATTAACGTTGTATTTAAATATTATTTATTTGTAATGGAGAATAATCATAATCATCATCATCATCATCATCATCATCATCATCATCATCATCATTATCATCATTTTATATTTTACCATTATTTACCAAGTTAGTTAAGAACTATTTACACTGACAGCTTACATTGTTCTACAGGGTCAGCCATAGTAGTACAGTGCACCTGGAGCAAATTAAGTGCCTTGCTCAAGGGCACATCGAAAGGTTTTTCACCTTGTCGGCTTGTGTATTCGAACCAGCGACCTTTTTGGTTACATCATCATCATCATCACTATGATTACCATCATCTGCTACCAAATTTTTACAGACAGGTGTATTTTCATAGTGTAGCTCAGTATGTTTTTGTAAGAGGTCTGTATATCCTGTTGTCACAGTGGTCTTCAGAGCACAGTAGTACACAGCAGAGTCAGACAGCTGCACCCTCTGGATCGTCAAGGGGACTGATTTGGAGTTGGCATCTAGATCGGCATGAAATCTCTCCTTGAACTCAGTAGCATTGTCCCCAGTTCCAAATGTTTGCCGCATAAGCATATACTTGGGGTAGTCGTTTGCTCGCTGTTTGTACCAGAATAGATATGGACTTGGATTGTCTGTTTCATAATGACAGGCAAGTGTTATTTGTCCTCCTTCGGTAGCCATCTCAACTCCTTTTGGCTGTGACACACTGTCTCCTCTGCATTCTGGAGAGAAATTAAACAATACGTTGAAAGAGTTTGATTTATACCCATTAAATCATTGGAAGCATATAGAGTGTGCAACTTTCTCTATTTTACATGACAACATTAAGGGATAATTAAAGCAATGGCATTAAGCAATTTAAATAATAGTTATCATACCACAACATAATGCAGCAAGAATCAGAATATTCTTCAGCCAGGGTCCCATGTCTGCTACTGTGAGATCAATGGGAGAAGAGTAAAACCCTGATGTAGCTTGGTCATGATGAGACTATGAGATCCTTGTCTCCTCCTCTTTTGGTGCTTTGTCAAACATTAAGAATCTTGTGACAAACACTCTAAAGAGCAAGATGTGAAATTCAGCCTGGAATCAAACCTCTTCTTGAACTCATCACTATTGCTCCCTTCTGAATAAAGATCTCTTCTCAGGACATACTGAGGAGAGTCCCTAGTTAACTGGATGTACCAGAGGAGATCAGGAGATGGACTACTGGTAGTGTAGTTACAGCTGAGTGTTACCAGTCCTCCTTCAATGACAGTAACATGTCTACTCTGCTGGTCAACAGCCTCATCTTTGCAATCTGATTTTTTTTTTAACATTAGTCAAGTCAACTGATGATTGGTTTTATGATTGAAACCAATGTCTGACCCTTGATGCAACCATGACCATAATCCCTGTCTTCGCAGTGCACATTTAAATAAATGAGCCATCTGGTTTGCTTAATATAAGGAAATCAGAAATGATTCATACTTTTGATACTTAAGTATATTTTTGCAATTACATTTACAAAAACAAATACTTTTAGACTTTTATTTCATTAGTATTTTAGTATTTTACTGGGAGACTTTCACTTGAATTTATTTCAACTGACTGATTTACTTATATGAACTGTAACTCAGTCAAAGCTTTGAAATTGTTGCATGTTGCGTTTATATTTTTGTTAAGTGTATAAAATAATTGCAAATGTGAATACATATGAATGTATATTCTGTTTGGTGGGGAAATTCTACAACACAGACACCTGTAAAGTGTTGACATGCTGCATGAATCACTTAAAGGAACAGGAGCAAATTGATGAGACTCTACTGACATCTATTGACTCTCACTAGTAATTTACCCTTAAATACAAGCAATGTCAAGGTTTCACCTTGTTGGACAGAATGTTGAACACTAGATAGAACTATTGTAACATTATTATACATAGAAAAACCTTGTCACTGGACTTCATAACTGTGGAGGGCAGTCTATAGGAGGAGCACAGACAAAGAAGATCTGTCATATAACTGATCAGGAGACAGAGAGAACATCTCAGTGGTTGTGGCTGAAGAGTGAGAAGCAGTGGACGAGCCACCTGGCTCACTTGGGCCTGATTAATCCATCCTTCAGAAGGTGTAGTGGACAGCACATGTAGGATATGAAGGTACCTCACCTGAAGATCAGCCAGGAGCTGCAGAAACAGTTGTTTGTGTGTAAATATAAAGACAACCCTTTATACTCTACTTACCCTTTGCTGACCTCATTTAAATGTTGAGGAGGTTCTGAGAATAAAGACACTAAATCCTCACAAAAATAATGATCTTGAATTTATTTTTATATGTAGCGACCCAGACCAAAGCGGTGTAAGAGCCATGTTAAGTTTGCCTGGCCCATTACCAGTCAGTAGGCTTCAGGTATGTTCCTCTAAAGAGTGCAGTATCTGGATTTACAACTAGAGGACTCTGAGAGTGTCCATGTTGAGAGCAATGATGTCACATAATGTATGCATTCAGAATGTATATGTGATTTAGAGGCCTGACTGGAGCAGAATAGAAATAGGCATCACATTGACAGAACCTGTCTAAATGTTCAAATCAAATTAAGGACAGGTGAAACATTTGAATCATAAACTTTATCTACAGAAAACATTAACAGCATTTTATTCGATGTCTAAAAGTAAGGGTTTGACACAAGCTCAAACAAAAACCGGATACATTCCTGCTGTTGTGGTCCCTGATGAGGTTTTTGTACAGTGTGTGTGTAGGTTTCCAGGTGCCCATAAAGTGCATGAATGTAAACTTTCCAGTAATATACAATTTGAGATAAACCAACTGAGAGATAAGTGGTGTTACGGGCGTTGCTCTTTCCTGGTTCTCTTCCTACCTCATTGACCGTCAACAATTTGTCAATTTAAATAATCACCGATCACAGTGTGTAGCTGTCACTCAAGGTGTCCCCCAGGGGTCAGTGCTGGGATCACTCCTCTTCATTATATACCTCCTTCCTTTGGGGTTGATCATGCGACACCACAACATCAACTTTCACTGCTATGCCGATGACACCCAGCTCTACCTCTCCACCAAACCCACCTCCTCCCTACCACCCATCTCCCTCATAACTTGCCTTCAAGATATCCGTAGGTGGATGAACACTAACTTCCTCAAACTCAACAGCGACAAGACGGAGGTCATTCTCATCGGCTCCAAATCTTTACTCTCCAAACACCAAAACCTCAGCATCACCATTGACGACTTCCCGGTCCCTTTGACTTCTAAAGTAAAAAGCCTCGGTGTCACCCTAGACCACACTCTTTCCTTCGAATCCCACATAAAAACCATCACCCGGACAGCTTTTTTCCACCTTTACAATATTTCAAGACTCCGACCATCACTCTCATATTCCAACACCAAAACTCTGATCCATGCCTTTGTCACTTCCCGCCTAGATTACTGCAACACTCTTCTTACCGGCATCCCCACCAAACTCATCAACCGACTACAATTGGTCCAGAACTCGGCAGCAAGAATTCTCACCTACACCAGATCAACCGAACATATCACTCCAATTCTTATCCAACTCCACTGGCTCCCTGTACAATACCGTATTACATTCAAGACTCTCCTCCTCACATTCAAATCTCTCCACAACTTGTCACCAACCTACCTCTCTGACCTTCTTCCATCATATGCTCCCGCTCGCTCCCTACGCTCCTCCTCAGCTGGTCTCCTTGCCACCCCTCCTTTTCGCCTCTTCACCATGGGAGGCCGTGCTTTCAGTTGCTCTGCACCCAGACTCTGGAATACACTCCCCCCTCACATACGACAGGTTGACACAGTCACCTCATTTACTACTCTCCTGAAAACACATATTTTCCTCACTGCCTTTGACCTCTAGCCTTTCCCCTTTTCCTTTGTGTACTGTTTGCATTATCCCTTGATCTAGACCTTGTTTTAACTTGCAAATGTTGTTAAAGCACTGTATAGGATGTCTTTGAGAGTTTTGTAAGATCCCTTGATTTATACGTTGTTTTAATTTGCAATGTTGTCAATGTTGAACCACTATATAGGCCGTTTTTGTAAGATGTCCTTGAGTGTCTTGAAAGGCGTCCTCCAAATAAAATGTATTATTATTATTATTATTATTATTATTATATGACATTGAGAGAGCTGAGTAGATCCTCTACAGAGACATCATCATGGTTGCAGGCACTGGCGACCCGTCATTGAGTGCCATCTGTTTAGTTTTGTTGCCTGTTTTCTATGTTAATTTGGCAGTAATACGTGTCACATATCAGTTTGCAAACAATGTATGAAAAACAACAACATTGAGTTAAGAAAGCCGCAGACAAACATGGTCACTGGCCACAGATAAAATGACGTCAAATCACATTTTATCTACAGTAGTTTTGAATGGACTGGTAAGATACATTTTGAACGGTCATCCAACTCGGAATTCCAAGTCAGGAACTCTGGCCTCTTTCTAGAGCTCCGACCTGAAGATCGCTGACATCATGACTCAACCTTGTTTATTTCAGAGTTCCCAGTTGTCTTGAAATCACCATAAATCCAGAGAATGTCAGACTTTGATGACAAAGTTACAGTGGGGAGAACAAGTATTTGATACACTGACGATTTTGCAGGTTTTCCCACTTACAAAGCATGTAGAAGTCTGTAATTTTTATCATAGGTACTCTTCAACTGTGAGTGACG
This sequence comes from Thymallus thymallus, assembly GCA_023634145.1. Classification (NCBI taxonomy): domain Eukaryota; kingdom Metazoa; phylum Chordata; class Actinopteri; order Salmoniformes; family Salmonidae; genus Thymallus; species Thymallus thymallus. The sequence goes on along the minus strand of CM042382.1, from coordinate 19,654,564 downwards.
GAATCTAAAACAAAAATCCAGAAAATCACATTGTATGATTTTTAAGTAATTAATTTGCATTTTATTGCATGACATAAGTATTTGATACATCAGAAAAGCAGAACTTAATATTTGGTACAGAAACCTTTGTTTGCAATTACAGAGATCATACATTTCCTGTAGTTCTTGACCAGGTTTGCACACACTGCAGCAGGGATTTTGGCCCACTCCTCCATACAGATCCTTCAGGTTTCGGGGCTGTCGCTGGGCAATACGGACTTTCAGCTCCCTCCAAAGATTTTCTATTGGGTTCAGGTCTGGAGACTGGCTAGGCCACTCCAGGACCTTAAGATGCTTCTTACGGAGCCACTCCTTAGTTGCCCTGGCTGTGTGTTCCGGGTCGTTGTCATGCTGGAAGACCCAGCCACGACCCATCGTCAATGCTCTTACTGAGGGAAGGAGGTTGTTGGCCAAGATCTCACGATACATGGCCCCATCCATCCTCCCCTCAATACGGTGCAGTCGTCCTGTCCCCTTTGCAGAAAAGCATCCCCAAAGAATGATGTTTCCACCTCCATGCTTCACGGTTGGGTTGGTGTTCTTGGGGTTGTACTCATCCTTCTTCTTCCTCCAAACACGGCGAGTGGAGTTTAGTCTAAAAAACTATATTTTTGTCTCATCAGACCACATTACCTTCTCCCATTCCTCCTCTGGATCATCCAGATGGTCATTTGCAAACTTCAGACGGGCCTGGACATGCGCTGGCTTGAGCAGGGAGACCTTGCGTGCGCTGCAGGATTTTAATCCATGACGGCGTAGTGTGTTACTAATGGTTTTCTTTGAGACTGTGGTCCCAGCTCTCTTCAGGTCATTGACCAGGTCCTGCCGTGTAGTTCTGGGCTGATCCCTCACCTTCCTCATGATCATTGATGCCCCACGAGGTGAGATCTTGCATGGTGCCCCAGACCGAGGGAGATTGACCGTCATCTTGAACTTCTTCCATTTTCTAATAATTGCGCCAACAGTTGTTGCCTTCTTACCAAGCTGCTTGCCTATTGTCCTGTAGCCCATCCCAGCCTTGTGCAGGGCTACAATTTTATCCCTGATGTCCTTACACAGCTCTCTGGTCTTGGCCATTGGGGAGAGGTTGGAGTCTGTTTGATTGAGTGTGTGGACAGGTGTCTTTTATACAGGTAACGAGTTCAAAGAGGTGCAGTTAATACAGGTAATGAGTGGAGAACAGGAAGGCTTCTTAAAGAAAAACTAACAGGTCTGTGAGAGACAGAATTCTTACTGGTTGGTAGGTGATCAAATACTTATGTCATGCAATAAAATGCAAATTAATTATTTAAAAATCATACAATGTGATTTTCTGGATTTTTGTTTTAGATTCCGTCTCTCACAGTTGAAGTGTACCTAAGATAAAAATTACAGACCTCTACATGCTTTGTAAGTAGGAAAACCTGCAAAATTGGCAGTGTATCAAATACTTGTTCTCCCCACTGTACATGCCGAAATTTGCCCACAAGAAGGACAGCCACGCCAACTTCTTGTTCAAGTGAGCACAGCACAGCGGTGTCCAAAAAGGTCTGGTATGCTGCTGCATAAATTATGTAATATGCCAGGGAGATATGTATTACTTTCTTAGCTACAGTATACATGTGTACACTATGTTTTGTAGTAAGTTGTTAGTAGCCCATGTGCCTCACCCTTATAATTTGTACCTTTCCCTACCCTTCCCCCTAACTTTGCCTACTGTTCTGACTTGGTGGTGCACATGTAGTCTATAGCCTGTTTTAGAGAAATGTCTTCATTGAATAATGTAAGAGCTTTCATTGTCTTCTTATATGCCCCCTTTATTTATCCTATAGTTCTGACTTGGTGTACAGGGAGAATAATGTAAGAATGGGCCATGGTCTGAATTCTGTCTGTGAGGGTTTGGCTGTGGTTAAACCTTACTCCCAATAAAGGGAGTGGTAGAACCACAGTCGAGCCCTCACACCCTAACTAGGGGAGGTAATGATCCTCAATCAGAGACAGCTGTACAGGGTTGTCTCTGATTGGGGATTGCATTTAGGCACCACTCTCAGCCACCTGTGTGTGGGTCATTGTTAGATGTTTTTGTGTCGAATGTCAACGATGTAAGTAGTGTTCCCGTTTTTCTATACGTTGTTGTTTATGTAGTTCACATTGAGTATTTTTATTATTAAATACAATGTCGAACTATCACTGCGCTGCGCCTTGGTCTATTCCTACACCCGATCGTGACACTGTCGCTGTACATTTCAAAAGTGCTAAACAAATAGTTATATTGACTAAGTCCGTCCTAGTTCGCTCATTAATGTCTTAATCGAAATTACGGATTGCCTCTTATCCGCTCATCAATCCCTTATGCTATATTTATCAATTGTCAGTAGAAAACACATTTGTTTAAGCAAGTCAGTCATATCAGCTATGTTTTTTAAAAATACAGTAAATTAGGCTGAATTAACTCTTTCGCTGCCTGACAAGGCTCCGCTGATGATAGCCAGGTGTAGTGGTGGTAAGGAGTCACTCCATGGTGCTAAAAATACAACTGTTGGGACAGCTTTATGTTGACCCTAACAGTTTGGGCACCGTTTGTCACCATTATAGTGCAATTCATGTGTTGTTTAGTGTTGTGTTGTGTTCTGTAGTGGCTTTGCTGGCATGCATCTGAAAAAAAAAAAAAAAGAGTTTGCCACTGGGTTGGGGTTCGGGTTAAGGCTAGAGTAGGGTTGATCCGGGGTGTGGACATGAAGTTAGGGTTATTGTAATGGCTAGTAAATAGGGGTTGCTGGACATACTGTATTCATTGATGTGCCTGTTGACAACTCCCTCCCCTCAATTAGTTGTTATACTGTATGTTTTTGAACAGATTTTCTGAGCACAGTCTGTCACTTCAGCAGAGGAGATCGTCAGATCCAGACATTTGGCCTTGTTATCATGATTTAGAGTGAACCCTGGTGTATTATCCACATACTCCTTAACCAGTAACTGTGGTGCTGATTTGGGATATTGTTGATACCGTTGAAGAGTGACATCAGAGATGTAGTTACAAGAGAGTAACTGTCCCTTTTTAGAAGCCACATCTATATATATTAGTGTAGTGTGTAATTACCTGTTCAGAACTGAGACCTGTAAAACATAACACATATTATATTGAATACTTTAAACCTACATGGAAGATTTAATAAATTTCGAATGCAGTTTAAAGATAAATAATTTTCAAAGTTAGGAACATGAATCCTTATGTCGTCCATTATCTTTATAATAATAAATACATATTCACACTCAGTTTCAATGAAAATGTAATTACTTACCTATCAAGACAAAGAAGAGTAAAAGTGAACAGAACAACATTGTAGATGGCAGGAAGTGTAGAATAAGCACCAGCTGCTGATGAAAAGCACAGCATCATCTGGCTATGATCTTCATGGTACTATCATGTCTTATCCTGAGGATTCATGATCTAATCCTGAGTTTTAAACTCTAGCTCCACCTACTTTAACACTTATTTATGACCTAAATACTCCACTTGATAGAGCTGTGGTCAAACAAAATACATCAGATACATCTAAACCTCTAAATAACAGGTGACAGGTCTGTATTCTGCTGAGTGCTGAGTCAGTGAGTTATGTATCCCTGTGGTTGTCACAGTACAGTAGTACAGAGCAGAGTCTCACACTTCATTAGAGGAGATCTCCAGATCCACACAGGTCTTCTCTTTGTTCAGTTTAACAGTGAGGTGAGAGTATGGAGGTTTAGCTCTCACTACAGTCCTAGAGGCATGGCAGATGAAGAGGTGGTAATGGGGAGCTGATCCTGGATACTGTTTATTCCACAGTATACTGTGTGCTGAGGAGTAGTTGCAGGAAATGTGAACATAACTACCCTCCACTCCATACACATCAGGTTTTTTAACCTTCATTACTAAGCCACACCCAGGCCTAAAATATGCATAAGAGTAGTTTATCATGAGCTGTCAGGTTTTTGTACAGTGTTTCTGGGTTTCCTGTCACTGTGGGCTCCAGGGCACAGTAGTACAGAGCAGAGTCTGTCTGTTCAACAGAGGAGATCTCCAGATCCACACGGGTTCTCACATCGTTTCGTTTAGCTGTCATTCTTGGGTATGGAGGAGTAGCTTCCAGTACAAGTGGAGTTGCAGTGTCTGTGAGGAGGAGGAGGAATTGGGGTGCTGATCCAGGGAACAGTCTGTACCACTGGAGATTATTAGCCTTTACTGTATAGTTACAGGAGAGCTTAACTCTGCTACCCTCTAAATAATACTCCTCATGGCTGGTTGGAGTAATATCATCCTCTAAAGTATCACCTACAAGGGCTGAAATCAGTAGAATATAACAGAGCAGCATCATGGTCTATGTTACAGATCAGATATGAATGTGTTATTTAGAAAACAGCAAAGCCAAAACACTGCTATGACTTTGAAATGATAAGTAGGCATAAACAATGTTGCTCCTCCTCTTGACATACTGTAGGTTTTTAAACACACCCACCAGGTTTCCTGTCAAAAATAAAATCCTTGAGATGTAGGTCATGTCATGTACCTATAGAATGTGTCAGGTTAGGTTTTAGTACAGCGTTTGTAGGTTTCCTTTCACTGTGGGCATCAGTGCACAGTAGTACAGAGCAGAGTCTGTCACTTTAGCAGAGGAGATCTCCAGATCCACACGGTTCTTCTCATCATTTAATTTGACTGACAGTCGAGGATCCAGACCTGGAGCCTGTGATGGAGACCCAACACCATGCAGAAAAAGCAGGAAATACTGAGCAGCTAATCCAGGGTCCTGGAGATACCATTGAAGAGAGACTGCAGATGAGTAGGTGCATGAAAGTGTAATATTGCTACCTGCTGGAGCATACACCTCCTCTCTGATTGGCTCAATGGTCTGACCATTACTGTCACCTGCAAGAGATATAACTATGTTATTCTTCTATTACTGTTAAAGATCTATTTTCAACCAATCAACACTTAATTTAGATTCAAAATCACACCAATAAGAATGTACTGATTAGTCAATGTGGGGATTGACATTGTGGCTGAAACTGGAAGTTAAAATGATAACACACAGCACAAGAAGATTTGTGTATACTAAAAAAACATCCTCCTCCTTCTAGTTTTGAATGAACCATCTCTTCTCAAACCTTTGAAGCCCCGCCCCAAAATACAGAGAGTTGTCAGATGAGTAGAAGTAACGGCAGACTTCTTGCTGCTGCTTGATGCCACTGTCACATCCTCAAAATGCAGGGCTGCACTGAAATATGATTACCTTAGTCTCCCTCTTGGATATTGTAGAAAATATTTTTCCATTTATTTTCTTGATTTCAGGTCAACAGATTTGCTTGATGCAAGCTCTGCAAGTTATACATTTATTCAACATGAGGCGTTCATTCATTCACAGCTTATGTTGTTTTCCTATTTAAATCTACAATCTAAAGTATATACAGTGGGGAGAACAAGTATTTGATACACTGCCGATTTTGCAGGTTTTCCTACTTACAAAGCATGTAGCTACATAGCTACACTTCAACTGTGAGAGACTGAATCTAAAACAAAAATCCAGAAAATCACATTGTATGATTTTTAAATAATTAATTTGCATTTTATTGCATGACATAAGTATTTGATCACCTACCAACCAGTAAGAATTCCGGCTCTCACAGACCTGTTAGTTTTCCTTTAAGAAGCCCTCCTGTTTTCCACTCATTACCTGTATTAACTGGGATGGGCTACAGGACAATAGGCAAGCAGCTTGGCCCAGAACTACACGGCAGGACCTGATCAATGACCTGAAGAGAGCTGGGACCACAGTCTCAAAGAAAACCATTAGTAACACACTACGCCGTCATGGATTAAAATCCTGCAGCGCACGCAAGGTCCCCCTGCTCAAGCCAGCGCATGTCCAGGCCCGTCTGAAGTTTGCCAATGACCATCTGAATGATCCAGAGGAGGAATGGGAGAAGGTCATGTGGTCTGATGAGACACAAATAGAGCTTTTTGGTCTAAACTCCACTCGCCGTGTTTGGAGGAAGAAGAAGGATGAGTACAACCCCAAGAACACCATCCCAACCGTGAAGCATGGAGGTGGAAACATCATTCTTTGGGGATGCTTTTCTGCAAAGGGGACAGGACGACTGCACCGTATTGAGGGGAGGATGGATGGGGCCATGTATCGCAAGATCTTGGCCAACAACCTCCTTCCCTCAGTAAGAGCATTGAAGATGGGTCGTGGCTGGGTCTTCCAGCATGACAACGACCCGAAACACACAGCAAGGGCAACTAAGGAGTGGCTCCGTAAGAAGCATCTCAAGGTCCTGGAGTGGCCTAGCCAGTCTCAAGACCTGAACCCAATAGAAAATCTTTGGAGGGAGCTGAAAGTCCGTATTGCCCAGCGACAGCCCCGAAACCTGAAGGATCTGTATGGAGGAGTGGGCCAAAATCCCTGCTGCAGTGTGTGCAAACCTGGTCAAGAACTACAGGAAACGTATGATCTCTGTAATTGCAAACAAAGGTTTCTGTACCAAATATTAAGTTCTGCTTTTCTGATGTATCAAATACTTATGTCATGCAATAAAATGCAAATTAATTACTTAAAAATCATTCAATGTGATTTTCTGGATTTTTGTTTTAGATTCCGTCACTCACAGTTGAAGAGTACCTATGATAAAAATTACAGACTTCTACATGCTTTGTAAGTGGGAAAACCTGCAAAATCGGCAGTGTATCAAATACTTGTTCTCCCCACTGTATCAGCAACACAATCAGATAGCCTTAATGTGTTTCTGTCACCATTAAAAATGTGTATTTTATATTTTATTATTGTTAATTGAAAATCTTTCATTGTTCATTTTCAGTGTATGTGTGTTTTGTCTGTACGAGGTACTGATGAAATTCAGAACTAGCCTGATAATTTTTCACACTTAGTGGATGTCTGTTTTTTTGTTCAGGTTTTTGTACGGTGTGTGAAGGTTTCCTCACTGTGGGCTGCAGGGCACAGTAGTACAGATCAGAGTCTGTCACTTCAGCAGAGGTTCTCTCTTTATTCAGGTGAACAGACTGTCGAGGGTCTTCAGGTTTAGCTTTCACCACAGAGGGGTTTGATGACACTCCAGTGAGGAGGAGGCATCAAACTCACCCACATGCAAATATTGAAATGTTCCTACTAATATGCTGGAAAATGTTATTTGACACCGTGAAAAGAGTGAACACAAGTATAGTTATGACAGAATGATTCCCCTGGTTTCTCACTGTCAGCTATAAAAGGCATTTCCCTTTCTCTGCCTCAATAATATAACACCTCTCCTTGACTTAAAACAAAAGGCAAACAACACAAAGTACTGTACACACGCACCCACGTTCACACAGTGTTTTTGTAAGGAGCCTGTACATCCTGTTTAGGAATATGTTTTATGTTATCTTGTACACAAAGACTGTAGTTCTTCTGACTGTCATGGAAGTGACTAGAGTCTTCAGAGGATAAGGATAATATGGGTTATGAAAATTGGGTATTTAATGTATTGGTACTCCATTCATGTTATACTTCATTATGAAGAAAATAGTTACAAATGTATAATTGATCTGGACATCAAGTTAAGGTTAGGGTTATGGCTAGTATATAGAGGTTTAGTGTTTAGAACATATTCATTCTTCTGCCTGTTGATACATTTCTCACCATAATGAGATGTTTTAGGTTTTTGTACAGTGTATCTGGGTTTCCTGTCACAGTGGGCTTCAGAGCACAGTAGTACACAGCAGAGTCAGACAGCTGCAACCTCTGGATCGTCAAGGGGACTGATTGTGTCTTGGCATTCAGACTTGCATTGAATCTCTCCTTGAACCCTGCAGCATTGTCTCCAGGTCCAAAAGAATAACGGGTCAGCATACGTTTAGGGAAGTCATTTGCTTCTTGTTTGTACCAATATAGATATGGATCATTAGCACTGGTGGTGTTATATTGACAACTCAGAGTTACCATTCCTCCTTCTGTAGCAATCACACCTCCTGGTTGCTGTTGCACATTGTCTCCTGTGCACTCTGGGGAAAAATAAAAAATAAAATTCGAAAGATTATAAAAGTTTGATAAAATAAAATACAAATTAATTAAGAATAACAGAAACATATGAGATGAGAAATTAGAGAAAATGTTCCATCTTACCGAAGCACAATACAGCAAGAACCAGCCAGATGATCAGACAGAGTACCATGGTTATGCAGAACACAGAGAGTGACTCAGTTACAGTAAGAGGTAGAGATCCTCTCTCTCTCTTCCATGTCCATCTCAGCCTGTATATCACCATCAACTGACAGACATGAAGGAGGAGCTTGTTGTTAAGAAATGTATGTGTCAATATTACCTCGTCAATTTTAATATTAGCACTATTAGGAGTACATTAGACAAAGTGAAAAGACATCTAGCTCACATTAAATGGAAAGTAGCCTTAAGGAATTGCCAATGACATAAATGTTCCATGAAGTGAGTATGATGAACTATATAAAAGTATATTTGAAAAGCTACAGATATTGTATTATAAGTCGGTACAAACACTCATGTTTCATATAGTATCTAATTCAGATCTACTACTGTATAATAAAGTATATTGAGATTACATTGTCTGTTTTGGTGGTAACTTTTTATTTGTACTTCTATTGTCACATGTGAACCCTATAGTTTTTGAAAGAGGTCTGTATATCCTGTTGTCACAGTGGGCTTCAGAGCACAGTAGTACACAGCAGAGTCAGACAGCTGCACCCTCTGGATCGTCAAGGGGACTGATTTGGAGTTGGCATCTAGATCGGCATGAAATCTCTCCTTGAACTCAGCATTGTCCCCAGTTCCAAAACTGAACCACATAAGCATATACTTGGGGTAGTCATTTGCTCCCTGTTTGTACCAGAATAGATATGGACTTGGATCGTCTGTTTCATAATGACAGGCAAGTGTTATTTGTCCTCCTTCGGTAGCCATCTCAACTCCTTTTGGCTGTGACACACTGTCTCCTCTGCATTCTGGAGAAATAATAAGTTGAAAAAATGTAATTTATACCGATTAAATCATTGGAAGTATATAGATTGATTACATTTCTATATTTTCCATGACAACATAAAGGGATCATTTATGCAATGTCAGTAAGCAAACAAATGAATTAATAGTTATGAATCATACCACAACAAAATGCAGCAAGAATCAGAATATTCTTCAGCCAAGATTCCATGTCTACTGTGAGATGGGTAGGTGAGGAGAGAGCAAACACACTCGTATGTCTCTATGAATGTTTAATCTCTGTTTTATAGGAAGTATTGAGGAGGAGCTTACACTAGGCTCTTGAAGAGTCTTATATCACACTATAAAATATTTTTTGTAAGGGGGCTGTATATCCTGTTGTCACAGTGGGCCTCAGAGCACAGTAGTACACAGCAGATCAGACAGCTGCAACCTCTGGATCGTCAAGGGGACAGAGCTAGATGTGAAATTCAGCCTGGAGTCAAACCTCTTCTTGAACTCATCACTATTGCTCCATTCTGAATGGAGCAATTCAATAATCTCTTGTCAGGACATACTGATGAGAGTCTCTAGTTAACTGGATGACCAGAAGAGATCAGGAGATGTACTACTGGTAGTGTAGTTACAGCTGAGTGCTACCAGTCCTCCTTCAAGGACAGTAACATGTCCACTCTGCTGGTCAACAGCGTCACCTTTGCAATCTGAAAAATATCTTTGGTTTTATAATACATAATAGGCTAAGATTCAGAGAATGAGAATGTAGAAAGGAGAAGCACTATACCGTACCAAAATAACATGCAGCCAGGATAAGTAAAGTATTCCTAAACCAATGTTCCATTATGATTCATGTATAGAGGAAGAATAGACTGTTTTAGACTTTATGTTTCATCCACTGTAGCTGAGAAGTCTCATAACTGTGGGACTCTGCAGTAGGGGAGGAGCTTATGGTTTATTAAATTGTTTTGTAAACTGACAAAGGGATTCTTTTAAAAATGTGATATATTTGGTACCTTTAAAGAATGTTATATTCTTCTCCAAGTACTTTGAATATTCAAATGTGACAGTTGTTATTGGCCTCAGGGAAATATATTTTAAGTTCAAGCCAAATTGAACTAATCTGACAAATTAAATTAAATAATATATCCAGTAAGGGTTTGCAATATAATAAAAGTGAAAGGGACAGACCATAGTAACCTATGAACCATTCCAATTTAGAGCTGGTCAATGCTGACTAATACTTTTATTATTGATACCAATAATTGACACAGGATGCAACCATGATCATAATCCCTGTCATCACAGCGCACATTAACATAAACGATGGTCAACGGCGTCACCATGTAGCCTTAAACACATGGGTTGTTGTCTCTCAATTTGGTTCCTAAAATAAATCTTTCACTCCTGTCTGGAGTTAATCAAGTAGAAAACTATCTGCCTCATAATCCTGCTTCTCCTAATGTGTTTCGTTATTTGTGACAACTGAAGTTAGGGTTAATTCTAGGGTTCATGGTCAATTCAGTAGGTGGACAAGAAGCTTGGGTTAGAGTTGGTCTAGAGCCGACCTTAACCTTGATCAACCCCACTGTTTTTATACTAATATAGTTAATAAATGCACTCTTACAGTTAATTACATTTCATGTGTTGATTTTATTGAAGTGTCTGTGTGATGTTCTATGTGTCTGATGCACTGCTTCAGCCTTTAAAGTAACTGCCTCAAGAGAATATATTAAATTGTGACAATAAAGGGTTAAAACATAATGAATGTATATTCTGTTTGGCGGGAAAATTATACAACACAGACACCTGTAAAGTGTTGACATGCTGCATGAATCACTTAAAGGAACAGGAGCAAATTGATGAGACTCTACTGACATCTATTGAATCTCACTAGTAATTTACCCTTAAATACAAGCAATGTCAAGGTTTCACCTTGTTGGGCAGAAGGTTGAACACTAGATAGAACTATTGTATCATTATTATACATAGAAAAACCTTGTCACTGGACTTCATAACTGTGGAGGGCAGTCTATAGGAGGAGCACAGACAAAGAAGATCTGTCATATAACTGATCAGGAGACAGAGAGAACATCTCAGTGGTTGTGGCTGAAGAGTGAGAAGCAGTGGACGAGCCACCTGACTCACTTGGGCCGGATTAATCCATCCTTCAGAAGGTGTAGTAGACAGCACATGTGTATAAGAAGGTACCTCACCTGAAGATCAGCCAGGAGCCGCTTACTCGTAGATACTCCCTTTCTTATTAGTTCTTCCCAAAGAAATGTGTATGAGTTTCCTGTCACTGTGGTCTTCATGGCATATTAGTACAGAGGAGAGTCTGTCACTTCAGCAGAGGAGATCTTCAGATCCACACGTTTGTCAACTTTGTCAATGGAAACTGTCAGAGGAGGATGTGTGGGAGTAGTTGTGAGAATTGACCCCTCTGGTGTGATGTACAGGAGGAATTCTGGTTTGGATCAGGGATTTTGGTGATACCACTGTAGATTGTAGACAGTAGCATCATGTTTGCAGGAGAGATTCCCTCCTGAACAAGCACTTTAGTAGTCACAGGGTTTATTTAATTTAAATTCCTGCAGAAAAATTGACTGTAAAAACTGACAAACATTAACAAATGTTCCGTAACTGTTATGAATATGCAATTACACAAAGCAAAATCATAAACACAACATGCAATACTTTCATTTATTTTAATGAGTTACAGTTAATATGAGGGAATCAGTCAATTGAAATGAATTCATTAGACCCTAATCTATGGATTTCATATGACTGGAATGCTGATATGCATCTGTTGGTCAAAGATACCTTAAAAATAATTATAACGGGTACCAGGATTCCGTCACAGTATTTTTGTGCATTCAAATTGCCATCAATAAAATGCAATTGTGTTCGTTGTCCATAGCTTATGCCTGCCCATACCTTAACCCCACCGCCACCATGGGGCACTCTTTTCACAACGTTGACATCAGCAAACCGCTCGCCCACACAACGTCATATGAATGCCAATTGCACACTTTGGCATTGTGTTGTGTGACATAAGTTCACATTTTAGAGTGGCCTATTATTGTCGCCAGCACAAGGTGCACCTGAAGAAATGATTATGCTTTTTAATCAGCTTCTTGATACCACACCTGTCAGGTGGATTGATTATCTTGGCAAAAGAAAAATGCTCACTTACAGCAATGTAAACAAATTTGTGCCAAAAATGTGAAAGAAATACGCTTTTTGTGTATATGGAAAAATCATTGGATTTGTGTTTTCAGTTCATGAAACATGGGACCAACACTTTATGTTGCGTTTATAAAAAATGTTCAGTGTAACATCTACAATATTATTGTACTACGATACATTTTGTTAATTAATATTTGTTCTTCATTCACATTATGGTTAAATTCACAGATGAGAGAAAGGATTTCAATCCATTCAATAACTGACCTAAAAAGAACATATGAGAAGAGCAGGATATACTGAGGAGCTGATCCAGGGTCCTGGAGATACCATTGAAGAGACACTGCAGATGAGTAGGTGCATGAAAGTGTAATATTGCTACCTGCTGGAGCATACACCTCCTCTCTGATTGGCTCAATGGTCTGACAATTACTGTCACCTGCAAGAGATGCAAAATATGTTATTATTCTATTATTACTCTGTTATAGATATATTTTCAACATATCAAAACATTTGATTAAAAATAACACCAATATAAATTTACAGATTATAGATTACTTGCATGCAAGTACTAAAAGCAAAATAAATATGGGGATTGACATTGTGGCTGAAACTGGAAGTTAAAACGATAAAACAAAGCATAACAAGATTTGTGTATTATAAAAAAACATCCTCCTCCTTCTAGTTTTGAATGAACCATCTCTTCTCAAACCTTTGAAGCCCCGTCACAAAATACAGAGAGTTGTCAGATGAGCAGAAGTAACAGCAGACGTCTTGCTGCTGCTTGATGCCACTGTCACATCCTCAAAATACAGGGCTGCACTGAAATATGATTACCTTAGTCTCCCTCTATTGGATATTGTATTAAACTGTTATTTATCTCCATTTATTTTCTTGATTTCAGGTTAACAGATTTGGACGGACCTGACCTGTCTACTGTGATGTCATAGGGGAAAACATTGCTTGAAGGGCAGATCTGTAAAATAATTAATCTATTCAACATGAGGCATTAATTTATTCGTTTATTTAGTTTTCCTATTTATATCTATAATCTACAGCAGTGATTCTCAAATGGGGGTACGCGTACCCCTAGGGGTACGTTGCGGTACTGTAGGGGGTACGTGAGATTTATAAAAAAATATATAATAAAAATTTAATTAAATTATTAACTTAATTTAAAAGATATACAAAATCATCCATGATTACTAAAAATATCATACGAAAATAAGTTTAGTAAAATGTTTATGTAAACCACATTTTTATATATAAATGTGATTGTAAACTACCTAAATCAGAGAAGAAGAATTTGAATCACACCGAGCGGGAAGCCAGTTGCTTTACTGGAAACATTTAAATGAAATCCTGGTTAAAATGTAGCAATACTACAGCGGAGAACGGGGAGGATGATGAAAAAAAGAAAGCCAAAGTGGAGTCAACAAAATACCGTCAATATCAGGAGGGGTATGTTTTGATGGGATTCACGGCAACAAACGGCAACCCTCCCCAGGCATTGTGTTTTTTCTGTGGGGAGAAACTAGCTAACAGCTCGATGAAACCGGCGCACCTCCAGAGACATCTCAGCACCAAACATCAGTGTCATGTTGGAAAGCCACCAGAACTTAGTTTGTTGTTTATTATTACAATTGTTTTTGAGCTAAAATGTTATAAACATCATATATATATATATATATATATATATATATATATATATATATATACACACTGTATATATATTATTTATATAGGTTTCTTTTATCAAACATGTTTGGGGCCAGTCATGGGGTACTTAAACTGCATGATCGGTAATTATACATTGTTTATTATTGCAAATGTTTATTATTGCAAATGTTTATTATTGCAAATGTTTTTCATTTACAATGTTTTAATAAATCTCATAATGATGGCATATCACTATATCGTAGTCATAGCTTTATTTCTATCTCAAATGATTGGGGCCGGTCAGGGGGTACTTTGCTGAGAAAAAATTTGATAGGGGGTACGTTATTGAAAAAAGATTGAGAAGCACTGATCTACAGTATATTGTACATCTGCAATACATTCAGATAACATTAATGAGTTTCTGTCACTTTTTCATTCAACATTGGTTCAACATTTTGTTATTGTTCATTGAAAATAATTAATTGTTCATTTCCAGCCTACATGTACAGGTCTCTTCCCTAAAAGAGGAAACACCAACCATAAGTGTCTTTATAGGGCGTTGGGCCAACACGAGCAAGAACAGCTTCAATGCACCTTGGCATAGATTCTACAAGTGTCTGGAACTATATTGGAAGGATGCGATTCCATTCTTCCACGAGAAATTCCATAATTTGTCTCAGGCTCCGATTGGGAACAAAGTACTGTACACTCGTACCCACGTGAACACACACTATGATTTTGTAAGGGGGCTGTACATCCTGTTGTCACAGTGGGCCTCAGAGCACAGTAGTACACAGCAGAGTCAGACAGCTGCACCCTCTGGATCGTCAAGGGGACTGACTTTCCTGTGAAATTCAGCCAGGCATCATATCTCTCTGTGAACTCAGTAGCAATTTCTCCAGGTGAAAACGTATCCCTTCTCAGCATAAACATGGGGTTGCCATTTGTTTGTTGTTTGTACCAGAAGATATTTGATGATCTATCAGCATCAAATGTACAACTGAGTTTTGTTGGTTGTCCTTCTACAACCATTACATCTTCTGTTGGCTGTGTTACACTCTCTTCTGCTCTGCACCCTGAAAAGAAAGAGACATATATCTTCGCAACATATAATAATATGTATATAAATGTATATAAGTACAATTAATAAATGCACAGAAAGAGACAGATGGAAAGAGTGATGTTATACCAAAGCAGCATGCAGCCAGAACATGCAGGATCAGCCAGTTTGTCATGACTAGTCAGTCAGTTTGAAGTGTAAAAGGTAAGGAGCAGAACAATGCTGATCTATCTTTCACAGAGCTTTGACTTCCTCTGTCCTACTGTTGATGCTTCATGTTGTTCTGTATTACATACAGTAGTAGACCATGGGGAGGTGTCTGTCTGTATGGCATCCTCTCATTCAGGGGTGTGTGTGGTTTGTTATGTTGCCCCCTTCAGGTTGACTTTCATACTACACCACCAAAATGTGTGAATTGTGAATAGGCCCAACAATAAATAATACTACTAATAATAATAATAATTATAATAATAATAATAATAATAATAACAATATTGTTGAACTTTGTCATATTCCCACGTGCTTTTCCAACCGATATCAACATATCTAAGTGGAATTGAAGACTACTGATTAAAGAGTGAAGGAAACATCTTTCTCAAAGTTCATTGAATATGAAGACAGAGAAACACTAGACCACCTGGTGATTTCTCACAGCACAGGTGTGACCACACTTCTCTGATCTCAACCTCTGACATTATTACATCAAATTGTGGTTTGATTTTATATTTTTAACCCTGCTTCATCAAAGCGTTTTGGTCTGCATGTTTTTGTACAGCGTCTTATACATTTTGTATCACTGTGTTGAGTCAAGAGCACAGTAGTAGAGAGATGTGTCTGTCAGGGTTAGACTTGTTATAATCAGTTCAGTTGAACTATGAGACGTTGTGGATTTATATCTCTTATTAAGGATATGTTCAGCAGATCTGGCACCTTTATACAGTAGAAACTGAGGAGCCTGGTTAGGATCATGCCTGTACCAGTAAAGGTAAGGATTGGTTTGGCTTGAATCATATGAGCAGCTCAGAGTCACAGATTCTCCCTCTATACTGATGACTTCATGGCTTAAAGAAGTAATTTGATCCCCAGCTATCAGTTCTGTGAGAAAAAAGAGTAAAACAAATTTAACAAATGATACATCCTGTAATTACAATGTGTATAAATATAATATACAAATTCACAGAAACAGTTCTCTGATTTCTTTACTTCATCAATAGATGTTTTACTACCAATACCATAATAATAATCTGATTATCAGGATAAAAGGAGTTAAAATGTTTATGTATTGTTTACCTGTAGTCATAATCAGAATGATCAAAACACTGATTGATTTCTCCATCTTCAGAATGATGTTTTCATGAATTCACTCTCCTCTGAAATGTTCTTCTGTGTGTCAATGTGTGAGGTGTACAGCCCTGCTAACGTCACACCCACCACAGAAGTAAGGCTTGCATGTTTTCTACACTAGTGCAAAGTATACACTCCTTTTTGTAGGGGGCTGTATATCCTGTTATCACAGTGGACCTCAGAGTACAGTAGTACACAGCAGAGTCAGACAGCTGTACCCTCTGGATCGTTAAGTGAACTGATTTGGTGATAGAACTGAGATGGGCATCAAATCTCTCCTTGAATCTATCATCAATATCACCTGGTCCAATGACATCCTTCCGCAAAACATATTGAGTGTATTTGTTTGTGGATTGAATGTACCAGAAGAGAGATGGAGCTGATAAACTGGTGTTATATTCACAGCTGAGAGACATGTCTTCTCCTTCATTAGCAGTTACTTCTCTCTCTGACTGAGTAACGCTGTCTGCTCCTCTGCATTCTTGAAACAAAGAAGAATACCTTTGTGAAGAATGTCAGTATTCAAGTAACTTCAGGATATTGAGAAGAAGATAATGAGAGCCGTATCCTACCAAAGATCAGTGCAGCAAGAACAACAGAGGACCACAGCCAATGTCTCATACTTTTTTAAATGTTTTATTTATTTAACCAGGGGGAAACACATTGAGACCTAGGTCTCATTTACAAGTGTGCCCTGGAAACACAACCAAACAAGTGGCAACACATTCATTCAGAGCATCACAGATTATTAGACATACATAGTTAGTTAAAACAAACACATTCATCAGAATAAAAGCCTTTAGCCAATACAACAAACTAACCCATAGAAACTAAGGCATCCAAACAGAGTACCGACTGGATATTATTCCAAACATTAGATGCTAGACATGTAAAAGCAGATATACCAAGCTCTGTGTTTACCAAGGGAGTCATTAAAGTTAACCATGCATGTGACCTAATATTATAATCAGGGACTCTAACCTTCAACAGAGATGACAAATACATTGGAAGTTTATGGAGAAGGGCTTTATAGACAAACAAAGAGTAGTGCAATAATCTACTGGTTTTTAATGAGGTCCAGCCAACCCTTTGGTATAAAATGCATTGATGGGTATTAAAGCTGGCAGATGTAATAAAACGAAGGTCACTATGATAAACAGAGTCGAGGTCTCTTAAGGTGGTTACTGTTGCACTTTGGTATATAGTATCTTCATAATCAAGAACGTAAAAAAAGTTGATTGAACAATTAACTTCCTACTAGACAGGGAGAAGCAGGATTTGTTTCTATATAAGAACCCAACCTTACATTTAAGTTTCTTAACAAGCTCACTATGTGTTTCTTAAAGGATAGATCACTGTCTATCCAAATGCCAATATATTTGTAAGCAGGTACAAGGTCAATCATTGTACCATTCATTGAATGAAGATGCATCATATTTGCAATAGGTTTATGGGACTTTGAGAAAATCATGTATTTCGTTTTCCCAGTATTTAAAACAAGCTTTACATTTGAAAGGGCGACGTGAACAGCTATAAAATCAGACTGCAAGATCGATACTGCTAGGTCAATAGTCGAAGCAGTAGCATAAATAATAGTATCATCAGCATACAGGTGATGAGCACAGGTTTTGACAGTTTGCCCAATATCATTTATATATAATGAAAAAAGAACAGGTCCCAAAATGTATCCCTGTGGAACACCTTTATGCACCTCAAGAAAATCAGACATAACTCCATGAGACAGTATTGCCTGAGTACGGTCTTTGAGATGGTCACAAAACCAGGTACAAGCATCAGGACAGCTTTTCTAATAGAATACAATGATCAACAGTGTCGAAGGCCTTTGATAGGTCATTAAACACAGCAGCAACACTCCTCTTAGCATCTAGGACATTGATAATATCATTCACAACTAATGTAGTTGCTGTAATAGTACTACGCCCTGGTCTGAACCCAGACTGATTAACATTTAAAATACAATTCTCACTTAGGTAAGTACGTAGCTGGTTATTTACCAATTTTTCCAAAACTTTGGCTGAACAGGGAAGCCTACAAATTGGCCTGTAGTTGTCAAGATCGCTGCAATCTCCACCCTTATGTAGGTGCAATACATAAGCAGTTTTCCATATTTTAGGAATGAATCCTACTTATCATAGGATACAAAGACCAATACACACTGATGTTACAATGTAGAAACTGGTGTGTTCTCTTGATTCCTGTCTTTGTCACAGAACAGACCTAGACCTTGCAGCACAGTACAGAGGGGATGTTCAAATAGACAAGTCATTTCAGAGTAGAAAGAAACACTCACATGGTACTTTGGCCCCCTTGTGGTTGATGCTGGCTTTCCCATTACTCTGTACACAATACTGAGAATCACAATAATTCTAGTTAGACTACTGATTGTATATTTTCTAATCCATGAGATATTTAAATATGATTTATTTGTAATGGAGAATAATCAAAATCTTAATTTTTTATTTTACCATTATTTAACAAGATAGTTAAGAACTATTTACACTGACGGCCTACATTTATCTACAGGGTCAGCCATAGTAGTACAGTGCACCTGGAGCAAATTAAGTGCCTTGCTCAAGGGCACATCGAAAGGTTTTTCTCCTTGTTGGCTTGTGTATTTGAACCAGCGACCTTTTTGTTTACATCATCATCATCATCATCATCATCACTATGATTGTTATCATCTGCTACCACTAGTCTTGGTAGTATCAGGGAGGTAGTGAGAAGGTTACTGTGTCAGTTTCAAAGTGGTGTTGTATACTGTACAGAAAGGTGTATTGTCATAGTGTAGCTCAGTATGTTTTTGTAAGGGGGCTGTATATCCTGTTGTCACAGTGGGCCTCAGAGCACAGTAGTACACAGCAGAGTCAGACAGCTGCACCCTCTGGATCGTCAAGGGGACTGATTTGGAGTTGGCATCTAGATGGGCATGAAATCTCTCCTTGAACTCAGTAGCATTGTCCCCAGTTCCGAAACTGAGCCGCATAAGCATATACTTGGGGTAGTCGTTTGCTCCCTGTTTGTACCAGAATAGATATGGACTTGGATAGTCTGTTTCATAATGACAGGCAAGTGTTATTTGTCCTCCTTCTGTAGCCATCTCAACTCCTTTTGGCTGTGACACACTGTCTCCTCTGCATTCTGGAGAGAAAATAAACACTAAGTTTAAAAAACGTAATTTATACCCATTAAATCATTGGAAGTATATAGAGTAATTAACTTTCTCTATTTTACATGACAACAGAAAGGGATAATTTATGCAATGTCAGTAAGCAAACAAATTAATTAATAGTTATGAATCGTACCACAACAAAATGCAGCAAGAATCAGAATATTCTTCAGCCAAGATTCCATGTCTACTGTGAGATGGGTAGGTGAGGAGAGAGCAAACACACTTGTATGTCTCTATGAATGCTTAATCTCTGTCTTATATGAAGTATTGAGGAGGAGCTTACACTAGGCTCTCGAATAGTCTTCTATCACACTATCAAATAGTTTTTGTAAGGGGGCTGTATATCCTGTTGTCACAGTGGACCTCAGAGCACAGTAGTACACAGCAGAGTCAGACAGCTGCAACCTCTGGATCGTCAAGGGGACAGAGCTAGATGTGAAATTCAGCCTGGAATCAAACCTCTTCTTGAACTCATAACTATTGCTCCCTTCTGAATAACGATCTCTTCTCAGGACATACTGAGGAGAGTCTCTAGTTAACTGGATGTACCAGAAGAGATCAGGAGATGTAGTACTGGTAGTGTAGTTACAGCTGAGTGTTACCAGTCCTCCTTCAATGGCAGTAACATGTCCACTCTGCTGGTTAACAGCCTCTTCACCTTTGCAATCTGAAAAATATATATAATTTTTGGTTTTATAATACATAATAGACTAAGATTCAGAGAATGAGAACATAGAAAGGAGAAGCACTATACCGTACCAAAATAACATGCAGCCAGGATAAGTAAAGTATTCCTAAACCATTGTGCCATTATGATTCATGTATAGAGGAAGAATAGACTGTTATTGTAATGATATACGGGAGACGATGATTTGGATTCACGCGCAGTGTTCTTTAATGATAATCGGCAAAGGTGCAATAGAAATCAGGCAGAGATCGTAGTCGGAAGGCTCATACACGGAAGAGGCAGTGATCGGGGCAGAAGCACCAGAGGGTAAATCCGGGAATCAAAAAGGTTCAGTAGACGAAGGTCATACACATGGAGACTAAGAGAGAAGAACAATATTATGAAAATAACAGGCTTAGTATGTCACGACAGCAAACAATACCTCACAGGGAAACAGGGACTGACGACTGAACTAAGTAGGTAGGTGATGAGAAGCAGGTGTGCTAGGGGAAGGTGGAACTAGTAAAGGAAAAAACGAAAACCAGAACTGGGAATGGAATGAAAAAATAAAAGCACTCAGAAAGGATGCAGACAGCAAAACCTCACAGTTATAGACTTTATGTTCCATCCACTGTAGCTGAGAAGTCTTGTGGGACTCTGCAGTAGGGGAGGAGCTTATATTCAACTTTTTAGTTGATTCCTTTTTAAATGTGATATTTTTGGTACCGTGACAGTTGTTATTGGCCTCGGGTAAATATATAGATAAAAGTTCAAGCCAAATTGAACTAATCTGACTAATTAAACTAAATAATATATCCAGTAAGGGTTTGCAATAAAATCAAAAAGAAAGGGACATACCACAGTAGCCTATGAACCATTAAAAAAATTGACCTGGGCTATGCTGACTAATAACACAAAGAGTTGTCTTTACTATGCATTTAAAACAGTAGTCAAGTCCACTGACGATTGGTTTTATGATTGATATCAATAATTGACACAGGATGCAACCATGATCATAATCCCTGTCATCACAGCGCACATTAACATAAACGATGGTCAACGGCGTCACCATGCAGCCTTAAACGCATGGGTTGTTGTCTCTCAATGTGGTTCCTAAAATAAACCTCTCACTCCTGTCTGGAGGTAATCAAGTAGAAAACTATCTGCCTCATAATCCTGCTTCTCCTAATGTGTTTCGTTATTTGTGACAACTGAAGTTAGGGTTAAATCTAGGGTTCATGGTCAATTCAGTAGGTGGACAAGAAGCTAGGGTTAGAATTGGGCTAGGGGCGACATTAACCTTGATCAACCCTTGAGTCAGGTCCTGACAGTAGGGAGGCCTCTGGACAACTCTATGTTGTCTTGGGGTTACGTTGAGGCATCTCTATGTTTGGTTTTTGTTTGTCCCCAATTAGAGGCAGCTGCCCTGCGTTATCTCTAATTGGGATCCTATTTAAGTTGATTAGTTTCCCACCTGCGTGTTGATCTTTGTTTTGTACAAAGTGCATATCAGTTCATGGTTGATTCCTCTCCTTTTTTGTTGTTTTGGTGAACCAATAAAGGAATGTCGATATATTACTGCTCATCGCATCGTGTCTTGCCTACAAAACATGACAGAAAGATCCACCACCACAAGACCATGCAGAGCTGGGCACCTTGGCACTGTTTTTATACTATTATAGTTATTAAATGTACTCTTACAATTTCATATACTGATTTTATTGAAGTGTCTGTGTGATGTTGTATGTGTCTGATGCACTGCTTCAGCCTTTAAAGTAAATGACTCAAGAGAATATTTAAAATTGTGACAATAAAGGGTTAAAACATAATGAATGTATATTCTGTTTGGTGGGGAAATTCTACAACACAGACACCTGTAAAGTGTTGACATGCTGCATGAATCACTTAAAGGAACAGGAGCAAATTGATGAGACTACTGACATCTATTGACTCTTACTAGTAATTTACCCTTAAATACAAGCAATGTCAAGGTTTCACCTTGTTGGGCAGAATATTGAACACTAGATAGAACTATTGTATCATTATTATACATAGAAAAACCTTGTCACTGGACTTCATAACTGTGGAGGGCAGTCTATAGGAGGAGCACAGACAAAGAAGATCTGTCATATAACTGATCAGGAGACAGAGAGAACATCTCAGTGGTTGTGGCTGAAGAGTAAGAAGCAGTGGACGAGCCACCTGGCTCACTTGGGCCTGATTAATCCATCCTTCAGAAGGTGTAGTAGACAGCACATGTAGGATAAGAAGGTACCTCACCTGAAGACCAGCCAGGAGCTGCAGAAACAGCTGTTTGTGGGTAAATATAAAGACAACCCTTTATACTCTACTTACACTTTGCTGACCTCATTTAAATGTTGAGGAGGTTCTGAGAATAAAGACACCAAACCCTCACGAAAAATAATTATCATTATTTTCATATGTAGTGACCCAGACCAAAACTGTGGAAGAGACATTTTAAGTTTGCCTGGCCCATTACCAGTCAGTAGGCTTCACGTATGTTCCTCTAAAGAGTGCAGTACCTGATTTTACCACTAGAGGACTCTGAGAGTGTCCATGTTGAGAGCAATGATGTCACATAATGTACGCATTCAGTATGTATATGATGTGATTTAGAGGCCTGACTGGAGCAGAATAGAAATAGGCATCACATTGACAGAATCTGTCTAAATGTTCAAATCAAAATAAGGACAGGTGAAACATTTGAATCATAAACTTTATCTACAGAAAACATTAACAGCATTTTTGTGTCTGTGTTTCGATGTCTAAAAGTAATGGTTTGACACAAGTTCAAACAAAAACCGGATACATTCCTGCTGTTGTGGTCCCTGATGAGGTTTTTGTACAGTGTGTGTGTAGGTTTCCAGGTGCCCATAAAGTTCATGAATGTAAACTTTCCAGTAATATACCACTTGAGATAAACCAACTGAGAGATAAGACATTGAGAGAGCTGAGTAGATCCTCTACAGAGACATCCTCATGGTTGCAGGAACTGGCGACCCGTCATTGAGTGCCACCTGTTTAGATTTGTTGCCTGTTTTCTATGTTAATTTGGCAGTAATACGTGTCACATATCAGTTTGCAAATAATGTATGAAAAACAACAACATTGAGTTAAGAAAGCAGCAGGCAAACATGGTCACTGGCCACAGATAAAATGACTTCAAATCACATTATATCTACAGTAGTTTTGAATGGACTGGGAAGATACATTTTGAACTGTAATCCAACTCAGAATTCCAAGTCAGGAACTCTGGCCTCTTTCTAAAACTCCGACCTGAAGATCGCTGACGTCATGATTCAACCTTGTTTTTTCAGAGTTCCCAGTTGTCTTGAAATCACTATAAATCCACAGAATGGCAGACTTTGATGACAAAGTTACATGACGAAATTTACCCACAAGAAGGACAGCCACGCCAACTTCTTGTTCAAGTGAGCACAGCGGTGAGTCTAAAAAGGTCTGGTATGCCAGGAAGATATGCATTACTTTCTTAGCTACAGTATACATGTGTACACTATGTTTTGTAGTAAGTTGTTAGTAGCCCATGTGCCTTACCCTTATAATTTGTACCTTTCCCCTTCATAACCTTGCCTACTGTTCTGACTTGGTGGTGCACATGTAGTCTATAGCCTGATTTAGAGAAATGTCTTCATCGAATAATGTAAGAGCTTTCATTGTCTTCTTGTATGCCCCCTTTATTTATCCTATAGTTCTGACTTGGTGTACAGGGAGAATAATGTAAGAATGGGCCATGGTCTGAATTCTGTTGCTGTACATTTCAAAAGTGCTAAACAAATTGTTATATTGACTAAGTCCGTCCTAGTTCGCTCATATTAATGTCTTAATTAAAATTACGGATTGCCTCTTATTATAGTGCAATTAATGTGTTGTTTAGTGTTGTGTTGTGTTCTGTAGTGGCTTTGCTGGCATGCATCTGAAAAATTAAAAAAAGAGTTTGCCACTGGGTTGGGGTTGGGGTTACGGCTAGAGTAGGGTTGATCCGGGGTGTGGACATGAAGCTAGGGTTAGGGTTATTGTAATGGCTAGTAAATAGGGGTTGCTGGACATACTGTATTCATTGATGTGCCTGTTGATAACTCCCTCCCCTCAATTAGTTGTTATACTGTATGTTTTTGAACAGTGTTTCTGAGCACAGTCTGTCACTTCAGCAGAGGAGATCGTCAGATCCAGACGTTTGGCCTTGTTATCATGATTTAGAGTGAACCCTGGTGTATTATCCACATACTCCTTAACCAGTAACTGTGGTGCTGATTTGGGATATTGTCGATACCGTTGAAGAGTGACATCAGAGATGTAGTTACAAGAGAGTCACTGTCCCTTTTTAGAAGCCACATCTACATCAGTAAATGGACCCACATTACATCAACATTATAAACTGTGAACAAATACTAATTATTTGATGGATAATCATGAACATGATCTCTGATAATTAGTATGCAGATGCTATCCTGTTATATGTTTTTTACCAGTAGGACTTTATTGCAGTCAGGTTTTTGTAGTGTTTCTGGGTTTCCTGTCACTGTGGACCTCAGAGCACAGTAGTAGACAGCAGAGTCTGTCACTTCAGCAGAGGAGATCTCCAGATCCACACGGGTCTTTTCCTTGTTCAGTGTAACAGATAGTCGAGAGTCTTGTGGATCCCCTCTCACTTCATATAGATTATTGGTAGTTGTTAAGAGGTAATGGAATTGGATACCTGATCCTGAGTACTGCCTGTACCGCAGCAGACTATCTGCTAATACTGTTTGGTTACAGGAGATTTTTTTTAAAAGTTCTCCTCAGGGCTGGTTTGAGTAATATCATCCTCTAAAGCAGGCCCACCAGCAATATTATTTGGCCCCCCAAAGCCCCACAAATTAATTATGAATATTGCAATATCCCAAGAATGAAATTACCATACCTAAATAATGCTAAAGTTACATTTGTATTTAATTCATGAGGAGAGAGAATGCAGGATACAGTCAATTAACAAAGCAGGCAGCGGATCATTTTGTGGTGCTGAAACGTAAAGGAGATGCACTGTGGTAGGCTAGGAGGCTTAACAGCATCTTTCACATTAAGAAAAATATATATTTTTTATTAGACCTACTTACAATTCCCTCTGACCAAAATTGTAGCATCCTACATAAAACAATAATTTCAAGGAAAAAAGGTGATGTCTGTATCTGAATGTCTGTATCCGGATAGCCTGCTCTTGCAATGACAGAACAAACAGAAAATGCTGTCAGCTTGAGACCTAAATATCCATGGATAAGCACTCAAAATAATGTTAGTATTTACTAAATACAGTCATATAGGCCACTAAGTTACTTACTCAATGGGAAAAGTTGCATTTCCCCTCGGACACGATCTTATGGATGTAGTGTGAGATAGATGTGATTTTGATGCGCAGGCAGTCCTCGATTGACTTATGTGAAATCCGGTTCCTGTCGTGAGTCTATATTGCGTTCATAGAGGAAAATTAGGACTCGCAGGTGTATATCGATCCAAACAGTGTTAACATATAAAACGCACACAAGGACTTGGCGGACTGTGAGAGGATCACGTAAGGCCACAATGAAAGTTCCATGCTTAGATTCATAATGGCGTCTGAGATTGAATTCATTGCAAATATGTCACACTGGCTTGGCATTGAGAAAAAATGGT
Source organism: Thymallus thymallus (assembly GCA_023634145.1). NCBI lineage: Eukaryota > Metazoa > Chordata > Actinopteri > Salmoniformes > Salmonidae > Thymallus > Thymallus thymallus. The sequence continues at coordinate 19,628,756 of CM042382.1, read as the reverse complement.
AAAATGAACACATATCTCTCTGTACATTCTTCCCTGAAACTTTATCCAACTTTCTTCTGATATTTTTTTAGTGACATTTTCTCTTGCTATCAAGCTAATTGTTCTTAACAAATGTTGACGTAAAAAAAAGTAGTGTAGTCTACAGTAGGCTACGTAGACCTGTTTTTCCCACCAATCCACAAACCCTGCACTAAAGAATCACCTGTGAGGGAGTAGAAAATAAGCATGAGACTAAACATGAAAACTTAGTATTTCATATTTGAAGCTGCCCAATATTTACGAAGGAGAGCTTTGTGTAGTGCTGAGTGAGGCCATCTACAGAAGATAGGGGGATATACTGTATATCTTGATAATTTAAATGGTATTGATTGGAGTGAAGAATGACTGATAATGTAGAGTGTTAAGGTGTTGTAATCCTGCGTTGGAACAGCCAGATAATAATAATAACAATAATATTGAAAACAGTTCACAACAAGGATTGTCATCCATGCTTCTGTACAGTGGTCGTACAGTGTGTCTTGGTTTCCTGTCACTGTGGGCCGCAGAGCACAGTAGTACAGAGCAATGCCTGTCACTTCTCCAGATCCACATGTTCATCCACTTTGTTAACGTTAACTGACAGTCTAGGATACGGTGGATCTGCAGTAACTATTGTCTCAGCAGATGATGAATATACTGAGATGAGGAGGAGGAATTGGGGAGAAGATGTGGGATATTGGTGATATCATAAGACACTGCCTCCACCAGATACTGTGTAGTTACAGGAAAGCTTGACACTGGCAACATGTATCACATCCTCCTCAAAACTTTTGGAGAAAATTCCATCCCCACAACTATCATGCAGAAAACTTACAAAATGTTATATTTGTCTGGTCAAAGCTTGTGTGTTGTTTTTCCAAGCTTGTCATTCTCATACTAGCTCCTCTCTAAACACAACACAAGTCAATTATCAGAAGTGAATGAATAACAGGAAGAAACATTCATTATCAAATGATTTGATTTCACAATTTTCAGAATTATGTTTTCATGCATTAACTCTCATCTGAAGTGTTACTCTGTGTGTCACTGTGTGTCACAATAGCTGACAGACATGACAATGTCACATCCACTACAAAGGTTAAATATAGTGTTTTTTCTACACTAGTGCTGCTGCTGATAGACGGCTGTACTAACCACTCTTGAAAGGAGAGAGGACATTAACAGTTGTAACCACAATCACTCTTGTAGCCTAAAATCCTCTTCAGTGTATCTAATATATAATTGTGGTTTGGAAACAGTTTTCAACAAGATAGAAGGATCAAACAAGACAAATTAACTATCTATGACTCTGGGCTTTACAGGAGTAATCAAATCAAATCAAATCAAACTTTATTTGTCACATGCACCTAATACAACAGGTGTAGACCAGTGAAATTCTTACTTACAAGCCCTTAACCAACAATGTTCAAGAAATAATAATATTAGTAACACAATAAAATAACAATAACGAGGCTATATACAGTGGGTATCGGTACCGAGGTAGTGGAAAAAGTGACTAGGCAATCAGGATAGATAATAAACAGAGTAGCAGCAGCGTATGTGAAGAGAGGGAGAGAGTATGTGTGAGTGTGTGTGGCATGTATATGTGTGTTGGAGTGTCAGTGTAGTGTGTGTGAGTGTGTGGGTAGAGTCCAGTGAGTGTGTGGGTAGAGTCCAGTGAGTGTGTGGGTAGAGTCCAGTGAGTGTGTGGGTAGAGTCCAGTGAGTGTGTGGGTAGAGTCCAGTGAGTGACTATGCATAGATAATAGACAGAGGGTGGGGGGGGTTAATGTAAATAGTAATGGCCATTTGATTCATTGTTCAGCAGTCTTATGGCTTGGGGGAATAAGCTGTTAAGAAGCCTTTTGGTCCTAGACTTGGCGCTCCGGTACCGTTTGCCGTGCGGTAGACTGGAGTCTTTAACAACTTTTTGGGCTTTCCTCTGACACCACCTGGTATATAAGTCCTGAATGGCAGGAAGCGTGGCCCCAGTGATGTACTAGGCTGCACGCACTACGCTCTGTAGTGCCTTGTGGTCGGAGGCCGAGCAGTTGTTATACCAGACAGTGAAGCAAACAGTCAGGATGCTCTCTATGGTGCAGCTGTAGAACGTTTTGAGGATCTGGGGACCCATGCCAAATTTTTTCAGTCTCCTGAGGGGCAAAAGGTGTTGTCGTGCCCTTTTCATGACTGTCTTGGTGTGTTTGAACCATGATAGTTTGTCGGTGATGTGGACACCAAGGAACTTGAAACTCTCGACCCGCTCCACTACAACCCTGTTGATGTTAATGGGGGCCTGTTCGGCCTGCCTTTTCCTGTAGTCCATGATCAGCTCCTTTGTCTTGCTCACATTGAGGGAGAGGTTGTTATCCTGGCACCACACTGCCAGGTCTCTGACCTCCTCTCTATAGGCTGTCTCATCGTTGTCGGTGATCAGGTCTACCACTGTTGTGTCGTCAGCAAACTTAATGATGGTGTTGTAGTTGTGCTTGGCCACGCAGTCGTGGATGAACAGGGAGTACAGGAGGGGACTAAGCACGCACCCCTGAGGGTCCCCAGTGTTGAGGATCAGCGTGGCAGATGTGTTGTTACCTACCCTTACCACTTGGGGGCAGCACATCAGGAAGTCCAGGATCCAGTTGCAGAGGCAGGTGTTTAGTCCCAGGATTCTTAGCTTAGTGATGAGATTTCAGGGCACTATGGTGTTGAACATTGAGCTGTAGTCAAGGAAATAGCATTCACTCATATCCATAAGCTCTGTTCGGCTATACGAGACAGTGGCAGAAACAATATGTACAAAATAAGTTACAAATAACACAAAAAAACACACATAATAGCACAATTGGTTAGGCGCTTGTAAAACGGCTGCCTTAACCTCCGGCGCCATTTTTACTTAGTATGTAGTATGCGTATTGGGTATGTAGTATGTGTATTGGTCATTGAATTGATTGAGTTAGTATGCCAAAAGTTCCCAGGTGTTGTACTGCATTCACCAAATACAAAGTATAAACGCAGTGGACTCTATTTCCATACTTTTAGGGCCCATAATGCAAATCTTCAGTAAATGGGCTTCACAACATTTTCAGATTTGAAGAAAATGTTGCAAAATATGCAGCCAAAATCTGACGAGAGCGGATACAAATTCATTTCTTTAACTAATTGTTTAGGGATGTAATAAAGTAATGACTTTTCAACTAAGTTACGCTTAGCTTTAGTAATACTAAGGGCCGGTTTCACAGACAAGGCTTAAGCCTAGTTCCAGACTAAAATGCCAGTTTGAGCTGTCTTGGTTGATCCCTAAATAGAGGCAGCTGTCTTGAGTTTCTCTAATTGGGGATTCTATTTATGTTCATCCACCTGAGTTGTGGATCATTGTGCGTTGTCTACTCTGTAAGTACTCGTCGTCAGTTCACGGTATTGCGTTTGATGTTTTTCCTTTTTGAGTTAAATAAACTATGTTTGTACGTACCTCTAGAGACCCATGCTGCAGCTGTGGAACTCTCGGTCTGGCATGCTAATTCTCAACTCATTCCTTTTATGCCCTCGGGTTAAAAGGGCATCCCATCACTCACAACTGAAATAACATTTCTATCTTTACGTCAACATTGTCTTCACTCGGGAATTCTCATACAAAATACAAAGGAAATACAGTATGAAAGTGCTCCAAATTACAATATTTTCGTTATAAAAAGTTAATATACATTTTAATGACAATACAAAACAGACGTTCATTTTCATAGGCCAACTGTCCTCATTGTCCACATTTCGGATAATGTCAATAATCTTCCAATGTCCCATTTTTTTTACAAAAAAGAAATGGCGGCAAGAGTCCCTTAAACAAAGGACTGTTTCTATCTTGCATAGTAGAGAGCAAAATGAGCAGGTCCATCTTGAGAGCAATGATGTCATACAATCCATGCATCTTGTATTTTTATGATGTGCTTAAGAGGACTGACTGTAGCAGAATAGGAATACACATCAAATTGAAGGAATTTTCCTGTCAATGTTGACCTCACAGCACAGTATACAGTCGTGGCCAAACGTTTTGAGAATGACACAAGTATTGGTCTCCACAAAGTTAGCTGCCTCTATGTTGATGATGGCAATTTGCATATACTCCAGAATGTCATGAAGAGTGTTCAGATGAATTGCAATTAATTGCAAAGTCCCTCTTTGCCATGAAAATGAACTTAATCCCCCACAAAAATGCACCTAAATCAACCATTTATCGAATCATCAAGAACTTCAAGGAGAGAGGTTAAATTGTTGTGAAGAAGGCGTCAGGGCGCACAAGAAAGTCCAGCAAGCGCAAGGACTGTCTCCTAATGTTAATTCAGCTGCGGGATCGGGGCACCACCAGTGCAGAGCTTGCTCAGGAATGGCAGCAGGCAGGTGTGAGTGCATCTGCACGCACAGTGAGGCGAAGACTTTTGGAGGATGGCCTGGTGTCAAGAAGGGCAGCAAAGACGCCACTTCTCTCCAGTAAAAACATCAGGGACAGACTGATATTCTGCAAAAGGTACAGGGATTGTACTGCTGACGACTGGGGTAGAGTAATTTTCTCTGATGAATCCCCTTTCCGATTGTTTGGGCCATCCGGAAAACACCTTGTCCGGAGAAGACAAGGTGAGCGCTACCATCAGTCCTGTGTCATGCCAACAGTAAAGCATCCTCAGACCATTCATGTGTGGGGTTGCTTCTCATTCAAGGGAGTGGGCTCACTCACAATTTTGCCTAAGAACACAGCCATGAATAAAGAATGGTACCAACACATCCTCCGACAGCAACTTCTCCCAACCATCCTAGAACAGTTTGGTGACGACCAATGCCTGGCTCGGGGAACAAAACATCTACATTTTGGGTCCAGGGCCAGGAAACTCCTCAGACCTTAACCCCATTGAGAACTTGTGGTTGATCCTCAAGAGGCGGGTGGACAAACAAAAACCCACAACTTCTGACAAACTCCAATTATTGATTATGCAAGAATGGCCTGCCTTCAGTCAGGATGTGGCACAGAAGTTAATTGACAGCACGCCAGGCTGGATTGCAGAGGTCTTGAAAAAGAAGGGTCAACTCTGCAAATATTGACTCTTTGCATAAACTGAATGTCATTGTCAATGAAAGCCTTTGACACTTATGGAATACTTGTAATTATACTTCAGTGTACCATAGTAACTACTGACATAAAGATCTAAGAACACTGAAGCAGCAAACTTTGTGGGACCAATACAGAGTGTGTCACTTCATCAGAGATCTCCAGATCTACACATTTTTTCTCTTCATTCAGTTTTGCAGATATTCAAGTGTTCAAAGGATATGCTTTCTTTATAAACTCTGAACCTGAGATGTACAGGAGGAACTCTGGTGTTTGTGCTGTGTCTTGGTGATACCAATAGAATTAATCTCCATCAGGGGTTCCTTCTAAACAGTACTCTTTGTTGAGTGGAGTGAGATCCTCACAATTGACACCTGCATAGCGAATGGTTTTAAAACACATAAATTAATTGTTCATAAAAATGTATTTGAAGTTATGGCAATGCTTTGTATTGATTTGAATTGTACTGCATTGTATAAATATGGCCAGGAACAACACTGAATACAGCAGCTGAAACTGAAATAAAGATCTAAGTAGAACGTTTCCTCCTGTTTTTATGTTTCTATACTGCTGTTCAGACCCTCTACTATAAGTCCCTCCCCTTAACATACAGTAGGTATGTTACTTATATATGTCATACAAGATGTCTGTTTCCTCCCATATTTCTTGATGTCACTGTGGGCGTCATGGCACAGTAGTACAGAGCAGAGTCTGTCACTTCAACAGAGGAGATCTCCAGATTCACACGGTCGGTATGAACCTGAGATGACAGGCGGGGAGGGACAGGTTTCTGGACATATCCTGATTTAGTGATAAGAATCAGGAACTGTGGCTTAGACCTGGGATACTGACGATACCACTGTAGATTGTCTACAGAGCCAGTGTAGCTGCAGGATAGTGTGATGGTATCACCCTCCACACCACCAACCATAGACCTAGTGGGATTAATGTTGTCTTCAAAACTGACACCTGTCAGAAAAGGAAAAACATGTTGCTGTTTTTGATAACTATCCAATATATTTTGGAGTTGGAATTAAAATGATGAAATTGAATACAGCACTCACCAACAAGGACTGAGAGGAGGAGAAATTATGAAAGCAGCAACATAGCTGATACATACAGTATACAAAAGACTTTGACACAAAACAGGCAGAGTTGAATATCTCTCTCTGCAGCAATATTTTATTTGTCAAAAAATATGTAGAAAAAACAAGTGTACTGATGAATGTCAAACATAATAAAATACAACAATAACAAGACGTCTCAAATGAAATACAAATTGAGCAGAAGTAACAGAAGACTTCTTGTTGCTGCTTGATGCCACTGTCACATCCTCAAAATGCAGGGCTGCACTGGAATATGATTACCTTAGTCTCCTTCTATTGGATATTGTATTAAACTGTGTTATTTATTTAAATTTATTTTCTCTATTTTAGGGCAAAAAAGTTGCTTGATGCAAAATCTGTAAGATTTTCATTTTATTCAACATGAGGTGTTCATTTATTGACAGTTTATTATGTTTTCCTCTTTAAAACTGTAGTTCAGGAACACAATCAGAGCCTTAATGATTTTCTGTCACGTTCATTGTTAATTTTCAGTGTATGTATGTTTTGTCTATACGAGGTAATGATACAATTCAAAACAAATAGAGTGGATGTCTAAGGGATGTTAGTTTTTTTTGCTTCAGGTTTTTGTACAGTGTCTCTGGGTTTCCTGTCACAGTGGGCCTCAGAGCACAGTAGTACACAGCAGAGTCAGACAGCTGCAACCTCTGGATCGTCAAGGGGACTGATTGTGTCTTGGCATTCAGACTTGCATTGAATCTCTCCTTGAACCCTGCAGCATTGTCTCCAGGTCCAAAAGGATAACGGGTCAGCATACGTTTAGGGAAGTCATTTACTTCTTGTTTGTACCAATATAGATATGCATCAATATTAGTACCAGTGGTGTTATATTGACAACTCAGAGATACCAGTCCTCCTTCTGTAGCAATAACACCTCCTGGTTGCTGTTGAACATGGTCTCCTGTACACTCTGGGGAAAAAAGAAAGACAGAGTGATAATTTGAAAGACATTAAACTATAGTTAAAATTAAAGATAAAGAGAAAAGTTTCCATCATACCGAAGAACAATGCAGCAAGAACCAGCCAGATGATCAGACAGAGTACCATGGTTATGCAGAACACAGAGAGGGACTGTGAGTTACAGTAAGAGGTAGAGATCCTCTCTCTCTCTTCCATGTCCATCTCAGCCTGTATATCACCATCAACTGACAGACATGAAGGAGGAGCCTGTTCAGAGAGAGGTATGATTGAATGGAAATGTATGGGTCAATTTTACCTTGTCAATATTATATTAGCACTCAGAGTCAGACAGCTGCACCATCTGAATTGTCAAGGGGACTGATTTTGCTGTGACATTCAGACGGGCATCAAATCTCACCTTGAACTCAGTAGCACTTTTGCCAACTCCAAACATATCCCTTCTTAGCATGAACATGGGGTTTACATTTGCTTGTTGTTTGTATCAGAAGAGATTTGGAGATTGATCAGTTGTAACTAATAGACATGTGAGTTTTTTGTTGGTTGTCCTTCTACAACCATTACATCTTCTGTTGGCTTTGTTACACTCTCTCTGCTCTGCACCCTGAAAAGAAAGAGAAATATATCTTCACAACATTTAATAATAATAATAATAAATATATATAAAATGAACAAAAGCACAGAAAGAGACAGATGGAAAGAGTGATGTTATACCAAAGCAGCATGCAGCCAGAACTTGCAGGATCAGCCAGTTTGTCATGACTAGTCAGTCAGTTTGAAGTGTAAAAGGTAAGGAGCAGAACAATGCTGATCTATCTTTCACAGAGCTTTGACTTCCTCTGTCCTACTGTTGATGCTTCATGTTGTTCTGTATTACATACATTAGTAGACCATGGGGAGGTGTCTGTCTGTATGGCATCCTCTCATTCAGGGGTGTGTGTGCTTTGTTAGGTTGCCCCCTTCAGGTTGACTTTCATACTACACCACCAAACTGTGTGAATTGTGAATAGGCCCAACAATAAATAATAATAATAACCCAACCGATATCAACATGTCTAAGTGGAATTGAAGACTACTGATTAAAGAGTAAAAAAAACATCTTTCTCACAGTTCATTGAATATGAAGACAGAGAAACACTAGACCACCTGGTGATTTCTCACAGCACAGGTGTGACCACACTTCTCTGATCTCAACCTCTGACATTATTACATCAAATTGTGGTTTTATTTTACATTTTTAACCCTGCTTCATCCAAGCATTTTTGGTCTGCATGTTTTTGTACAGCGTCTTATACACTTTGTATCACTGTGTAAAAACCCTGAGAGCACAGTAGTAGAGAGCTGTGTCTGTCAGGGTTAGACTTGTTATAATCAGTTCAGTTGATTTACGAGACGTGGTGGATTTATATCTCTTATCAGGGATATATTCATCAGAGCTCCATGATCTGGCACCTTTATACAGTAGAAACTGAGGAGCCTGGTTAGAATAATGTCGGTACCAGTAAAGGTAAATATATTCACTGCTTGTTTCATATGAACAGGTCAGAGTCACTGATGATCCCTCAGTGGGGCTGTACTCCTCCTTGTCAGGATAAATACTATCTCCAGATACCATTCCTGCAGAGGAAATATACATAATAAAGTTGATTGAAAACACATGCTTATTTTTCACATTTAAATGACTTTACTTCATCAATAGATGTTTTACTACCAATACCATAATAATAATCTGATTATCAAGATAAAAGGAGTTAAAATGTTTATGTATTGTTTACCTGTAGTCATAATCAGAATGATCAAAACACTGATTGATTTCTCCATCTTCAGAATGATGTTTTCATAAATTCACTCTCCTCTGAAATGTTTCTTCTGTGTGTCACTGTGTGAGGTGTACAACCCTGCTAACGCCACACCCACCACAGAAGTAAGGCTTGCATGTTTTCTACACTAGTTCCAAGGCTACACTCGTTTCTGTAGGGGGCTGTATATCCTGTTGTCACAGTGGGATTTACCACTAGAGGACCAAACCACTGAGCAGTTCCTTATTGAGGCCAATAATGTCACATAATGTATGCATACTATATGATGTGGTTAAAAGGCCTGACTGGAGCAGAATAGGAATAAACATCAAATTGATAGAATCTGTCAAAGCTCAAATGAAATTAAGGATAGGTGAAACATACAAGTCATAAAATGTATTTTCAGGAGACAATAACACCATTTATTAGTGATGTGATCCCCATAGAGAACGTCACTATCGGTGGTTTCCGGACCATCAGAGCGGACAGGGATAGCGTTTCTTCTGGTAAGGGTAAGGGAGGTGGGCTGGCTTTATTAGTTAACAACAGATGGTGTAATCCGAAACATATTACTCTTAAGGAACAGTTTTGTATCCAGGACATTTAGCTGTTAGACGTCATCCACTCTGTTATCGCGAGGCTAAAGACAGCGCATCCCAGTGCTTTCTTTGCCATTTCGGGGGATTTTAACCATGCATCTCCCTCTTCAACGCTGCCCACATTCAAACAGTTCGTGAAGTGCCCCACTCTACAGGCCTATGGTCCAACAGCAGCCTGCGACCACCAGGACCATTAGGAGATGGTTCCCGGAGGCGAATGAGGTCCTACAGGACTGCTTTGAAACAACAGACTGAGATGTGCTCTGTGAATCTCATGGGGAGGACATTGATGGACTTACAGACAGCATAATGGACTATTTCAGTTTTTGTGTAGACAACATCGTACCCACCAGGAAGGTACGCTGTTTACCAAATAATAAACCCTGGGTCACCAGCTACCTGAAGAGAAGAATGAGAAGAAGAGGGCCTTCAAGGAGGGGGACAGGGACAAAGGAAGGTACGCTGTTTTCCAAATAATAAACCCTGGGTCACCAGCGACCTGAAGAGAAGAATGAGAAGAAGAGGGCCTTCAAGGAGGGGGACAGGGACAAATTGAAATGAGTCCAGAGGGAGCTGAAGTTGCGGATTGCTGAGGGGAAGAGAGGGTATAAGGAGACGATGGAGGACAAGCTGAGGCAGAATCAGGTGAGAGAGGTGTGGAAGGGTATGAGAAATATCACTGGCTTCAAAAAGTCAAAGAGTGGGCAGATGGAGGGGACGCAGGACAGAGCCAAGGAGCTGAACCAGTTTTTTAACAGGTTCGATACTGGCACTGTCCACCCCCCCTCCAGCTCCCCAACCCACACACCCTCACGGCTGTCCAACCCCCACTTTGCTCACAACACCTCTGTTGAGACAATCAGCGACCCCACCTCCGTCCCTGCTCCCTTTGGACTGATCCTCAACACCCCCCTTCCCCCCACCTCCCCACCTGGGCTGGCTTTCACCACCAACCAAGTGAAGAGAGAGCTGGAGAGACTACATCAGTGGAAAGCGGTGGGCCCTGATGGCATCAGCCCAAGGGTGCCTAGGGTCTGTGCTGACCAATTTGTGCGACTACAGAGCTGTGTGTCAGAACGGGCAGTGAGCTAGTGACCCAGATCAAAAGCGCCATTTTATATTTGTCAGGCCCATTACCAGTCAGTTGTCTTCAGCTATGTGCCTCTAAAGAGTGCAGTACATGGATTTACCACCAAAGGACCAAACCAGGACCAAACCAGGTACAGTTGAAGTCCCTGTCTTAGGTCAGTTAGGATCACAACATTATTTTAAGAATGTGAAATGTCAGAATAATAGTAGAGAGAATTGTTTATTTCAGCTTTTATTTCTTTCATCACATTCCCAGTGGGTCAGAAGTTTACATACAGTCAATTAGTATTTGGTAGCATTGCCTTTTAAATGTTTAACTTGGGTCAAACGTTTTAGGTAGCCTTCCACAAGATTCCCACGATAAATTGGGTGAATTTTGGCCCATTCCTCCTGACAGAACTGGTTTAACTGAGTCAGGTTTGTAGGCCTCCTTGCTCGCTCACGCTTTTTCAGTTCTGCCCACAATGTTTCTATAAGATTGAGTTCAGGGCTTTGTGATGGCCACTCCAATACCTTGACTTTGTTATCTTTAAGCCATTTTGACACAACTTGGGAAGTATGCTTGGGGTCATTGTCCATTTGGAAGACCTATTTGCGACCACGCTTTAACTTCCTGACTGATGTCTTGAGATGTTGCTTCAATATATCCACATAATTTTCCTTCCTCAAGATGTCATCTATTTTGTGAAGTGCACCAGTCCCTCCAGCAGCAAAGCACCCCCAAAACATGAGGCTGCCACCCCCGTGCTTCACGGTTGGGATGGTGTTCTTCGGTTTGCATGCCTGCTCCTTTTTCCTCCAAACATAAGAATGGTCATTCTCCCCCCAAAAAATATATGCATGGCGGCAAAAGAACACAGCGTTCCAAGAAAAACACTTGCTACCCACAGTAAAATTTGGTGGGGGTTCCATCATGCTGTGGGGCTGTGTGGCCAGTGCCGGTACTGGGAATCTTGTTAAAGTTGAGGGTCGCATGGATTCCACTCAATATCAGCAGATTCTTGGGAATAATGTTGAAGAATCAGTCACAAAGTTGAAGTTACGCCAGGGCTGGATATTTCAACAAGACAACGACCCAAAACACTGCTCAAAATCTACCCGGGCATTTATGCAGAGGAACAAGTACAATGTTCTGGAATGGCCATACCAGTCCCCAGACCTGAATATCATTGAGAATCTGTGGGATGATTTGAAGCGGGCTGTCCATGCTGGGCAACCATCAAACCTAACTGAACTGGAGATGTTTTGTAAGGAGGAATGGTCCAAAATACCTTCATCCAGAATCCAGACACTCATTAGAGGCTATAGGAAGCGTCTAGAGGTTGTTATTTTAGCAAAAGGAGGCTCCACTAAATATTGATGTGATTTTTCTGTTGGGGTGCCCAAATTTATGCACCTGTCTAATTTCGTTTTGATGCATATTGCACATTTTCTGTTAATCCAATAAACCTAATTTCACTACTGAAATATTACTGTCTCCATCAGTTATTTGATAGATCAAAAGGAAATTGCTAATCCAAACACCCAATTATTTATAAATGGAAATCAAGGAAATTGTCAGGGGTGCCCAAACTTTTGCATACGACTGTAATTGTTCATGAAAATGTATTTGAAATTGAAAATATGGCAATGCATTGTATTGAGTTTAATTGTACTGTATTGTATTGTATTTTATATTTTATTATTGTTAATTGAAAAACAAATATTTCATTAGTTTTAGTTTTTTACACTTAGGGGATTTTTTTGTTCAGGTTTTTGTACAGTGTGTGAAGGTTTCCTCACTGTGGGCTGAAGGGAACAGTAGTACAGATCAGAGTCTGTCACTTCAGCAGAGTAGATCTCCAGATCCACATGAGTTCTCTCTTTATTCAGTTAAACAGACTGTCAAGTGTCTTCATGTTTAGCTTTCACTACAGAGGGGTTTGATGACACTCCAGTGAGGAGGAGGAAGATGGGAGATGATCCAGGAGATTACTAGAAGAGGAGTAGATACAGGACAGCTGTATGACATCACCCTCCAACCCAAACACATTATCTGTTGTTGGAGTAATGTCATTCCCATGACTGCCACCTGGAAAACAATTATGCAAACAGGAATTATTATCAGGAAATTATGATAAAGTTCAACTCATTATTCAGTCAAGTGTATTAAGAATTGACAAAAGATTATCCAGTCTCAAGTAACTACATTGGATATGTGATTGATTTGTACCTTATGTCTTATGTTATGTTGTACACTTATTTTTATTAAGCTGCTTTTGAGCGCTACAGATTGAGTCTCGCCCTGAATCACGCTCAGAAATAGAAATGTAAGTGATATTTATTCAAGTAAACTCATCCGACAAGACCTGAGGATCAATGCTGAATATAAAAGGCACATACAGTAAATTCTATCAATTACAAGCTAGAAAAGCTCCCTAATACATCATTTCTTAAAGACCCAGTGCAGTCAATTGTGATTTTCCTGTGTTTTGTATACCTTTCCACACTGAGGTTGGAGTAATACTGTGAAATTATGATGCTCTTGTTGTGTAAAAGACTGCCTGAAATTTCAGCCTATTTTGGGATAGAGTTTTGGCCTTCCATGGTGACATCACCATGCAGTAAATTAGTGCAAATATTGAAATGTATCCTATTAACAAGATGGTAAGTATTATTTAACCCAGTGAAAAGAGTGAATGTTATGACAGAATGACTCCCCTGGATTCTCACTGTCAGCTATGAAAGGCATTTTCTTTCCTCTTCCTCTATTATGTAACACCTTCCCTTAACTTAAAACACAGCACACAACACAAAGTACTGTACACACACACCCACGTTCACACAGTGTTTTTGTAAGTAGCCTGTAGATCCTGTTTAGGAATATTTTTGTTGTTATCTTGTACACTTCTTTTCATAAAGCTGCTTTTGAGTGTTCAGAGATAAAATACTTTAGTTCTTCTGACTGTCATGGAAGTGACTAGAGTCTTCAGAGGTGTAAGGATAATATGGAATATGAAAATTGGGTATTTAATGTAGTGGTACTCCATTCATGTTATACTTCAGTATGAAGAAAATAGTCAAACATGTATAATTGATCTGGACATCAAGTTAAGGTTAGGGTTAGGATTATGGCTAGTATATAGGGGTTTAGTGTTGAGAACATATTAATTCTTCTGCCTGTTGATAACTTTCTCCCCGTAATCAGATGTTCTAGGTTTTTGTACAGTGTCTCTGGGTTTCCTGTCACAGTGGGCTTCAGAGCTCAGTAGTACACAGCAGAGTCAGACAGCTGCAACCTCTGGATCGTCAAGGGGACTGATTGTGTCTTGGCATTCAGACTTGCATTGAATCTCTCCTTGAACCCTGCAGCATTGTCTCCAGGTCCAAAAGGATAACGGGTCAGCATACGTTTAGGGAAGTCATTTGCTTCTTGTTTGTACCAATATAGATATACATTATTATTAGCACTGGTGGTGTTATATTGACAACTCAGAGTTACCAGTCCTACTTCTGTAGCAATCACACCTCCTGGATGCTGTTTCACATTGTCTCCTGTACATTCTGTGGAAAAATAAAAAATACCATTTAAAAGATTATAAAAGTTTGAAAAAATGAAATAAAAATGTATTAAGAATAACAAAAACATATGAGATGAGAAATTTGAGAAAATGTTCCATCATACCGAAGCACAATACAGCAAGAACCAGCCAGATGATCAGACAGAGTACCATGGTTATGCAGAACACATAGAGTGACTGTGAGTTACAGTAAGAGGTAGAGATCCTCTCTCTCTCTTCCATGTCCATCTCAGCCTGTATATCACCATCAACTGACAGACATGAAGGAGGAGCTTGTTGTAAAGAAATGTATGTGTCAATATTACCTCATCAATTTTAAATATTAGCACTATTATGAGTACATTAGACAAAGTGAAAAGCCTACATCTAGCTCACATTAAATGGAATGTAGCCTCAAGGAATTGCCAATGACATAAATGTTCCATGAAGTGAGTATGATAAACTATTTAAAAGTATATTTGAAAAGCTACAGATATTGTATTATAAGTCGGTACAAACATTCATGTTTCCTATAGTATCTAATTCAGATCTACTACTGTATAATAAAGTACATTGAGCTTACATTGTCTGTTTTGGTCGTAACTTTTTATTTGTACTTTGTGTTTCTTTTGTCACATGTGAAACCTATAGTTTGTGTAAGGGGGCTGTATATCCTGTTGTCACAGTGGGCCTCAGAGCACAGTAGTACACAGCAGAGTCAGACAGCTGCAACCTCTGGATCGTCAAGGGGACTGATTTGGAGTTGGCATCTAGATCGGCATGAAATCTCTCCTTGAACTCAGTAGCATTGTCCCCAGTTCCAAATTTGTGCCGCATAAGCATATACTTGGGGTAGTCGTTTGCTCCCTGTTTGTACCAGAATAGATATGGACTTGCATAGTCTGTTTCATAATGACAGGCAAGTGTTATTTGTCCTCCTTCGGTAGCCATCTCAACTCCTTTTGGCTGTGACACACTGTCTCCTCTGCATTCTGGAGAGAAATTAAACAATACGTTGAAAAAATTTGATTTATACCCATTAATTCATTGGAAGCATATAAAGTGATTAACTTTCTCTATTTTCCATGACAACAGAAAGGGATCATTTATGCAATGTCAGTAAGCAAATAAATAAATGAATAGTTATGAATCATACCACAACAAAATGCAGCAAGAATCAGAATATTCTTCAGCCAAGATTCCATGTCTACTGTGAGATGGGTAGGTGAGGAGAGAGCAAACACTCTCGTATGTCTCTATGAATGTTTAATCTCTGTTTTATAGGGAGTATTGAGGAGGAGCTTACACTAGGCTCTCTATGTTTGGTTTTTGTTTGTCCACAGTTAGAGGCAGCTGCCCTGCGTTGTCTCTAATTGGGATCCTATTTAAGTTGATTAGTTTCCCACCTGCGTGTGGATCTTTGTTTTGTACAAAGTGCATATCAGTTTGTGGTTGATTCCTCTCATTTCTTGTCGATATATTACTGCTCATCGTCTCGTGTCTTGCCTACAAAACATGACAGAAAGATCCACCACCACAGGACCACGCAGAGCTGGGCACCTTGGCAACGTTTTCATGCTAATAGAGTTATTAAATGCACTCTTAGAATTAAATACATTTCATGTGTTGATTTTATTGAAGTGTCTGTGTGATGTTGTATGTGTCTGATGCACTTATACAACACAGACACCTGTAAAGTGTTGACATGCTTCATGAATCACTTAAAGGAATAGGATCAAATTGATGAGACTCTACTGACATCTGTTGACTCTCACTGGTAATTTACCCTTAAAAATACAAGCAATGTCAAGGTTTCACCTTGTTGGGCAGAAGGTTGTCACTAGATAGAACTATTGTATCATTATTATACATATAAAAACCTTGTCACTGGACTTCATAACTGTGGAGGGCAGTCTATAGGAGGAGCACAGACAAAGAAGATCTGTCATATAACTGATCAGGAGACAGAGAGAACATCTCAGTGGTTGTGGCTGAAGAGTGAGAAGCAGTGGACGAGCCACCTGGCTCACTTGGGCCTGATTAATCCATCATTCAGAAGGTGTAGTGGACAGCACATGTAGGATAAGAAGGTACCTCACCTGAAGATCAGCCAGGAGCTGCTTTCTCGTAGCTCCTCCCTTTCTTATTGGTTCTTCCCAAGTAAATGTGTATGGGTTTCCTGTCACTGTGGTCTTCATGGCACGTTAGTACAGAGGAGAGTCTGTCACTTCAGCAGAGGAGATCTTCAGATCCACACGTTTGTCCACTTTGTCAATGGAAACTGTCAGAGGAGGATGTGTGGGAGTAGCTGTGAGAATTGATCCCTCTGGTGTGATGTACAGGAGGATTTCTGGTTTGGATCAGGGATTTTGGTGATACCACTGTAGATTGTAGACAGTAGCATCATGTTTGCAGGAGAGATTCCCTCCTGAACAAGCACTTTAGTAGTCGCAGGGTTTATTTAAATTGACTGTAAAAACTGACGATTAACAAATGTTCCGTAACTGTTATAAATATTCAATTACACTGAGCAAAATCATAAACACAACATGCAATACTTTCATTTATTTTACTGAGTTACAGTTAATATGAGGGAATCAGTCAATTGAAATGAATTCATTAGACCCTAATCTATGGATTTCATATGACTGGAATGCTGATATGCATCTGTTGGTCACAGATACCTTAAAAATAATTGACCTCACAACGGGCATCAGGATTCCGTCACAGTATTTTTGTGAATTCAAATTGCCTTCAATAAAATGCAATTGTGTTCGTTGAAAATAGCTTATGCCTACTCATACCTTAACCCCACCGCCACCATGGGGCACTCTTTTCACAACGTTGACATCAGCAAATCACTCGCCCACACAACGTCATACACGTGGTCTGTGGTTGTGAGGCCTGTTGGACGTACTGCCAAATTCTCTAAAATTACGTTGGAGGCGGCTTATGGTAGAGAAATGAACATTCAATTCTCTGTCAACAGCTCTGGTGGACATACCTGCGGTCAGAATGCAAATTGCACACTGGCATTGTGTTGTGTGACAAAAGTGCACATTTTAGAGTGGCCTTTTTTTGTCACCAGCACAAGGTGCACCTGTGTAATGATTATGCTGTTTAATCAGCTTCTTGATACCACACCTGTCAGGTGGATGGATTATCTTGGCAAAAGAGAAATGCTCACTTACAGCAATGTAAACAAATTTGTGCCATGGAAAAATCAGGGGATTAGTTTTTTTCAGGTCATGAAACATGGGACCAACACTTTACATGTTGCGTTTATATATTTTTTTCATTGTAACATCTACGATATTATTGTACTACGATACATTTTGTTGATTAATATTTGTTCTTCATTCACAGTATGGTTAAATTCACAGATGAGAGAAAGGATTTCAATCCATTCAATAACTGACCTAAAAAGAACATATGAGAAGAGCAGGATATACTGAGGAGCTGATCCAGGGTCCTGGAGATACCATTGAAGAGACACTGCAGATGAGTAGGTGCATGAAAGTGTAATATTGCTACCTACTGGAGCATACAACTCCTCTCTGATTGGCTCAATGGTCTGACAATTACTGTCACCTGCAAGAGATGCAAAATATAGTATTCTTCTATTATTACTCTGTTATAGATCTATTTTCAACATACCAACACATTTGATTAAAAATAACACAAATTTACAGATTATAGATGACTTACATGCAAGTACTAAAAGCAAAATAAATATGGGGATTGACATTGTGGCTGAAACTGGAAGTTAAAATGATAACACACAGCACAACAAGATTTGTGTATACTAAAAAAACATCCTCCTCCTTCTAGTTTTGAATGAACCATCTCTTTTCAAACCTTTGATGCCCCGCCCCAAAATACAGAGAGTTGTCAGATGAGCAGAAATAACAGCAGACTTCTTGCTGCTGCTTGATACCACTGTCACATCCTCAAAATGCAGGGCTGCACTGGAATATGATTACCTTTGTCTCCCTCTATTGGATATTGTAGAAAACTGTGTTATTTATCTCCATTTATTTTCTTGATTTCAGGTTTGATTTCAGATTTGGCAAAAGAACCTGACCTGTCTACTGTGATGTCATAGGGGAAAACATTGCTTGAAGGGCAGATCTGTAAGTGTCACGAGAGGGTGCATAAGGAGACCAAAACGCAGCGCAGGGATAGTAGTTCGACATTTTAATATTACTAGACGTAATAGACGAAGCACACTTACTGTCACCGTGACTGCGAAATAATTACGACATATAACGATAACGACCCACAACCCAGTGTGAAACATACCAACCTATGTAGGATCCCTAATTAGAGATGATGCGCTACAGCTGCCTCTAATTAGGGATCCCATACAAACCACCACCAGAAACAGAAAGAATAGAACTGTCAGACTCTGACCATGGATACCTAGAGAAGCAAATAGGCTTCTCTATGGCCAGAGCCTGACAGTAAGATAATTAATCTATTCAACATGATGCATTCATTCATTCACAGTTTATTTTGTTTTCCTATTTATATCTATAATCTACAGTATACTGTGTATCTGCAATACATTCAGATAACCTTAATGAGTTTCTGTCACTTTTTCATTCAACATTTGATCAACATTTTGTTATTGTTCATTGAAAATAATGAATTGTTAATCTTCCCCAAAACAGGAAACACCAACAATAAGTGTCTTTATAGGGGGTTGGGCCAACACGAGCAAGAACAACTCAATGCACCTTGGAATAGATTCTACAAGTGTCTGGAACTATGTTGGAGGGATTCGACTCCATTCTTACACAAGAAATTCCATAATTTGGTTTTGTTGATGGAAAACTCTGTCTCAGGCGCCGATCGAGAACAAAGTACTGTACACTCGTACCCACGTGCACACACACTATGTTTTTGTAAGGGGGCTGTATATCCTGTTGTCACTGTGGGCCTCAGAGCACAGTAGTACACAGCAGAGTCAGACAGCTGTATCCTCTGGATCGTCAAGGGGACTGATTTGGAGTTGGCATCTAGATGGGCATGAAATCTCTCCTTGAACTCAGTAGCATCGTCCCCAGTTCCAAAACTGAACCGCATAAGCATATACTTGGGGTAGTCGTTTGCTCCCTGTTTGTACCAGAATAGATATAGTTTTGGATCGGCTGTTTCATAATGACAGGCAAGTGTTATTTGTCCTCCTTCTGTAGCCATCTCAACTCCTTTTGGCTGTGACACACTGTCTCCTCTGGATTCTGGAGAGAAATTAAACAATACGTTGAAAAAATGTAATTCATACCCATTAAATCATTGTTAGGATATAGAGTGTGCAACTTTCTCTATTTTACATGACAACAGAAATGAATAATTTATGCAACGTCAGTAAGCAAACAAATGAATTAATAGTTATGAATCATACCACAACAAAATGCAGCAAGAATCAGAATATTCTTCAGCCAAGATTCCATGTCTACTGTGAGATGGGTAGGTGAGGAGAGAGCAAACACACTCGTATGTCTCTATGAATGTTTAATCTCTGTATTATAGGAAGTATTGAGGAGGAGCTTACACTAGGCTCTCGAAGAGTCTTATATCACACTATCAAATAGTTTTTGTAAGGGGGCTGTATATCCTGTTGTCACAGTGGGCCTCAGAGCACAGTAGTACACAGCAGGTTAATTCTAGGGTTATGGTCAATTCAGTAGGTAGACAAGAAGCTAGGGTTAGAATTGGTCTAGAGCCGACCTTAACTTTGATCAACCCTTGGCTCTGTTTTTAAACTAATATAGTTATTCCAGTTTTTCTCAGTCACTTTGGTACATTTCTCGAATCATTCTTAACATTTGCAAACCAGTAAGTCGATTTCTCAAAACAATTATTACAAACAGAACAACACAATGGATGACCTGCAAAAGCCTGTAACTTGCTCAAAATCTCTAGTCCATTCCTCAAAAATAAATCTTTAAGTCAATGAACATGTCAGTGCCATCAGAATGTCAAGGCCTTGTGTCGTTGTTCACAAAGAAGATGCTTAGTTTTGTCAAAAAGCTTAGTCGTGTTGTCAATATATAACTGTACTCATTAGGTATTTTCTGATGTACGACAATGTATGACAATGATTGAAAATGCATAAGGCTGCACTTTTTCTGTATGGAATTTATACATTTCAACAGTACAAAGTCACACATTCCTTTATGTGAGATTAGGATTGCAAGAGATTGGACAGGATTCACATTTATGCTTTTATTTTTGGTTTTCAACAAATTACATTGTCTTTGCGATTCAGAAAGAAAAACACAAAACTATTTTATAGCACAATGAAAAAAATACTATGTCAACATAGAAAAGGTTACCACAGGAAACGCTTCTTTCCTTACAATCACAATGGTATGGGGTCCTGACGTTCCAGTCTGTTGGGCCAAAGATTCTCATCTACATCACAGCGGATATCATCTCTTGCGATGCAGCGAGGAAAGCATTTTTTAGAGTGTCTTATCCAGCCTCTGCAGGCGTCGACTGTGATGTCCTCACATGCTGCATCCATTGCATCCTCCAGGGTCATTTGGTTATGTGGCTGGCGATCGTAGACCTTCCACCTCCACGCTGAGAAGAACTCCTCAATTGGGCTAAGGAATGGGGAATAGGGCAGGAGGAATTCCATAATCATCCTGTGGTGGGTCACAAACCATTGCCTGATGGTGTTTGAGCGATGGAAACTCACATTATCCCAAAGTACCACATACTTTGGCAACTCATCACGAACCTGACCTCTCTCATCAGCTGGTTTGAGATCCCTGTATAGGGTGTCTAAGAAGGTGAGGAGACGATGTGTGTTGTACGGCCCCATAAGGGGGATACGCGTTACCACACCATTCTCTGACAAAGCAGCACACATAGTGATGTTCCCTCCCCGTTGGCCTGGCACATCCACAGTAGCTCTGTGTCCAATGACATTTCGACCACGCCTTCTGATTTTGGTCAGGTTGAAGCCAGCTTCATCCAGGTATATGAAGTTGTGAGGTGGTTCACTTGATTCCAGTTCCATTATACGCTATATATATATATCCCAGAAAATACAAAATAATTTATATATTTATATATTTATATTTATTTCATTTTGGACAACATAAAGTTACGTCAAATATACACATGTTACATGTTCTTTTCTACAGCCAAAGCAAATGTATACAGCTCACACTTACTGTAATTACTGTATGCACATATTTTACCTGTACATACTGGTATCGTAGCTCCTTCACTCTGTCACCATTCCTTTCAAATAGCACAGCTGTTTCATGCTCATATGGTTTCTTTTCAGCACCCTGTCGATAGTTGAGATGCTAACAGACTGGATGTTTACAAAGACAATGTTGTCTTCTATAATCGCACTCAGAATCTCCCTTAGTCTAATGGCATTATTTTCTCTGACCATGGTGCAAATAGCCTCCTGCTGTTGAGGTGTGAAAAGGGGCCCTCTCCCACCCCTGTGAGGTAGTCTTGCAGTCCTATGTGGGGAAATACAGTGATGCCAAACACAAGATTGTGCACATTCTTGGATTACAAACCTGTTGTCTCTGCGAAACGTTTGAATGATTGAGGACACGGTTGTTCTCCCAACATTCAGGCTGCACCCTTCGACCACCCTTAGGTGCACCTCCATGCTATTTTACATAGAGGTTGATCTGGTTGATCATTGGTTGATCTAATGTTTCACACAATCCCCTTCATTAGTGGAAGTCAAGATTCACCTGAGAGCATTTAATCAATTCTGGACAAATTCACAACAACAATCTGTAAGAACAATTGGAATGTACTGTATGGAAAACTTGCTTGACCGATTATGACATGAGTTCAACCATTTTGCAATTAAAGACATACTCAATGAACTCAATGAACTTATGATCAATTGCATGCATGTACAAAAGCAATTGCAATTTGACCAAAACAATGATAAATTGCTCTTATCTTGTGCACAAGTGACTAGATCATGTGAAGGTTGAACAAGCAGTTTTGAGAGTGTCAATTGTGATCTGAGAAATGTAACAAAGTGACTGACAAAAACTGTAAATGCGCTCTTACAGCTAATTACATTTCATGTGTTGATTTTATTGAAGTGTCTGTGTGATTTTGTATGTGTCTGATGCACTGCTTCAGCCTTTAAAGTAAACAGGGAATATATTAAATTGTGACAATAAAGTGTTAAAACATAATGAATGTATATTCTGTTTGGTGGGGAAATTCTACAACACAGACACCTGTAAAGTGTTGACATGCTGCATGAATCACTTAAAGGAACAGGAGCAAATTGATGAGACTCTACTGACATCTATTGACTCTCACTGGT
This sequence comes from Thymallus thymallus, assembly GCA_023634145.1. Classification (NCBI taxonomy): domain Eukaryota; kingdom Metazoa; phylum Chordata; class Actinopteri; order Salmoniformes; family Salmonidae; genus Thymallus; species Thymallus thymallus. The sequence goes on along the minus strand of CM042382.1, from coordinate 19,606,244 downwards.
AATTTACCCTTAAATACAAGCAATGTCAAGGTTTCACCTTGTTGGGCAGAATGTTGAACACTAGATAGAACTATTGTATTATTATTATACATTGAAAACCCTTGTCACTGGACTTCATAACTGTGGAGGGCAGTCTATAGGAATAGCACAGACAAAGATAGATAGATAGATAGATAGATAGATAGATAGATAGATAGATAGATAGATAGATAGATAGATAGATAGATAGATAGATAGATAGATAGATAGATAGATAGATAGATAGATAGATAGATAGATAGATAGATAGATAGATAGATAGATAGATAGATAGATAGATAGATAGATAGATAGATAGATAGATAGATAGATAGATAGATAGATAGATAGATAGATAGATAGATAGATAGATAGATAGATAGATACTGTATTGATCCCTGAGGGAACTATCTGTCATATAACTGATCAGGAGACAGAGAGAACATCTCAGTGGTTGTGGCTGAAGAGTGAGAAGCAGTGGACGAGCCACCTGGCTCACTTGGGCCTGATTAATCCATCCTTCAGAAGGTGTAGTGGACAGCACATGTAGGATAAGAAGGTACCTCACCTGAAGATCAGCCAGGAGCTGCAGAAACAGCTGTTTGTGGGTAAATATAAAGACAACCCTTTATACTCTACTTACAGTTTGCTGACCTGAGGAGGTTCTGAGAATAAAGCCACTAAATCCTCACATGAATAATGAATTATTATACATGTGCAAAATGTAATTACTTGTCCTATCTTGACCAAGACCAAAATAGCCTTTTTGTGTTTGTCTGGCCCATTACCAATCAGTTGGCTTCAGTTATGCTCCTCTAAAGAGTGCAGTACATTGATTTACCACTAGAGGACCAAACCACTGAGCAGTTCCTTATTGAGGCCAATAATGTCACATAATGTATGCATACTGTATGATGTGGTTAAAAGGCCTGACTGGAGCAGAATAGGAATAAACATCAAATTGATAGAATCTGTCAAAGCTCAAATGAAATTAAGGACAGGTGAAACATACAAGTCATAAAATGTATTTTCAGGAGACAATAACACCATTTATTAGTGATATGATCCCCATAGAGAACGTCACTATCGGTGGTTTCCGGACCATCAGAGCGGACAGGGATAGCATTTCTTCTGGTAAGGGTAAGGGAGGTGGGCTGGCTTTATTAGTTAACAACAGATGGTGTAATCCGAAACATATTACTCTTAAGGAACAGTTTTGTATCCAGGACATTTAGCTGTAAGACGTCATCCACTCTGTTATCGCGAGGCTAAAGACAGCGCATCCCAGTGCTTTCTTTGCCATTTCGGGGGATTTTAACCATGCATCTCCCTCTTCAACGCTGCCCACATTCAAACAGTTCGTGAAGTGCCCCACTCTACAGGCCTATGGTCCAACAGCAGCCTGCGACCACCAGGACCATTAGGAGATGGTTCCCGGAGGCGAATGAGGTCCTACAGGACTGCTTTGAAACAACAGACTGGGATGTGCTCTGTGAATCTCATGGGGAGGACATTGATGGACTTACAGACAGCATAATGGACTATTTCAGTTTTTGTGTAGACAACATCGTACCCACCAGGAAGGTACACTGTTTTCCAAATCATAAACCCTGGGTCACCAGCTACCTGAAGAGAAGAATGAGAAGAAGAGGGCCTTCAAGGAGGGGGACAGGGACAAAGGAAGGTACGCTGTTTTCCAAATAATAAACCCTGGGTCACCAGCGACCTGAAGAGAAGAATGAGAAGAAGAGGGCCTTCAAGGAGGGGGACAGGGACAAATTGAAATGAGTCCAGAGGGAGCTGAAGTTGCGGATTGCTGAGGGGAAGAGAGGGTATAAGGAGACGATGGAGGACAAGCTGAGGCAGAATCAGGTGAGAGAGGTGTGGAAGGGTATGAGAAATATCACTGGCTTCAAAAAGTCAAAGAGTGGGCAGATGGAGGGGACCCAGGACAGAGCCAAGGAGCTGAACCATTTTTTTTTTTAACAGGTTCGATACTGGCCCTGTCCACCTCCCCTCCAGCTCCCCAACCCACACACCCTCACGGCTGTCCAACCCCCACTTTGCTCACAACACCTCTGTTGAGACAATCAGCGACCCCACCTCCGTCCCTGCTCCCTTTGGAATGATCCTCAACACCCCCCTTCCCCCCACCTCCCCACCTGGGCTGGCTTTCACCACCAACCAAGTGAAGAGAGAGCTGGAGAGACTACATCAGTGGAAAGCGGTGGGCCCTGATGGCATCAGCCCAAGGGTGCCTAGGGTCTGTGCTGACCAATTTGTGCGACTACAGAGCTGTGTGTCAGAACGGGCATTGAGCTAGTGACCCAGATCAAAAGCGCCATTTTATATTTGTCAGGCCCATTACCAGTCAGTTGTCTTCAGCTATGTGCCTCTAAAGAGTGCAGTACATGGATTTACCACCAAAGGACCAAACCAGGACCAAACCAGGTACAGTTGAAGTCAGAAGTTTACAAACACCTTAGCCAGATACATATAAACTCAGTTTCTTACATTTAATCATTGTAAAAATTCCCTGTCTTAGGTCAGTTAGGATCACAACATTATTTTAAGAATGTGAAATGTCAGAATAATAGTAGAGAGAATTATTTATTTCAGCTTTTATTTCTTTATTCACATTCCCAGTGGGTCAGAAGTTTACATACACTCAATTAGTATTTGGTAGCATTGCCTTTTAAATGTTTAACTTGGGTCAAACGTTTTAGGTAGCCTTCCACAAGATTCCCATGATAAATTGGGTGAATTTTGGCCCATTCCTCCTGACGGAACTGGTGTAACTGAGTCAGGTTTGTAGGCCTCCTTGCTCGCTCACGCTTTTTCAGTTCTGCCCACAATGTTTCTATAAGATTGAGTTCAGGGCTTTGTGATGGCCACTCCAATACCTTGACTTTGTTATCTTTAAGCCATTTTGACACAACTTTGGAAGTATGCTTGGGGTCATTGTCCATTTGGAAGACCTATTTGCGACCACGCTTTAACTTCCTGACTGATGTCTTGAGATGTTGCTTCAATATATCCACATAATTTTCCTTCCTCAAGATGTCATCTATTTTGTGAAGTGCACCAGTCCCTCCAGCAGCAAAGCACCCCCAAAACATGAGGCTGCCACCCCCGTGCTTCACGGTTGGGATGGTATTCTTCGGTTTGCATGCCTCCTCCTTTTTCCTCCAAACATAACAATGGTCATTATGGCCAAACAGTTCAATTTTTGTTTCATCAGACCAGAGGACATTTTCTCCCCAAAAATAATATATTCATGGCGGCAAAAGAACACAGCGTTCCAAGAAAAACACTTGCTACCCACAGTGAAATTTGGTGGGGGTTCCATCATGCTGTGGGGCTGTGTGGCCAGTGCCGGTACTGGGAATCTTGTTAAAGTTGAGGGTCGCATGGATTCCACTCAATATCAGCAGATTCTTGGGAATAATGTTGAAGAATCAGTCACAAAGTTGAAGTTACTCCAGGGCTGGATATTTCAACAAGACATCGACCCAAAACACTGCTCAAAATCTACCCGGGCATTTATGCAGAGGAACAAGTACAATGTTCTGGAATGGCCAGACCTGAATATCATTGAGAATCTGTGGGATGATTTGAAGCGGGCTGTCCATGCTGGGCAACCATCAAACCTAACTGAACTGGAGATGTTTTGTAAGGAGGAATGGTCCAAAATACATTCATCCAGAATCCAGACACTCATTAGAGGCTATAGGAAGCGTCTAGAGGTTGTTATTTTAGCAAAAGGAGGCTCTACTAAATATTGATGTGATTTTTCTGTTGGGGTGCCCAAATTTATGCACCTGTCTAATTTCGTTTTGATGCATATTGCACATTTTCTGTTAATCCAATAAACCTAATTTCACTACTGAAATATTACTGTCTCCATCAGTTATTTGATAGATCAAAAGGAAATTGCTAATCCAAACACCCAATTATTTATAAATGGAAATCATGGAAATTGTCAGGGGTGCCCAAACTTTTGCATACGACTGTAATTGTTCATGAAAATGTATTTGAAATTGAAAATATGGCAATGCATTGTATTGAGTTTAATTGTACTGTATTGTATTGTATTTTATATTTTATTATTGTTAATTGAAAAAAAAATATTTCATTAGTTTTAGTTTTTTACACTTAGGGGATTTTTTTGTTCAGGTTTTTGTACAGTGTGTGAAGGTTTCCTCACTGTGGGCTGAAGGGAACAGTAGTACAGATCAGAGTCTGTCACTTCAGCAGAGTAGATCTCCAGATCCACGTGAGTTCTCTCTTTATTCAGTTAAACAGACTGTCAAGTGTCTTCAGGTTTAGCTTTCACTACAGAGGGGTTGGTGACACTCCAGTGAGGAGGAGGAAGATGGGAGATGATCCAGGAGATTACTAGAAGAGGAGTAGATACAGGACAGCTGTATGACATCACCCTCCAACCCAAACACATTATCTGTTGTTGGAGTAATGTCATTCCCATGACTGCCACCTGGAAAACAATTATGCAAACAGGAATTATTATCAGTAAATTATGATAAAGTTCAACTCATTATTCAGTCAAGTGTATTAAGAATTGACTAAAGATTATCCAGTCTCAAGTAACTACATTGGATATGTGATTGGATATGAAGAATGGCATCAAACTCACCCACATGTGCAAATATTGAAATGTATCCTATTAACAAGATGGTAAGTATTATTTAACACAGTGAAAAGAGTGAATGTTATGACAGAATGACTCCCCTGGATTCTCACTGTCAGCTATGAAAGGCATTTTCTTTCCTCTTCCTGTATTATGTAACACCTTCCCTTGACTTAAAACACAGCACACAACACAAAGTACTGTACACACACACCCACGTTCACACAGTGTTTTTGTAAGTAGCCTGTACATCCTGTTTAGGAATATTTTTGTTGTTATCTTGTACACTTCTTTTCATAAAGCTGCTTTTGAGTGTTCAGAGATAAAAGACTTTAGTTCTTCAGACTGTCATGGAAGTGACTAGAGTCTTCAGAGGTGTAAGGATAATATGGAATATGAAAATTGGGTATTTAATGTAGTGGTACTCCATTCATGTTATACTTCAGTATGAAGAAAATAGTCAAACATGTATAATTGATCTGGACATCAAGTTAAGGTTAGGGTTAGGATTATGGCTAGTATATAGGGGTTTAGTGTTTAGAACATATTAATTCTTCTGCCTGTTGATAACTTTCTCCCCGTAATCAGATGTTCTAGGTTTTTGTACAGTGTCTCTGGGTTTCCTGTCACAGTGGGCTTCAGAGCACAGTAGTACACAGCAGAGTCAGACAGCTGCAACCTCTGGATTGTCAAGGGGACTGATTGTGTCTTGGCATTCAGACTTGCATTGAATCTCTCCTTGAACCCTGCAGCATTGTCTCCAGGTCCAAAAGAATAACGGGTCAGCATACGTTTAGGGAAGTCATTTGCTCCTTGTTTGTACCAATATAGATATACATTATTATTAGAACTGGTGGTGTCATATTGACAACTCAGAGTTACCATTCCTCCTTCTGTAGCAATAACACCTCCTGGATGCTGTTTAACATTGTCTCCTGTACATTCTGTGGAAAAATAAAAAATACAATTTAAAAGATTATAAAAGTTTGAAAAAATGAAATAAAAATGTATTAAGAATAACAAAAACATATGAGATGAGAAATTTGAGAAAATGTTCCATCATACCGAAGCACAATACAGCAAGAACCAGCCAGATGATCAGACAGAGTACCATGGTTATGCAGAACACAGAGAGTGACTGTGAGTTACAGTAAGAGGTAGAGATCCTCTCTCTCTCTTCCATGTCCATCTCAGCCTGTATATCACCATCAACTGACAGACATGAAGGAGGAGCTTGTTGTAAAGAAATGTATGTGTCAATATTACCTCATCAATTTTAAATATTAGCACTATTAGGAGTACATTAGACAAAGTGAAAAGCCTACATCTAGCTCACATTAAATGGAATGTAGCCTCAAGGAATTGCCAATGACATAAATGTTCCATGAAGTGAGTATGATAAACTATTTAAAAGTGTTTGAAAAGCTACAGATATTGTATTATAAGTCGGTACAAACATTCATGTTTCCTATAGTATCTAATTCAGATCTACTACTGAATAATAAAGTATATTGAGCTTACATTGTCTGTTTTGGTCGTAACTTTTTATTTGTACTTTGTGTTTCTTTTGATAGGTACTTTATTGCTCCCCCGGGGGGGAAATTTCATTGTCAAGCAGCTACAACAAAACACAGGGCAGGTGCAAAATGCCACAACGAAAAGTACACAAAAGACAGATACACAGTACATGATACATAGAGCGTCACATGTGAAACCTATAGTTTGTGTAAGGGGGCTGTATATCCTGTTGTCACAGTGGGCCTCAGAGCACAGTAGTAGACAGCAGAGTCAGACAGCTGCAACCTCTGGATCGTCAAGGGGACTGATTTGGATTTGGCATCTAGATCGGCATGAAATCTCTCCTTGAACTCAGTAGCATTGTCCCCAGTTCCAAATTTGTGCCGTTTAAGCATATACTTGGGGTAGTCGTTTGCTCGCTGTTTGTACCAGAATAGATATGGACTTGGATCGTCTGTTTCATAATGACAGGCAAGTGTTATTTGTCCTCCTTCAGTAGCCATCTCAACTCCTTTTGGCTGTGACACACTGTCTCCTCTGCATTCTGGAGAGAAATTAAACAATAAGTTGAAAAATGTCATTTATACCCATTAATTCATTGGAAGCGTATAAAGTGATTAACTTTCTCTATTTTCCATGACAACAGAAAGGGATCATTTATGCAATGTCAGTATGCAAATGAATTAATGAATAGTTATGAATCATACCACAACAAAATGCAGCAAGAATCAGAATATTCTTCAGCCAAGATTCCATGTCTACTGTGAGATGGGTAGGTGAGGAGAGAGCAAACACACTCGTATGTCTCTATGAATGTTTAATCTCTGTCTTATAGGGAGTATTGAGGAGGAGCTTACACTATGCTCTCTATGTTTGGTTTTTGTTTGTCCACAATTAGAGGCAGCTGCCCTGCGTTGTCTCTAATTGGGATCCTATATAAGTTGATTAGTTTCCTAACTGCGTGTGGATCTTTGTTTTGTACAAAGTGCATATCAGTTTGTGGTTGATTCCTCTAATTTCTTGTCGATATATTACTGCTCATCGTCTCGTGTCTTGCCTACAAAACATGACAGAAAGATCCACCACCACAGGACCACGCAGAGCTGGGCACCTTGGCAACGTTTTCATACTAATAGAGTTATTAAATGCACTCTTAGAATTAAATAATTTTCATGTGTTGATTTTATTGAAGTGTCTGTGTGATGTTGTATGTGTCTGATGCACTTATACAACACAGACACCTGTAAAGTGTTGACATGCTGCATGAATCACTTAAAGGAATAGGATCAAATTGATGAGACTCTACTGACATCTGTTGACTCTCACTGGTAATTTACCCTTAAAAATACAAGCAATGTCAAGGTTTCACCTTGTTGGGCAGAAGGTTGAGGAAGAATGTTCAGTCTATAGGAGGAACACCTACAAAGAAGATATGTCATATAACTGATCAGGAGACAGAGAGAACATCTCAGTGGTTGTGGCTGAAGAGTGAGAAGCAGTGGACGAGCCACCTGGCTCACTTGGGCCTGATAAATCCATCCTTCAGAAGGTGTAGTGGACAGCACATGTGGATAAGAAGGTACCTCAACTGAAGATCAGCCAGGAGCTGCTTTCTCGTAGCTCCTCCCTTTCTTATTGGTTTTTCCCAAGTAAATGTGTATGGGTTTCCTGTCACTGTGGTCTTCATGGCACATTAGTACAGAGGAGAGTCTGTCACTTCAGCAGAGGAGATCTTCAGATCCACACGTTTGTCCACTTTGTCAATGGAAACTGTCAGAGGAGGATGTGTGGGAGTAGTTGTGAGAATTGACCCCTCTGGTGTGATGTACAGGAGGAATTCTGGTTTGGATCAGGGATTTTGGTGATACCACTGTAGATTGTAGACAGTAGCATCATGTTTGCAGGAGAGATTCCCTCCTGAACAAGCTCTTTAGTAGTCGCAGGGTTTATTTAATTTAATTTCCTGCAAAAAAATTGACTGTAAAAACTGACGATTAACAAATGTAACTGTTATAAATATTCAATTACACTGAACAAAATCATAAACACAACATGCAATACTTTCATTTATTTTACTGAGTTACAGTTAATATGAGGGAATCAGTCAATTGAAATGAATTCATTAGACCCTAATCTATGGATTTCATATGACTGGAATGCTGATATGCATCTGTTGGTCACAGATACCTTAAAAATAATTGACCTCACAACGGGCACCAGGATTCCGTCACAGTATTTTTGTGAATTCAAATAGGCTTCTCTATGTAGTTATGGTCAGAGTCTGACAGTTCTTTTCTGTTTCTGTGTGGGGTTTGGGTTGGATCCCTAATTAGAGGCAGCTGCACCGCTTTATCTCTAATTAGGGATCCCATATATGTTGAGTCTGTCCTTCACTCTGGTGTGGGTCGTTGTCGTATTATGTCGCAGTCACGGTGAAAGTAAGTGTGCTTTTTTTACGTCCGTTCATTCCGTGTGTTTTGGTGAACGTGACGTTAGTTTATAGTGTTTGTGTCCTGTAGTTCGCCATTTGTTTCGATTATACATAGTATAAATAAAATAAAATGTCAAACTACTATCGCTGCGCTGCGTCTTGGTCTCTCTCTGCACCCTTCCGTGACAGTGGTGCACCTAAATAGAATCCCCAATCAGAGACAACTCACGACAGCTGTCTCTAATTGGGGATCACCAATATCCCAACCTTGGGTGTAAGGCCTTCCCACTCCCCCTAGAGGGAGTCAGGGACCTGGCCTCGGTCAGACCCTTACACTATCTATCTATCTATCTATCTATCTATCTATCTATCTATCTATCTATCTATCTATCTATCTATCTATCTATCTATCTATCTATCTATCTATCTATCTATCTATCTATCTATAATACTGCTGTTATCAATAAAGCCAAATATTATTGATATGTGCAGCTCAGAGTCACAGATTCTCCCTCTGTTTTAATGACTTCATGAATTACAGATTATAGATACCTTAATAGAAAATGACTCAAGTAAAAGTGAAAGTCACCCAGTAAAATACTACTTGAGTATTTTGAGTCTAAACATGTTTCGTTTCAATATACATAAGTATCAAAACTAAAAGTATAAATAATTTCACATTCCTTATATTGAGCAAACCAGACGACACAATTATTATAATAGTTTTTATGGATAGCCTGGAGCACACTCCAACACTCACATATAATTTACAAATGAAGCATTTGTGTTTACTGAGTCTGCCAGATCAGAGAAAATAGGGATGACCAGGGATGTTCTCTTGATAAGTGTGTACATTTTACAATTTGACTGTCCTGCTTAACGTAACAATTACTTTTGTGTATCAGGGAAAATGTATGGAGTAAAAGTAAAAGTTGTCAAAAATGTAAATAGTAAAGTAAAGTACAGATATCCCAAAAACTATGTTGTACTTTAAAGTATTTTTACTTAAGTACTTTACACCACTGAGTGCTTGTAATACATATGTTAACATGATATTACACATGATATTACAAAGATATATCCTCATGACAAATAAACCAGGGTAAAAAAAACATGCGTATGTACAAACACAGGAAATGTGTCAACCCTTGTGTAACTCAAAAGGAATAAGGGATACTTGCGTACATAGTATTACCCAATCCACTTGAAAAAATAAGATATATATCTCACTATAGGAACAGACACCACACAAGGAAGTCCAGGTGTGTCATAGGTCAGTAGAGTAGAAGCTTTCTTGATTCTTTGAGATCTTATTTCTGTTTCTGACTCTCTTTCTTCTGGCTTGTCTTCAACTGGTCAAATTCCTCTTTTTTTTTTCATTTTCATTTTCTCCATTAGTTTCCTCAGCTTTGTTGCTGCTGCTTCTTCAGCTTAATTTGTTTCATCAATAGACTCTGTTTCATGTTTCTCTCCTGCTCTCACCTCAGATTTTCCAGTCATTACATTCCATATAATGTCCAAGTCCAAACTGTAAGGTTTCATCTTCTCTGACTTGACTTGACTTTTTTATTTTCTATCTTTCTTCTTTGCAGGGTTCTCTGACTAGGTGTTGGTTCAACATCAGCCACAGATTCTAGGAGCACTTGCTGTCCTAGTGGTAACAGGTGATTCTGATGAAGGATTTTCATGGGTCCATCTCTATTTTCAGACTTCAACCGGAACAGGTAAGTTTGGCATTTGACTTCAAACAACATATGGCATAGAGTCAAAATACAGCGATTTGCCAACTTTTGCTTTCCTTTCAGCCCTAGGTTCTGAATCAGGACTCTATCTCCAGGCTTAAGATGGGTTAGGGTTAGGGTTAGGGTTAGCTCTCACCCCTGATGTAGGAACATTTCTCCAATCTGGTTTCATTTCAGTTTTATCATGCGGACGACCTGATAAAGAGTCGGCATCAATGTTCTGTTTTCCTGGCCTGTACTTCAGACTAAAGTTATAGATAGACAATGCAGAAAGTCAGTGATGTAGCATCCAGTTTTGGTCAAGACATAAGTCTGCAACAAAACACCATGTAAAGGAGAAACATGTAGGCCTATTACAGCAACAATTGAGCAGTAGCCTAGGCTGGCTATTCAACTACAAGACATTTTGAGTGCACCATACAGCAATGCTTTATTCAACCGCAACGTGATCCATACAGTGCAAATAAAATTAAAACATGTTTTAAGTTTTAAATGTTACAACAACCTAGATACATTTTTGTTGGGTTTCCTGTCAAGGTGGGCCTCAGAGCAAAGTAGTACAAAGCATAGTCTATCACTTCAGCAGAGGAGATCTCCAGATCCACACGTTCAGCCGGTGGTTCTGCAGTAACTATTGTCTCAGCAGATGCTGAATACGCTGAGATGAGGAGGAGGAATTGGGGAGCAGATGTGGGATATTGGTGATACCATAAGACACTGCCTCCACCAGATACTGTGTAGTTACAGGATAGATTGACACTTCCACCATGTATCACATCCTCCTCAAGACTGTTGGAGAAAATTCCATCCCCCACAACTACCACCTGCAGAAAACTGACATGTGAAATTAAAGTTATTCTCTACATCTGGGTCTTATCCTGAGGTCTGATAATAATATTCTCTAATTTGTATAGAATACACGTTTCCCCTATTATGCTAAATGTGTTTTTACTCTAACAACAGTTGTTACCACAATAATCTAATCTACAGACTCTCTGCTACCTGATAATGAACTGTAGTCAGGAAATGACCAACAAGCTGATCTAAAACAAGTCATTTATCAGTGTATTACTTTTTGTACATCCTTTCAGAGTCACTGATGATCCCTCAGTGAGGGTGTACTACTCTGTCAGAAGTCACACTATCTCCAGATACCATTCCTGCAGAGGAAAAATACATAATAAAAGTTATTGAAAACACTTGCTTATTATTTAAGATTTTTTAGAAATCACCTGAATTATTCACATTTAAATGAGTAGTTCAATAATATATGTTTTACTACCAATACCATAAATGAATAATCTGATTGGATGCAAGGAGTTCAACTGTTTAGGTACTGTAAGAGGGCTGTATATCCTGTTGTCACAGTGGGCCTCAGAGCACAGTAGTACACAGCAGAGTCAGACAGCTGTATCCTCTGGATCGTCAAGAGGACTATTGAGATGGGAATCCTATCTCCCTTTGAATCTATCATCAATATCCCCGGGTCCAATGACATCCATCAGCATAACAAATTGAGGGTAATCTTTTGTGGATTTAATGTACCAGAAGAGAGATTGAGCTGATAAACTGGTGTTATATTCACAGCTGAATATAACACCAGTTTAACACCAGTTGTCTCTTCTTTCTTTCTGCACTTCTTTGTTTCTGAAACTGTTGTGTTCTCTTGATTCCTGTCTTTGTAGCAGAACAGACCTAGACCTTTCAGTACAGTACAGAGGGGATGTTCAAATAGACAAGTCATTTCAGAGTAGAAAGAAACACTCACTTGGTAATCTGGCCCCCTTGTGGTTGATGCTGGCTTTTCCATTACTCTGTACACAATACTGAGTATAACTATTTTCTCCTGAATTAATCTAGTTAGACACTACTAGCTGTATATGTTATAAAAGTTTTAATGTCTCTTACATCTACAATTAGAGGTGAATTGGAAGCAAATGGAGCAAATGAAAGGTTGAGGAATTGGACCCAGTTAAAGAAAGCTTTATTGGCATCAACAATGACTTACTGTATAATCATCATCGTCATCATCTTCATCATAATCATCACTATAATTATCATCATCTGCTACCACTAGTCTTGGTAGTTTCAGGGAGGTAGTGAGAAGGTTACTGTCTAAATATAAACACAATACAACAAGAACCAGCCAGATGATCAGACAGAGTACCATGGTTATGCAGAACACAGAGAGTGACTGTGAGTTACAGTAAGAGGTAGAGATCCTCTCTCTCTCTTCCATGTCCATCTCAGCCTGTATATCACCATCAACTGACAGACATGAAGGAGGAGCTTGTTCAGAGAGAGGAAAGATTGAATGGAAATGTCTGGGTCAATGTTACCTTGTCAATATTATATTAGCACTCTTTGTAGTACAGTAGACAAAGTGTAAAGCCTACACGTCTAGATCACATGATATGGAAAGTAGCCTAAAGGAATAATGACTTAAATGTTCCATGAAGTTAGTATGATTAATTTATATAAAAATAGTTAAAAACCATCAGATATTCTGTTATTATTCATGTATAAACACTCATGAAGTCTATAGAGTATCTAATTCAGGTCTAATAAAATCAAATCAAATGTTATTGGTCACATACACGTGTTTAGCAGATGTTAATGCGGGTGTAAATAAATGCTACAGCCTTGCGGTTGCGTGAAGTGCAGTTTCCGTACCAGGCGGTGATACAGCCCAACAGGATGCTTTCAATTGTGCATCTGTAAAAGTTTGAGGGTTTTGTCAAGCCAAATTTCTTTAACCTCCTGATGTTGAAGAGGCTCTGCTGCAGCTTCTTCACCACACTGTCTGTGTGGGTGGTCCATTTCAGTTTGTCAGTGATGTGTACTTCCACCTTCTCCACTGCGGTCCAGTCGATGTGGAAAGGGGGGTGCACCTTCTGCTGTTTCCTGAAGTTCACGATCATCTCCTTTGTTTTGTTGACTTGAGTGAGAGGTTGTTTTCCTGGCACCACACTCCCAGAGCCCTCACCTCCTCCCTGTAGGCTGTCTCGTCATCGTTGGTAATCAAGCCTACTACTGTTCAATTGTTAAGTTGAACTGCCAAAGGGATTCCTTTTTAAATATGATATATTTGGTATCATGAAATGTCTCCTTTAAAGACTTATCTTCTTCTATATTCTAATTTGGCCTTTGTTATTGACCTTGTAGAAATATATTTTACGTTCAGGCCAAATTTAACTAATATGTCAAATTAAATTAAATAATATATCCAGTAAGGGTTTGCAATAAAATCAAAAAGAAAGGGACAGACCACAGTAGTCTATGAACCATTCCAATATAGAGCTGGGCTATGCTGACTAATAACACAAAGAGTTGTCTTTACTATGCATTTAAAACAGTAGTCAAGTTATTTTATGACTGCAATGCAAAAAAGATTTGTGTTACTAAAAAAACATCCTCCTCCTTCTAGTTTTGAATGAACCATCTCTTCTCAAACCTTTGAAGCCCCGCCCCAAAATACAGAGAGTTGTCAGATGATCAGAAGTAACAGCAGACTTCTTGTTGCTGCTTGATGCCACTGTCACATCCTCAAAATGCAGGGCTGCACTGGAATATGATTACCTTAGTCTCCCTCTATTGGATATTGTATTAAACTGTGTTATTTATCTCCATTTATTTTCTTGATTTCAGGTTAACAGAGTTGCTTGATGCAAGATCTGCAAGATATTCATTTATTCATTCATTCACATATTGTTGTTTTCCTATTTCAATCTACAATCTAAAGTATAAATCAGTAACACAATCAGAGCCTTAATGTGTTTCTGTCACTTTTCCATTAAAAATGTGTTTTTTATATTTCATTATTTTTAATTGAAAATAAAATATTTTATTGTCATTGTCATTGTATGTGTGTTTAGGTTATACAAGGTAATGATGAATTTTATACTGAGCCTGACAGTTTTTTACACTTAGGGGTTTTTTTTTGTTCAGGTTTTTGTACGATGTGTGAAGGTTTCCTCACTGTGGGCTGAAGGGAACAGTAGTACAGATCAGAGTCTGTCACTTCAGCAGCGTAGATCTCCAGATCCACGTGAGTTCTCTCTTTATTTATTTATTGTATGACATCACCCTCCAACCCAAACACCCTATCTGTTGTTGGAGTAATGTCATTCCCATGACTGCCACCTGGAAAACATTTATGCAAACAGGAATTATTATCAGGAAATTATGATAAAGTTCAACTCATTATTCAGTCAAGTGTGTTAAGAATTGACTAAAGATTATCCAGTCTCAAGTAACTACATTGGATATGTGATTGATTTGTACCTTATGTCTTATGTTATCTTGTACACTTATTTTTATTAAGCTGCTTTTGAGTGTTCAGAGATAAAATACTGTAGTTCTTCTAGTCACAATGTCACAGTCACAATGTTATACTTCATTATGAAGTAAATAGTCAAACATGTATAATTGATCTGGACATCAAGTTAAGTTTAGGGTTAGGGTTATGGCTAGTATATAGGGGTTTAGTGTTGAGAACATATTCATTCTTCTGCCTGTTGATAACTTTCTCCCCATAATCAGATGTTCTAGGTTTTTGTACAGTGTCTCTGGGTTTCCTGTCACAGTGGGCTTCAGAGCACAGTAGTACACAGCAGAGTCAGACAGCTGCAACCTCTGGATCGTCAAGGGGACTGATTGTGTCTTGGCATTCAGACTTGCATTGAATCTCTCCTTGAACCCTGCAGCATTGTCTCCAGGTCCAAAAGAATTACGGCTCAGCATATGTTTAGGGAAGTCATTTGCTTCTTGTTTGTACCAAAATAGATATGGATCAATAGTACTGGAGATGTTATACTGACAACTCAGAGTTACCAGTCCTCCTTCTGTAGCAATAACACCTCCTGGATGCTGTTTCACATTGTCTCCTGTGCACTCTGGGGAAAAATAAAAAATTCAATTCGAAAGAATTTAAAAGTTTGAAAAAATGAAATAAAAATGTATTAAGAATATAACAACATATGAGATGAGAAATTAGAGAAAATAGTGAGAAGGTTACTGTCTAAATATAAACACAATACAGCAAGAACCAGCCAGATGATCAGACAGAGTACCATGGTTATGCAGAACACAGAGAGTGACTGTGAGTTACAGTAAGAGGTAGAGATCCTCTCTCTCTCTTCCATGTCCATCTCAGCCTGTATATCACCATCAACTGACAGACATGAAGGAGGAGCTTGTTGTAAAGAAATGTATATCTCTATATTACTTCATCAATTTAAAATATTAGCACTATTTGCAGTACATTAGACAAAGTTAAAAGCTTACTTCTAGCTCACATAAAATGGAAAGTAGCCTAAAGCAATTGTCAATTACATAAATGTTCCAGGATGTGAGTATGATGAACTATTTAAATATATTTGAAAAGCTACAGATATTGTATTATAAGTCGGTACAAACACTCATGTAGCCTATAGTATCTAATTCAGATCTACTACTGTATATTGAGATTATATAAAGGTACAGTTATTCTATTAGGATTCAGGTACAAAGACTTGTGTCAAGTTCAGGTCTACTACTGTATGTAAAGTATATTGAAATACATTTTGTACTTAAGTCCTAACTTTTCATTAGTACTATATGTTTCTATGGACACATGTGAACCAAATAGTTTCTCTAAGTGGGCTGTATATCCTGCTGTCACAGTGGGCCTCAGAGCACAGTAGTACACAGCAGAGTCAGAGAGCTGTAACCTCTGGATCGTCAAGCGAACTGATTTTGCTGTGACATTCAGAAGGGCATCAAATCTCTCCTTGAACTCAGTAGTAGTTTCTCCAGGTGAAATCCCTTCTCAGCATAAACATGGAGTTTATATTTGTTTGTTGTTTGTACCAGAAGAGATATGGTGATCTATCAGTATCAAATGTACAACTGAGTTTTGTTGGTTGTCCTTCTACAACCGTTACATCTTCTGTTGGCTGTGTTACACTCTCTTCTGCTCTGCACCCTGAAAAGAAAGATAAATATATCTTCACAACATATAACAATAATGTATATAAATACAATGAACAAATGCACAGAAAGAGACAGATGGACAGAGTGATGTTATACCAAAGCAGCATGCAGCCAGAACATGCAGGATCAGCCAGTTTGTCATGACTAGTCAGTCAGTTTGAAGTGTAAAAGATAAGGAGAAGAACAATGCTGATCTATCTTTCACAGAGCTTTGACTTCCTCTGTCCTACTGTTGATGCTTCATGATGTTCTGTATTACATACAGTAGTAGACCATGGGGAGGTGTCTGTCTGTATGGCATCATCTCATTCAGGGGTGTGTGTGCTTTGTTCAGGTTGACTTTCATACTACACCACCAAACTGTTTGAATTGTGAATAGGCCCAACAATAAATAATAATAATAATAATAATAATAATAATAATAATAATAATATTGTTGAACTTTGTCATATTCCCACATGCTTTTCCAACCGATATCAACATGTCTAAGTGGAATTGAAGACTACTGATTAAAGAGTGAAGGAAACATCTTTCTCAAAGTTCATTGAAAATTAAGACAGAGAAACACTAGACCACCTGGTGATTTCTCCCAGTAGAGGTGTGACCACAGTTCTCTGATCTCAACCTCTGACATTATTACATCAAATTGTGGTTTGATTTGACATTTTTAACCCTGCTTCATCAAAGCATTTTGGTCTGCATGTTTTTGTACAGCGTCTTATACACTTTGTATCACTGTGTAATATCCCTGAGAGCACAGTAGTAGAGAGCTGTGTCTGCCAGAGTTAGACTTGTTATAATCAGTTCAGTTGATGTACGAGACGTTGTGGATTTATATCTCTTATCAAGGATGTGTTCAGAGCTCCATGATCTGGCACCTTTATACAGTAGAAACTGAGGAGCCTGGTTAGAATAATGTCGGTACCAGTAAAGGCGAACATTTTCACTGCTTGTTTCATATGTACAGCTCAGAGTCACTGATGATCCCTCAGTGGGGGTGTACTCCTCCTTGTCAGGAGTCACACTATCTCCAGATACCATTCCTGCAAAGGAAATATACATAAAAAAGCTGATTGAAAACACATGCTTATTTTTCACATTTAAATTACTTTACTTCATCAATAGATGTTTTACTACCAATACCATAACAATAATCTGATTATCAGGTTAAAAGGAGTTAAAATGTTTATGTATTGTTTACCTGTAGTCATAATCAGAATGATCAAAACACTGATTGATTTCTCCATCTTCAGAATGATGTTTTCATAAATTCACTCTCCTCTGAAATGTTCTTCTGTGTGTCACTGTGTGAGGTGTACAACCCTGCTAACGCCACACCCACCATAGAAGTCAGGCTTGCATGTTTTCTACACTAGTTCCAAGGCTACACTAGTTTTTGTAGGGGGCTGTATATCCTGTTGTCACAGTGGACCTCAGAGTACAGTAGTACACAGCAGAGTCAGACAGCTGTACCCTCTGGATCATCAAGGGGACTGATTTGGAGTTGGCATCTAGATCGGCATGAAATCTCTCCTTGAACTCAGTAGCATTGTCCCCAGTTCCAAAACTGAACCGCATAAGCATATACTTGGGGTAGTCGTTTGCTCGATGTTTGTACCAGAATAGATATGGACTTGGATCGTCTGTTTCATAATGACAGGCAAGTGTCATTTGTCCTCCTTCAGTAGCCATCTCAACTCCTTTTTCCTGTGACACACTGTCTCCTCTGCATTCTGGAGAGAAAATAAACAATACGTTGAAAATATTTAATTTATACCCATTAAATCATTGGGAGGATATAGAGTGATTAACTTTCTCTATTTTACATGACAACAGAAAGGGATAATTAAAGCAATGGCATTAAACAAATTAAATAATAGTTATCATACCACAACATAATACAGCAAGAATCATAATATTCTTGAGCCAGGGTCCCATGTCTGCTACTGTGAGATCAATGGGAGAAGAGTAAAACCCTGATGTAGCTTGGCCATGATGAGACTATGAGATCCTTGTCTCCTCCTCTTTTGGTGCTTTGTCAAACATTGAGAATCCTGTGACAAACACTCTACAGAGCAAGATGTGAAATTCAGCCTGGAATCAAACCTCTTCTTGAACTCATCACTATTGCTCCCTTCTGAATAACGATCTCTTCTCAGGACATACTGAGGAGAGTCTCTAGTTAACTGGATGTACCAGAAGAGATCAGGAGATGTACTACTGGTAGTGTAGTTACAGCTGAGTGTTACCAGTCCTCCTTCAAGGACAGTAACATGTCCACTCTGCTGGTCAACAGCCTCTTCACCTTTGCAATCTGAAAAATAGATATTTGGGGGTTTTATAATACATAATAGGCTAAGGTTCAGAGAATGAGAATGTAGAAAGGAGAAGCACTATACAGTACCTGCAATTAGCCCATACAAATGCATTGAATAACAGATTGACTACATGGAACAAAATAGACTGTCAAAGAAATCAAAAATAAGTTTGTTCTGAAGTGTCTGTCCTATATCTGAGAGATATAAGAAAGATAATATGTTTGTTGTTAAAAAAAAAAAATGTTGGCCACTAAACATTTTTACTTGAGGGGTCATTTTAGTGTGTAGCCTGAACTGTTCTGACGCTACAGACAGAAGTTGTCCGAGTCCCAGGACGCTTGTGTGGGTCATAGACCAAAACGGACAACACCATTGTGTTCTTCAGAGTCTCATCTTTCCATAGAGGGGTCATAATAGTTTGTAGGCCGTTCGGACGCTACGGATGATTTTGGTCTGACAAACATCGTTCTAGCTCTGTCACTTTTTACCGCAGACACATCCAATGCAAAAAAACAGACCGATTTTTATGGGGATTTTTTTATTATGCTCATTAGATTTCCGTGGGGGCGCTGACATCAAATCTAGTTTTTTAAAAACAGTAGTCAAGTCAACTGAATATTGGTTTTATGATTGAAACCAATGACTGACCCTGGATGCAACCATGACGATAATCCCTGTCTTCGCAGTGCACATTAACGTAAATGATAGGCAATGACATCATCATGCAGTGGTGTAAAGTAAAAATACTTTAAAGTTCTACTTAAGTAGTTTTTTGGAGTATCTGTACTATAAGTGTATACCTTTACTTCTCAACATTCCTATTAATGTACTTTTTACTCCATACATTTTCCCTAACACCCAAAAGTACTTTTTTAATGGTTAACAGGACAGGAAAATGGTCGTCTGAGATCCCTAGAGATTGGAAAGCTGCCACGGTCATCCCCCTCTTCAAAGGGGGAGACACTCTAGACCCAAACTGTTACAGACCTATATCCATCCTGCCCTGCCTTTCTAAAGTCTTCGAAAGCCAAGTTAATAAACAGATCACTGACTTCTTCGAAATCCCACCGGACCTTCTCTGCTATGCAATCTGGTTTCCGAGCTGGTCATGGGTGCACCTCAGCTATGCTCAAGGTACTTAATGATATCATAACCGCCATCGATAGAAGACAGTACTGTGCAGCCGTCTTCATCGATCTGGCCAAGGCTTTCAACTCTGTCAATCACCATATTCTTATTGGCAGACTCTACAGCCTTGGTTTCTCAAGTGACTGCCTCGCCTGGTTCTCCAACTACTTCTCAGACAGAGTTCAGTGCGTAAAATCGGAGGGCCTGCTGTCCGGTCCCCTGGCAGTCTCTATGGGGGTGCCACAGGGTTCAATTCTTGGGCCAACCCTATTCTCTATATACATCAACGATGTCGCTCTCGCTGCTGGTGACTCTCTGATCCATCTCTACGCAGACGACACCATTCTGTATACATCTGGCCCCTCTTTGGACACTGTGTTAACTAACCTTCAAAAAAGCTTCAATGCCATACAACACTCCTTCCGTGGCCTCCAACTGCTCATAAATGCTAGTAAGACTAAATGCATGCTCTTCAATAGAACGTTGCCCGCACCCGCCCAACGGACTATCATCACTACCCTCGACGGGTCTGACTTAGAATATGTGGACAACTACAAATACCTAGACGTCTGGATAGACTGTAAACTCAACTTCCAGACTCACATTAACCATCTCCAATCCAAAATTAAATCTAGAATCGGCTTCCTATTTGGCAACAAAGCCTCCTTCACTCATGCTGCCAAACATGCCCTTGTAAAACTTACCATCCTACCGATCCTTGACTTCGGCGATGTCATTTACAAAATAGCCTCTACTCAGCAAATTGGATATAGTCTATCACAGTGCCATCCGTTTTGTTACCAAAGCCCCATATACTACCCACCACTGCGACCTGTATTCTCTCGTTGGCTGGCCCTCACTACATATTCGTCGCCAAACCCACTGGCTCCAGGTCATCTATAAGTCTTTATTAGGTAAATCCCCACCTTATCTCAGCTCGCTGGTCACCATAGCAACACCTACCCGTAGCATGCGCTCCAGCAGGTATATCTCACTGGCCACCCCCAAAGCCAACACCTCCTTTGGCCGCCATTCCTTCCAGTTCTCTGCTGCCAATGACTGGAACGAATTGCAAAAATCCTTGAAGCTAGAGGTTCCTATCTCCCTCACTAACTTTAAGCATCAGCTGTCAAAGCTGCTTATCGATCACTGCACCTGTATATAGCCCTTCTGTAAATAGCCCACCCTACTACCTCATCCCCATATATTTTTTTTTTACTTCCGCTCAATTTTGCACTCCAGTATCTCTATTTGCACATCATCATTTGCACATTCCATCATTCCAGTGTTAATCTGTAATTTATTTCGCCACTATGGCCTATTTATTGTCTTCCTAACCTTACTGCATTTTGCACTACATTTGCACTCTGTATATAGATTTTATTTTGTGTTATTGAATGTACGTTTGTTTATTTCCTATGTGTAACTCTGTGTTGTTTTCTGTCGCACTGCCTTGCTTTGTCTTGGCCAGGTCGCAGTTGCAAATGAGAACTTGTTCTCAACTGACCTACCTGGTTAAATAAAGGTGAAATTAAAAAAATTTAAAAAAAAAAAACAGAACATGCAATTGTGACAAGAAAGCGTTAAAACATAATGAATGTATATTCTGTTTGGTGGGGAAATTACTTTACAACACAGACACCTATAAAGTGTTGACATGCTGCATGAATCACTACAAGGAACAGGAGCAAATTGATGAGACTTTACTGACATCTATTGACTCTCACTGGTGATTTACCCTTAAATACAAGCAATATCAAGGTTTCACCTTGTTGGGCAGAATGTTGAACACTAGATAGAACTATTGTATCATTATTATACATAGAAAACCCTTGTCACTGGACTTCATAACTGTGGAGGGCAGTCTATAGGAGGAGCACAGACAAAGAAGATCTGTCATATAACTGATCAGGAGACAGAGAGAACATCTCAGTGGTTGTGGCTGAAGAGTGAGAAGCAGAGGGAGAGGCAGGACTATGCTTTCCCATGCATTACATGAAACTGACACTGTAAATGACTCCACCAATGCAACAGACATAAGGTTCAAAATCTATATTATTATATTTTCAACGTACCACATCAAAATAAATAAAAATAATGAACCCCAATTATTTTTTAACAACCCATGTCCAAATTACTTGCAAGATTGCTTTAACCCTTGGCACGTGTTGGAGCTAAACAAAAATTGACAACATACATAAAGTCCCGAAGTACTCCACATTTGTAGTTATTCACTACTTGTAGATATTGCCTCAGTAAAGTATAGCAGGTGTCCTCGCAAGATCCACAGCAAGCACAGCTATCAATGCTGCCAGTACTCCGTAGCAGCAACAGACATCACGTGGAATCCAGAACTCGTCGATTGTCCAATTCTCTCCAGGTCTCGCATGATGCTACGCTAACCTAGTGGATGGCGAATGTCTCCACAATGTGAATGCATCTCCAGTCTCCACTAGGTCTTTCTTAACAAAACAATAATACTCTCTCATACAAATAAACTCAGGATTTCCCTTCAAAACTCTGTAGGTATGTTTTTGTTCCCACTTTATCGTCTCCTTTATTCCTTTTTCTTCACCAACACCGTTAAAGTCTCGTCTCCCTCTACTTTTTTCCAGGCCTCCTGTTAACCAGTCAACTCTCCCATTGGCCACAACTTAACAAGCTTCCTCATTGGTCAAAACTTAACAAGATATGTGGAAAACTTAAACTTAAAAGTAAACCAACCTATTCACTTGTACATTAAAGAAACATTGCTTCAAAAGAAATGTATTCACAACATTACAAATCAGGAGCGGTTGGATCCCCTTTTAAATCTAATACCAATTAATTATAACAAATAATCTCTATACTTGGTTTTAACAAGGGAATTACATAAAGGAGGATGTATTCTCTTGAGTAAGCCCACCCCTGACCTAAAATATGCATACGAGGAGTTTGTCATGAGCTGTCAGGTTTTTGTACAGTGTTTCTGTGTTTCCTGTCACTGTGGGCCTCAGAGCACAGTAGTACAAAGCAGAGTCTGTCACTTCAGCAGAGGAGATCACCAGATCCACACGTTTGGCTTTTTTGTCATGATTTAGAGTGAACCCTGGAGTTTTTGCAGGCATATGTTCCATAACCAGTAACTGTGGTGCTGATTTGGGATATTGACGATACCATTGAAGAATGACATCAGAGGTGTAGTTACAAGAGAGAGTAACTTTGTCCTCTTCTGAAGCCACTTCTACATCAGTGTAAGGTGTTATTACCTGTTCAGAACTGCGACCTGTAAAACAATATATATATTACTTTAAACGCACATGGAATATTTAATTAATTTCAAATGCAGTTAAAAAAAACTTTAAAAAACATGCATCCTCATGTTGTTCATCATCTTTATATTCTTTGATTTGAAAAATAAATACACCTTAACATAATCACACTCAGTTTAAATGAAAATGTAATTACTTACATATCAAGTCAAAGAAGAGTAAAAGTGAACAGAACAACATTGTAGATGGCAGGAAGTGTAGAATAAGCACCAGCTGCTGATGAAAAGAACAGCATCAACTGTCTATGATCTTCATGGTAGTTTCATATCTTATCCTGAGGATTCATGATCTAATCCTGAGTTCTATAGTTTTAGCTCCTCCTACTAACTATGTTGAAACAAATATATTTTATATTTACATTTAAAAGCAGTTTACGAATGATTTATACACTAAATACTCCACTTGATGGCGATGTGGTCAAATAAAATACATCAGATGCATGTAAATCTCTAACTAAGTGACAGGTCTGTAATATGGTTAGTGCTGAGTCAGTGAGTTATGTATCCCTGTGGTTGTCACAGTACAGTAGTACAGAGCAGAGTTTCTCACTTCATTAGAGGAGATCTCCAGATCCACACAGGTCTTCTCTTTGTTCAGTTTAAAAGTGAGGTGAGGTAACCTTAACCCAAAAACCTAACCTTAACCCTAACCCTAAACCTAACCCTAGATCCTAACCCTAACACTAACCCTATCTCCTAACCCTAAATCTAATTCTAACACTAATTCTAACTTTAACCATACACTCCCTATAAATCTAATTTGACGTTGTGGGGACCAACAAAATGTCCCCAGTTGTTCTTTTTAGTCTTGGTTTACTATTCTTGTGGGGACTTCCGGTCCCCACAAGTATATTTAAACATGCCTACACACACACACACACACACACACACACTCTCTCTCTCTCTCCTCCAATTAACTCTTGCTTTCTTGCTTGACAGACTAACTAACTATTTGCCAATGTTAGCTGATTTGTTACGAAGCTGGAACAAGCAACTTGAATTAGAAATAGTGTTAGAATTAGATTTAAAGTTAGGTTTAGGGTTAGGGTTAAGGTTAGGTTTTTGGGTTAAGGTTAGTGTTAGTGTTAGGGTTAAGGTTAAGTTTGGATATTGTAAACAAATATCCAACTCATCATATGAGCTCCACTGTGTGGGCATCTACTACCCTAACATGCTGCCCAAACCGGACACGTCACTTGCACGAGTGTTGCAAAAATAAATATACACATACATGTTATTCAATCATTGCATCCACACTGCTCGCACGCGCCAACGAGTGTCTGCGTTGCCAGGCATTAAAGTAGAAGTTGGTTCTATTTGTGACGCTGCACCTCCCTTTCTTCATGTGTTCAATACTTTTTCCCTGTGTCATTTCACATTATTACACATAACTTAATTTCTGAACTTATTTGTTTTGGTTTCTTTGTATGTATGGAGTACTTGGGTTGTTACCAACATCTGGTGAAAATGTCATGTCAATAGCACCTTTGGAAATATATTTACTGAGAAAAATGGTGACGTGTTCAATACTTATTTCACCCGCTGTATCTGTTTAGTGCTGTCAATGTTTGATACTGTGAAACTTGGGGAATCGCTCAAAGAGTAGCAAGTCCTGTCATGTCATGGTAACTTGGTTGGTACAGGTGAGCACATCAGCAGTGTAGCTTGAATAATTGCAGTCTGTCTCATAGAAATATTTCATGTCAATAGCACCTTTGGAAATATATTTACTGAGAAAAATGGTGACGTATTCAATGCTTATTTCACCCGCTGTATATGTTGTTTACTTATTTCACTCACCTCAACATCAAAGTGCAAGGACATGTGTGAATCCATATCACCAACCATCATAGATGAAGCCTATTTCACAGTAAAAATGTGTGTCTGCTTCGGCACTAGTAGCAAGTTCACTTTGCAATATTGACAAAGATATTATTGTTAGAAAAACAAGGTTGTTCGTGGCCACTATAGTAATTATAAGGAATGCCTTTGACTGCCACTATGGAGCTGACAGTCCCCGAAATCGAGCACTAGAATTACTTTTAAAAATATGTATATATTTATGTGACTTATTTTATTGATTTCCCACTATTTTATAAGTCAGAATAGGACCATTTAAACGTCCTCTGTAGAATAAACTTGTATTTGCCTCCCTCTGGCGGTCGGCTGCATAATTACAGCTATTTATATCACTTCACAGCAATATCAAAGGGGCGTTCCTTAGAAAAACATGTATCCAGCTGGACTGCTTCATGGCACAGACATAGCAAAGTAATCACTGCATTTGTCTCGAGCAGGCGGATCTAAATACATAACACATACATAACCATAGCTCTACGTTAAAGAATGTGACCTACACACTTCCGTAAACCTAAAATAAGTAAAGAAATCATTTTGTGTGGAAGTCAAATATTTGTTTAACATTAGAGGCGGAAACATTGTATATACTCAGAACTACAAAATGTATCCCTTTACATAGGCCTTCTCCAATTGTCTATAGTAGGGACACATGATGTTTAAATGGCCCAATTCTTATTTTTACTATCACTAATATCATGATGTGTTTGGTAAAGTTATAGAAGGTGAAATATTTTGGGTAGATGTTCCTAAAACCGATGATAACTATATATGGACACATTATAAATTATGAAAAGGCTTATTCATTCAAATTAAATTAGCATATTATCTACGATACATTTAATGGATAAAAATATGTTCTTCATTCACTGTCAAATAAAATTCATAGATAAAAGCAAGAAATTCAATCCATATAATAACTAATTTAAATATGCTGTGTGAGGGTCCATTTTGTACTGTCAGTGTTGGTTATAATCCCAGAGTAGTCCACTATGAGGAATTGTGGAGAGGATCCAGGGTGCTGGCAGTACCATAACAGACTGTTGGTTAATGAGCTGTTGTATCTACAGGAGAGATGAACACTAATACCCTCCATAACATCCACTACATCTCTGTCTGGAGTAATTATGTCTTCAACACTTGTACCTGTAAAAAAGAAAAACATGGAGTACTGAGTCAATGTAGACAGAATACAGTATATCCACTCTTGGTGTTTCACAGTGTATTACAACTTCATATTGAAAATTCCATATTGTAATGAATACTGAACAGTGTACATTCTGTCAGTACACATTCAATTAATGGAGAATACGTTTTTAACTACAATAGCACACAAAAACAAGACTGAATAGAGCAGCATCATAGCCACTGGGTGTTAGACTTAGACTTCTCTGTAAAATGATCTTCTCTTCTCTTGGAACATTCACTCTCTGGGTGAATCAGTTCCCCTCATTACATGTTATGTGTAACACTATGCTCCTCCTCTTGACACAATAGAATGGGTGCATGTTGACTCCACCTGATGGCACTATTCTAAAATGAAACCTGGAACTACAGAGTAGAAATACTCTCTCAAATGTCAGGTTTTTGTACAGTGTTTCTGCGTTTCCTGTCACTGTGGGCCTCAGAGCACAGTAGTACAGAGCAGAGTCTGTCTGTTCAACAGAGGAGATCTCCAGATCCACACAGGTCTTCTCTTTGTTTAGTTTACCAGAGAAGCGAGAGTCAAGAGAATCAGCTCTATATTCCTTCCCAGTGGAGTCCAGGATGAGCAGAAGGTATTGGGGAGCTGATCCTGGAGACTGTTTATACCATAGTAGATTGTATGCTGAGGAGTAGTTGCAGGAAAGAAGAACATTACTACCCTCCTCTCCGTACACTTCATGTTGGTTTGGCTCGATTGTCTGCTCATAGGTGTCACCTGCAAATATGAAGAGATTAAGTAATTTTTTAAATGAAATACAAATGTGTTTGTAATTTTCAAAACAGAAAATTTGACATTACTTTGAAAGAAATATATGACTTACCTATTGCTGAGAACATAATAATTGAACAGATGAACAACATGGATGTGACTGGAAGTCAAACTGACTAATAGCACTACAGAATCTGAATACTCAACCCAACTTCATCTGAGAGGTTTTGAGTTGATACTCTCCTCTAAGTTTACCTACAAGCTCCACCCCAAGTACAGTTCATCTAAAGACGCTCAATCTCACCTCTCCTGACCTCTCCTTCCCTCTACTGTCCTCTCATTCTCTCTACTGTCCTGTCCTTCCCTCTACCCTCCTCTCCTTCCCTCTACTGTCCTCTCATTCTCTCTACTGTCCTGTCCTTCCCTCTACTGTCCTCTCCTTCCCTCTACTGTCCTGTCCTTCCCTCTTCTGTCCTCTCCTTCCCTCTACCCTCCTCTCCTTCTCTCTACTGTCCTGTCCTTCCCTCTACTGTCCTGTCCTTCCCTCTACTGTCCTCTCCTTCCCTCTACTGTCCTGTCCTTCCCTCTACTGTCCTCTCCTTCCCTCTACCCCCCTCTCCTTCTCTCTACTGTCCTCTCATTCTCTCTACTGTCCTGTCCTTCCCTCTACTGCCCTCTCCTTCCCTCTACTGTCCTGTCCTTCCCTCTACTGTCCTCTCCTTCCCTCTACCCTCCTCTCCTTCTCTCTACCCTCCTCTCCTTCTCTCTACTGTCCTGTCCTTCCCTCTACTGTCCTGTCCTTCCCTCTACTGTCCTCTCCTTCCCTCTACTGTCCTCTCCTTCCCTCTACTGTCCTCTCCTTCCCTCTACTGTCCTCTCCTTCCTTCTACTGTCCTCTCCTTCCCTCTACTGTCCTCTTCTCTCGTGTCCTCTCTTAATTGGGAGGAGTGTGAGAGTGAGAGGAGGGAGCTGGAGTTAGTGGGGCCCAAAGTGAGCATCCCCAATCCGGGTCCGGTGGTCTGCTCTACTCCCATACCAGAGCAGTCCGCTCCACCGGTGCCCAGTGTGGGTCCGGTTGTAAGTTCCACTCCCATGTCAGAGCAGTCCGCTCCACAGGTACCCAGTGTGGGTCCGGTCGTTTGCTTCACTCACATGTCAGAGCAATCCGCTCCACCGGTGCCCAGTCCGGGTCCGGTCGTCTGCTCCAGTCCCGTACCGGCTCCACGCACCCGACTTCCTGTGCGCCTCCCCAGTCCGGTGCCTCCAGTACCGGCTCCACGCATCCGACCTCCAGTGCGCCTCCCCAGTCCGGTACGTCCCGTGCCGGCTCCCCGCACCGGCTCCCCGCACCCGACCTCCAGTGCATGCGCACAGCCAGGTGCCTCCAGTGCCGGCTCCACGCACTCGACTTCCCGGGCCAGAGCGGTACGCTCCACCGGTGCCCAGTCCGGGTCCGGCCGTCTGCTCCGCTCCCGAGCCAGAGCAGTCCACTCCGCCGGTGCCCAGTCCGGGTCCGGTCGTCTGCTCCGCTCCAGTGCCAGAGCAGTCCGCTCCACCAGGGCCCAGTCCGGGTCCGGCCGTCTGCTCCGCTCCAGTGCCAGAGCAGTCCGCTCCACCGGTGCCCAGTCCGGGCCCGGTTTAATTGCCCCACTCCATTGCTGGAGCCGTTTATCCCACCGTATGTCACTTCAGAAGAGGAGATCTCCAGATCTACACAGGTTCTCTCTTTATTCAGATAAACAGATGGAGGAGTAGCATTCACTACAGAGGTCTTTGAGGTGACTGTAGTTTAGAGGAGCAATAGTTTACTGAGCCAGAGTAGCTGCAGGACAGTGTAACATTGCTTCCCTCCATGCCATGTTCTGTCTCTGAAGTTGGTTTTATGTCATTTTCAAAACTGCCACCTGTAATAAAGCTAAGTTTAGACGCATCAGTTTATAGGAAATGATTACATACTCTGTATGTATTCAATACAAGTGGAAATATAATCAGTCATTTACATTTATTCTAGGAAGTTTTATTTTCAAATGACACTTGACAGTTACCTTGAATAAACTAAAAGTATGTAACGTAAGACGAATACACCAACACGTGTAGAGAGGAGAAACACCAGTGGTGTAAAGTAACTAAAGAAAATCATGTACTTTTTACACAATACATTTTCCCTGACACTCAAAAGTATTTGTTACATTTTGAATGGTTAGCAGGACATAAATGGTCTAACTATCACAATTATCAAGAGAACATCCCTGGTCATCCCTACTGCCTCTGATTTTGCAGACTCACTAAACACATGGTTTGTTTGTAAATTATCTCTGTGTAGGAACATGCCCCTGTGTCAGGCTCTGGCTATAGAGAAGCCTATTTGCTTCTCTAGGTAGCTATGGTCAGAGTCTGACAGTGTCTTTCTTTTCTGCTTCTGTGTCGGGTTTGGGTTGGATCCCTAATTAGAGGCAGCTGCACTGCATTGTCTCTAATTAGGGATCCCATATATGTTGAGTCTGTCCTTCACTTTGGTGTGGGTTGTTATCGATATCGTTATATGTCGCAGTCACGGTGAAGTAAGTGTGCTTTTTGTTACGTTTAAAATATTGTGTTTTTGTTTTAACGTAACGTGTGGAATTCGTGTTTTGGTTTCGTTTTGTAGTTCGGCATTTTTGTGTTTGTTATACATCGCATTACTTTCTGGGCTATACATAGTATAACAAATAAAATATGTCAAACTACTATAATCCCTGCGCTGCGTCTTGGTCTCTCCATACACCCAAACGTGACAGAACAACCCAACACTGCGAGACCAAGCAGCGCGACTGGGGAGAGAGGGAGAGAGAGGAGTTCTCTAAATACCCGGAGGAGGAGCAGACGAGGTGGTGGAGAGCCTGGGTTGCGCTTCCGCTGGAGGATCAAAAGGACCCACTCCTCCGGGAGATAGAGGAGGAGAGGGACTTTGAGCGCCGACGGGTACTAGTGCTGAGGCTAATGGACAGACGAGCACCTCCAGCAAAGGTCAGCGCCCCGCCACCTCCAGCAGTCTGCTCCACCGGTGCCCGTTCCGGGTCCAGCCGCCTGCTCCGCCTCAGTGCCAGAGCAGTCCGCTCCATCGGTGCCCGTTACGGGTCCAGCCGCCTGCTCCGCCTCAGTGCCAGAGCAGTCCGCTCCACCGGTGCCCGTTCCGGGTCCAGCCGCCTGCTCCGCCTCAGTGCCAGAGCAGTCCGCTCCACCGGTACCCGTTCCGGGTCCAGCCGCCTGCTCCGTCTCAGTGCCAGAGCAATCCGCTCCACCGGTACCCAGTCCGGGTCCAGGCGCCTACTCCACCTCAGTGCCAGAGCAGTCCGCTCCACCGGTGCCTTTTCCGGGTTCAGCCGTCTGTTCCGCTCCTGAGCCAGAACAGTCCGCTCCACCGGTACCCAATCCGGGTGCAGCCATCTGCTCCGCCTCAGTGCCAGAGCAGTCCGCTCCACCGGTGCCATTTTCCGGGTTCAGCCGTCTGTTCCGCTCCTGAGCCAGAGCAGTCCGCTCCACCGGTACCCAATCCGGGTCCAGCCGTCTGCTCCGCTTCAGAGCCTAGGCAGTCCGCCCCACCGGTGCCCAGTCCGGGCCCGGTTGTTTTCCCAGCTCCATGGCCAGAGCAGTTTACCCCACCAGTGCCCAGTCCGGGCCCGGTTTATTGCCCAGCTCCATGGCCGGAGCCGTTTGTCCCACCGGTGCCCAGTCCGGGCCCGGTTGTTTTCCCCGCTCCATGGCCGGAGCCGTTTGCCCCACCGGTGCCCAGTCCGGGCCCGGTTGTTTTCCCCGCTCCATGGCCGGAGCCGTTTGCCCCACCGGTGCCCAGTCCGGGCCCGGTTGTTTTCCCCGCTCCATGGCCGGAGCCGTTTGCCCCACCGGTGCCCAGTCCAGGCCCGGTTGTTTTCCCCGCTCCATGGCTGGAGCCGTTTGCCACACAGGTGCCCAGTCAGGGCCCGGTTGTCTTCCCCGCTCCATGGCCGGAGCCGTTTGCCCCACCGGTGCCCAGTCCTGGCCCGGTTGTTTTCCCTGCTCCATGGCCGGAGCCGTTTACCCCACCGGGGCCCAGTCCAGGCCCGGTCAAATGTCCTGCTCCTTGGCCGGAGCCGTTTGCCCCACCGGTACCCAGCCCGGGACCGGTTATAAGAAAGGGGCATGGGACAAAACTGTCTACTTCACCGGAGCCAGAGCCGCCCCCGAGGGACTAGGTTTCCCTCCCATTAACCCCCCCTGTTTTATGTGTTTGTTTTGGGTTTTTTTTGGTGTCCGGGAGTCCGCGCCTTGGGGGGGGGGGTACTGTCAGGCTCTGGCCATAGAGAAGCCTTGGGTTGGATAACTAATTAGAGGCAGCTGCACTGCATTGTCTCTAATTAGGGATCCCATATATGTTGAGTCTGTCCTTCACTTTGGTGTGGGTTGTTATCGATATCGTTATATGTCGCAGTCACGGTGAAGTAAGTGTGCTTTTTGTTACGTTTAAAATATCGTGTTTTTGTTTTAACGTAACGTGTGGAATTCGTGTTTTGATTTCGTTTTGTAGTTCGTCATTTTTGTGTTTGTTATACATCGCATTACTTTCTGGGCTATACATAGTATAACAAATAAAATATGTCAAACTACTATAATCCCTGCGCTGCGTCTTGGTCTCACCATACACCCAAACGTGACACCCTGGCTATCGGTATATTTAAAAATCAAAGAAAATTGTGCTGTCAGGTTTGCTTAATATAAGGAATTTAAAAAGATGAATACTTTTACTTTTACTTTTGATACTTAAGTACATTTTAGCAAATCCATTTACTTCTGATATTTAAGTATATTTATAATCTAATATTTTTAGACTTTTACTCAAGTAGTATTTTACTGGTGGCATGCAGAGGGTGGGTGAAGTTATCCATGATGGCCAGCAGTTTGGCCAGGATCCTTCTCTCTGCCACCACTTCTAGAGTGTCAAGGTTAATCCCCAGAACAGAGCTAGCCTTCATGTTGGTCTTTATGTTGGCGCCCCAGCACACCACTGCAAAAGATGTTACCATAGACTGTGGTACAGAGCTGACATGCAGCTCTGTAGCCGCACAAATTGTGGCCTGCCTGTCAGGTAGTCTGTAACCCAGGAGACTAAGGCTGCTTCCACTTTCATCCTCCTCATCTTCTCACCCAGTAGCAGGGGCTGGATGGTGTTGAAGGCGCTGGAGAAGTCAAAAAACATAACCCTCACAGTGCAACCTGCGTTGTCCACATGAGAGTAGACCCTCTGCAATCAATCAATAAATCAATCAATCAATCAATCAATCAATCAATCAAATGTATTTATAAAGCCGATGTCACAAAGTGCTATAAATAAACCCAGCCTAAAACCCCAAACAGCAAGCAATGCAGATGTAGAAGCACGGTGGCTAGGAAAAACTGGCTGTGCCGGAAGTCATCAATGCAATAATTGATGAAGCCAATGACTGATGTGGTGTACTCCTCAATGCCATCGGAAGAATCCCGCAACATATTCCAATCTGTGCTAGCAAAATGTCCTGTAGCTTAACATCTGCATTATCTGACCACTTCTTTATTGACCGAGTCACTGGTGCTTCCTGCTTTTCCAGAAACCTGTCAAGAACCATGGGAGGAAACAGGCATCCTGTATGACATACATACAGTATGTAACATACCTACTGTATGTTAAGGGGAGGGGCTTATAGTAAAAGAGGGGTTGAAAAGCAGTATGGAAACATAAAAACAGGAGGAAACTTTCAGAGACTGCTTAGATCTTTCTGTAGACTGTACGCTGAGGATTAGTTGCAGGAAACTACCCTCCTCTCCATACACTTCATGTTGGTTTGGCTCAATAGTCTGCTCATAACTGACTCCTTCAAATGGGAAGAGATGAACATTGAGTCATTTTTTTAATAGAGTTTTGTATTTATTTTATAAACAGAAAAAATGACACTACTTTGAATGCCATAACTTACCTATTGCTGAGAACATAATAATTGACAAGATGAACAACATGGTTGGGGTTGGAAGTCAAACTGACTAATAGCACAACAGAACCTGATAACTCCAAACCCACTTCATATGCAAGGTTTTCTGTTGATAATTTCTGCTCAGTTAATCTAGAAGCTCCACCCCAAAGTACAGTTGCTATAAAGATAATAAATCTCTCCTCTCATCTCCACTTCTCTCCTGCCCTCTCCTGCCCTCTCCTCATTTGTTCTCTCTTCAGTGATACTGCATCTCTCATTCCCTCCACTGGGTGCTGTAGGAGGTAGATTCCCTCAATTTTATTGTATGGAACATTAATGAAAGGTTTTTGTAAAGTGTTTCTGGGGTTCCTGTCACTGTGGCCATCAGGGCGCAGTAGTACAGAGCAGAGTCTGTCACTTCAGCAGAGACCTCCAGATCCACACGTTCAGCCACTTTGTCAATGTTAACTGACAGTCTAGGATAAGGTGGAGTAACTATTGTCTCAGCAGATGAATACACTGAGATTAGGAGGAGGAATTGGGGAGCAGATGTGGGATATTGGTGATACCATAAGATACTGCCTCCACCAGATATTGTGTAGTTACAGGAAAGCTTTACACTGACACCATGTACAGCAGGGATGTCGCTAGGCCTATTTTAGGGGGGCTTAAAATAAATAAATAAATACATCAGTCAATATATTTTCTCTGTGATTTATATATTTCTTCTTCAACCGTTCCATCGCATCTTAAACTTATTACCAGGCGGGCACTAGGACCTGGGGGAGGCTCCTGCTGAAAGCGCTAGTGACTGTTAGGCATACTTGTAGCTAACATTTTGGTTAATGTGGCTTGAGACTGCTAGCTAACAGTAAACGGACAGGAAAAGGCTCTAACAGGACAGATTCATGCAGATAGACTACGATGTGAATTTGTGGTAAGTTAGAACAGAGAGAAAGAGAGTATTCACTGCTATAGACTTTGGTCATGTAAGGGCTGATACATGTTTTAGCTAATGAATATGTTAATCTACAACAAGAGTTATTAAGTGAATGTATTGTGTGATCAGAGATCTTTAGAACTGCTGTAGGTTTGGGTAGGGGGGAGCTATGTGGAAGGAATGTGCTAGTTGGGGGTTTTATGATAGAACTGTGTATGAAGCTTGGACATCTACTAAGAGGATCACTACTTCCGTCAACTGGATTGCGTCAAGGGGTTGGGACCAACCCGTGCGCCAACTGATAGGCTGAGTAAGTCTAAACCACACTCAGCCTCTACCCTGACTGGTCAGTTCAGAAACCGGAACTAGCTCTGTCTGGGGTATTTAAAGAAGAGCATGTAAAACTGTGGTCAGTTCTCTGTCCGCCCTGCGTGGTGTTTCAGTGAGCCCGTATACGAACCTTCATACTTATCATCTATACATTTGCATTTAATAAACTTAGCTTAGTTTGAAACAGCTCCTAATGTCTTCTCTTATTCCGATACCAGATTTGAATTGACGCACTCTTACAGTCACAATCAAAGCTTTGTTAACCAATACGTTTTTATGTGAGGCTGCCTGTAAGTTGCAGTGTAACAGACGTTGCGAGCTAGCTAACGGTAACGTTAATGATGTTATGTTATGTGGCGATGTTATCTAATTAACGTTGTATTTAAATATTATTTATTTGTAATGGAGAATAATCATAATCATAATCATCATTTTATATTTTACCATTATTTAACAAGTTAGTTAAGAACTATTTACACTGACAGCCTACATTGTTCTACAGGGTCAGCCATAGTAGTACAGTGCACCTGGAGCAAATTAAGTGCCTTGCTCAAGGGCACATCGGAAGGTTTTTCACCTTGTCGGCTTGTGTATTCGAACCAGCGACTTTTTTGGTTACATCATCATCATCATCATCATCATCATCATCATCACTATGATTACCATCATCTGCTACCAAATTTTTACAGACAGGTGTATTGTCATAGTGTAGCTCAGTATGTTTTTGTAAGAGGGCTGTGTATCCTGTTGTCACAGTGGGCCTCAGAGCACAGTAGTACACAGCAGAGTCAGACAGCTGCACCCTCTGGATCGTCAAGGGGACTGATTTGGAGTTGGCATCTAGATCGGCAATAAATCTCTCCTTGAACTCAGTAGCATTGTCCCCATTTCCAAATGTTTGTCGCATAAGCATATACTTGGGGTAGTCGTTTGCTCGTTGTTTGTACCAGAATAGATATTGACTTGCATCGGCTGTTTCATAATGACAGGCAAGTGTTATTTGTCCTCCTTCGGTAGCCATCTCAACTCCTTTTGGCTGTGACACACTGTCTCCTCTGCATTCTGGAGAGAAATGAAACAATACGTTGAAAGAATTTGATTTATACCCATTAAAGCATTGGGAGGATATAGAGTGTGCAACTTTCTCTATTTTACATGACAACATAAAGGGATAATTAAAGCAATGGCATTAAGCAAATTAAATAATAGTTATCATACCACAACATAATACAGAAAGAATCAGAATTTTCTTCAGCCAGGGTCCCATGTCTGCTACTGTGAGATCAATGGGAGAAGAGTAAAACCCTGATGTAGCTTGGCCATGATGAGACTATGAGATCCTTGTCTCCTCCTCTTTTGGTGCTTTGTCAAACATTGAGAATCCTGTGACAAACACTCTACAGAGCAAGATGTGAAATTCAGCCTGGAATCAAACCTCTTCTTGAACTCATCACTATTGCACCATTCTGAATAACGATCTCTTGTCAGGACATACTGAGGAGAGTCTCTAGTTAACTGGATGTACCAGAAGAGATCAGGAGATGTAGTACTGGTAGTGTAGTTACAGCTGAGTGTTACCAGTCCTCCTTCAATGGCAGTAACATGTCCACTCTGCTGGTCAACAGCCTCAGCTTTGCAATCTGATTTTTTTTTTTAACATTAGTCAAGTCAACTGATGATTGGTTTTATGATTGAAACCAATGTCTGACCCTTGATGCAACCATGACCATAATCCCTGTCTTCGCAGTGTACATTTACATAAATGAGCCATCTGGTTTGCTTAATATAAGGAAATCAGAAATGATTCATACTTTTGATACTTAAGTATATTTTTGCAATTACATTTACAAAAACAAATACTTTTAGACTTTTATTTAATTAGTATTTTAGTATTTTACTGGGAGACTTTCACTTGAATTTATTTCAACTGACTGATTTACTTATATGAACTGTAACTCAGTCAAAGCTTTGAAATTGTTGCATGTTGTGTTTATATTTTTGTTAAGTGTATAAAATAATTGCAAATGTGAATACAAGAAGAACAAACATAATGAATGTATATTCTGTTTGGTGGGGAAATTCTACAACACAGACACCTGTAAAGTGTTGACATGCTGCATGAATCACTTAAAGGAACAGGAGCAAATTGATGAGACTCTACTGACATCTATTGACTCTCACTAGTAATTAACCCTTGAAAATACAAGCAATGTCAAGGTTTCACCTTGTTGGACAGAATGTTGAAAACTAGATAGAACTATTGTAACATTATTATACATAGAAAACCCTTGTCACTGGACTTCATAACTGTGGAGGTCAGTCTATAGGAGGAGCACAGACAAAGAAGATCTGTCATATAACTGATCAGGAGACAGAGAGAACATCTCAGTGGTTGTGGCTGAAGAGTGAGAAGCAGTGGACGAGCCACCTGGCTCACTTGGGCCTGATTAATCCATCCTTCAGAAGGTGTAGTGGACAGCACATGTAGGATAAGAAGGTACCTCACCTGAAGATCAGCCAGGAGCTGCAGAAACAGCTGTTTGTGTGTAAATATAAAGACAACCCTTTATACTCTACTTACCCTTTGCTGACCTCATTGAAATGTTGAGGAGGTTCTGAGAATAAAGACACTAAATCCTCACAAAAATAATGATCTTGAATTTATTTTCATATGTAGTGACCCAGACCAAAACTGTGGAAGAGCCATGTTAAGTTTGCCTGGCCCATTACCAGTCAGTAGGCTTCAGGTATGTTCCTCTAAAGAGTGCAGTACCTGGATTTACCACTAGAGGACTCTGAGAGTGTCCATGTTGAGAGCAATGATGTCACATAATGTATGCATTCAGAATGTATATGTGATTTAGAGGCCTGACTGGAGCAGAATAGAAATAGGCATCACATTGACAGAATCTGTCTAAATGTTCAAATCAAATTAAGGACAGGTGAAACATTTGAATCATAAACTTTATCTACAGAAAACATTAACAGCATTTTATTTGATGTCTAAAAGTAAGGGTTTGACACAAGCTCAAACAAAAACCGGATACATTCCTGCTGTTGTGGTCCCTAATGAGGTTTTTGTACAGTGTGTGTGTAGGTTTCCAGGTGCCCATAAAGTGCATGAATGTAAACTTTCCAGTAATATACCATTTGAGATAAACCAACTGAGAGATAAGTTGTGTTACGGGCGTTGCTCTTTCCTGGTACTCTTCCTACCTCATTGACCGTCAACAATTTGTCAATATAAATAATCACTGATCACAGTGTGTAGCTGTCACTCAAGGTGTCCCCCAGGGGTCAGTGCTGGGATCACTCCTCTTCATTATATACCTCCTTCCTTTGGGGTTGATCATGCGACACCACAACATCAACTTTCACTGCTATGCCGATGACACCCAGCTCTACCTCTCCACCAAACCCACCTCCTCCCTACCACCCATCTCCCTCATAACTTGCCTTCAAGATATCCGTAGCTGGATGAACACTAACTTCCTCAAACTCAACAGCGACAAGACGGAGGTCATTCTCATCGGCTCCAAATCTTTACTCTCCAAACACCAAAACCTCAGCATCACCATTGACGGCTCCCCGGTCCCTTTGACTTCTAAAGTAAAAAGCCTCGGTGTCACCCTAGACAACACTCTTTCCTTCGAATCCCACATAAAAACCATCACCCGGACAGCTTTTTTCCACCTTTGCAATATTTCAAGACTCCGACCATCACTCTCATATTCCAACACCGAAACTCTGATCCATGCCTTTGTCACTTCCCGCCTAGATTAGTGCAACACTCTTCTTACCGGCATCCCCACCAAACTCATCAACAGACTACAATTGGTCCAGAACTCGGCAGCAAGAATTCTCACCTACACCAGATCAACCGAACATATCACTCCAATTCTTATCCAACTCCACTGGCTCCCTGTACAATACCGTATTACATTCAAGACTCTCCTCCTCACATTCAAATCTCTCCACAACTTGTCACCCACCTACCTCTCTGACCTTCTTCCATCATATGCTCCCGCTCGCTCCCTACGCTCCTCCTCAGCTGGTCTCCTTGCCACCCCTCCTTTTCGCCTCTTCACCATGGGAGGCCGTGCTTTCAGTTGCTCTGCACCCAGACTCTGGAATACACTCCCCCCTCACATACGACAGGTTGACACAGTCACCTCATTTACTACTCTCCTGAAAACACATATTTTCCTCATTGCCTTTGACCTCTAGCCTTTCCCCTTTTCCTTTGTGTACTGTTTGCATTATCCCTTGATCTAGACCTTGTTTTAACTTGCAAATGTTGTTAAAGCACTGTATAGGATGTCTTTGAGTGTTTTGTAAGATCCCTTGATTTATACGTTGTTTTAATTTGCAATGTTGTCAATGTTGAACCACTATATAGGCCGTTTTTGTAAGATGTCCTTGAGTGTCTTGAAAGGCGTCCTCCAAATAAAATGTATTATTATTATTACTTTTATTATTATTATTATTATTATTATTATTATTATTATTATTATATGACATTGAGAGAGCTGAGTAGATCCTCTACAGAGACATCCTCATGGTTGCAGGCACTGGCGACCCGTCATTGAGTGCCACCTGTTTAGTTTTGTTGCCTGTTTTCTATGTTAATTTGGCAGTAATACGTGTCACATATCAGTTTGCAAACAATGTATGAAAAACAACAACATTGAGTTAAGAAAGCCACAGACAAACATGGTCACTGGCCACAGATAAAAAGATAAAAATCACATTTTATCTACAGTAGTTTTGAATGGACTGGGAAGATACATTTTGAACGGTCATCCAACTCGGAATTCCAAGTCAGGAACTCTGGCCTCTTTCTAGAGCTCCGACCTGAAGATCGCTGACGTCATGATTCAACCTTGTTTATTTCAGAGTTCCCAGTTGTCTTGAAATCACCATAAATCCAGAGAATGTCAGACTTTGACGTTACATGCCGAAATTTGCCCACAAGAAGGACAGCCACGCCAACTTCTTGTTCAAGTGAGCACAGCACAGCGGTGAGTCTAAAAAGGTCTGGTATGCTGCTGCATAAATTATGTAATATGCCAGGAAGATATGTATTACTTTCTTAGCTACAGTATACATGTGTACACTATATTTTGTAGTAAGTTGTTAGTAGCCCATGTGCCTCACCCTTATAATTTGTACCTTTCCCTACCCTTCCCCCTAACTTTGCCTACTGTTCTGACTTGGTGGTGCACATGTAGTCTATAGCCTGTTTTAGAGAAATGTCTTCATCGAATAATGTAAGAGCTTTCATTGTCTTCTTATATGCCCCCTTTATTTATCCTATAGTTCTGACTTGGTGTACAGGGAGAATAATGTAAGAATGGGCCATGGTCTGAATTCTGTCGCTGTACATTTCAAAAGTGCTAAACAAATAGTTCTATTGACTAAGTCCGTCCTAGTTCGCTCATTAATGTCTTAATCGAAATTACGGATTGCCTCTTATCCGCTCATCATTCCCTTATGCTATATTTATCAAATGTCAGTAGAAAACACATTTGTTTAAGCAAGTCAGTCATATCAGCTATGTTTTTTAAAAATACAGTAAATTAGGCTGAATTAACTCTTTCGCTGCCTGACAAGGCTCCGCTGATGATAGCCAGGTGTAGTGGTGGTAAGGAGTCACTCCATGGTGCTAAAAATACAACTGTTGGGACAGCTTTATGTTGACCCTAACCGTTTGGGCACCGTTTGTCACCATTATAGTGCAATTAATGTGTTGTTTAGTGTTGTGTTGTGTTCTGTAGTGGCTTTGCTGGCATGCATCTGAAAAAAAAAAAAAAAAGAGTTTGCCACTGGGTTGGGGTTCAGGTTACGGCTAGAGTAGGGTTGATCCGGGGTGTGGACATGAAGCTAGGGTTAGGGTTATTGTAATGGCTAGTAAATAGGGTTTGCTGGACATACTGTATTCATTGATGTGCCTGTTGACAACTCCCTCCCCTCAATTAGATGTTATACTGTATGTTTTTGAACAGTGTTTCTGAGCACAGTCTGTCACTTCAGCAGAGGAGATCGTCAGATCCACACGTTTAGCCTTGTTATCATGATTTAGAGTGAACCCTGGTGTATTATCCACATACTCCTTAACCAGTAACTGTGGTGCTGATTTGGGATATTGTTGATACCGTTGAACAGTGACATCAGAGATGTAGTTACAAGAGAGTAACTGTCCCTTTTTAGAAGCCACATCTATATATATTAGTGTAGGGTGTAATTACCTGTTCATAACTGAGACCTGTAAAACATAACACATATTAAATTGAATACTTTAAACCTACATGGAAGATTTAATAAATTTCGAATGCAGTTTAAAGATAAATAATTTTCAAAGTTAGGAACATGAATCCTTATGTCGTCCATTATCTTTATAATAATAAATACATATTCACACTCAGTTTCAATGAAAATGTAATTACTTACCTATCAAGACAAAGAAGAGTAAAAGTGAACAGAACAACATTGTAGATGGCAGGAAGTGTAGAATAAGCACCAGCTGCTGATGAAAAGCACAGCATCATCTGGCTATGATCTTCATGGTACTATCATGTCTTATCCTGAGGATTCATGATCTAATCCTGAGTTTTAAACTCTAGCTCCACCTACTTTAACACTTATTTATGACCTAAATACTCCACTTGATAGAGCTGTGGTCAAACAAAATACATCAGATACATCTAAACCTCTAAATAACAGGTGACAGGTCTGTATTCTGCTGAGTGCTGAGTCAGTGAGTTATGTATCCCTGTGGTTGTCACGGTACAGTAGTACAGAGCAGAGTCTCACACTTCATTAGAGGAGATCTCCAGATCCACACAGGTCTTCTCTTTGTTCAGTTTAACAGTGAGGTGAGAGTATGGAGGTTTAGCTCTCACTACAGTCCTAGAGGCATGGCAGATGAAGAGGTGGTAATGGGGAGCTGATCCTGGATACTGTTTATTCCACAGTATACTGTGTGCTGAGGAGTAGTTGCAGGAAATGTGAACATAACTACCCTCCACTCCATACACATCAGGTTTTTTAACCTTCAGTACTAAGCCACACCCAGGCCTAAAATATGCATAAGAGTAGTTTATCATGAGCTGTCAGGTTTTTGTACAGTGTTTCTGGGTTTCCTGTCACTGTGGGCTCCAGGGCACAGTAGTACAGAGCAGAGTCTGTCTGTTCAACAGAGGAGATCTCCAGATCCACACGGGTTCTCTCATCGTTTCGTTTAGCAGTCATTCTTGGGTATGGAGGAGTAGCTTCCAGTACAAGTGGAGTTGCAGTGTCTGTGAGGAGGAGGAGGAATTGGGGTGCTGATCCAGGGAACAGTCTGTACCACTGGAGATTATTAGCCTTTACTGTATAGTTACAGGAGAGCTTAACTCTGCTACCCTCTAAATAATACTCCTCATGGCTGGTTGGAGTAATATCATCCTCTAAAGTATCACCTACAAGGGCTGAAATCAGTAGAATATAACAGAGCAGCATCATGGTCTATGTTACAGATCAGATATGAATGTGTTATTTAGAAAACAGCAAAGCCAAAACACTGCTATGACTTTGAAATGATAAGTAGGCATAAACAATGTTGCTCCTCCTCTTGACATACTGTAGGTTTTTAAACACACCCACCAGGTTTCCTGTCAAAAATAAAATCCTTGAGATGTAGGTCATGTCATGTACCTATAGAATGTGTCAGGTTAGGTTTTAGTACAGCGTTTGTAGGTTTCCTTTCACTGTGGGCATCAGTGCACAGTAGTACAGAGCAGAGTCTGTCACTTTAGCAGAGGAGATCTCCAGATCCACACGGTTCTTCTCATCATTTAATTTGACTGACAGTCGAGGATCCAGACCTGGAGCCTGTGATGGAGACCCAACACCATGCAGAAAAAGCAGGAAATACTGAGCAGCTAATCCAGGGTCCTGGAGATACCATTGAAGAGAGACTGCAGATGAGTAGGTGCATGAAAGTGTAATATTGCTACCTGCTGGAGCATACACCTCCTCTCTGATTGGCTCAATGGTCTGACCATTACTGTCACCTGCAAGAGATATAACTATGTTATTCTTCTATTGTTACTGTTAAAGATCTATTTTCAACCAATCAACACTTAATTTAGATTCAAA
Organism: Thymallus thymallus; assembly: GCA_023634145.1. Taxonomy (NCBI): domain Eukaryota; kingdom Metazoa; phylum Chordata; class Actinopteri; order Salmoniformes; family Salmonidae; genus Thymallus; species Thymallus thymallus. The sequence goes on along the minus strand of CM042382.1, from coordinate 19,564,017 downwards.
ATGACACCAATAAGAATGTACTGATTAGTCAATGTGGGGATTGACATTGTGGCTGAAACTGGAAGTTAAAATGATAACACACAGCACAAGAAGATTTGTGTATACTAAAAAAACATCCTCTTCCTTCTAGTTTTGAATGAACCATCTCTTCTCAAACCTTTGAAGCCCCGCCCCAAAATACAGAGAGTTGTCAGATGAGTAGAAGTAACGGCAGACTTCTTGCTGCTGCTTGATGCCACTGTCACATCCTCAAAATGCAGGGCTGCACTGAAATATGATTACCTTAGTCTCCCTCTTGGATATTGTAGAAAATATTTTTCCATTTATTTTCTTGATTTCAGGTCAACAGATTTGCTTGATGCAAGCTCTGCAAGTTATACATTTATTCAACATGAGGCGTTCATTCATTCACAGCTTATGTTGTTTTCCTATTTAAATCTACAATCTAAAGTATATACAGTGGGGAGAACAAGTATTTGATACACTGCCGATTTTGCAGGTTTTCCTACTTACAAAGCATGTAGAGGTCTGTAATTTTTATCATAGCTACACTTCAACTGTGAGAGACGGAATCTAAAACAAAAATCCAGATAATCACATTGTATGATTTTTAAATAATTAATTTGCATTTTATTGCATGACATAAGTATTTGATCACCTACCAACCAGTAAGAATTCCGGCTCCCACAGACCTGTTAGTTTTCCTTTAAGAAGCCCTCCTGTTTTCCACTCATTACCTGTATTAACTGGGATGGGCTACAGGACAATAGGCAAGCAGCTTGGCCCAGAACTACACGGCAGGACCTGATCAATGACCTGAAGAGAGCTGGGACCACAGTCTCAAAGAAAACCATTAGTAACACACTACGCCGTCATGGATTAAAATCCTGCAGCGCACGCAAGGTCCCCCTGCTCAAGCCAGCGCATGTCCAGGCCCGTCTGAAGTTTGCCAATGACCATCTGAATGATCCAGAGGAGGAATGGGAGAAGGTCATGTGGTCTGATGAGACACAAATAGAGCTTTTTGGTCTAAACTCCACTCGCCGTGTTTGGAGGAAGAAGAAGGATGAGTACAACCCCAAGAACACCATCCCAACCGTGAAGCATGGAGGTGGAAACATCATTCTTTGGGGATGCTTTTCTGCAAAGGGGACAGGACGACTGCACCGTATTGAGGGGAGGATGGATGGGGCCATGTATCGCAAGATCTTGGCCAACAACCTCCTTCCCTCAGTAAGAGCATTGAAGATGGGTCGTGGCTGGGTCTTCCAGCATGACAACGACCCGAAACACACAGCAAGGGCAACTAAGGAGTGGCTCCGTAAGAAGCATCTCAAGGTCCTGGAGTGGCCTAGCCAGTCTCCAGACCTGAACCCAATAGGAAATCTTTGGAGGGAGCTGAAAGTCCGTATTGCCCAGCGAGAGCCAAGAAACATGAAGGATCTGGAGAAGGTCTGTATGGAGGAGTGGGCCAAAATCCCTGCTGCAGTGTGTGCAAACCTGGTCAAGAACTACAGGAAACGTATGATCTCTGTAATTGTTTCTGTACCAAATATTAAGTTCTGCTTTTCTGATGTATCAAATACTTATGTCATGCAATAAAATGCAAAAAATGTGATTTTCTGGATTTTTGTTTTAGATTCCGTCACTCACAGTTGAAGAGTACCTATGATAAAAATTACAGGGAAAACCTGCAAAATCGGCAGTGTATCAAATACTTGTTCTCCCCACTGTATCAGCAACACAATCAGATAGCCTTAATGTGTTTCTGTCACTTTTCCATTAAAAATTTGTATTTTATATTTTATTATTGTTAATTGAAAATCTTTCATTGTTCATTTTCAGTGTATGTGTGTTTTGTCTGTACGAGGTACTGATGAAATTCAGAACTAGCCTGATAATTTTTTACACTTAGTGGATGTCCGTTTTTTTGTTCAGGTTTTTGTACGGTGTGTGAAGGTTTACTCACTGTGGGCTGCAGGGCACAGTAGTACAGATCAGAGTCTGTCACTTCAGCAGAGGTTCTCTCTTTATTCAGGTGAACAGACTGTCGAGGGTCTTCAGATTTAGCTTTCACCACAGAGGGGTTTGATGACACTCCAGTGAGGAGGAGGCATCAAACTCACCCACGTGCAAATATTGAAATGTTCCTACTAATATGCTGGAAAATGTTATTTGACACCGTGAAAAGAGTGAACACAAGTATAGTTATGACAGAATGACTCCCCTGGTTTCTCACTGTCAGCTATAAAAGGCATTTCCTTTTCTCTGCCTCAGTAATATAACACCTCTCCTTGACTTAAAATAAAAGGCAAACAACACAAATTACTGTACACACGCACCCACGTTCACACAGTGTTTTTGTAAGGAGCCTGTACATCCTGTTTAGGAATATGTTTTATGTTATCTTGTACACAAAGACTGTAGTTCTTCTGACTGTCATGGAAGTGACTAGAGTCTTCAGAGGATAAGGATAATATGGGTTATGAAAATTGGGTATTTAATGTATTGGTACTCCATTCATGTTATACTTCATTATGAAGAAAATAGTTACAAATGTATAATTTATCTGGACATCAAGTTAAGGTTAGGGTAAGGGTTATGGCTAGTATATAGGGGTTTAGTGTTTAGAACATATTCATTCTTCTGCCTGTTGATACGTTTCTCACCATAATCAGATGTTTTAGGTTTTTGTACAGTGTATCTGGGTTTCCTGTCACAGTGGGCTTCAGAGCACAGTAGTACACAGCAGAGTCAGACAGCTGCACCCTCTGGATCGTCAAGGGTACTGACTTTCCTGTGAAATTCAGCCGGGCATCATATCTCTCTGTGAACTCAGTAGCAGTTTCTCCAGGTGAAAACATATCACTTCTCAGCATAAACATGGGGTTTCCATTTGTTTGTTGTTTGTACCAGAAAAGATTTGGTGATCTATCAGTTGTATCAAATGTACAACTGAGTTTTGTTTGTTGTCCTTCTACAACCATTACATCTTCTGTTGGCTGTGTTACACTCTCTTCAGCTCTGCACCCTGAAAAGAAAGAGAAATATATCTTCACAACATATAATAATAATAATAATAATAATAATAATAATAATAATAAATATATACAGAATGAACAAATGCACAGAAAGAGACAGATGGACAGAGTGATGTTATACCAAAGCAGCATGCAGCCAGAACATGCAGAATCAGCCAGTTTGTCATGACTAGTCAGTCAGTTTGAAGTGTAAAAGGTAAGGAGCAGAACAATGCTGATCTATCTTTCACAGAGCTTTGACTTCCTCTGTCCTACTGTTGATGCTTCATGTTGTTCTGTATTACATACAGTAGTAGACCATGGGAAGGTGTCTGTCTGTATGGCATCCTCTCATTCAGGGGTGTGTGTGCCCTTCAGGTTGACTTTCATACTACACCACAGATAAGTGTGAATTGTGAATAGGACAAACTACAAACAATAATATTGTTGCACTTTGTTATTTTCCCAGGTGCTTTTCCGACCGATATAAACATGTTGAATAGAAGACTACTGATTGAAGAGTGAAGAATATGATAAATTATCTGGCATGTTTTATATAGTAGCAACTGAGGTGCCTGTTCATTTAACCAGTCTGTCTGTATATTAAGTAAACTATTATTTCCCTCACTTATATTATATGCACTTTTAGGATTTAAGTATTTCTCTGCCATCGGCCTGTATAGTATAGCTAACCATGAACCATCCACCAATGTATAGTGTATATATTCAGCCATCCACCAATACTATGCAATGTCTTTTTTTGTAGCTTTTTTGTACTCCAGACTTCTTGTATTTTGATACTTTTTCATACTGGCACTCTATGTATCATGTATCGTGTATCTGTCTTTTGTGTATTTTCGTTCTGGCATTTTGAACCAGCACTGTGTTTAATTCGTAGCTGCTAGGCAAAGAAATTTCCCCTCGGGATCAATAAAGTATCTATCTATCTATCTATCTATCTATCTATCTATCTATCTATCTATCTATCTATCTATCTATCTATCTATCTATCTATCTATCTATCTATCTATCTATCTATCTATCTATCTATCTGAGTTTGAAGGGAACGAGGCGCAGAGCGAGAGGACGTTGCGAACATGTTTTATTGTACAAAATAAAACATATATAAACAATAAACTTATTTCCTACCATGGCGTTGTGTTGCACACACATGAACACAAATACAAATAATGATCCACACGCAGGTGGATGTGTGGTGCACCTAAATAGAATCCCCAATTAGAGACAACTCACGACAGCTGTCTCTAATTGGGGATCACCAATATCCCAACCTTGGGTGTAAGGCCTTCCCACTCCCCCTAGAGGGAGTCAGGGACCTGGCCTCGGTCAGACCCTTACACTATCTATCTATCTATCTATCTATCTATCTATCTATCTATCTATCTATCTATCTATCTATCTATCTATCTATCTATCTATCTATCTATCTATCTATCTATCTATCTATCTATCTATCTATCTATCTATCTATCTATCTATAATACTGCCGTTATCAATAAAGCCAAATATTATTGATATGTGCAGCTCAGAGTCACAGATTCTCCCTCTGTTCTAATGACTTCATGAATTACAGATTATAGATACCTTAATAGAAAATGACTCAAGTAAAAGTGAAAGTCACCCAGTAAAATACTACTTGAGTATTTTGAGTCTAAACATGTTTCGTTTCAATATACATAAGTATTTTTACTTTACAACACTGAGTGCTTGTAATACATATGTTAACATGATATTACACATGATATTACATAGATATATCCTCATGACAAATAAACCAGGGTAAAAAAACATGCGTATGTACAAACACAGGAAATGTGTCAACCCTTGTGTAACTCAAAAGGAATAAGGGATACGTGTACATAGTATTACCCAATCCACTTGAAAAAATAAGATATATATCTCACTATAGGAACAGACACCACACAAGGAAGTCCAGGTGTGTCATAGGTCAGTAGAGTAGAAGCTTTCTTGATTCTTTGAGATCTTCTTATTTCTGTTTCTGACTCTCTTTCTTCTGGCTTGTCTTCAACTGGTCAAATTCCTCTTTTTTTTTTCATTTCCATTTTCTCCATTAGTTTCCTCAGCTTTGTTGCTGCTGCTTCTCCAGCTTCATTTGTTTCATCAATAGACTCTGTTTCATGTTTCTCTCCTGCTCTCACCTCAGATTTTCCAGTCATTACATTCCATGTAATGTCCAAGTCCAAACTGTAAGGTTTCATCTTCTCTGACTTGACTTGACTTTATTATTTTCTATCTTCCTTCTTTGCAGGGTTCTCTGACTAGGTGTTGGTTCAACATCAGCCACAGATTCTAGGAGCACTTGCTGTCCTAGTGGTAACAGGTGATTCTGATGAAGGATTTTCATGGGTCCATCTCTATTTTCAGACTTCAACCCGGACAGGTAAGTTTGGCATTTGACTTCAAACAACATATGGCATAGAGGCAAAATACAGCGATCTGGCAACTTTTGCTTTCCTTTCAGCCCTAGGTTCTGAATCAGGACTCTATCTCCAGGCTTAAGATGGGTTAGGGTTAGGGTTAGGGTTAGCTCTCACCCCTGATGTAGGAACATTTCTCCAATCTGGTTTCATTTCAGTTTTATCATGCGGACGAACTGATAAAGAGTCGGCATCAATGTTCTGTTTTCCAGGCCTGTACTTCAGACTAAAGTTATAGATAGACAATGCAGAAAGTCAGTGATGTAGCATCCAGTTTTGGTCAAGACGTAAGTCTGCAACAAAACACCATGTAAAGGAGAAACATGTAGGCCTATTACAGCAACAATTGAGCAGTAGCCTAGGCTGGCTATTCAACTACAAGACATTTTGAGTGCACCATACAGCCATGCTTTATTCAACCGCAACGTGATCCATACAGTGCAAATAAAATTAAAACATGTTTTAAGTTTTAAATGTTACAACAACCTAGATACATTTTTGTTGGGTTTCCTGTCAAGGTGGGCCTCAGAGCAAAGTAGTACAAAGCATAGTCTATCACTTCAGCAGAGGAGATCTCCAGATCCACACGTTCAGCCACTTTATCAACGTTAATTGACAGTCTAGGTTTCGGTCGTTCTGCAGTAACTATTGTCTCAGCAGATGCTGAATACACTGAGATGAGGAGGAGGAATTGGGGAGCAGATGTGGGATATTGGTGATACCATAAGACACTGCCTCCACCAGATACTGTGTAGTTACAGGAAAGATTGACACTTCCACCATGTATCACATCCTCAAGACTGTTGGAGAAAATTCCATACCCCACAACTACCACCTGCAGAAAACTGACGTGAAATTATAGTTATTCTCTACATCTGGGTCTTATCCTGAGGTCTGATAATAATATTCTCTAATTTGTATGGAATACACATTTCCCCTATTATGCTAAATGTGTTTTTACTCTAACAACAGTTGTTACCACAATAATCTAATCTACAGACTCTCTGCTACCTGATAATGAACTGTGGTCAGGAAATGACCAACAAGCTGATCTAAAACAAGTCATTTATCAGTGTATTACTTTTTGTACATCCTTTCAGAGTCACTGATGATCCCTCAGTGGGGGTGTACTACTCTGTCAGAAGTCACACTATCTCCAGATACCATTCCTGCAGAGGAAAAATACATAATAAAAGTTATTGAAAACACTTGCTTATTATTTAAGATTTTTTAGAAATCAACTGAATTATTCACATTTAAATGAGTAGTTCATTAATATATGTTTTACTAACAATACCATAAATGAATAATCTGATTGGATGCAAGGAGTTCAACTGTTTAGGTACTGTAAGAGGGCTGTATATCCTGTTGTCACATTGGACCTCAGAGCACAGTAGTACACAGCAGAGTCAGACAGCTGCACCCTCTGGATCGTCAAGAGGACTATTGAGATGGGAATACTATCTCCCCTTGAATCTATCATCAATATCCCCGGGTCCAATGACATCCATCAGCAAAACAAATTGAGGGTAATCTTTTGTGGATTGAATGTACCAGAAGAGAGATTGAGCTGATAAACTGGTGTTATATTCACAGCTGAGAGACACGTCTTCTCCTTCATAAGCAGTCTCTTCTCTCTTTGACTAAGTAACTATGTCTCTTCTTTCTTTCTGCGCTTCTTTGTTTCTGAAACTGGTGTGTTCTCTTGACTCCTGTCTTTGTAACAGAACAGACCTAGACCTTTCAGCACAGTACAAAGGGGATGTTCAAATAGACAAGTAATTTAAGAGTAGAAATAAACACTCACTTGGTAATGTGGCCCCCTTGTGGTTGATGCTGGCTTTTCCCTTACTCTATACACAATACTGAGTATAACTATTTTCTCCTGAATTAATCTAGACACTACTAGCTGTATACTGTATGTTCTAATCCATGAGATATTGTAATGGAGTTTTAATGTCTCTTACATCTACAATTAGAGCTGAATTGGAAGACAGAGCTCTATTGGCATCAACAATGACTTACAGCATCATCATCATCATCATCATCATCATCATCATCATCATCACTATGATTACCATCATCTGCTACCACTAGTCTTGGTAGTATCAGGGAGGTAGTGAGAAGGTTACTGTGTCAATTTCAAAGTGGTGTTGTATACTGTACAGACAGGTGTATTGTCATAGTGTAGCTCAGTATGTTTTTGATAGGGGGCTGAATATCCTGTTGTCACAGTGGGCCTCAGAGCACAGTAGTACACAGCAGAGTCAGACAGCTGTACCCTCCGGATCGTAAAGGGGACTGATTTGGAGTCTGAATCTAGATGGGCATGAAATCTCTCCTTGAATTCAGTAGCAATGTCCCCAGTTCCAAAACTGAACCACATAATTATATACTTGGGGTAGTCGTTTGCTCGCTGTTTGTACCAGAATAGATATGGACTTGGATCGTCTGTTTTATAATGACAGGCAAGTGTTATTTGTCCTCCTTCGGTAGCCATCTCAACTCCTTTTGGCTGTGACACACTGTCTCCTCTGCATTCTGGAGAGAAATTAAACAATACGTTGAAAGAATTTGATTTATACCCATTAAATCATTGGGAGGATATAAAGTGTGAAACTTTCTCTATTTTACATGACAACATTAAGGGATAATTAAAGCAATGGCATTAAGCAAATGAAATAATAGTTATCATACCACAACATAATGCAGCAAGAATCAGAATATTCTTCAGCCAGGGTCCCATGTCTGCTACTGTGAGATCAATGGGAGAAGAGTAAAACCCTGATGTAGCTTGGCCATGATGAGACTATGAGATCCTTGTCTCCTCCTCTTTTGGTTCATTTTCAAACATTGAGAATCCTGTGACAAACACTCTACAGAGCAAGATGTGAAATTCAGCCTGGAATCAAACCTCTTCTTGAACTCATCACTATTGCTCCCTTCTGAATAACGACCTCTTCTCAGGACATACTGAGGAGAGTCCTTAGTTAACTGGATGTACCAGAAGAGATCAGGAGATGTACTACTGGTAGTGTAGTTACAGCTGAGTGTTACCAGTCCTCCTTCAAGGACAGTAACATGTCTACTCTGCTGGTCAACAGCCTCAGCTTTGCAATCAGAAAAAATATCTTTGGGGGTTTTATAATACATAATAGGCTAAGGTTCAGAAATTGAGAATGTAGAAAGGAGAAGCACTATACAGTACCTGCAATTAGCCCATACAAATGCATTGAATAACAGATTCACTACATGGAACAAAATAGACAGTAGTCTGTCAAAAAATCTAAAGGAAGTTTGTTCTGAAATGTCTGTCCTATATCTGAGAAATATACGAAATATTATTTTTTGTTGTTTAAAAAAAAAACAATGTTGGGCACTAAATAGTCGTTTTTGGGCACTAAACATTTTTCTGTGAGTCTCACCTTTCCAAAGAGGGGTCATATTAGTGTGTAGCCCAAACTCTTCTGAAGCTACTGACAGAAGTTGGCAGATAGGCTTAACCAACTTCAGACGAGTCCCAGGACGCTTATGTGGGTCGTATAGCAAAAAGGACAACACAAATGTCTTCTTCAATAGTTTGTAGGCCATTCAGACGCTACAGATGATTTTGGTCTGACAAACACCGTTCTAGCTCTGTCACTTTTCACCACAGACACATCCAATGCAAAAAACCTGATATCTCTAGCTTAAACTGACAGATTTTTATGGGGATTTTTTTATTATGCTCATTAGATGTCAACTGATGATTGGTTTAATGATTGAAACCAATGACTGACCCTGGATGAAGCCGTGAAGATAATCCCTGTCTTCCCAGTGCACATTAACATAAATGATGGGCAATCACATCACCATGCAGTGGTGTAAAGTAAAAATACTTTAAAGTTCTACTTTTTTGGGGGGTTTCTGTACTATAAGATTTATATTTTTGACAACTTTTACTTCACAACATTCCGATGAATGTACTTTTTACTCCATACATTTTTCCTGACACCCAAAAGTACTTGTTACATTTTGAATAGTTAACAGGACAGGAAAATGGTCCAATTCACACAGAACATCCGTGATCCTCCTACTGCCTCTGATCTGGCGGACTCACCAAACACAAATGCTGCATTTGTAAATGATTTCTGTGTGTTGGAGTGTGTCCCTGGCTATCTGCAAATAAATAATACAAAAATTCACAATGGAGCCATCTGGTTTGCTTAATATAAGGAATCAGAAATGATTCATACTTTTGATACTTAAGTATATTTTTGCAATTACATATACTTTTAAAAACAAACTTTTAGACTTTTACTTAAGTAGAATTTTACAGGGAGACTTTCACTTGAGTCATTATCAATTAAGGTATCTTTACTTTTACTCAAGATTGACAATTGGGTACTTCTCCCCCAATCATAGTCTAATGTCACCATGTAGACTATGATGCAGGGGTTGTCTCTCAATTTGAATAAAATAAACCTCTCACTCCTGTCTGGAGTTAATCAAGTAGAAAACTATCTGCCTCATAATCCTGCTTCTCCTAATGTGTTTCATTATTTGTGCCAACTGAAGTTAGGGTTAGGGTTAATTCTAGGGTTCATGGTCAATTCAGTAGGTGGACAAGAATCCCGGTTTCAACTGTAACGGACAGATGTCAGACATTGTGTATGGCGTGATGTAGGGGAACGGTTTGCTGATGTCAACGTTGTGAACAGAGAGCCTCATGGTGGCGGTGGGGTTATGGTATGGGCAGGCATAAGCTACGGACAATGAACACAATTGCATTTTATTGATGGTAATTTGAATGCACAGAGATACCTTGACGAGATCCTGAGACCCATTGTCTTGCCATTCATCCACCACCATCACCTCATGTTTCAGCATGATAATGCACAGCCACATGTTGCAAGGATCTGTATGCAATTCCTGGAAGCTGAAAATATCCCAGTTCTTCCATGGCCTGCATACTCACCTGACATGTCACCCGTTGAGCATGTTTGGGATGCTCTGGATATCCAGCATCATCGCATTGCCATTGAAGAGAAGTGGGAAAACATTCCAAAGGCCACAATCAACAGCCTGATCAACTCTGTGAAGGAGATGTGTCTCACTGCACAAGGCAAATGGTGCTCACACCAGATACTGACTGGTTTTCTGACCCCTACTTTCTTTTTAAGGTATCTGTGACCAACAGATGCATATCTGTATTCACAGTCATGTGAAATCCATAAATTACGGCCTTATGAATTTATTTCAACTGACTGATTTACTTAAATGAACTGTAACTCAGTCAAAGCTTTGAAATTGTTGCATGTTGCGTTTATATTTTTGTTCAGTGTATAAAATTATTGCAAATTGTGAATACATGAAGCACAAACAGAATACGCAATTGTGACAATAAAGGGTTGAAACATAATGAATGTATATTCTGTTTTGTGGGGAAATTATACAACACAGACAACTGTAAAGTGTTGACATGCTGCATGAATCACTTAAAGGAACAGGAGCAAATTGATGAGACTCTACTGACATCTATTGACTCTCACTGGTAATTTATCCTTAAATTCAAGCAATGTCAAGGTTTCACCTTGTTTGGCAGAATGTTGACACTAGATAGAACTATCGTATCGTTATTATACATATAAAAACCTTGTCACTGGACTTCATAACTGTGGAGGGCAGTCTATAGGAGGAGCACAGACAAAGAAGATATGTCATAAAACTGATCAGGAGACAGAGAGAACATCTCAGTGGTTGTGGCTGAAGAGTGAGAAGCAGTGGACGAGCCACCTGGTTCACTTGGGCCTGATTAATCCATCCTTCAGAAGGTGTAGTGGACAGCACATGTAGGATAAGAAGGTACCTCACCTGAAGACCAGCCAGGAGCTGCAGAAACAGGTGTTTGTGGGTAAATATAAAGACAACCCTTTATACTCTACTTACACTTTGCTCACCTCATTTAAATGTTGAGGATGTTCTGATGTCTATAGTTCTATGGAATATGGAATATGAAAATTGGGTATTTAATGTAGTGGTACTCCGTTCATGTTGTACTTCAGTATGAAGAAAATAGTTACAAATGTATAATTGATCTGGACATCAAGTTAAGGTTAGGGTTAGGATTATGGCTAGAATATAGGGGTTTAGTGTTTAGAACATATTCATTCTTCTGCCTGTTGATAACTTTCTCCCCGTAATCAGATGTTCTAGGTTTTTGTACAGTGTCTCTGGGTTTCCTGTCACAGTGGGCTTCAGAGCACAGTAGTACACAGCAGAGTCAGACAGCTGCAACCTCTGGATCGTCAAGGGGACTGATTTGGAGTTGGCATCTAGATCTGCATGAAATCTCTCCTTGAACTCAGTAGCATTGTCCCCAGTTCCAAAACTGAACCGCATAAGCATATACTTGGGGTAGTCGTTTGCTCCCTGTTTGTACCAGAATAGATATGGACTTGCATCGGCTGTTTCATAATGACAGGCAAGTGTTATTTGTCCTCCTTCTGTAGCCATCTCAACTCCTTTTGGCTGTGACACACTGTCTCCTCTGCATTCTGGAGAGAAATTAAACAATACGTTGAAAAAATGGGATTTATACACATTAAATCATTGTTAGGATATAGAGTGATTATCTTTCTCTATTTTGCATGACAACACAATGGGATCATTTATGCAATGTCAGTAAGCAAATAAATGAATTAATAGTTATGAATCATACCACAACAAAATGCAGCAAGAATCAGAATATTCTTCAGCCAAGATTCCATGTCTACTGTGAGATGGGTAGGGTAGGTGAGGAGAGAGCAAACACTCTCGTATGTCTCTATGAATGTTTAATCTCTGTCTTATAGGAAGTATTGAGGAGGAGCTTACACTATGCTCTCTATGTTTGGTTTTTGTTTGTCCCCAATTAGAGGCAGCTGCCCTGCGTTATCTCTAATTGGGATCCTATTTAAGTTGATTAGTTTCCCACCTGCATCTGGATCTTTGTTTTGTACAAAGTGCATATCAGTTCGTGGTTGATTCCTCTCCTTTTTTGTTGTTTTGGTGAACTAATAAAGGAATGTCGATATATTACTGCTCATCGTCTCGTGTCTTGCCTACAAAACATGACAGAAAGATCCACCACCACAGGACCATGCAGAGCTGGGCACCTTGGCACTGTTTTTATACTATTATAGTTATTAAATGCACTCTTAGAATTAAATACATTTCATATACTGATTTTATTGAAGTGTCTGTGTGATGTTGTATGTGTCTGATGCACTGCTTCAGCCTTTAAAGTAAATGACTCAAGAGAATATATTAAATTGTGACAATAAAGGGTTGAAACATAATGAATGTATATTCTGTTTGCTGGGGAAATTCTACAACACAGACACCTGTAAAGTGTTGACATGCTGCATGAATCACTTAAAGGAACAGGAGCAAATTGATGAGACTCTACTGATATCTATTGACTCTCACTGGTAATTTATCCTTAAATACAAGCAATATCAAGGTTTCACCTTGTTGGGCAGAAGGTTGAACACTAGATAGAACTATTGTATCATTATTATACATAGAAAACCTTGTCACTGGACTTCATAACTGTGGAGGGCAGTCTATAGGAGGAGCACAGACAAAGAAGATATGTCATATAACTGATCAGGAGACAGAGAGAACATCTCAGTGGTTGTGGCTGAAGAGTGAGAAGCAGTGGACGAGCCACCTGGTTCACTTGGGCCTGATTAATCCATCCTTCAGAAGGTGTAGTGGACAGCACATGTAGGATAAGAAGGTACCTCACCTGAAGACCAGCCAGGAGCTGCAGAAACAGGTGTTTGTGGGTAAATATAAAGACAACCCTTTATACTCTACTTACACTTTGCTCACCTCATTTAAATGTTGAGGATGTTCTGATGTCTATAGTTCTATGGAATATGGAATATGAAAATTGGGTATTTAATGTAGTGGTACTCCGTTCATGTTGTACTTCAGTATGAAGAAAATAGTTACAAATGTATAATTGATCTGGACATCAAGTTAAGGTTAGGGTTAGGATTATGGCTAGAATATAGGGGTTTAGTGTTTAGAACATATTCATTCTTCTGCCTGTTGATAACTTTCTCCCCGTAATCAGATGTTCTAGGTTTTTGTACAGTGTCTCTGGGTTTCCTGTCACAGTGGGCTTCAGAGCACAGTAGTACACAGCAGAGTCAGACAGCTGCAACCTCTGGATCGTCAAGGGGACTGATTTGGAGTTGGCATCTAGATCTGCATGAAATCTCTCCTTGAACTCAGTAGCATTGTCCCCAGTTCCAAAACTGAACCGCATAAGCATATACTTGGGGTAGTCGTTTGCTCCCTGTTTGTACCAGAATAGATATGGACTTGCATCGGCTGTTTCATAATGACAGGCAAGTGTTATTTGTCCTCCTTCTGTAGCCATCTCAACTCCTTTTGGCTGTGACACACTGTCTCCTCTGCATTCTGGAGAGAAATTAAACAATACGTTGAAAAAATGGGATTTATACACATTAAATCATTGTTAGGATATAGAGTGATTATCTTTCTCTATTTTGCATGACAACACAATGGGATCATTTATGCAATGTCAGTAAGCAAATAAATGAATTAATAGTTATGAATCATACCACAACAAAATGCAGCAAGAATCAGAATATTCTTCAGCCAAGATTCCATGTCTACTGTGAGATGGGTAGGTGAGGAGAGAGCAAACACACTCGTATGTCTCTATGAATGTTTAATCTCTGTCTTATAGGAAGTATTGAGGAGGAGCTTACACTATGCTCTCTATGTTTGGTTTTTGTTTGTCCCCAATTAGAGGCAGCTGCCCTGCGTTATCTCTAATTGGGATCCTATTTAAGTTGATTAGTTTCCCACCTGCGTGTTGATCTTTGTTTTGTACAAAGTGCATATCAGTTTGTGGTTGATTCCTCTCCTTTTTTGTTGTTTTGGTGAACCAATAAAGGAATGTCGATATATTACTGCTCATCGTCTCGTGTCTTGCCTACAAAACATGACAGAAAGATCCACCACCACAGGACCATGCAGAGCTGGGCACCTTGGCACTGTTTTTATACTATTACAGTTATTAAATGCACTCTTAGAATTAAATACATTTCATATACTGATTTTATTGAAGTGTCTGTGTGATGTTGTATGTGTCTGATGCACTGCTTCAGCCTTTAAAGTAAATGACTCAAGAGAATATATTAAATTGTGACAATAAAGGGTTGAAACATAATGAATGTATATTCTGTTTGGTGGGGAAATTATACAACACAGACACCTGTAAAGTGTTGACATGCTGCATGAATCACTTAAAGGAACAGGAGCAAATTGATGAGACTCTACTGACATCTATTGACTCTCACTGGTAATTTATCCTTAAATACAAGCAATGTCAAGGTTTCACCTTGTTGGGCAGAATGTTGAACACTAGATAGAACTATTGTATCATTATTATACATAGAAAACCCTTGTCACTGGACTTCATAACTGTGGAGGGCAGTCTATAGGAGGAGCACAGACAAAGAAGATATGTCATATAACTGATCAGGAGACAGAGAGAACATCCCAGTGGTTGTGGCTGAAGAGTGAGAAGCAGTGGACGAGCCACCTGGTTCACTTGGGCCTGATTAATCCATCCTTCAGAAGGTGTAGTGGACAGCACATGTAGGATAAGAAGGTACCTCACCTGAAGACCAGCCAGGAGCTGCAGAAACAGGTGTTTGTGGGTAAATATAAAGACAACCCTTTATACTCTACTTACACTTTGCTGACCTCATTTAAATGTTGAGGATGTTCTGATGTCTATAGTTCTATGGAATATGGAATATGAAAATTGGGTATTTAATGTAGTGGTACTCCGTTCATGTTGTACTTCAGTATGAAGAAAATAGTTACAAATGTATAATTGATCTGGACATCAAGTTAAGGTTAGGGTTAGGATTATGGCTAGAATATAGGGGTTTAGTGTTTAGAACATATTCATTCTTCTGCCTGTTGATAACTTTCTCCCCGTAATCAGATGTTCTAGGTTTTTGTACAGTGTCTCTGGGTTTCCTGTCACAGTGGGCTTCAGAGCACAGTAGTACACAGCAGAGTCAGACAGCTGCAACCTCTGGATCGTCAAGGGGACTGATTTGGAGTCGGCATCTAGATCTGCATGAAATCTCTCCTTGAACTCAGTAGCATTGTCTCCAGTTCCAAAACTGAACCGCATAAGCATATACTTGGGGTAGTCGTTTGCTCGCTGTTTGTACCAGAATAGATATGGACTTGCATTGGCTGTTTCATAATGACAGGCAAGTGTTATTTGTCCTCCTTCTGTAGCCATCTCAACTCCTTTTGGCTGTGACACACTGTCTCCTCTGCATTCTGGAGAGAAATTAAACAATACGTTGAAAAAATGGGATTTATACACATTAAATCATTGTTAGGATATAGAGTGTGAAACTTTCTCTATTTTGCATGACAACACAATGGGATCATTTATGCAATGTCAGTAAGCAAATAAATGAATTAATAGTTATGAATCATACCACAACAAAATGCAGCAAGAATCAGAATTTTCTTCAGCCAAGATTCCATGTCTACTGTGAGATGGGTAGGTGAGGAGAGAGCAAACACTCTCGTATGTCTCTATGAATGTTTAATCTCTGTCTTATAGGAAGTATTGAGGAGGAGCTTACACTATGCTCTCTATGTTTGGTTTTTGTTTGTCCCCAATTAGAGGCAGCTGCCCTGCGTTATCTCTAATTGGGATCCTATTTAAGTTGATTAGTTTCCCACCTGCATCTGGATCTTTGTTTTGTACAAAGTGCATATCAGTTCGTGGTTGATTCCTCTCCTTTTTTGTTGTTTTGGTGAACCAATAAAGGAATGTCGATATATTACTGCTCATAGTCTCGTGTCTTGCCTACAAAACATGACAGAAAGATCCACCACCACAGGACCATGCAGAGCTGGGCACCTTGGCACTGTTTTTATACTATTATAGTTATTAAATGCACTCTTAGAATTAAATACATTTCATATACTGATTTTATTGAAGTGTCTGTGTGATGTTGTATGTGTCTGATGCACTGCTTCAGCCTTTAAAGTAAATGACTCAAGAGAATATATTAAATTGTGACAATAAAGGGTTGAAACATAATGAATGTATATTCTGTTTGGTGGGGACATTATACAACACAGACACCTGTAAAGTGTTGACATGCTGCATGAATCACTTAAAGGAACAGGAGCAAATTGATGAGACTCTACTGACATCTATTGACTCTCACTGGTAATTTATCCTTAAATACAAGCAATATCAAGGTTTCACCTTGTTGGGCAGAAGGTTGAACACTAGATAGAACTATTGTATCATTATTATACATAGAAAACCTTGTCACTGGACTTCATAACTGTGGAGGGCAGTCTATAGGAGGAGCACAGACAAAGAAGATCTGTCATATAACTGATCAGGAGACAGAGAGAACATCTCAGTGGTTGTGGCTGAAGAGTGAGAAGCAGTGGACGAGCCACCTGGTTCACTTGGGCCTGATTAATCCATCCTTCAGAAGGTGTAGTGGACAGCACATGTAGGATAAGAAGGTACCTCACCTGAAGATCAGCCAGGAGCTGCAGAAACAGCTGTTTGTGGGTAAATATAAAGACAACCCTTTAAACTCTACTTACACTTTGCTGACCTCATTTAAATGTTGAGCAGGTTCTGAGAATAAAGACACTTAATCCCCACATGAATAATTAAATATTATACATGTGCAATTACTTTTCCTATCTAGTGACCCAGATACTCTTTCTTGAGTGTAGTGAGGTGCTCACAACTGACACCTGCATAGAGAATGGTTTCAATACACAAACATTTAAAAGTTGCATTTATTTCAAGTGGACAAGTATGGCAATACATTGTATTGAATTGAATTGTATTGTGTTGTATATTTAGCTTACCAATGAATATGGTAAGAAACAACACTGAATACAGCAACACCATCTTAGATGAACAGAGATAAACTGACAGAAAGATCTAAGCAGTCTCTGAAAGTTTCCGCCTGTTTGAATGTTTCTAAACTGCTGTTCAGCCCCTCCTCTACCATAAGTCCCTCCCCTTAACATACAGTTGATATGTTATGTATGTATGTCATACAGGATGTCTGTTTCCTCCCATGGTTCTTGACAGGTTTCTGTGTTTCCTGTCACTGTGGTCTTCACAGTCTTTTACTGTGACAGAGGATATCTTCAGATCCACATGTTTGGTCTCTGTGTCAATGAAACAGACTACCAGGCTACCAATTCTCTTGGAAGGAATATTGGCATTTTCCCAGCACTTGTTTCATGATACCAGTAGAATCTATTTCCAGTTGTAGAAGTTGAGTAATAGTTGTAGGACACGATGACAGTGGTTCCCTCCAAGCCATGCACTTAATATATTAAATTAGCAATAGAATTCTCAAAACTGTTGTCTGTTTTTTTCAAAAAAGGTTAGTTGTAATGCTTATGTTAATGAAAAGAAAATGTATTGTAAAACATAATGGGAAAAAATATGCATCTTTATCAGGTGTCATTTACCTACAAATGTGCATAGCAGTAGCACTGCATTCAGAAACATCATATTAGCTGTCTCTGAATATTTACTCCTCTGTTGCCTAGATGTACGTATGTACTTACTTTATATCTGCTTACTGTTGCTCCTCCCTTTCTTATTGGTTTTTGTACAGTGATTCTGGGTTTCCATCCCTGTGGGCGTCATGGCACAGTAGTACAGAGCAGAGTCTGTCACTTCAGCAGAGGAGATCTTCAGATCCACACCTTTGTCAACTTTGTCAATGGTAACTGTCAGAGGTGGATGTGGGGGAGTAGCTGTGAGAATAGACCCCTCTGGTGTGATGTACAGGAGGAATTCTGGTTTGGATCAGTGTTTTTGGTGATACCACTGTAGATTGTTTGCAGGGGAGATTCCCTCCTGAACAAGCTTTTTAGTAGTCACAGGGTTTATTTAATCACCAAAACTGTTTCCTGCTAAACATTTGATTGTAAAAATTGTAGTTGTAACTGACGTTTAACAAATGTTCCGTAACTGTTATAAATTTGCAATTACACTGAGCAAAAACAAACGCAACAGGCAACAATTTCATTGATTATACAGAGTTACAGTTAATATGAGGCTCTAATCTATGGATTTCCTATGACTGGAATACATATTATGCACAGTGGGGAGAACAAGTATTTGATACACTGCCGATTTTGCAGGTTTTCCCACTTACAAAGCATGTAGAAGTCTGTAATTTTTATCATAAGTACTCAACTGTGAGTGACGGAATCTAAAACAAAAATCCAGAAAATAACATTGTATGATTTTTAAGTAATTAATTTGCATTTTATTGCATGACATAAGTATTTGATACATCAGAAAAGCAGAACTTAATATTTGGTACAAAAACAATTACAGAGATCATACGTTTCCTGTAGTTCTTGACCAGGTTTGCACACACTGCAGCAGGGATTTTGGCCCACTCCTCCATACAGACCTTCTCCAGATCCTTCATGTTTCTTGGCTCTCGCTGGGCAATACGGACTTTCAGCTCCCTCCAAAGATTTTCTATTGGGTTCAGGTCTGGAGACTGGCTAGGCCACTCCAGGACCTTGAGATGCTTCTTACGGAGCCACTCCTTAGTTGCCCTGGCTGTGTGTTTCAGGTCGTTGTCATGCTGGAAGACCCAGCCACGATCCATCTTCAATGCTCTTACTGAGGGAAGGAGGTTGTTGGCCAAGATCTCGCGATACGTGGCCCCATCCATCCTCCCCTCAATACGGTGCAGTCGTCCTGTCCCCTTTGCAGAAAAGCATCCCCAAAGAATGATGTTTCCACCTCCATGCTTCACGGTTGGGATGGTGTTCTTGGGGTTGTACTCATCCTTCTTCTTCCTCCAAACACGGCAAGTGGAGTTTAGACCAAAAAGCTCTATTTTTGTCTCATTAGACCACATGACCTTCTCCCATTCCTCCTCTGGATCATCCAGATGGTCATTGGCAAACTTCAGACGGGCCGGACATGCGCTGGCTTGAGCAGGGGGACCTTGCGTGCGCTGCAGGATTTTAATCCATGACGGCGTTGTGTGTTACTAATGGTTTTCTTTGAGACTGTGGTCCCAGCTCTCTTCAGGTCATTGACCAGGTCCTGCCGTGTAGTTCTGGGCTGATCCCTCACCTTCCTCATGATCATTGATGCCCCACGAGGTGAGATCTTGCATGGTGCCTCAGACCGAGGGAGATTGACCGTCATCTTGAACTTCTTCCATTTTCTAATAATTGCACCAACAGTTGTTGCCTTCTCACCAAGCTGCTTGCCTATTGTCCTGTAGCCCATCCCAGCCTTGTGCAGGTCTACAATTTTATCCCTGATGTCCTTACACAGCTCTCTGGTCTTGGCCATTGTGGAGAGGTTGGAGTCTGTTTGATTGAGTGTGTGAACAGGTGTTTTTTATACAGCTAACGAGTTCAAACAGGTGCAGTTAATACAGGTAATGAGTGGAGAACAGGAGGGCTTCTTAAAGAAAACAGGTCTGTGAGAGCCGGAATTCTTACTGGTTGGTAGGTGATCAAATACTTATGTCATGCAATAAAATGCAAATTAATTATTTAAAAATCATACAATGTGATTTTCTGGATTTTTTGTTTTAGATTCCGTCTCTCGCAGTTGAAGAGTACCTATGATAAAAATTACAGACCTCTACATGCTTTGTAAGTAGGAAAACCTGCAAAAACGGCAGTGTATCAAATACTTGTTCTCCCCACTGTATATGTTGGTCACAGTTACCTTAAAAATAATTGGCCTCACAATGGGCCTCAGGATCTCGTCACGGTATTTTTGTGCATTCAATTTCCCATCAATAAAATGCTATTGTGTTTTTTGTCCATAGCTTATGCCTGCCCTTACCATAACCCCACCGCCACCATGGGGCACTCTGTTCATAACGTTGACATCAGCAAACCACTCGCCCACACAACGCCATACACGTGGTATGCGGTTGTGAGGCCTGTTGGACGTACTGCCAAATTCATTTTATGGTAGAGAAATGCCCTGGTGGACACTCTTGCAGTCAGAAAGCCAATTGCACGCTATTATTATTGTCGCCAGCATAAGGTGCACCTGTGTAAGGATTATGCTGTTTAATCAGCTTCTTAATATGCCACAAGTGTCAAGTGGATGGATTATCTTGGCAAAGGAGAAATGCTCACTGAAGATGGTTCCGACTGAGATGGCAGAGATGGCAGCATCGCGACTAGCTCTTAGTAAACTTTGCAGTATTTTGTTTTTTTATCTACCATTTTCTACATTATTAGCTCAGGAAATGTTTTGTGTCATCACATACACCCAAGAAGAACTATTGGATATTAGAGTGGCGGTAACTCACCAAAACTACCAGCATTACGACCAGGAATACGACTTCCCTGGAGCAGATCCTTTGTTCGCTCTCCCCAGAGCAATTGAACTTATTCCAGAGGCCGACCCAAAACACCGCCTGTGGAGGAGAGGCACTCGAGACGGCCTGCTGGTTCGACTTAGGAGGCACCCACACAAGCCACCGCTTCCGAATATATTACTCGCTAATGTTCAGTCTTTGGAAAACAAAGTTGATGAACTCAGGGCAAGGATTTATTTCCAGAGAGACATCAGGACCTGTAAAATAATTTGTTTCATGGAAACATGGCTCTCTCAGTATACTCTGTAGAAGTCAAGTCACATTTATTTATAAAGCACATTAAAAAACAACAAGTGCCAACCAAAGTGCTGTACAATGTGTCGAAAAAACACCGAAAATAATACATACATAAAACATAAAGCTAACTAATCATATATTCATAGGACATGACAGACATAAATACAATTTCCTACCCATTTGCAAACTCGAATGCTAAAGAAAAAATATGGGTCTTAAGGTGGGATTTGAAAGAATCGCTACTGGTGGAAGACCTGATATATAAAGGTAGCTTATTCCACAAACTTGGGGCAGCAACAGAAAAGGCACGGTCTCCTTTAAACTTTAATCGTGACCGTGACAGTGGTGGGTAAGGAGGTCAGAAATATAGCAGGGTGCTGATCCATGTAGCGCATTAAAAATAAACAAAATAACCTTAAAATCAATCCTATATTTAACAGGTAACCAGTGGAGAGAGGCCAATACAGGGGTGATGCGCTTTCTCTTCTTTGTATCAGTTAAGAGCCTAGCAGCTGCATTTTGGACTAGCTGAAGGTGAGATAGGGAGTTGCAATAATCCAGACAGGAGGAAGTAAAAGCATGGATAACTGTCTCCAAATCCTTCAGTATACGAATGGGTTTCAATTTGGCAATGCTCCGGAGCTGGTAAAAACTGCCTCTGACAACAGCGTTTATTTGTTTATCGAATTTGAGATCAGAATCAAAGATAAACCCAGGATTTCTGTGTACATGGATGGATAGAGGCCCTTAGTTAGTAACAATTTCTTTGGTGGAATCTGTAGGGCCAAATACAACAACTTCTGTTTTTGTGTTGTTTAATTGAAGAACATTTTTTGCTAGCCAGGTTTTTATGTCGCCAAGACAATCAGAAAGTGATTTAAGGGATTTGTTGTCACCAAGTTTCAAAGGAAGGTACAGCTGTGTATCATCGGCATAACAGTGGTAAGAGATGTTATATTTATGAAAAATAGAACCCAAGGGAAGAATATACAACGAAAATAAAATAGGGCCTAGAACAGAGCCTTGAGGTATCCCACAGGTGATAGATGTAGAAGAGGAAAAATGATTTCAAATATTTACAGAAAATGTCCGGTCTCTCAAGTATGATGTAAACAGTTTTAATGCAGTAGCCTGAATGCCAACTTCTAGCTTAAGACGATCTAAAAGGATGGTATGATCAATCGTTTCAAAGGCAGCACTAAGGTCAAGCAGGATTAAAATAGCGCAATTTCCCTAAACAACGATACATAATTTAACACCTTAAGGAGGGCTGACTCAGTGCTATGCCGTGCTCTAAAACCTGACTGAAATGTATCCAGAATATGGTTTTCATTTAGAAAGGATAGGAATTACAATTGAAATGGGACGGAAATTATTAAGAACAATTAAGTCTAGATTAGGTTTTTTAATAAGGGGCTGAACCACTGCATGCTTAAAACAGGAAGGGACAGTGCCATTTTTAAGGCAACTATTTATTATGGACAATATACTGCACCAATAGTGTCCAGCACTTCCTTAAAAAGGCGTGAGGGAACAATATCCTGGGGACAGGTAGTAGGCTTCATGCGTGAAAGTATGTCTATCAGATGTGAGAGAGATACAGGTTCAAACTGGTTAAAAGGAGTGGAGCATATGGCTAAATCTGAGGGTTTGTGGACTGGAGGTGAGAAGCAAGATCTTATGGCCTCAATCTTGTCAGTGAAAAAGGTCAAGAAGTCTTCACAGGCCTCAGAAGTCGCATCAGGAAAAGCATTAGCAACCGGGTGTAAAGCTGTGTTTATCGTACTGAACAAGACTTTGTGATTATGAGAATTATTTGAGATAATATCAGAGAAATATTTAGCTCTTGCTGTTTTAACAGTGAGCTTGCTGTTTTAACAAGTAACTTCTCCGCGAGAGAAGTTACTTGGCAATTTATGTTTTGGGATTAGGCTTGGAAGAGTGGCATTAAAAACAACAAGTTTATGATCAGACACACAAATATCATCTATCTCAACATTGCAAATTGGAAAGCCAAAAGATAAAACAAGATCTAATTTATGACCATGCTGGTGTGTGGGTCCCAAAACCGACTGAGCGAGATTAAATGAATCAACAAGTTGTCCAAACTCTCTAACCATAGGTTTTGATGGGCAGCAGACATGAATGTTAAAATCGCCAGCAATCAGAAGAATATCAGAAGTCTATATACAATTGTACATATCATTGGACTGGACAGTTCCACCTTGATCAGCTGTACTTCGAAACTCAAATCCTCCACCACGACCAGTGATTCTACGGGAGCTAAAAAAGTCACAGTCACAGTCACTGGGAGAGAGTTCAGAAAGACGGCTTAACTAATCAGCATTAAGCCATGTCTCAACCACAAACAAAAAGTATATTTTACCTGACAAGAAGAAGATAAAAGATAAAAGAAGAGGGATGGAGGGGTGTGTTTCATGATTAACGACTCCTGGTGTAATTGCAGTTACATACAGGAAATCAAATCCTTTTGTTCAACCGACCTAGAATACCTCACAATCAAATGCTGCCCGTATTATCTCCCAAGAGAATTCTCCTCCGTCATTGCCACGGCAGTTTATATCCCCCCTCAATCCGATACCACAACGGCCCTCAAAGAACTTCAATGGACTTTGTGCAAACTGGATCCTGAGGCTGCATTTATTATAGCTGGGGATTTTAACAAAGCAAAAGTGAGTCGCAATTCAACGGCTCAAACACGAGACGTATGTGGCAGGGTCTACACACGATCAAGGAATACAAAAGGAAGTTTTGCACCCGCTTTGAGGATAACACAGTGCCACCAACGCGGCCCGCTACCAATGACTGTGGGCTCTCCTTCTCCATGGCTGATGTGAGTAAAACATTTAAACGTGTTAACCATCGCAAAGCTGACAGCCCAGGGGGCATCCCTAGCCGCGTCCTCAGAGCAGGCGCAGACCAACTGGCTGGTGTGTTTACAGGCATAATCAATCTCTCTCTATCCCAGTCCGATGTCGCCACATGCTTCAAGATGGCCACCATTGTTCCTGTACCCAAGAAGGCAAAGGTAACTGAACTTAATGACTATCGCCCCATAGCACTCACCTCTGTCATCATGAAGTGCTTAGAGAGACTAGTCAAGGATTATATCACCTCTAACTTACCTGACACCCTAGACCCACTTCAATTTGCTTACTGTCCCAACAGATCCACAGATGATGCAATCGCCATCACTCTGCACACTGCCCTATCCCATCTGGACAAGAGGAATACCTATGTAAGAATGCAGTTTATTGACTATAGCTCAGCATTCATAACTATAGTACCCTGCAAGCTCATCATTGGGCTCGAGGCCTGGGGTCTAAACCCCGCCCTGTGCAACTGGGTCCTGGATTTCCTGACAGGCCACCCCCAGATGGTGAAGGTAGGAAACAACACCTCCACTTCGCTTATCCTCAACACTGGGGTCCCACAAGGGTGTGTGCTCAGTCCCCTCCTGTACTCCCTGTTTACCCATGACTGCGTGGCCAAGCACGCCTCCAACTCAATCATCAAGTTTTCAGACAACACAACAGTAGTAGGCTTGATTACCAACGGTGACAAAACAGCCTACAGGAAGGAGGTGAGGGCTCGGAGGTGAGGGCTCTGGGAGTGTGGTGACAGTGGTGACAACCTATGCACATCGACGGAACTGCAGTGGAGAGAAGGCACAACAGAACCTCTTCAACCTTAGGAAGTTAAATAAATTTGTCTTGGCACCTAAAACCCTCACAAACCTTTACAGATGCACAATTTGAAAGCATCCTGTCGGGCTGCATCACCACCTGGTACGGCAACTGCACCGCCCACAACCGCAAGGCTCTCCAGAGGGTGGTGCGGTCTGCCCAACGCATTACCGGGGGCAACCTACCCACCCTCCAGGACACCTACAGCACCCGATGTCACAGGAAGGCCAAAAATGGTCATCAAGGACATCAACCACCTGAGCCATTTTCTGTTCACCCTGCTCTCATCCAGAAGATGAGGTCAGTACAGGTGCATCAAAGCTGGGACAGAGATACTGAAAAACAGCTTCTATCTCAAGGCCATCAGACAGTTAAACAACAATCACTAGCACATTAGAGGATGCTGCCTATAGGCATAGACTAGAAATCACTGGCCACTTTAAGAGATGGAACACTAGTCACTTTCATAATGTTTACAGATCTGGCATTACTCAACTCATACGTATACAGTATACTGTATTCTACACTATTCTACGGTATCTTAGTCACTTAATGTTTACATCTTGCATTACTCATCTCATATGTATATACTGTATTCTATACTATTCTACTGTATCTTAGTCCTTGCCGCGCTGACATCGCTCGTCGATATATGCATATAGTCTTAATTCATTTCTTACTTAGATTTCTGTGTATTGGGTGTTGTGGAATTTTAAAAAATGACATGTTAGATGTTACTGCACTGTCGGAGCTAGAAGCACAAGCATTTCGCTACACCCTCATTAACATCTGCTAAACACGTGTATGTGACCAATAAAATGTGATTTGATTTGATTTAACAGGGATGTAAACAAATCTGTGCCAAAAATGTGAGGGAAATACGCTATTTGTGAGTATGGAAAATTCATGTGATTTTTCATTTCAGCTCTTCAGCTCTTCAGGGATTACATGTTGTGTTTATATTTTTGTTCAGTGTAACATCTACAATATCATTGTACAATGATTCATTTTTATGGATTAATATATGTTCTTCATTTTCTGTATGATTGAATTCACAGATGAGAGCAAGGATTTCAATCCATATAATAACTGAATCTTGTGTTTGCGCCCAGCTTGAGTGACCATTCTACAGTGTGAATGGAGTGACTCGGCAGAGTGGAGCGGCGCAGCAAGGTACATTACAGTGTTAGGGTTAGGGTTAGGGTTAGAGCCAGCCAGCCAGCCAGCCAGCCAGAGCCAGAGCCAGCCAGCCAGCCAGCAAGCAAGCCAGCAAACAAGCAAGCAAGCACTGAGAGACCTGACTGACTACCCACTTCCTGAACAATAATGTGAGGGATCTAACAATATCCCATAATATAGATCTTTGATTATACAGCGCCTCCTCTTGACACCAACGTGAAATGTTTTCTGTTATGGCTCTCTTTCTACAGTATAAAGTATGTTGTCAGGTTTTTGTACAGTGTTTCTGGGTTTCCTGTCACTGTGGGCCTCAGAGCACAGTAGTAGAGAGCAGAGTCTGTCACTTCAGCAGAGGAGATCTCTAGATCCACACGTTTGGCCTTTTTGTCATGATTTAGAGTGAACCCTGGGGTAATATCCGCATACTCCATAACCAGTAACTGTGGTGCTGATTTGGGATATTGTCGATACCATTGAAGATTGTCACCAGCGGTGTAGTTACAAGACAGAGTAACTCTGCCCCCGTCCAAAGCTAGCACTGCATCAGTATAGGGTGTAATTACTTCTTCAGAATTTAAACCTGTAAAACATAATACCGTAAACACATGGAAGATTGATATTATTTCCTTGGATAGTGTTCTTTACATATAATTTGTACATAATAGATAATAAAAAAACAAATTCTGTCTCTTACCTTTAATTATTGTGAACAGTAATATTGAAAAAAGTAACATGGTCTTTGTGTCAAACTGACATTAAAGGCAGCAAATCAGACTGATCCCTGTTCTTTCACATACTGTGTGTTTGAAGAGTCTTCTACTGTTGTTGTTGTTAGCTCCTCCTACTGACAATATTAAAACAATGACATTTTATACGTACATTTGAAAGCAGTTACCACAAATTATTTATGCACTACAGACTCCACTTGATGGCGTTGATGTCAAACAGTAGACAGCAGGTGCTTGTAAAAACCACCAAAGGACAAGTTAGGGTTAGGGTATTCTGCTGAGCGCTGAGTCAGTGACCTATGTGGACGTCACAGCACAGCAGAACAGGAATGGGTTTTTGAATAGCGTTTCTGGGTCTCCTGTCACTGTGGGCTCTACAGCACAATAGTACAGAGTCTGTAACTTAAGCAGAAGAGCTCCCCAGATCCACACAGGTCTTTTCATCAATCAAATTCAATCAAATGTATTTATAAAGCCCTTTATACATCAGCCGATGTCACAAAGTGCTATACAGAAACCCAGCCTAAAACCCCAAACAGCAAGCAATGCAGATGTAGAAGCATGGTGGATAAGAATAACTCCCTAGAAAGGCTAAACCTGGACAAGGAAGTAACGCACCCCTCCTAGGGATGGCATGGAAAGCACCAGTAAGCCAGTGACTCAGCCCCCGTAATACGGTCAGAGGCAGAGAATCCCAGTGGAGAGACGGGAACCGGCCAGGCAGAGACAGCAAGGGTGGTTCGTCACTCCAGAACCTTGCCGTTCACCCTTGCACCCCTGGGCCAGACTACACTCAATCATAGGACATACTGAAGAGGTGAGTCTTCAGTAAAGACTTAAAGGTCAAGATGGCGTCTCTCACATGGATAGGCAGACCATTCCATAAAAATGGAGCTCTATAGGAGAAAGCCCTGCCTCCACCTGTTTGCTTAGAAATTCTAGGGACAATAAGGAGACCTGCGTCTTGTAACCGGAGTGTACGTGTAGGTATGTACGTCAGGACCAAATCTGAGAGATAAGTAGGAGCAAGCCCATGTAATGCTTTGTAGGTTAGCAGTAAAACCTTTAAATCAGCCCTAGCCTTAAGAGGAAGCCAGTGTAGAGAGGCTAGCACGTGAGTAATATGATCAAATCTTTTGGTTTTGTTTACCACTTTCACGAGTGCAGTCTCAGT
Organism: Thymallus thymallus; assembly: GCA_023634145.1. Classification (NCBI taxonomy): domain Eukaryota; kingdom Metazoa; phylum Chordata; class Actinopteri; order Salmoniformes; family Salmonidae; genus Thymallus; species Thymallus thymallus. Next base: position 19,536,034 of record CM042382.1, on the reverse strand, counting down.
GCTATGATAGGGTCTAAAACCAGACTGAAGTGTTTTGTATACATTATTTGTCTTCAGGAACGCAGTGAGTTGCTGCGCAACAGCTTTTTCTAAGATTTTTGAGAGAAATGGGAGATTCGATATAGGCTGATAGTTTTTTACATTTTCTCGGTCAAGGCTTGGCTTTTTCAAGAGCGGCTTTATTACTGCCACTTTTAGAGAGTTTGGTACACATCCGGTGGAGAGGGAGCCATTTATTATGTTCAGCATAGGAGAGCAGAGCAAAGGAAGTAGCTCTTTCAGTAGTTTAGTTGGAATAGGGTCCAGTATACAGGTTGAAGGTTTAGAGGCCATGACAATTTTCATGAATGTGTCAAGGGATATAGGATTAAAAAACTTGAGTCTCCATTGATCCTCTTCGTTGAAGAAGTTCATGAATTCATCACTGCTGAAGACTAGGAAGACTTCCAGTTTGGTGGAGCGCGCCATTTCCTTTCCAGTTTTCTGCAAGCTTGCTTCAAAGCTCGGGTATTTTCTGTGTACCAGGGAGCTAGTTTCTTTTGGCAAATGTTTTTTGTTTTTAGGGGTGCGACTACATCTAGGGTATTACGTAAGGTTAAATTTAGATCCTCAGTTTGATTGTTAACTGATTTTTGTACTCTGACGTCCTTGGATAGGTGTAGGGAGTCTGGAAGGGCATCTAGGAATCTTTGGGTTGTCCGAGAATTTATAGCACAGCTTTTGATGATCCTTGGTTGAGGTCTAAGCAAATTATTTGTTGCGATTGCAAACAAAATAAAATGGTGGTCCGATAGTCCAGGATTATGTGGAAAAACATTTAGATCCACAATAGATCCAGGGTATGACTGTGGCAATGAGTAGGTCCGGAGACATGTTGGTCAAAACCTGCTGAGTCGATGATGGCGCCGAAAGCCTTTTGTAGTGGATCTGTGGACTTTTCCATGTGAATGTTAAAGGCACCAAAAATTTGGATATTATCTGCCATGATGACAAGGTCTGATAGGAATTCAGAGAACTCAGTAAGGAACTCTGTATAAGGCCCAGGATGCCTGTAAACAGTAGCTATAGAAAGTGATTGAGTAGGCTGCATAGATTTCATGAGTAGAAGCTCAAAATATTAAAACGCTGTCCTTTTTTGGGGGGTAAATTGAAATTTGCTATCGTAAATGTTAGCAACACCTCCGCCTTTGTGGGATGCGCGGGGGACATGGTCACTAGTGTAACCAGGAGGAGAGGCTTCATTTAACAGAGTAAATTCATCAGGCTTAAGCCATGTTTCAGTCAGGCCAATTACATCAAGATTATGATCAGTGATAAGTTCATTGATTATAACTGTCTTGGAAGTGAGGGATCTAACATTAAGTAACAATATTTTAAGAAGTGCGATATCACAACCTCTTTCAATAATGACAGGAATGGAGGTGGTCTTTAATCCAGTGTGATTACTAAGGCGAGCACCGCCATGTTTAGGTTTGCGAAACCTAGATCGAGGCACAGACACGGTCGCAATGGGGGTAACTGTCAGTCATTTCGTTTGACTGACAGTCGAGGAGCCCGTGATGGAGACCCGACACCATGCAGGATAAGCAGGATATACTGAAGAGCTGATCCAGGGTCCTGGAGATACCATTGAAGAGAGACTGCAGATGAATAGGTGCATGAAAGTGTAATATTGCTTTCTGCTGGAGCATACACCTCCTCTCTGATTGGCTCAATGGTCTGACCATTACTGTCACCTGCAAGAGATGCACAATATGTTATTCTTCTATTATTACTTTGTTATAGATCTATTTTCAATGTGTCAATACTTAGTTTAAATTCAACATAAAACAATTAAGTAGATTACTTAATATTGTATAAAACTGTGTTATTTATCTCCATTTATTTTCTTGATTTCAGGTTAACAGATTTGGTAGATGGACCTGACCTGTCTACTGGGATGTCTTAGGGGAAAACATTGCTTGAAGGTAAGATCTGTAAGATAATTACTCTATTCAACATGAGGCATTCATATTCACAGTTTACTTTGGTTTCATATTTAAATCTAGAATCTTAAGTATAAATCAGCAAAACAATCATATACTGTAGCATTATTGGGTGTCTCTCACTTTTCCATTCAAAGTTTGAATCAACATATTTTTTTTGTCGATACAAGGTAATGATAAAATTCCAAATTAGCCTGATGGATTTTTTTCACATAGGGGATGTCAGTTTTATTCAGTTGCCATTAACATACCATAACAGGCAATTAACATTGCAAAAACACAATACAAAGTCACCTTGAGATTGGGCTTCATTTCACTTCGTAATAAAATAAAACTGCACAGTAACAGAATATACAGGCATCCACTGACATATGCGCCTACATATATACATACCCACACATACATACCAATTTATATACCAACACTCGTACACATCTACAGACATATTTAGAGAGAAACAAACCTACACATATAGACATAGTTACATCGGGCTGTTACATTATATACCTCAAAGCAATGGGGTTCCCACCCAAGGTGTAGAATAACAGATGACCATCTCCTTATAAAAATTGGCATTTTTAGCTGTAGCTGAGCTGTCAGGTGTTCCATCATGCATATATGCTTGACTTTTTGTATAGACGAAACGTCCCGTTCACAAACAAACACGAATGGACGGACTTAACAAAAGTTGGCACACTTACTTTCACCGTGACTGCGAAACATACAACATAACGATAACGACCCACAAACCAGTGTGAAAATCTACAAACCTATGTAGGATCTCTAATTAGTGACGATGCGCTACAGCTGCCTCTAATTAGGGATCCCACACAAACCACCACCAGAAAGAGAAAGACAAGACCTGTCAGACTCTGACCATGGTTACCTAGAGAAGCAAATAGGCTTCTCTATGGCCAGAGCCTGACAGTACCCCCCCCAAGGCTCGGACTCCCAGACGCCAAAGAAAAAAAAACAAATACAAGGGGGGGTTAAAGGGAGGGAAGACTAGTCCATCGGGGGCGGCTCTGGCTCCGGCGAAGTGGACAGTTTTCTCCCATGCCCCTTCTTTATAATCGGGCCCGGACTGGGTACCGGTGGGGCAAAAGGCTCCGGCCATGGAGCGGGGGAAACAACCGGGCCAGAGCCAGAGCGGACTGCTCTGGCTCTGGAGCGGAGCAGACGGCTGGACCCAGAATGGGCACCGGTAGAGCGGACTGCTCTGGCACTGGAGCGGAGCAGACAGCTGGACCCGGAATGGGCACCGGTGGAGCGGACTACTCTGGCACTGGAGCGGAGCAGACAGCTGGACCCGGAATGGGCACCGGTGGAGCGGACTACTCTGGCACTGGAGCGGAGCAGACGGCTGGACCCGGACTGGGTACCGGTGGAGCGGACTGCTCTGGCACTGGAGCGGAGCAGACGGCTGGACCCGGATTGGGCACCGGTAGGGCAGACTGCTCTGGCACTGGAGCGGAGCAGACGGCTGGACCCGGAATGGACACCGGTGGAGCGGACTACTCTGGCACTGGAGCGGAGCAGACGGCTGGACCTGGATTGGGTACCAGTGGAGCGGACTGCTCTGGCTCAGGAGCGGAGCAGACGGCTGAACCCGGACTGGGTACCGGTGGAGCGGACTGCTCTGGCACTGGAGCGGAGCAGACGGCTGGACCCGGATTGGGTACCGGTGGAGCGAACTGCTCTGGCTCAGGAGCGGAGCAGACGGCTGGACCCGGAATGGGCACCGGTGGAGAGGACTGCTCTGGCACTGGAGCAGAGCAGACGGCTGGACCCGGATTGGGCACCGGTGGAGCGGACTGCTCTGGCTCAGAAGCGGAGCAGACGGCTGAACCCGGAATGGGTCCTGGTGGAGCGGTCTGCTCTGGCCCTGGAGCGGAGCAGACGGCTGGAGGTTCCGGGCTGCGGACCTTCGCTGGAGGTTCCGGGCTGCGGACCTTCGCTGGAGGTTCCGGGCAGTGGACCTTCGCTGGAGGTTCCGGGCTGCGGACCTTCGCTGGAGGTTCCGGGCTGCGGACCTTCGCTGGAGGTTCCGGGCTGCGGACCTTCGCTGGAGGTTCCGGGCTGCGGACCTTCGCTGGAGGTTCCGGGCTGCGGACCTTCGCTGGAGGTTCCGGGCTGCGGACCTTCGCTGTAGGCTTCGGGCTGCGGACCTTTGCTGGAGGTTCCGGGCTGCGGAGGGCCGGCACATGACGTACCGGACTGGGGAGGCGCACCGGATGTCGGGTGCGTGGAGCTGGCACAGGAAGCACCTGGCTAGGTGCACGCACTGGAGGTCGGGTGCGGGGAGCCGGCACGGGTCGTAACGGACTGGGGAGGCGCACCGGAGGTCGGATGCGTGGAGCTGGCACAGGAAGCACCTGGCTAGGTGCACGCACTGGAGGTCGGGTGCGGGGAGTAGGGCAGAGGTCCGGACCCGGACTGGACATCGGTGAAGCGGATTGCTCTGGCATGGGAGTGGAGACGACCACCGGACCCGGACTGGGCACCGGTGGAGCGGATTGCTCTGGCAGGGAGGTGGAGTAGACAACCGGACCCGGACTGGGTACCGGTGGAGCGGACTGCTCCGGCCTGGGAGTGGAGTAGACGACCGGACCTGGACTGGACCACTCCGCCATCTCCCTCTCGACCTCTTCCTCTATCTCCACCAATTCCTCCAGAACCTCTCCAAAATGCTCCTCCAGATACTCCTCCTCCACCTTGCTCTGAGCCCCCCATCTATACTTCGGCCTCTCCATGCTCCATATGGGGAGTGGTACTGGCTCGTCTTCTTCGCAGCCAGACCACCCCCACAGCCCCCCCCCCCCCCTGTTTGGGGCTGTTTGCGGGCGTTTCCCCGTCTCGTGCGTCGCGCATAACGCGGCGGCACCTCCTCTCTCTCCGTCTCTCCCCAGTTACGCTGCTTGGTCTGGTAGTGGTGGGTCGTTCAGTCACGATGTGGGTGTGGGAATGACCAAGACGCAGCGCGGGGATAGTAGTTCGACATCTTATTTTAATTTACTATACTATGTATTTCTTTTTCAACATACTATGTAATATAAAACACAAACGACGAACTACAGAACAAAAAAACACGAATAGACTAAACGTCCCGTTCACAAACAAACACGAATGGACGGACGTAACAAAAGTTGGCACACTTACTTTCACCGTGACTGCGAAATATACGACATAACGATAACGACCCACAAACCAGTGTGAAAATCTACAAACCTATGTAGGATCTCTAATTAGAGACGATGCGCTACAGCTGCCTCTAATTAGGGATCCCACACAAACCACCACCAGAAAGAGAACGAAAGAGAACGAAAAGACAAAACTTTCTCGAGTTTTGTCATTTCAGTTTTCAGTTCTTGCATTGATGATTCCAACTTTGTCAGCGAATGTTTGGTCTGGCTGTGCCCTTTTCTATTTTCTGTCCTTAGCTTCTCCAGCTCAGATAATATTTTAGATTCTGCTTCACGTGTGTTTGCTTTACCCACTTTGTTTACCGCAGTTTGATTTTGTTGCTTCAAGTTTTCGTTCTTCTCCTTCAAAGTCTCCTGTTTAGTTGAAGCTTTGCTTCTGTTTGATGGTGACATTTTGAATTTACGTTATTTCGCCGGGTTTTCAGTTTTTTGTTAGGAATTTATAGTGTTATGGACGGAGCTCAACTTTTATCCTGTTGCCTTCAACATGGCTTCACCGGAAGTCCGTTCAGTTCAGGTTTTAGTACAGTGTTTCTGGGTTTCCTGTCACTGTGGGCTGCAAGGTGCAGTAGTACAGAGCAAAGGAGATCTCCAGATCCACATGGGTTCTCTCTTTATTCAGTTTAACAGACTGTCAAGGGTCTTCAGGTTTAGCTTTCACTACATAGGGGTTTGAGGTGGAGACCACTGGAGATTACTAGCAGAGGAGTAGATACAGGACAGCTGTATGACATCACCCTCCAACCCAAACACCTTATCTGTTGTTGGAGTAATGTCATTTCCATGACTGCCACCTGGAATACATTTATGAAAACGGGAATTATAATTCAGTATATAAAAAATGGACAAAATATCCTCCTGTCTCCAGTAACTACAGTGGCAAGAAAAGGTATGTGAACCCCTAGGCTAATGACTTCTCCAAAAGCTAATTGGAGTCAGGAGTCAGCTAACCTGGAGTCCAATCAATGAGACGAGATTGGAGATGTTGGTTAGGGCTGCCCTGCCCTATAAAAAACACTATTTTAGTTTGATATTCACAAGAAGCATTTCCTGATGTGAACCATGCCTCAGACAAAAGAGATCTCAGAAGACCTAAGATTAAGAATTGTTGACTTGCATAAAGTTGGAAAGGGTTACAAAAATATCTCTAAAAGCCTTGATGTTCGTCGGTCCACGGTAAGACAAATAGTCTATAAATTGAGAAAGTTCAGCACTGTTGCTAATCCCCCTAGCAGTGGCTGTCCTGCAAAGATGACTGCAAGAGCACAGCACAGAGTTCTTAAGGAGGTTAAGAAGAATGTTAGTGTCAGCTAAAGACTTTCGGAAATCTCTGGAATATGCTAACATCTCTGTTGACGAGTCTACGATACATAAAATACTAAACAAGAATGGTGTTCATGAGAGGACACCACGGAACATTGCTGCGCATCTGAAATTCTCAAAAGAGCACCTGGATGTTCCACAGCGCTACTGGCAAAATATTCAGTGGAGAGATTAAACTAAAGCACACCAATATCAAAACCTCATCCCAACTGTAAAGTATGGTGGAGGGAGCATCATGGTTTGGGGCTGCTTTGCTGCCTCAGGGCCTGGACAGCTTGCTGTCTTTGACGGGAAAATGAATTCCCAGGTTTATCAAGACATTTTGCAGGAGAATGTAAGGCTATCTGTCCGCCAATTGAAGCTCAACAGAAGTTGGGTGATGCAACAGGACATCAACCCAAAACACAGTATTAAATCAACAACAGAATGGCTTCAACAGCAGAAAATACGCCTTTTGGAGTGGCCCAGTCAGAGTCCTGACCGATTAAGATGCTGTGGCATGACCTCAAGAGAGCAGATCACACCAGACATCCAAAGAATATTGCTGAACTGAAAGAGTTTTGTAAAGAGGAATGGTCCAAAATTCGTCCTAACCGTTGTGCAGGTCTGATCATCAACTACAGAAAATCTTTGGTCGAGGTTATTGCTGCCAAAGGAGGGTCAGCCAGTTATTAAATCCAAGAGTTCACATACTTTTCCCACCCTGCACTGTGAATGTTTACACGGTGTGTTCAATAAAGACATGAAAAACAAAATTGTTTGTGTGTTATTAGTTTAAGCAGACTGTGTTTGTCTATTGTTGTGAATTAGATGAAGATCAGATATAATTTTAAGACCAATTTATGCAGAAATCCAGGTAATTCCAAAGGGTTCACATACTTTTTCTTGCCACTGTATATTGGATATGTGATTGGATATGAATAATATCATAAAACTCACCTACTAGTGGAAATATAAAAATGTATCCCAGTAACATTATGGTAAGTGTTATTTGACCCAGTGAAAAGAGTGAACACAAGTATAGATATGACAGAATGACTTTCCTGTGCCTCAATTATTTAACACCTCCCCTTGACATAAAAAATGGCACACAACACAAAGTACTGTACACACGCACCCACGTTCACACACAGTGTTTTTGTAAAGGGGCCTGTACATCCTGTTGTCACTGTGGGCCTCAGAGCACAGTAGTACACAGCAGAGTCAGACAGCTGCAACATCTGGATCGTCAAGGGGATGGATTGTGTCTTGGCATTTAGACTTGCATTGATTTTCTCCTTGAACTCTGCAGCATTGTCTCCAGATCCAAAAGAATAACGGAGCAGCGTATATTTAGGGAAGTCATTTGCTTCTTGTTTATACCAAAATAGATATGCATTATCAGCATTGGTGTTATATTGACAACTCAGAGTTACCATTCCTCTTTCTGTAGCAATCACACCTCCTGGTTGCTGTTTAACATGGTGTCCTGTGCACTCTGGAAGACAAAAAAAGATAATATAAGTTATAATGAAAGAAAACAAAAAAGGAACATTAGATAGATTACGATTATTTAAACAAATGAGAGAAAAGTTTCCATCATACCGAAGCACAATACAACAAGAACCAGACAGATGATCAGACAGAGAACCATGGTTATGCAGAACACAGAGAGTGACTGTGAGTTACAGTAAGAGGTAGAGATCCTCTCTCTCTCTTCCATGTCCATCTCAGCCTGTATATCACCATCAACTGACAGACATGAAGGAGGAGCCTGTTCAGAGAGAGGTAAGATTGAATGGAAATGTATGTGTCGATATTACCTCTTAAATTTTACATATTAGCACTATTAGGAGTACATTAGACAAAGTGAAAAGCCTACATCTAGCTCACATTAAATGGAAAGTAGCCTTAAGGAATTGTTAATGGCATAAATGTTCCATGAAGTGAGTATGATGAACTATTTAAAAGTATATTTGAAAAGCTACAGATTTTGTATTATAAGTCGGTACAAACACTCATGTAGCCTATAGTATCTAATTCATGTATACTACTGTATAATAAAGTATATTGAGCTTACATTGATTACATCGATTATTTACAAAATAGCTGTGTTGTCATGAATCTGCTGTAAAGGGGTTTGGAACCTATTGGATTTATGATGCTGCAGACCTGGTGCCGTTGTTGTCATTTGGATACGCATACGCGTCATGCATCTACTTGTTGACACGTTGTGCATTGCACTTGTCTATTTGCGTGATGTGTATATATTGGCGTTTGTGTTGCTGTTTTTTGCTTATGGCTTGTATTGGCTGCGTGTTGTTGGTGTATTGTACGTTGAAAATAGAGGGGCGGCACAATTGTGTTTCGCCTAGAGTGGCAGAAATGCACGCACCGGTCCTGGTCCTAGACTATGGCGAAATAATCTATATGAATGCAGCTGCCACTTCATTAAAGCCTTTAGATGCATTTGACCATAGAGCACTTTGTTTTATTATGGGACCAGGTTCCGTATACATCCCTGCGTTCTCTATCCTATAGTAGGATGACCCTCTTTGAGGTCACGTAGGTCAATTCATTGCTCTATTTGCCTTTATAAAGCTCTTTGACATACTGTAAACTCCCTCTGTAGCTAACATCTGCAATAACCATTAGATGTACGAGTCGGAGATATCATGGAAATTCCTTTGGTCTGTACAGAGTTAGATAAATCAACTCTTTGCACCTTAATTGGGGAATAATCTCCAAGCTTCTCTAAATGTTTAAGTTTTGGTGTCTCTAGGTTAATTCAAACTGCTGAATGAGGCCTGTTACAACTTACTTACAAAAACTTTAAAGGAGTTTGTGAAACCATTCAGTCATGGATGCATGTGAACATATTTAACACGTATTGCTTGCTACCAAAGACTACTGTTGTACATTGAATAGCCATTCATCCCTGTTACACCTTCTTGATGTGATGGTTCTCTGTGTCCGTACATGTTTATAATCCACATAGTGTGAATAGTGGTTTCCTAACCCCTAAACCTGAATAAAAACTAATCCCCCCTCTTCCAAAATCCCCACTGTGAACAAATCTTTAACATTCATGAACCTTCACTATATTTATCCCTAAACGACCCACAATGACTATTGTCTGTTGTTATTCTTTATTACCTTACTGCCAATATGAAAGATTTATACATCGCTAAATACATTGTTGGAGCCAGTTTTCATATCTTTGATTATGCAAACATTTGTTTATTAGATAATATTTCTCATTAAGGATAATGTTATTTTAATTCTATATGGGTCATGCCTTGCTTTGGTCATGTGTTCTCTTATGGGTCAATGATTTTAAATACAATATAGCAATTATGTTCTCGCCTCAATTACTTAGAAGTGCATGTGGTTCCACCCCTCCCGTGTGTGTCCAGGTGAATATTTGGTAGCCCTTATAGAGTCAGAATGTAAGGCTTACTAGTTATGGCAAATGTTAGGAGGACCTGGCTGTTGTAACATATATAATAATAATAATAATAATAATAATAATAATAATAATAATAAACACTGAAGCTTTATTTTGACCCCATCTTTTCACATACGTTTTATTTGGGTCTTTTTCATTTACCACGTTGATCGGCTCCAGCCATTGGAAGCTCGGTGCATGTACAATGAAAAAATAATGCAATTCAACCATTGATGGATGGTGACGAAAATAATGACATTGCCAGTAGTCATGTCAAGTTTTTCAATGTTTTATTGGTGGAGTTTATGGATTTGCATGTGGCTGTGCATTATATTACGCCTGAATAGGAAAGAGGATCTGATCATGCCTATTAGTATTTTTTATGAATTCTTGATCTAAAAAGACACACACCTGCTTGCATTGCTTTGGTAGTGTATTAGCAGTGTATGAGGCAGCATAAATAATACAATTTTATCCTAAATTGAGATAAAAATTGTGTTATCACATCCCCAACAACAAAATCTTTCAGAATGTACCTGTTTTCAGTATAGAATAACATGTATACATATTATATTACAACTTTGTGTTTTGTCTTGATAATTATTCTTTAGTAAATAGGAAATCAACCAAACCTTAAAACCCCTTTTTGCATCAGCAGTTGTCACAAAGTGTTTTACAGATGTCCTGTCTAAACATTTAAGACCCTTCAAAGCATATGCCGGCATCTAGGAAACACAAGTCATAAATCTAGGATTAAAATTAGAGTGGAACCATGCTCTGAGGGCTGTGCTGAGTGGACATTTAAGAGTACGTGTGCCCCTTTCTATTATTCAAGATGTTCCAACGTTCGTAGAGGACCATCAGGGTCAGATAATAACCAGTGTGGCTAAAGAGTGGGCAAAAGTTCAACACTCAGGAGTCAATGTCATGTCTTTTGTCTTTTTCATAGCCTGAGAGAGAACATATGAGAGAGAGAGAGAGAGAGAGAGAGAGAGAGAGAGAGAGAGAGAGAGAGAGAGAGAGAGAGAGAGAGAGAGAGAGAGAGAGAGAGAGAGTATTACATCTATTCCATAAATCTGTCAGGCTCTGTCCATAGAGCCAAAGGCTCCCCTATGATCAGAGCCTGACATTAACAGGTGGGGCTCAAAACAAGTGGGGCTCTGCCCCACCTGCCCTGAATGATGGGTCGCTACTGTACTCATGACATATTCACCTTATTTCCAAATATAAAATATGGCTGACCCTTTAGGTAGGCCGTCATTGTAAATAAGATTTTTTTCTTAACTGACTTGCCTAGTTAAATAAAGGTTAAATAAAAATAAAATAAATAAAGATACAAAAATAATGAATCTCCACCAGTAGCTTTTCTGGAGTAGTTGTAAGACAGGGTAACAGGGGTTCCCTCTGAACAGTACTCTTTCTGAGTCGAGTGAGGTCCTCACAACATTGAGGTCCTTACTGTAACATTGAATACATGTTTTGTGCATGAATTGTAGGTGTAATTACTCTTGCTATTTGTGTTTAGGCTATAATGTGGCTTGGTGCTATAATTGTTTAGTTTCACCATCAGCAGCTTTTTTATTAATATAATGTAACACCCAATGGTCACATATACTCCTATTCTCTCTTCAGATGCCACATGCAGACACCTTCTCTACCTCAGTTCAGCCGAGTAATGCAGCATCAAGTGCTCCTGTCCCCTCTACCTCAGCAAAGCCCAGCGATGTAGCATCAAGTGCTCCTGTCCCCTCTACCTCAGCAAAGCCCAGCGATGTAGCATCAAGTGCTCCTGTCCCATCTACCTCAGCAAAGCCCAGCGATGTAGCATCAAGTGCTCCTGTCCCGTCTACCTCAGCAAAGACCAGCGATGTAGCATCAAGTGCTCCTGTCCCCTCTACCTCAGCTCAGCCCAGCGATGTAGCATCAAGTGCTCCTGTCCCGTCTACCTCAGCAAAGCCCAGCGATGTAGCATCAAGTGCTCCTGTCCCATCTACCTCAGCAAAGCCCAGCGATGTAGCATCAAGTGCTCCTGTCCCGTCTACCTCAGCAAAGACCAGCGATGTAGCATCAAGTGCTCCTGTCCCCTCTACCTCAGCTCAGCCCAGCGATGTAGCATCAAGTGCTCCTGTCCCCTCTACCTCAGCACAGCCCAGCGATGCAGCATTGACCTACTGACTGGCCATCTCTTTAAACTGATAAGGTAAGAACAGAACAGTTTGTTCTCAGAACAGTTTGTTCTCAGAAGACCGTATCAAATAAAATAAAGTTTCACGTTTCCGAAACAAAATGACAGGAGAAGGTGTCAGCATGACTATTTCAATAGAGTCTTAGTCAATCAAAAGAAGCTGGCTAATGTACTAAAAAAAATATGATAGTTTGTACTGCTTCTGCTGCAAAATGATTTCTCAGAGAGAATTCAAATTTAGTAGGACTAAGGTATTGGAAAAATGCAAGCCACTTGATCAAGGCCCATGAGGATAGCCAGGAGCACAATACACACATGGCAACATGGAAGGTATTGGAGGTCCGTCTTGCAAAGGGGCTAACAATAGATAAGCAAGAGATTGCATTAGCTGAGGCTGAGAGAAAAGTGAAGTTCTTACCAGATTGGTGGCAATAATTCAGTACTTAGCTGAAGTAAACATGGCTTTAAGGGGATCCACAGACACATACCTGGCAGTCACACACATTACCTGGGAAAAATAATCCAAAATGAACTGAGACTCCATCCGCGCAAAAATTGTGGAAAAAATAGTGGAAGAGATCAAAACATCCAAGTATTTCTCCATTATTTTAAATTGCACCCCTGATCTGAGTCAAAAGGAACAGCTCTTTGTCATTGTCAGGATTGTGTTACTGGAAGACATACCACAAATTAAAGAACATTTTATGGGCTTTCTTTTGGCAGAGGAGTCAACAGGTGAACGTTTGTCATCTGTCATCTTCAAAAGAGCTGAACATCCCCTTTGAGGACTGCAGAGGACAGTCCTATGACAACAGCGCCAACATGAAGGGAAAGAATAAAGGTGTTCAGGCTAGGCTGCTTCAACAGAACTCAAGAGCCTTTTTTGTCCCATGTGGTGCCCACACTTTTGATCTCGTGGTAGCTGATGCTACTAAGAGCTCACCAGATGCCGTTGGCTACTTTGGATATTTAGATATTGGATCCTACCGCTTTTCTATTTGCACAGTCATATGGTATGACATCCTCAACAAGATCCATTATGTGTGTAAACTGATTCAGTCACCCTCTATGCAGCTAGATACTGCTGTCGACTTGCTGAAGAAAACAGAGATTCCCTTACCTGCTACAGAAACACTGGATTTTCTGATGCACAGACAACTGCAATGTGTGAGGAGATGAACGTGGAGGCTGTACTCAAACTAAAGCGGTTGAGAACCACAAGAAGGCACTTTGGTTATGAGGCTCTAGATGCGCCTATTGGTGATGCACTTCGAAAAATGGAAAGAACATTTTTTGATGTGGTAGTGGATACAGCCCTCTCTTCACTTGATGAGAGATTTCAGAGCCTGGGAGAGGTGAATGACAAATTTGGAGTGCTCCTCAACTTCCCCAACATGTCAAAAGAAGAATTGCTAGAGCACTGTCAAACCCTGAGCACTGCTCTAAGCCATGACGGACAGCCAGATATTGATGGCAGGGAACTTGCTGTGGAAATGCCAAACTTTCCACATTTGCCATAAAAAAACATGACAAACATGGAACTCTTGACCTTCCTGCACTAGAAGAAGCTGACTGAAATTTACCCCAATATGTGGGTAGCTCTGAGAATCAATGCCACACTTCCTGTTACAGTGGCTGCTGCTGAAAGGAGCTTCTCTCAGCTCAACCTGATTAAAACCTACCTGAGATCTACTACGGTGCAAGAACGCCTAAGTGGACTTTCCATCATTAGTATAAAATCATGTGGTCTCACAACAGCTGTCTTATGATGATATCATAGATGACTTTGCTGCAAGAAATGGAAGGGGAGTAAGGCTGTAGAACAATGTTACATTATTCATATTGCACTGAGGTTTCTGTAATATGGTTAGTTTTTTGTGCAATACTCTTATTTATAATTTGTTTTATGTCACTTGTTTGTTGCAAGAAAGGCGAGTAAGGCTGTAAGTCTGTAATATCGTTTTTTCGTGCAATACTCTTATTTATATTGTATTTATAATTCAGTTTGTCACTTGTTTCTTTAATACTGTTTTTATTTTGTGGGGGATTTTTTGTTTCTAAAATAAAGAAAATCTTAAAGACATAAAGCTATGCAGTTTCTGTGTGAGTGTATGAACACAATGATCGGTGGTGGAATTGGCAGCGATGCAAGGGGCACCAGCTAAAATCTTGCCTAGGGTACCAAATTGGTCAGGGCCGGCCCTGCTCACAACTGTCACATGCATTGAGATTGTATTGTATCACCTACCCAAAGAGCAAGCTCTTCTGTAGTCGAAGGGGTTATTGAATCCACAAAACTGTTTCCTGCTAAAATAATTATTTCTACATTATACTGTATGCTGTCAGGTTTTTGTACAGTGTCTCTGGGTTTCCTGTCACTGTGGGCCTCAGAGCACAGTAGTACAGAGCAGAGTCTGTCACTTCAGCAGAGGAGATCTCCAGATCCATACGTTTGGCATTTTTGTCATGATTTATAGTGAACCCTGGTGTAATATCCGCATACTCCATAACCAGTAACTGTGGTGCAGATTTGGGATATTGTTGATACCAAAAAAGAGTGTTACCAGAAGAGGTGTAGTTACAAGAGAGAGTAACTCTGTCCCTTTCTGAAGCCACTTCTACATCAGTGTAAGGTGTTAATACCTGTTCAAAACTGAGACCTGTAAAAGATAAAACATATATTATGTTTAATACTTTAAACCCACATGGAAGATTGATTTAATTTAAAAACGTGTCCTCATGTAATGCTTTACCTTTATAATCTTTGATTTGAAATATAAATACACCTAAACTTAATCAAACTCAGTTTCAATGAAAATGTAATTACTTACCAATCAAGTCAAAGAAGAGTAAAAGTGAACAGAACAACATTGTAGATGGCAGGAAGTGTAGAATAAGCACCAGCTGCTGATGAAAAGCACAGCATCAACTGGCTATGATCTTCATGGTAGAATCATGTCTTATCCTGAGGATTCATGATCTAATCCTAAATGTTATACTCTTGCTCCTCCTACTGACAATGTTGAATCAAAGACGTTTCATATACATTTGATTTATTCACTAGATAATCCACTTGATGGCACTGTGGTCTAACTGAAGACAGCAGATGCTTTCCCAGTTTCCTGTCATTGTGGGCTCTACAGCACAGAGTACAGAGCAGTTTCTCACTTCAGCAGAGGAGATCTCCAGATCCACAAAGGTCTTCTCTTTGTTCAGTTTAACAGACAGTCGAGGGTCTTCAGGTGTAGCTCTTATTACAGAGGGCTTTGAGGTGACTGTAGTGTAGAGGAGGAATTGGGGTGCTGGTCCAGGGAACTGTCTGTACCACTGGAGATTATTAGCTTTTACTGTATAGTTACAAGAGAGCTTAACTCTGCTACCCTCTAAATAATACTCCTCATGGCTGGTTGGAGTAATATCATCCTCTAAAGTATCACCTACAAGGGCTGAAATCAGTAGAATATAACAGAGCAGCATCATGGCCTATGTTACAGATCAGATATGAATGTGTTATTTAGAAAACAGCAAAGCCAAAACACTGCTATGACTTTGAAATGATAAGTAGGCATAAACAATGTTGCTCCTCCTCTTGACATACTGTAGGTTTTTAAACACAATCACCAGGTTTCCTGTCAAAAATAAAAACCTTGAGATGTTCCATCTCCTGTAAGTCATGTCATGTAACTATAGAAAGTGTCAGGTTAGGTTTTTGTACAACGTTTGTAGGTTTCCTGTCACTGTGGGCATCAGTGCACAGTAGTACAGAGCAGAGTCTGTCACTTCAGCAGAGGAGATCTCCAGATCCACACGGTTCTTCTCATCATTTAATTTGACTGACAGTCGAGGATCCAGACCTGGAGCCCGTGATGGAGACCCAACACCATGCAGGATAAGCAGGATATACTGAGGAGCTGATCCAGGGTCCTGGAGATACCATTGAAGAGAGACTGCAGATGAGTAGGTGCATGAAAGTGTAATATTGCTACCTGCTGGAGCATAAACCTCCTCTCTGATTGGCTCAATGGTCTGACCATTACTGTCACCTGCAAGAGATGCACAATATGTTATTCTTCTATTGTTACTGTTATAGATCTATTTTCAACGCATCAACACTTTTGATTCAAAATAACACCAATACAAATTGACTGATTAGAGTAGATTACTTACATGCAAGTACTAAAAGCAAAATAAATATGGGGATTGACATTGTGGCTGAAACTGGAAGTTAAAATGATAACACACAGCACAACAAGATTTGTGTTACTAAAAAAACCTACTCCTCCTTCTAGTTTTGAATGAACCATCTCTTCTCAAACCTTTGAAGCCCCGCCCCAAAATACAGAGAGTTGTCAGATGAGCAGAAGTAACAGCAGACTTCTTGCTGCTGCTTGATGCCACTGTCACATCCTCAAAAGGCAGGGCTGCACTGGAATATGATTATCCCTCTATTGGATATTGTAGAAAACTGTGTTATTTATCTCTATTCATTTTCTTGATTTCAGGTCAACAGATTTGGCAGAAGGACCTGACCTGTCTACTGTGATGTCATAGGGGAAAACATTGCTTGAAGGGCAGATCTGTTAGATAATTAATCTATTCAACATGAGGCATTCATTCAATATCTAGAATCTACAGTATAAATCAGCAACATATTCAGGTAACATTTATTGTTGTTTAATTCACTGTTCATTTCCATGTACAGTCATGTGAAAAAGTAAGTTCTCTTTTATTTTACATTTTTGTACAGATGGATATGTAATCTTCACTTCAACACTTTTGACAGCTAAAGGATACCCAATTTAACAAATCACACAAAAAATACACACCAAAATTAGAATTAGGTGTACCAAAACAAGTGCAAATGATTAGAAAACATTAGAGAGAAACTTAGGAGGGTCCAGCCTTCAGGTTTGGTCTGGTAACACATCATTCAAAGATCAAAAGACCTACCCGAGGCCCTCAGACCCGCTCTCTTCTCCTTTTCCTGTCCAAGCCCTAGATACGCAACCGTTGGGATCCGGCACAATTACCCGCACCACTCACCCTCACTGTGGGACTTATGCACCAGGAAAGTCTTCCCTTTAAGCATCAGCTGTCAGAGCAGCTTACCGATCACTGCACCTGTACATAGCCCTTCTGTAAATAGCCCACCGCACTACCTCATTCCCATATTTATTATTTTTGCTCATTTGCACTCCAGTATCTCTATTTGCACATCATCATCTGCACATTATCAGTCCAGTGTTAATGCTAATTTGTATTTTATTTCCCCACTATGGCCTATTTATTGTCCTACCTTCCTAACCTTACTACTCTGTACATATATTTTCTATAATCTATTGTGTTATTGACTGTACGTTTGTTTATTCCCATGTGTTGTTGTTTTTGTCGCACTGCTTGGCCAGGTCGCAGTTGTAAATGAGAACTTGTTCTCAACTGACCTACCTGGTTAAATTAAAAGAATGTAGCAGACGCTCTTATCCAGAGCGACTTACAGTTAGTTAGTGCATACATGTTCATACTGGTCCCCTGTCAGAATCAAACCCACAACCCTGGCGTTGCAAGCACCATGCTCTACCATCTGAGCTATACGAGACTACATTACTTTGTATCTGTTCAGTATTAAAACGTACCTTCTGCACCTGGTTTCTGACTCCCGGTGTATATGTTACAATGATCCAGGGTACTGGAGAGTACTAGCAAAGGAGTAGTTACAGGACAGCTGTATGACATCACCCTCCAACCCAAACACCTTATCTGTTGTTGGAGTAATGTCATTCCCATGACTGTCACCTGGAAAACATTTATGAAAAAATAAATTATCAGGAATTGATTATACAATTCTACTTATTATTCAGTAAAGTGTATTAAAAATGGACAAAATATCCTTCATAGGAATAGGACTACATTAATAGTGATTGGATATTAAGAATAGCACCAAACTCAAATATTAAAATTGATCCCAGTAACTTGCTGGTAAGTAATATTTAACACAGTGAAAAGAGTGAACACAAGTATAGTTATGACAGAATGACTCCCCTGGTTTCTCCCTGTCAGCTATAAAAGGCATTTCCTTTCCTCTGCCTCAATTATATAACAGCTCCACTTGACTTAAAAAATGGCACACAACACATAGTACTGTACACACGCACAGTGTTTTTGTAGGGGGCTGTATACCCTGTTGTCACAGTGTTCCTCAGAGCACAGTAGTACACAGCAGAGTCAGACAGCTGTAACCTCTGGATCATTAAGGGGACTGATTTGGTGGTAGAACTGAGATGGCCATCAAATATCTCTCTCTGACTGAGTAACGCTGTCTGCTTTCTGGAAACAAAAAAGAAAACATTTGTGAAGAATGTCAGTATTCCAGTAACATCAGGATATTGAGAAGAAGATAATGAGAGCCGTATCCTACCAAAGATCAGTGCAGCAAGAACAACAGAGGACCACAGCCAATGTCTCATACTTATCATAGGATACAAAGACCAAGACACACTGATGTTACAATATAGACACTGTTGTGTTCTCTTGATTCCTGCCTTTGTAACAGAACAGACCTAGACCATGCAGCACAGTACAGAGGGGATGTTCAAATAGACAAGTAATTTAAGAGTAAAAAGAAACACTCACTTGGTAATCTGGCCCCCTTGTGGTTGATGCTGGCTTTTCCATTACTTTATACACAATACTGAGTATAACTATTTTCTCCTGAATTAATCTAGTTAAACACTACTAGCTGTATACTGTATGTTCTAATCCATGAGATATTGTAATGGAGTTTTAATGTCTCTTGCATCTACAATTAGAGCTGAATTGGAATAGGTAGCTTCATCATCATCATCATCATCATCATCATCACTATGATTACCATCATCTGCTACCACTAGTCTTGGTAGTATCAGGGAGGTAGTGAGAAGGTTACTGTGTCAGTTTCAAAGTGGAGTTGTATACTGTACAGACAGATGTATTGACATAGTGTAGCTCTGTATGTTTTTGTAAGGGGGCTGTATATCCTGTTGTCACAGTGGGCTTCAGAGCACAGTAGTACACAGTAGAGTCAGACAGCTGTAATATCTGGATCGTCAAGGGAACTGATTTTGATGCAGATTTAAATGTAGTTAAATTGAGATGGGCATCAAATCTCCTCTGGAATTCATTGCCATTATCTGATCCAAAATTTGCCCGCTTCAGCATATACTTTGGGAAGTCGTTTGCTTCATACTTGTACCAGAATAAGAATGGATTTGTGTCTACAGTATCAAATTGACAGTCCAGTGTGACCTCTTCTCCCTCAGTAGCGATCACATCTCCTGGTGGCTGAATGACTGAGTCTTCTCCTCTGCATTCTGGAAAATAATGTAATACACATTTTATTAAGAGGAAAATAATCAAGTAATATGATGGGGGGGGGGGGGAATTAAATTAATACTGGTATTGTACTGAAAAAACAAATATTTGTAATATAAGGGATTGGAGCAAAAGTAGTTAACAAATTAGGAACATAATATTATACCATAACAACATGCAGCAAGAATCAGAAAACAAAGATTGTTCAACATTATGGTTTAGGGGAAGGCTACAAAAAGCTATCGCAGAGATGTAAGCTGTCAGTGTCCACTGTGAGGAACATAGTGAGGAAATGGAAGACCACAGGTACAGTTCTTGTTAAGGCCAGAAGTGGCAGGCCAAGTCAAATATCGGAGAGGCAAAGGTGAAGGATGGTGAGAACGGTCAAAAACAGCCCACAGACCACCTCCAAAGACCTACAACATCATCTTGCTGCAGATGGTGTCACTGTGCATCGTTCAACAATTCAGCGCACTTTGCACAAGGAGAAGCTGTACGGGAGAGTGATGCGGAAGAAGCCTTTTCTGCACACACGCCACAAACAGAGTCGCTTGAGGTATGCAAACGCACATTTGGACAAGTCAGCTTCATTTTGGAATAAGGTGCTGTGGACTGATGAAACAAAGATTGAGTTATTTGGTCATAACAAGGGGTGTTATGCATGGCGGCAAAAGAACACAGCGTTCCAAGAAAAACACTTGCTACCCACAGTAAAATTTGGTGGGGGTTCCATCATGCTGTGGGGCTGTGTGGCCAGTGCCGGTACTGGGAATCTTGTTAAAGTTGAGGGTCGCATGGATTCCATTCAATATCAGCAGATTCTTGGGAATAATGTTGAAGAATCAGTCACAAAGTTGAAGTTATATTTCAACAAGACAACGACCCAAAACACTGCTCAAAATCTACCCGGGCATTTATGCAGAGGAACAAGTACAATGTTCTGGAATGGCCATCCCAATCGCCAGACCTGAATATCATTGAGAATCTGTAGGACGATATGAAGCGGGCTGTCCAACCTAACTGAACTGGAGATGTTTTGTAAGGAGGAATGGTCCAAATTACCTTCATCCAGAATCCAGACACTCATTAGAGGCTGTTATTTTAGCAAAAGGAGGCTCTACTAAATATTGATGTGATTTTTCTGTTGGGGTGCCCAAATTTATGCCCCTGTCTAATTTCGTTTTGATGCATATTGCACATTTTCTGTTAATCCAATAAACCTAATTTCACTACTGAAATATTACTGTGTCCATCAGTTATTTGATAGATCAAAATGAAATTGCTGATCCAAACACCCAATTATTTATAAAAGGAAATCATGGAAATTGTCAGGGGTGCCCAAACTTTTTCATACGACTGTAGATGTGAAATTCAGCCTGGAATCAAACCTCTTCTTGAACTCATCACTATTGCTCCCTTCTGAATAACGATCTCTTCTCAGGACATACTGAGGAGAGTCTCTACTTAACTGGATGTACCAGAAGAGATTAGGAGATGTACTACTGGTAGTGTAGTTACAGCTGAGTGTTACCAGTCCTCCTTCAAGGACGACAGTAACATGTCCACTCAGCTGGTCAACAGCCACTTCACTTTAGCAATCAGAAAAAGTAGTTACAATTGTTTTTTAATAATAATTAATCAATAATTGTATAATAACTTATTAGCTAAGATTCAGACAAAGAGAATAGGAAGGAGAAGCACTATACCGTACCAGGATAAGTAAAGTATTCCTAAACCAATGTGCCATTATGATTCATTTATAGAGGAAGAATAGACTGTTATAGACTTTATGTTCCATCCACTGTAGTTGAGAAGTCTCATAATTGTGGGGCTCTGCAGTAGGGGAGGAGCTTATGGTGTATTCAAATTAGTTAAAATGCTAGAACGATTCCGTGTGAAATGCTGCCCTTCTCAGGTTGATTTACTTTGATATGCTAACTGATCTGGGAAATGATACCATACTGACACCTGTAGAGTGTTGGCATGCTGCATGCATCATTTAAAGAAATATGAACAATTTGATGAGACTCCACTGACAACTATTGACTCTCACTAGTAACTTGCTTTTGACAGTACAATACATTTCAATGTTCACCTTGTTCGGCAGAATGTTGAACACTAGATAGAACTATTGTATCATTATTATACAGTGCATTTGAAAAGTATTTAGACCCCTTGACTTTTTCCACATTATGTTAAAGCCTTATTCTAAAATTGATTAAATCGTTATAATGACAAAGCAAAAATAGGTTTTTAATTTTTCTTCTGAGGGCCTTGGGTAGGTCTTTTGATTTTTGATTGATGTGTTACCACACACCCTTATGGTCCAAATCAGACCAAGTCCAAACCAGACCATTTTTCTTATTTTATGGAAGGCTTGTAGTTTCTCTCTAATGTTTTATAATAATTTGCACGTGTTTTGGTAACTAATTCTAATTTTAGCAGTTTTATGTGATGGTAAACGTAGGGGTGTACTAACTTTTTCCCCATAAGGAAAAGGCATTTTTGTTAATTTTAATTGCATAACGTTGTGTGATTTGTTAAATTGGGTAACCTTTATCTGTCAATAGTGTTGAAGTGAAGATTACATATCCATCTGTCCAAAATATGAACTTTCCAGGGGTTGTACTTACTTTTTCACATGAAAGTATTCAGACACTTTACTTTGTTGAAGCACCTTTGGCAGCGATTACACGCTCGAGTCTCATTGGGTATGATGCCAAAAACTTGGTGCACCTGTATTTGGGGAGTTTCTCCCATTAATCTCTGCAGTTCCTCTCAAGCTCTGTCAGGTTGGAGGGCAGCATTGCTGCACAGCTATTTTCAGGTCTCTCCAGAGATGTTCGATGGGGTTCATATCCGGGCTCTGGCTGGGCCACTCAAGGACATTCAGAGCAAAGGGGCTAAATACTTATGTAAATAAGGTATTTCTGTTTTTAATTTTAATAATTTTGCAAACATTTCTAAAAACCTATTTTTACTTTGTTATTATGGGGTATAGTGTGTAGATTGATGTGATTTTTTTTTCATCCATTTTAGAATAAGGCTGTATTATTACAAAGTGGAAAAAGTCAAGGGGTCAGAATACTTTCCGAATGCACTGTACATAGAAAAACCTTGTCACTGGAATTCATAACTGTGGAGGGCAGTCTATAGGAGGAGCACAGACAAAGAAGATCTGTCATATAACTGATCAGGAGACAGAAATAACATCTCTGTGTTTGTGGCTGAAGAGTGAGAAGCAGTGGACGAGCCACCTGGTTCACTTAGGCCTGATTAATCCATCCTTCAGAAGGTGTAGTGGACAGCACATGTAGGATAAGAAGGTACCTCACCTGACCAGCCAGGAGCTGCAGAAACAGCTGTTTGTGGGTAAATATAAAGACAACCCTTTATACTCTACTTATACTTTGCAGACCTCATTTAAATGTTGAGGAGGTTCTGAGAAAAATTACACTCAATCCTCACATGAATAATGAACTTGAATTTATTTTCATATGTAGTGACCGAGACCAAAACAGTGGAAGAGCCATTTTAAGTTTGCCTGGCCCATTACCAGTCAGTAGGCTTCAGGTATATTCCTCTAAAGTGCAGTACCTGGATTTACAATTGGAGGACCAAACCTCTGAGATGGTCCATGTTGAGAGCAATGATGTAACATAATGTAAGCATACTGTTAGTTGCGACCCCTTATTCAGTGCAGGTGGGGCACCAATTTCTTTTTGGGAGGGTGGTGGTTGCCTGTTTTTAACCATGCCTATTTTTTACCATGTTATTTTGGCATTAATACACGTCACATCAGTTTGCAAACAATGTAAAAAAAAACCTTGAGTTGATAAAGCCTTATACAAGCATGGTCTCTAATCTGCTTTGTGTTTCAGGGGCGGTGACGTAATGTTCTCTAGTTGCACCATGATTAGCTCATTGTTCTGGCACTCATGGAGACACTAAGTCACCACAAAATCTACGGGGAGTGCTTGAAAATTCAATTCCCTTGGGTGCTGCCATAGAGTTACCTTAGAAGTGCCCATCCAAGAAGGCTCAAGGGCATTGGCCACAGATAAAATAACATCAAATCACGTTATCTACAGTAGCTTTGGTTGGACTGATCATGTCAACATCATACTTTCAAAATCTTAGTTAGCAAGCTAGCAGTCGTCATCATGAATTAAGTAGACAATCTACTGGAAAATCCTTTTCAACCTTGTTATATGAAGAGAAATGATGAAGAGAAATTATAGATAAACTGTATTGGTCCTCATTGGACATAAACATTACACAACAAGTTGGAATCAGTGGCTAATAGCAAGCATTGCAAAGCCACCACTGGAGACTTGGAACTGGGAAAATACGTTTTGAAAGGTCATCCAACCCTGAATTTCAAGAAAATCACTAACGTCATGATTCAACCTTGTTTTTTTCAGAGTTCCAAGTTGTCTTGAAAGCACCATAAATCTAAAGAACGCCAGACTGTGATGACAAAGTTTAATGACAAAAGTTGCCCACTGTTCTGACTGGGTGGTGCACATAGCCTATAGCCTGTTTTAGAGAAATATCATCATCGACTATTGTAAGAGCTTTCATTGTCTGCTTATATGCCCCCTTTATTTATCCTTCACTTCTGACTTGGTGTACAGGGAGAATACTGTAAGAACGGCCCATGTTCTGAATTCTGTCGCTCTACATTTAAAAGTGCTGAACAAATAGTTGTATTGACTACGTCTGTCCTAGCTCGCTCTTTAATGTCTTAATCGAAATTAGGGATTGACTCTTATCCGTTCATTGTCCCCTTATACCAAAGTTTGTACATCTCAATTGTCAGTAGAAACCATTTGTTTAAGCAAGTCAGCCATATCAGCTATGTTTTTTTAAAAGGCAGTAAATGAGGATAAAAAAAACTGTTTCGCTGCCAGACAAGGCTCCACTGATAACCAGGTGTAGCAGTGGTAAGGTGTTGGGACTGCTGTTGGGACTCTGATGTTGGGACAGCTTTATGTAGGCCCTAACAGTTTGTGGGAACTGTTTGTCACCGTTATAGTCCAATTAATGTATTGTTTAGTGGCTTTGCTGGCATGCATCTAAAACATTTTGTTTGAGATTTACATGATAAAATCACCACTGGTACAGGTATACCACACCTTTACCAGTCTTTGACTATGAGGCCCGTCATCTGATAACTGGATATGTAACTCTTCTTCTATGGTTTGTGGTTAAGGGTTTTCATTTCCTTTTGGCCTCTTTCTCAGATTATTTTCTATCTGGAAATGTCTAGGGAATGCTATTGTTTGTTTGTTTTTTTTGTTTTTTTTTCAATACTATACCATGCTATACCACATGAATAAATAAACCTTCTAATAAGAGTTGTATAATATTGTATCACTGTTGATGAGTTCAATCTGAACAAAAATCCTTCATCCCACGTCTGTGTATCAGATGTTTGTATAATGAAGTTGTGTTTCCTGTCACTGTAGGCACCATGGCACAGTAGTACAGAGCAGAGTCTGTCACTTGGTTGGTATGAACCTGAGATGACAGGCGAGGAGGGACAGGTTTCTGGACATATCCTGATTTAGTGACGAGAATCAGGAACTCTGGTTTAGACCTTGGATACTGACTATACCACTGTAGATTGTCAACACAGCCAGTGTAGCTGTAGGATAGTTTGGTGGTATCACCCTCCACACCACCTACCATAGACCTAGTGGGATTAATGAATGTCTTCAAAACTGCCACCAGTCAGAAAGGAAAAACATGTTTGACAACTATTAAAAATATACTGGAGTTGCAATTAAAATGATGACATTGAATACAACACTCACCAACAGGGACTGAGAGGAGAAATTATTAAATCAGCAACATTGCTCATAGATACGGTATTAAAAAGACTTTGACGCAAAACAGGCAGAGTTGAATATCTCTCTCTGTAGCATTATTTCAGTCTTGAAATATTGGAGAACATTTAGAAAATGTTTTAACTCCACCTACTGCAAAAGATAGGTGTTGGTGAACAACCAAATGTGTTTATGTCATGTAGTCCTTGTTTAATGTACATCATAGAATTGATGCATTCATTTATTTTTAACATTACTACTCCATTCATGTTATACTGTATCATGAAAAATAAAAGAAAATAATACAGTGCAATTGCTGTTTTTTTTTTATTTATTTCATTACATTGATTTCTTATACTTTTTGTTACTTGTTATTTTTTTAGAGGTTTGGGAATATTTTTTCACTTATGTTATCTTGCACACTTATTTTTTTAAAGCTGATTTTGAGTGTTCAGAGATAAAATACTGTAGTTCTACTGACTGTCATGAAAGTTACTAGAGTCTTCAGAGGTGTAAGAATAATGTGGAATATTAAACTAGGATATTTCATTTAGTGGTACTCCATACATGTTATACTTCAGTATGAAGAAAATAGTCAAATATATATAATTGATCTGGACATCAAGTTAGGTTTAGGGTTATGGCTAGAATAGAGGGTTATATTGTTTAGGTTATATTAATTATTCTGCCTGTTGATAACTTTCTCCCTGTAATCAGATATTCTAGGTTTTTGTACAGTGTCTCTTAGTTTCCTGTCACTGTGGGCCTCATAGCACAGTAGTACAGAGCAGAGTCTGTCACTTCAGCAGAGGAGATCTCCAGATCCATACGTTTGGCATTTTTGTCATGATTTAGAGTGAACCCTGGTGTAATATCCGCATACTCCATAACAAGTAACAGTGGTGCTGATTTGGGATATTGACGATACCATTGAAGAGTGACACCAGAGGTGTAGTTACAAGACAGAGTAACTCTGTCCCTTTCTGAAGCCACTTCTACATCAGTGTAGGGTGTTATTACCTGTTCAGAACTGAGACCTGTGAAACATAATATTATACATTATATAATACTTTAAAAAATACATGAAATTGTAAATGAAATTCAAATACAGTTTAAGAGAATAAGTTTTCAAAGTTAAAATGTGTCCTCATATCATGCATTATTGTTATATTCTATGATTTGACAAATAAATACACCATAACATAATTAATGACTTACCTATCAAGACAAAGAAGAGTAAAAGTGAACAGAACAACATTGTAGATGGCAGGAAGTGTAGAATAAGCACCAGCTGCTGATGAAAAGCACAGCATCAACTGGCTATGATCTTCATGGTAGTATCATGTCTTATCCTGAGTTTTATACTCTAGCTCCTCCTACTGTTGAAACAAAGACGTTTTATATACATTTGATTTATTCACTAGTGAATCCATTTGATGGCACTGTGGTCTAACAGAAGACATCAGATGCTTGTAAATCCATAAAATTCAGTTCACTGCTAAGGCAATAAGTTATGCGTCACTGTGGATGTCACAGCACAGCAGTACAGTGTAGTGTCATACGGTTTTTGTACAGTGTGTCTGGGTTTCCTGTCACTGTGGGCTGCAAGGCGCAGTAGTAGAGAGCAGAGTCTTCCAATATAGCAGAGGAGATCTTCAAGTCAACACGGGTCTTCTCTTCATTCAGTCTACCAGTGTGTCGTGGAGTCGTAATGGATGTATTCAGTACACGCATGGTGCTTTGTAGGATCAAAAGAAGACATTCTGGTCTGGATCCAGGGTATTGACGGTACCAATAGAGATAGTCAACGTTGCCCTTGTATTTGCAGGAGAGAGTGATGTCTGTTCCTTGAAGAGCATTGACTTCAGGCTTCACTGGAGTTATTGTGTCCTGCTCCATACTATCACCTGTAACAACAGAAGTATTGTGATTCAAAATGTTAATTCCAAATGATGTTAAATGGAAAATGTCTGTATTAGATGTCCCTATAACGTACAGACATGATAACAGTAACAATTACAATTTTTGAGTAATAGTACAATTTAGTTTTTATGGAATCGTTAATTGAACGCAGGCAAATCAAAAAATAATTTGGTTTCAGCTGAGAATTCAGCACTCACCTACAAACACAGAGAGGATCAACAGTAATATGAGTGACATCCTGACACAGACTAGATAAACCAACTGAGAGATAAGACAGTGAGAGAGCTGAGTAGATCCTCTACAGAGACATCCTCATGGTTGCAGGTATACCCAGCCTATACCAGTGTTTGACTATGAGGCTCCTCCTCTGATAAATGGATATGTAACTCTTCTTCCATACCGGTCTTCTCTTCATTCAGTCTACCAGTGTGTCATGGAGTCGTTATTAATGTATTCTCTACATACATACTGCTTTGAAGGATCAAAAGAAGATATTCTGGTGTACGTATAGAATGTGTCAGGTTAGGTTTTTGTACAGCGTTCATTTATTTTCTTGATTTCAGGTCAACAGAGTTGCTTGATGTAAGATCTGCAAGTTATTCATTTATTCAACATGAGGCGTTCATTCATTCACAGCTTATGTTGTTTTCCTATTTATATCTACAATCTAAAGTAAAAATCAGTAACACAATCAGATAGCCTTAATGTGTTTCTGTCACTGTATTTATATATTAGTATTGTTCATTGAAATTCTTTCATTGTTCATTTTCAGTGTATGTGTGTTTTGTCTGTACGAGGTAATGATGAAATTCAGAATGAGCCTGATAGTTTTTTACACTTAGGGGATGTCCATGCTATTTGTTCAGGTTTTTGTACGACGTGTGAAGGTTTCCTCACTGTGGGCTGAAGGGAACAGTAGTACAGATCAGAGTCTGTCACTTCAGCAGAGGAAATAATGATAAAGTTCAACTCATTATACAGTCAAGTGTATTAAGAATTGACTAAAGATTATCCAGTCTCAAGTAACTACATTGGATATGTGATTGGATATGAAGAATGGCATCAAACTCACCCACAAGTGCAAATATTGAAATGTATCCTATTAACAAGATGGTAAGTATTATTTAACACAGTGAAAAGAGTGAATGTTATGACAGAATGACTCCCCTGGATTCTCACTGTCAGCTATGAAAGGCATTTCCTTTCCTCTTCCTCTATTATGTAACACCTTCCCTTGACTTAAAACACAGCACACAACACAACGTACTGTACACACACCCACGTTCACACAGTGTTTATGTAACGGGCCTGTACATCCTGTTGTCACAGTGGGCCTCAGAGCACAGTAGTACACAGCAGAGTCAGACAGCTGCAACCACTGGATCGTCAAGGGGACTGATTGTGTCTTGGCATTCAGACTTGCATTGAATCTCTCCTTGAACCCTGCAGCATTGTCTCCAGGTCCAAAAGAATAACGGCTCAACATACGTTTAGGGAAGTCATTTGCTTCTTGTTTGTACCAATATAGATATGGATCATTAGCACTGGAGGTGTTATATTGACAACTCAGAGTTACCAGTCCTCCTTCTGTAGCAATCACACCTCCTGGTTGCTGTTGAACATGGTCTCCTTTGCACTCTGGGGAAAAATAAAAAATTCAATTTGAAAGATTATAAATCATTGAAAATATTCAATTAAAATTAACAACAAATAAAATAAACAGATGAGATGAGAAATTAGAGAAAATGTTCCATCATACCGAAGCACAATACAGCAAGAACCAGCCAGATGATCAGACAGAGTACCATGGTTATGCAGAACACAGAGAGTGACTGTGAGTTACAGTAAGAGGTAGAGATCCTCTCTCTCTCTTCCATGTCCATCTCAGCCTGTATATCACCATCAACTGACAGACATGAAGGAGGAGCTTGTTGTTAAGAAATGTATGTGTCAATATTACCTCGTCAATTTTAAATATTATATTAGGAGTACATTAGACAAAGTGAAAAGCCTACATCTAGCTCACAATAAATGGAAAGTAGCCTTAAGGAATTGCCAATGACATAAATGTTCCATGAAGTGAGTATGATAAACTATTTAAAAGTATATTTGAAAAGCTACATGTAATGTATTATAAGTCTGTACAATCATGTTTTTTTGTTTTTATTATTATTTAACCTTTATTTAACTAGGCAAGTCAGTTAAAAACAAATTCTAATTTACATTGACAGCCTACCTAAAGGGTCAAACACTTTGCTCAAGGACACAAAGACAGGTTTTTCACCTTGTCGGCTCGTGTATTCAAACCAGCAACCTTTCAGTTACTGGCCAAACGCTCTAACCACTAGGCTACCTGCCACCAACAGTAGCCTATAGTATCTAATTCAGATCTACTACTGTATAATAAAGTATATTGAGATTATATTGTCTGTTTTGGTCCTAACTTTTTATTTGTACTTTGTGTTCTATTGTCACATGTGAATCCTATAGTTTTTGTAAGGGGGCTGTATATCCTGTTGTCACAGTGGGCCTCAGAGCACAGTAGTACACAGCAGAGTCAGACAGCTGCACCCTCTGGATCGTCAAGGGGACTGAATTTGCTGTGACATTCAGATGGGCATGAAATCTCTCCTTGAACTCAGTAGCAGTTTCTCCAGGTGAAAACTTATCCCTTCTCAGCATAAACATGGGGTTTCTATTTGTTTGTTGTTTGTACCAGAAGAGATATGGTGATCTATCAGCATCAAATGTACAACTGAGTTTTGTTGGTTGTCCTTCTACAACCGTTACATCTTCTGTTGGCTGTGTTACACTCTCTTCTGCTCTGCACCCTGAAAAGAAAGATACATATATCTTCACAACATATAATAATAATGTATATAAATAAAATGAACAAATGCACAGAAAGAGACAGATGGAAAGAGTGATGTTATACCAAAGCAGCATGCAGCCAGAACATGCAGGATCAGCCAGTTTGTCATGACTAGTCAGTCAGTTTGAAGTGTAAAAGGTAAGGAGCAGAACAATGCTGATCTATCTTTCACAGAGCTTTGACTTCCTCTGTCCTACTGTTGATGCTTCATGTTGTTCTGTATTACATACAGTAGTAGACCATGGGGAGGTGTCTGTCTGTATGGCATCCTCTCATTCAGGATACGTGAATTGTGAATCGGACAAACTACAAACAATAATATTGTTGCACATTGTCATATTCACAAGTGCTCTTCCAACCGATATAAACATGTGGAATTGAAGACTACTAAATTGAAGAGTTAAGAATATGATAAATTATATGACAAAATGTACCTTTTATACAGTAGAGACTGAGGTGCTTGGTTAGAATAATGTCGGTACCAGTAAAGCCGCATGTTATTGCTGCTTGTATCATGTGAAGCTCAGTCACAGATTCTGACTTAATTAATTACAGATTAAAGATACCTTAAAATAAAATGACTCAAGTAAAAGTGAAAGTCACCAAGTAAAAGTAAAAGTGTTTAGTTTCAATATACTTAAGTATCAAAACTAAAAGTATACATCCTTTCACATTCTTTATATTAAGCAAACCAGACGGCACAATTATAAAAAAAAAAAGAAAAATACGGATAGCCTGGGGCACACTTCAACACTCATACATAATTTACAAACAAGGCATCTGTGTTTAGTGAGTCCGCCAGATCAGAAGCATTAGTGATGACCATGGATGTTCTCTTGATAAGTGTGTGGATTTTAACATTTTACTGTCCTGCTAAGCCTTCTAAATGTAACAAGTACTTTTGGGTGTCAGGGAAAATGTATGGAGTTAAAAGTACATAATTTCCTTGAGGAATGTAGTGGAGTAAAAGCAGAAATTGTCAAAAATATAAATAGATAAAGCACAGATACCCCCAAAAAAGTACTTACACCACTGAGTGCGTCTAATGTTAACAGGATATTATACTTTAACCCTACCAAAAAAGAAATGTCCTCATGACAAATAAACCAGGGTAAAAAAAACATGCGTATGTACAAACTCAGGAAATAAGTCAACCCTTGTGTAACTCAAAAGGAATAAGGGATATGTGTACATAGTTTTACCCAATCCACTTGAAAAAATAAGATATATATCTCACTATAGGAACAGACACCACACAAGGAAGTCCAGGTGTGTCATAGGTCAGTAGAGTAGAAGCTTTCTTGATTCTTTGAGATCTTCTTATCTCTGTTTCTGACTCTCTTTCTTCTGGCTTGTCTTCAACTGGTCAAAATCCTCAACCTCATTTGTTTCATTTTCATTTTCTCCATTAGTTTCCTCAGCTTTGTTGCTGCTGCTTCTTCAGCTTCATTTGTTTCATTTTCATTTTCTCCATTAGTTTCCTCAGCTTTGTTGCTGCTGCTTCTCCAGCATCATTTGTTTCATCAATAGACTCTGTTTCATGTTTCTCTCCTGCTCTCACCTCAGATTTTCCAGTCATTACATTCCATGTAATGTCCAAGTCCAAACTGTAAGGTTCTGACATTTCTTCATCTTCTCTGTCTTGAAAGCTTTTGTCAGGTAGACCATAACACATCCCAATGTCTTCATTTTCTGAACCAACATCTTCAAAATCTTCAGATTTGTCTGGACTCTTAACATCCTGTTCATGTCTTTCTTCTTCTCTTCAAGGGCAGATTTCAAGCATGTTCAAGTCCAGGTCACTTTTCTTCTTTTCTTTCTTCCTTCTTTGCAGGGTTCTCTGACTAGGTGTTGGTTCAACGTCAGCCACAGATTCTAGGAGCACTTGCTGTCCTAGTGGTAACAGGTGATTCTGATGAAGGATTTTCATGGGTCCATCTCTATTTTCAGACTTCAACCGGAACAGGTAAGTTTGGCATTTGACTTCAAACAACATATGGCATAGAGGCAAAATACAGCGATCTGGCAACTTTTGCTTTCCTTTCAGCCCTAGGTTCTGTATCAGGACTCTATCTCCAGGCTTAAGATGGGTTAGGGTTAGGGTTAGGGTTAGGGTTAGGGTTAGGGTTAGCTCTCACCCCTGATGAAGGAACATTTCTCCAATCTGGTTTCATTTCAGTTTTATCATGCGGACGAACTGATAAAGAGTCGGCATCAATGTTCTGTTTTCCTGGCCTGTACTTCAGACTAAAGTTATAGATAGACAATGCAGAAAGTCAGTGATGTAGCATCCAGTTTTGGTCAAGACATATGTCTGCAACAAAACACCATGTAAAGGAGAAACATGTAGGCCTATTACAGCAACAATTGAGCAGTAGCCTAGGCTGGCTATTCAACTACAAGACATTTTGAGTGCACCATACAGCCATGCTTTATTCAACCGCAACGTGATCCATACAGTGCAAATAAAATAAACATATGTTTAAATGTTGCAACAATCTAGATACATTTTTTGTTATTTGGAGTTATTAAAAACATTTTGATTTTGGGTTTCTTGTCAAGCTGGACTTCAGTGTACAGTAGTACAGAGCAGAGTCTGTCACTTCAGCAGAGTAGGTCTCCAGATCCACACGGTTGTCCTCTTTTTCATGTGTGAGGGTCCATTTTGTACTATCAGTGTTGGTTATGATCCCAGAGTAGTCCAGTATGAGGAATTGTGGAGAGGATCCAGGGTGCTGGCGGTACCATGTTGATTAATGAGCTGTTGTATCTACAGGAGAGATGAACACTACTACCCTCCATAACATCCACTACATCTCTACCTGGAGTAATTATGTCTTCAACACTTGTACCTGTAAAAAAATAAAAACTAGGATTACTGAGTCAATGTAGACAGAATACAGTATATCCACACTTGGTGTGCAAGTGCATCCAATCATGAGAAAAGGTATTTAAGGTGGCCAATTGCAAGTTGTTATTCTCTTTGACTCTCCTCTGAAGAGTGGCAACATGGGGGCCTCAAAACAACTCTCAAATGACTTGAAAACAAAGATTGTTCAACATTATGGTTTAGGGGAAGGCTACAAAAAGCTATCGCAGAGATGTAAACTGTCAGTGTCCACTGTGAGGAATATAGTGAGGAAATGGAAGACCACAGGTACAGTTCTTGTACCTGTGGCCTGCCAGAAGTGGCAGGCCAAGGAAAATATCGGAGAGGCAAAGGTGAAGGATGGTGAGAACGGTCAAAAACAGTCCACAGACCACCTCCAAAGACCTACAACATCATCTTGCTGCAGATGGTGTCACGGTGCATCGTTCAACAATTCAGCGCACTTTGCACAAGGAGAAGCTGTACGGGAGAGTGATGCGGAAGAAGCCTTTTCTGCACACACGCCACAAACAGAGTCGCTTGAGGTATGCAAACGCACATTTGGACAAGTCAGCTTCATTTTGGAATAAGGTGCTGTGGACTGATGAAACAAAGATTGAGTTATTTGGTCATAACAAGGGGTGTTATGCATGGCGGCAAAAGAACACAGCGTTCCAAGAAAAACACTTGCTACCCACAGTAAAATTTGGTGGGGGATCCATCATGCTGTGGGGCTGTGTGGCCAGTGCCGGTACTGGGAATATTGTTAAAGTTGAGGGTCGCATGGATTCAATTCAATATCAGCAGATTCTTGGGAATAATGTTGAAGAATCAGTCACAAAGTTGAAGTTACGCCGGGGCTGGATATTTCAACAAGACAACGACCCAAAACACTGCTCAAAATCTACCCGGGCATTTATGCAGAGGAACAAGTACAATGTTCTGGAATGGCCATCCCAGTCCCCAGACCTGAATATCATTGAGAATCTGTGGGATGATTTGAAGCGGGCTGTCCATGCTCGGCAACCATCAAACCTAACTGAACTGGAGATGTTTTGTAAGGAGGAATGGTCCAAAATACCTTCATCCAGAATCCAGACACTCATTAGAGGCTATAGGAAGTGTCTAGAGGCTGTTATTTTAGCAAAAGGAGGCTCTACTAAATATTGATGTGATTTTTCTGTTGGGGTGCCCAAATTTATGCACCTGTCTAATTTTCTGTTAATCCAATAAACCTAATTTCACTACTGAAATATTACTGTGTCCATCAGTTATTTGATAGATCAAAATGAAATTGCTGATCCAAACACCCAATTACTTATAAATGGAAATCATGGAAATTGTCAGGGGTGCCCAAACTTTTTCATACGACTGTAGATATGAAATTCAGCCTGGAATCAAACCTCTTCTTGAACTCATCACTATTGCTCCCTTCTGAATAACGATCTCTTCTCAGGAAATACTGAGGAGAGTCCCTAGTTAACTGGATGTACCAGAAGAGATCAGGAGATGGACTGCTGGTAGTGTAGTTACAGCTGAGTGTTACCAGTCCTCCTTGAAGGACGACAGTAACATGTCCACTCAGCTGGTCAACAGCCACTTCACTTTAGCAATCTGAAAAAGTAGTTACAATTGTTTTTTAATAATAATTAATCAATAATTGTATAATAACTTATTAGCTAAGATTCAGACAAAGAGAATAGGAAGGAGAATCACTATACCGTACCAAAATAACATGTAGCCAGGATAAGTAAAGTATTCCTAAACCAATGTGCCATTATGATTCATTTATAGAGGAAGAATAGACTGTTATAGACTTTATGTTCCATCCACTGTAGCTGAGAAGTCTCATAATTGTGGGGCTCTGCAGTAGGGGAGGAGCTTATGGTATATTCAAATTAGTTAAAATGCTAGAATGATTCCCTGTGAAATGCTGCCCTTCTCAGGTTGATTTACTTTGATATGCTAACTGATCTGGGAAATGATACCATACTGACACCTGTAAAGTGTTGACATGCTGCATGCATCATTTAAAGAAATATTAACAATTTGATGAGACTCCACTGACAACTATTGACTCTCACTAGTAACTTGCTTTTAACAGTACAATACATTTCAATGTTCACCTTGTTCGGCAGAATGTTGAACACTAGATAGAACTATTGTATCATTATTATACAGTGCATTTGAAAAGCATTTAGACCCCTTGACTTTTTCCACATTATGTTAAAGCCTTATTCTATACCACATCCATATGGTCCAATCCAGACCATTT
This sequence comes from Thymallus thymallus, assembly GCA_023634145.1. NCBI lineage: Eukaryota > Metazoa > Chordata > Actinopteri > Salmoniformes > Salmonidae > Thymallus > Thymallus thymallus. Next base: position 19,500,794 of record CM042382.1, on the reverse strand, counting down.
TTCTTATTTTATGGAAGGCTTGTAGTTTCCCTCTGTTTTATAATCATTTGCACTTGTTTTGGTAACTAATTCTAATTTTAGCAGTTTTATGTGATGGTAAACTTAGGGGTGTACTAACGTTTTCCCCATAAGGAAAAAGCATTTTTGTTCATTTTAATTGCATAACATTGTGTGATTTGTTAAATTGGGTAACCTTTATCTGTCAATAGTGTTGAAGTGAAGATTACATATCCATCTGTCCAAATATGTAAAAAAAAAAAAAAAAAATCTTTCCAGGGGGTGTACTTACTTTTTCACATGAAAGTATTCAGACACTTTACTCTGTACTTTGTTGAAGCACCTTTGGCAGCGATTATAGGCTCGAGTCTTCTTGGGTATGATGCCAAAAACTTGGCACCCCTGTATTTGGGGAGTGTCTCCCATTATTTTCTGCAGTTCCTCTCAAGCTCTGTCAGGTTGGAGGGGAGCATTGCTGCACAGCTATTTTCAGGTCTCTCCAGAGATGTTCGATGGGGTTCATGTCCAGGCTCTGGCTGGGCCACTCAAGGACATTCAGAGCAAAGGGGCTAAATACTTATGTAAATAAGGTATTTCTGTTTTTAATATTAATAATTTTGCAAACATTTCATCCATTTTAGAATAAGGCTATAATATTATTATATTACAAAGTGGAAAAAGTCAAGGGGTCAGAATACTTTCCGAATGCACTGTACATAGAAAAACCTTGTCACTGGGCATCATAACTGTGGAGGGCAGTCTATAGGAGGAGCACAGACAAAGAAGATCTGTCATATAACTGATCAGGAGACAGAGAGAACATCTCAGTGGTTGTGGCTGAAGAGTGAGAAGCAGTGGACGAGCCACCTGGTTCACTTGGGCCTGATTAATCCATCCTTCAGAAGGTGTAGTGGACAGCACATGTAGGATATGAAGGTACCTCACCTGAAGACCAGCCAGGAGCTGCAGAAACAGCTGTTTGTGGGTAAATATAAAGACAACCCTTTATACTATACTTACACTTTGCTGACCTCATTTAAATGTTGAGGAGGTTCTGAGAAAAATGACACTCAATCCTCACATGAATAATGAACTTGAATTTCTTTTCATATGTAGTGACCGAGACCAAAACAGTGGAAGAGCCATTTTAAGTTTGCCTGGCCCATTACCAGTCAGTAGGCTTCAGGTATATTCCTCTAAAGTGCAGTACCTGGATTTACAATTGGAGGACCAAACCTCTGAGATGGTCCATGTTGAGAGCAATGATGTAACATAATGTAAGCATACTGTTAGTTGCGACCCGTTATTCAGTGCAGGTGGGGCACCAATTTCTTTTTGGGAGGGTGGTGGTTGCCTGTTTTTAACCATGCCTATTTTTTACCATGTTATTTTGGCATTAATACACGTCACATCAGTTTGCAAACAATGTAAAAAAAACATTGAGTTGATAAAGCCTTATACAAGCATGGTCTCTAATCTGCTTTGTGTTTCAGGGGCGGTGACGTAATGTTCTCTAGTTGCACCATGATTAGCTCATTGTTCTGGCACTCATGGAGACACTACGTCACCACAAAATCCACGGGGAGTGCTTGAAAATTCAATTCCCTTGGGTGCTGCCATAGAGTTACCTTAGAAGTGCCCATCCAAGAAGGCTCAAGGGCATTGGCCACAGATAAAATAACATCAAATCACGTTATCTACAGTAGCTTTGATTGGACTGATCATGTCAACATCATACTTTCAAAATCTTAGTTAGCAAGCTAGCAGTCGTCATCATGAATTAAGTAGACAATCTACTGGAAAATCCTTTTCAACCTTGTTATATGAAGAGAAATGATGAAGAGAAATTATAGATAAACTGTATCGGTCCTCATTGGACATAAACATTACACGTTGTAATCAGTGGCTAATAGCAAGCATTGCAAAGCCACCACTAGCCTGCTATTCAGTGGAGTGGATGTGTGAGCCGTCTAGGTTTAAGGGTCTCTTTTCCAAGCTTAAAACAACTGGAGACTTGGAACTGGGAAATCTCAGACTTCAGTGAGTTCAAGACAACTATGAAAACTAGCTCTGACTGGGAAAATACGTTTTGAAAGGTCATCCAACCCTGAATTTCAAGAAAATCACTAACGTCATGATTCAACCTTGTTTTTTTCAGAGTTCCAAGTTGTCTAGAAAGCACCATAAATCTAAAGAACCCCAGACTGTGATGACAAAGTTTAATGACAAAAGTTGCCCACTGTTCTGACTGGGTGGTGCACATAGCCTATAGCCTGTTTTAGAGAAATACCATCATCGACTATTGTAAGAGCTTTCATTGTCTGCTTATATGCCCCCTTTATTTATCCTTCACTTCTGACTTGGTGTACTTGGAGAATACTGTAAGAACGGCCCATGTTCTGAATTCTGTCGCTCTACATTTAAAAGTGCTGAACAAATAGTTGTATTGACTACGTCTGTCCTAGCTCGCTCTTTAATGTCTTAATCGAAATTAGGGATTTACTCTTATCCGTTCATTGTCCCCTTATACCAAAGTTTGTACATCTCAATTGTCAGTAGAAACCATTTGTTTAAGCAAGTCAGCCAGATCAGCTATGTTTTTTTAAAAGGCAGTAAATGAGGATAAAAAAAACTGTTTCGCTGCCAGACAAGGCTCCACTGATAACCAGGTGTAGCAGTGGTAAGGTGTTGGGACTGCTGTTGGGACTCTGATGTTGGGACAGCTTTATGTAGGCCCTAACAGTTTGTGGGAACTGTTTGTCACCGTTATAGTCCAATTAATGTATTGTTTAGTGGCTTTGCTGGCATGCATCTAAAACATTTTGTTTGAGATTTACATGATAAAATCACCACTGGTTACAGGTATACCAAACCTTTACCAGTCTTTGACTATGAGGCCCATCATCTGATAACTAGATATGTAACTCTTCTTCTATGGTTTGTGGTTAAGGGTTTTCATTTCCTATTGGCAGCTTTCTCAGATTATTTTCTATCTGGAAATGTCTAAGGAATGCTATTGTTTGTTTGTTTTTTTGTTTGTTTTTTCAATACTATCCCATGCTATACCACATGAATAAATAAACCTTCTAATAAGAGTTGTATAATATTGTATCACTGTTGATGAATTCAATCTGAACAAAAATCCTTCATCCCACGTCTGTGTATCAGATGTTTGTATAATGAAGTTGTGTTTCCTGTCACTGTAGGCACCATGGCACAGTAGTACAGAGCAGAGTCTGTCACTTGGTTGGTATGAACCTGAGATGACAGGCGAGGAGGGACAGGTTTCTGGACATATCCTGATTTAGTGACGAGAATCAGGAACTCTGGTTTAGACCTTGGATACTGACAATACCACTGTAGATTGTCAACACAGCCAGTGTAGCTGTAGGATAGTTTGGTGGTATCACCCTCCACACCACCAACCATAGACCTAGTGGGATTAATGTTGTCTTCAAAACTGACACCTGTCAGAAAGGAAAAACATGTTTGACAACTATTAAAAATATTCTGGAGTTGCAATTAAAATGATGACATTGAATACAACACTCACCAACAGGGACTGAGAGGAGAAATTATGAAATCAGCAACATTGCTCATAGATACGGTATTAAAAAGACTCTGACACAAAACAGGCAGAGTTGAATATCTCTCTCTGTAGCATTATTTCAGTCTTGAAATATTGGAGAAAATTTAGAAAATGTTTTAACTCCACCTACTGCTAAAGATAGGTGTTGGTGAACAACCAAATGTGTTTATGTCATGTAGTCCTTGTTTAATGTACATCATAGAATTGATGCATTCATTTATTTTTAACATTACTACTCCATTCATGTTATACTGTATCATGAAAAATAAAAGAAAATAATACAGTGCAATTGCTGTTTTTTTTATTTTTATTTCATTACATTGATTTCTTATACTTTTTGTTACTTGGGAATATTTTTTAACTTATGTTATCTTGCACACTTATTTTTTTAAAGCTGATTTTGAGTGTTCAGAGATAAAAGACTGTAGTTCTACTGACTGGCATGGAAGTTACTAGAGTCTTCAGAGGTGTAAGAATAATGTGGAATATTAAACTAGGATATTTAATTTAGTTGTACTCCATACATGTTATACTTCAGTATGAAGAAAAGAGTCAAATATATATAATTGATCTGGACATCAAGTTAGGTTTAGGGTTATGGCTAGAATAGAGGGTTATATTGTTTAGGTTATATTAATTCTTCTGCCTGTTGATAATTTTCTCCCTGTAATCAGATATTCTAGGTTTTTGTACAGTGTATCTTGGTTTCCTGTCACTGTGGGCTGCAGAGCACAGTAGTACAGGGCAGAGTCTCTCACTTCAGCAGAGGAGATCTCCAGATCCATACGTTTGGCATTTTTGTCATGATTTAGAGTGAACCCTGGTATAATATCCGCATACTCCATAACAAGTAACAGTGGTGCTGATTTGGGATATTGACGATACCATTGAAGAGTGTTACCAGAGGTGTAGTTACAAGACAGAGTAACTCTGTCCCTTTCTGAAGCCACTTCTACATCAGTGTAAGGTGTTATTACCTGTTCAGAACTGAGACCTGTGAAACATAATATTATATAATACTTAAAAAAATACATGAAATTGTAAATTAAATTCAAATACAGTTTAAGAGAAAAAGTTTTCAAAGTTAAAATGCATCCTCAAATGATGCATTATTGTTATATTCTTTTATTTGACAAATAAATACACCATAACGTAATTACACTCAGTTTCAATGAAAATGTAATTACTTACCTATCAAGACAAAGAAGAGTAAAAGTGAACAGAACAACATTTTAGATGTCAGGAAGTGTAGAATAAACACCAGCTGCTGATGAAAAGCACAGCATCAACTGGCTATGATCTTCATGGTAGTATCATGTCTTATCATGAGTTTTATACTCTAGCTCCTCCTACTTTTGAAACAAAGATATTTTATATACATTTGATTTATTCACTAGTGAATCCATTTGATGGCACTGTGGTCTAACAGAAGACATCAGATGCTTGTAAATCCATAAAATTCAGTTCACTGCTAAGGCAATAAGTTATGCGTCACTGTGGATGTCACAGCACAGCAGTACAGTGTAGTGTCATACGGTTTTTGTACAGTGTGTCTGGGTTTCCTGTCACTGTGGGCTGCAAGGCGCAGTAGTAGAGAGCAGAGTCTTCCAATATAGCAGAGGAGATCTTCAAGTCAACACGGGTCTTCCCTTCATTCAGTCTACCAGTGTGTCTTGGAGTCGTAATGGATGTATTCAGTACACGCATGGTGCTTTGTAGGATCCAAAGAAGACATTCTGGTCTGGATCCGGGGTATTGACGGTACCAATAGAGATTGTCAACATTGCCCTTGTAGTTGCAGGAGAGAGTGATGTCTGTTCCTTGAAGAGCATTGACTTCAGGCTTCACTGGAGTTATTGTTTCCTGCTCCATACTATCACCTGTAACAACAGAAGTATTGTGATTCAAAATGTTAATTCCAAGTGAAGTTGAATGCTAAATGTAAAATGTCTGGATTAGATGTCCCTATAACGTACAGACATGATAACAGTAACAATTACAATTTTTGAGTAATAGTACAATTTAGTTTTTATGGAATCATTAATTGAACGCAGGCAAATAAAAATATAATTTGGTTTCAGCTGAGAATTCAGCACTCACCTACAAACACAGAGAGGATCAACAGTAATATGAGTGACATCCTGACACAGACTAGATAAACCAACTGAGAGATAAGACAGGGAGAGAGCTGAGTAGATCCTCTACAGAGACATCCTCATGGTTGCAGGTATACTCAGCCTATACCAGTGTTTGACTATGAGGCTCCTCCTCTGATAAATGGATATGTAACTCTTCTTCCATACCGGTCTTCTCTTCATTCAGTCTACCAGTGTGTCGTGGAGTCGTTATTAATGTATTCTCTACATACATACTGCTTTGTAGGATCAAAAGAAGATATTCTGGTGTACGTATAGAATGTGTCAGGTTAGGTTTTTGTACAGCGTTCTTTTCTTTTCTTGATTTCAGGTCAACAGAGTTGCTTGATGTAAGATCTGCAAGTTATTCATTTATTCAACATGAGGCATTCATTCATTCACAGCTTATGTTGTTTTCCTATTTATATCTACAATCTAAAGTAAAAATCAGTAACACAATCAGATAGCCTTAATGTGTTTCTGTCACTGTATTTATATATTAGTATTGTTCATTGAAATTCTTTCATTGTTCATTTTCAGTGTATGTGTGTTTTGTCTGTACGAGGTAATGATGAAATTCAGAATGAGCCTGATAGTTTTTTACACTTAGGGGATGTCCATGCTATTTGTTCAGGTTTTTGTACGATGTGTGAAGGTTTCCTCACTGTGGGCTGAAGGGAACAGTAGTACAGATCAGAGTCTGTCACTTCAGCAGAGGAAATAATGATAAAGTTCAACTCATTATTCAGTCAAGTGTATTAAGAATTGACTAAAGATTATCCAGTCTCAAGTAACTACATTGGATATGTGATTGGATATGAAGAATGGCATCAAACTCACCCACAAGTGCAAATATTGAAATGTATCCTATTAACAAGATGTTAAGTATTATTTAACACAGTGAAAAGAGTGAATGTTATGACAGAATGACCCCCCTGGATTCTCACTGTCAGCTATGAAAGGCATTTCCTCTATTATGTAACACCTTCCCTTGACTTAAAACACAGCACACAACACAACGTACTGTACACACACACCCACGTTCACACACAGTGTTTATGTAAGGGGGCTGTATATCCTGTTGTCACAGTGGGCCTCAGAGCACAGTAGTACACAACAGAGTCAGACAGCTGCAACCTCTGGATCGTCAAGGGGACTGATTGTGTCTTGGCATTCAGACTTGCATTGAATCTCTCCTTGAACCCTGCAGCATTGTCTCCAGGTCCAAAAGAATAACGGCTCAACATATGTTTAGGGAAGTCATTTGCTTCTTGTTTGTACCAATATAGATATGGATCATTAGCACTGGAGGTGTTATATTGACAACTCAGAGTTACCAGTCCTCCTTCTGTAGCAATAACACCTCCTGGTTGCTGTTGAACATGGTCTCCTGTACACTCTGGGGAAAAATAAAAAATTAAATTCAGAAGATTTTAAAGCATTGAAAAAATTCAATTAAAATTAACAACAAATAAAATAAACAGATGAGATGAGAAATTAGAGAAAATGTTCCATCATACCGAAGCACAATACAGCAAGAACCAGCCAGATGATCAGACAGAGTACCATGGTTATGCAGAACAGAGAGTGACTGTGAGTTACAGTAAGAGGTAGAGATCCTCTCTCTCTCTTCCATGTCCATCTCAGCCTGTATATCACCATCAACTGACAGACATGAAGGAGGAGCCTGTTCAGCAAGAGGTAAGATTGAATGGGAATGTATGTGTCGATATTGCCTCGGCAATTTTACATATTAGCACTATTAGGAGTACATTAGACAAAGTGAAAAGCCTACATCTAGCTCACAATAAATGGAAAGTAGCCTTAAGGAATTGGAATGACATAAGGAATGACATAAATGTTCCATGAAGTGAGTATGATAAACTATTTAAAAGTATATTTGAAAAGCTACAGATAATGTATTATAAGTCTGTACAATCATGTCATTTTTTATTATTTAACCTTTATTTAACTAGGCAAGTCAGTAAAAACAAATTCTAATTTACATTGACAGCCTACCTAAAGGGTCAAACGCTTTGCTCAAGGACACAAAGACAGGTTTCACCTTGTCGGCTCGTGTATTCAAACCAGCAACCTTTCAGTTACTGGCCAAACGCTCTAACCACTAGGCTACCTGCCACCAACAGTAGCCTATAGTATCTAATTTAGATCTACTACTGTATAATAAAGTATATTGAGATTATATTGTCTGTTTTGGTACTAACTTTTTATTTGTAGTTTGTGTTTCTATTGTCACATGTGAAACCTATAGTTTTTGTAAGAGGTCTGTATATCCTGTTGTCACAGTGGGCCTCAGAGCACAGTAGTACACAGCAGAGTCAGACAGCTGCACCCTCTGGATCGTCAAGGGGACTGATTGTGTCTTGGCATTCAGATGGGCATGAAATCTCTCCTTGAACTCAGTAGCAGTTTCTCCAGGTGGAAACGTATCCCTTCTCAGCATAAACATGGGGTTTCCATTTGTTTGTTGTTTGTACCAGAAGAGATATGGTGAACTATCAGTTGTATCAAATGTACAAATGAGTTTTGTTGGTTGTCCTTCTACAACCATTACCTCTTCTGTTGGCTGTGTTACACTCTCTTCTGCTCTGCACCCTGAAAAGAAAGAGAAATATATCTTCACAACATATAATAATAATAATGTATATAAATAAAATTAACAAATGCACAGAAAGAGACAGATGGACAGAGTGATGTTATACCAAAGCAGCATGCAGCCAGAACATGCAGGATCAGCCAGTTTGTCATGACTAGTCAGTCAGTTTGAAGTGTAAAAGGTAAGGAGCAGAACAATGCTGATCTATCTTTCACAGAGCTTTGACTTCCTCTGTCCTACTGTTGATGCTTCATGTAGTTCTGTATTACAGTCATTGGCGGCTGGTGGGAGGAGCTATAGGATAACGGGCTCATTGTAATGGCTAGAATAGAATGACATCAAATCAAATCACATTTTATTTGTCACATGCGCTGAATACAACAGGTTTAGAGCTTACCCTGAAATTCTTACTTACAAGCACTTAACCAACAATGTAGAGTTTTCAAAAGTATAGAGATCCTGGTATAGAGATCCTGGATAGCAGGAAGCTTGCCACCAGTGATGTACTGGGCCGTACTTACTACCCTCTGTAGCGCCTTGAGGTCAGATGCCAAGCAGTTTCCATACCAAGCGGTGATGCAACCGGTCAGGATGCTCTCGAAGGTGCAGCTGTAGAACTTTTTGAGGATCTGAGGACCCGTGCCAAATCTTTTCAGTCTCCTGAGGGGGAATAGGTGCTGTCATACCCTCTTCACGACTGTCTTGGTGTGTTTGGACCATGATAGTTTGTTAGTGATGTGGACACCAAGGAACTTGAAACTCTCGCCCCACTCCACTACAGCCCTGTCGATGTGAATGGGAGCGTGCTCAGCCCTCCTTTTCCTGTAGTTCATTCTCAGCTACTTTCTCTTGCTGACGTTGAGGGAGAGGTTGTTGTCCTAGCACCTCACTGCCAGGTTTCTCATCTCCTCCCTATAGGCTGTCGCAACGTTGTCGGTGATCAGGCCTACCACCGTTGTGTCGTCGGCAAACTTAATGATGGTGTTGGAGTCGTGCAGTAGTGGGTGAACAGGGAGTACAGGAGGGAACTAAGCATGCACTCCTGAGGGGCCCTCGTGTTGAGTGTCAGCGGGTCAGATGTGTTGTTGACTACCCTCACCGCGTGGGGGCGGCCGTCAGGAAGTCCAGGTGTAAGGGCCTGACTGAGGCCAGGTCTCTGACTCCCTCTAGGGGGAGTGGGATGTCCACAGTCAGGTCCTGACATTCACAGGGTGGGTGTTGGGTTTTGGTTTATCCCCAATTAGAGGCAGCTGTCTTGTGTTGTCTCTAATTGGGGATTCTATTTAAGTTCCACTGTGTGTCACCTGGGTGTGGATTCTTGTATGTGTATATTCGTTGTGTGATATTCACGTCAGTTCACGGTCACTACCTCTCCTTTGCTTTTGTGTTGTGTTTTTAAACCAATAATAAAGGAATGTCGCTCTACCACAGCTCTGCGACTCGTCCCATAAATATGCACCGTGACACCAGGATCCAGTAGTTATGTCTTCAACACTTGTACCTGTTAAAAAGAAAAACATGGATTACTGGGTCAATGTAGACAACGTACAATTTATCCACACTTGGTGTTTCAAAGTGTATTACCACTTGTTATTGATAATACCATATTGTAATTAGTACTGGACAGTGTACATTCTGTTAGTACACATTCAGTTAATGGAGAATACGTTTTTAACTACAAGTTCACACAAAAACAAGACTGAATAGAGAAGCATCATAGCCACTGGGTGTTAGACAGATTCTCTGTAAAATTATGTTTTATTTTATAATTATTAACTTTTTTAAGTCCCATTGAGACCAAGGTCTCATTTACAAAAAAGAAAAATATAACAAACAGTTAAAAAATAGCATAACACAATCCAAAAGTAGCACAACAATAGTAATAACAATACAACAAATCAAAAACATATACAAGTACCATAAATGTCCTTCTCTAGTAAAGCTCTAAAATGGCCAAAGGAGACCAGCGAATCTAACTTCAAGGACCTGAAGGGTATTCCATGAGGCAGGGGCATGTACACTAAAGGCAGACCTCCCTAGCTCAGCGGAAGCCCTCCGGGCCTCCAAAACCAACCAGTCCAGAGAGCGAGTCTGGTAGCCACTGGACCTCCAGCTCAACAGCGAGCTAATATAAATAGGAACTTTGTTTAAAAATACTTCATAAATAAACAGAAGAGAATGCTGCTGTCTTCTTACTGACAGAGGTCCATCCCACATTTCCATACAGCACACAATGATGAGTTCTAAAAACATCCCCAGTAATAAAACGTATAGCTGCATGATAGACTGAGTCCAGGGGTTTTAAAACAGAGGCTGACGCATGCATTTAAATAAAATCACAATAGTCTAAAACCAACGTAAAAGTAGCCTGCACAATCTTCTTTCTATTGTTAAAACTTAAACACAACCTATTTCTATAAAATAACCCAGTTTTTATATTTAGCTTTTATCCTAGTTTCCCAACATCGATCCAGATGCCCAGATATTTGTGATCCATCCATACTAGTAATTAAAATATCATTATATTCCAACCTAGGGAATCTAGTAAACATCATGTGTTTCGTTTTGCTAGAGTTGACTCTGGGACCATAAATACAGACTTTAAAGTCATACTGTACATGGGAGAAGGCCAATGCCATACTTGGTGCAACAGAGTACAACACAGTATCATCCGCATAAAAATTAATATTATAGTGCTTCCCATTTCTACCAATATCATTTATGTACAATGTGAACAGCAAAGGCCCAAGAATCAAACCCTGAGGGACCCCTTTTTGGACCTGAAGAAACTCAGATATGACCCTTCAGACATAATTGCCTGGGTCCTGTCACTCAGATAGTTCTTAAACCATACACAAGCATCCCCTCCCAAGCCTACTGAGGACAGTTTGTCTAACAGAACATCATGATCCACTGTGCCTTAGAGAGGTCAATAAATAAGGCAACACATGACATTTTATCATCCAAGGCATTTACCAGATCGTTTAAAACCAAGGTGATTGCTGTAGCAGTACTATGCCCAGGCCTAAACCCTGATTGATTAACATTTAAAATACAGTTTTCAGATAAAAGGATCGAAGTTGTACATTAACCAAGGATTCAAGTATGGTAGCTGAACAAGGTAGTATTGAAATGGGGCGATAGTTGTCAAGAACATTTGTATCCCCATACGCTGATTTCCATGCTTTAGGGACACTTCCTTATAACAGTGTTAAGTTACATTCACTCTCTGGGGGAATCAGTTCCACTCATTACATGTTACGTGTAACACTATGCTCCTCTTGACACAATAGAATGCGTGCATGTTCATTCCACCTGATGGCAATATCGTCAAATGAAACCTGGAATAACAGAGTACTCTCCCAGAGAATATTAGGGTTTTTCTACAGTGTTTCTGGGTTTGCTGTCATTGTGGGCTTCAGCAAAGGAGATCTCCAGATCCACACAGGTTCTCTACCTGTTCAGTGTAACAGACAGTCGAGAGTCTTGTGGATCACTTCTCACTTCATATGGATTATTGGTAATTGTAAAGAGGTAAAGGTATTGGAGAGTAATGTCTGTACCACAGCAGACTATCTGCCTTTACTGTATAGTTACAGGAGAGCTTAACTCTGCTACCCTCTAAATAATACTCCTCAGGACTGGTTGGAGTAATATCATCCTCTAAAGTATCACCTGTGAAGGACAAGAAAATAAGCATGAGACTAAACATGAAAGCCTCTTATTTTATATTTGAAACAGCCCAATATTTACAAATGAAGTAATGTCAGTGTAGAAATGATTTTACATAAAACCTTACTTAAGTGCTGAAAACAGTAAGATTGAAGTGAGCAACATCATGGTGTGTGTGACAAAAAATGGAGCCACAGGGCAGGTGTTAACTCAACTGTCTGATATGCAGTGTACTGTGATATATGATATGCAGTGTACTGTGATATGTTATATGCAGTGTATTGTGATATGTGATATGCAGTGTATTGTGATATGTGATATGCTGTGTACTGTGATATGTGATATGTAATATATGGCTGCTGTCTGTCTGCCCTGCAACTAGCTCCACTGTCAGGAGGAGGAGCCACCTGCTCAGAGAAATAGAGGTTTGTGTAGTGCTGAGGTGAGGCCATCTACAGAAGATAGGGAGTTATACTGTATATCTTGTTGATTAAAATTGTATTTATTAAGGTGAAGAAGGGCTGATAATGTGGACGTATTTAAGTGTTAAGGTGTTGTATTCCTGCGTTGGCCAGATAATAATTAGATCTGAAACAGTTCACAACAAGGACTCATCCCCTGCTTCTGTACAGTGGTCGTACAGTGTGTCTGGGTTTCCTGTCACTGTGGGCCGCAGAGCACAGAGCAAAGTCTGTCACTTCAGCAAACGAGATCTCCAGATCCACATGTTCAGCCACTTTGTTAACGTTAACTGACAGTCGAGGATACGGTGGATTTGCAGTAACTATTGTCTCAGCAGATGATGAATACACTGAGATGAGGAGGAGGAATTGGGGAGCAGATGTGGGATATTGGTGATACCATAAGACACTGCCTCCACCAGATACTGTGTAGTTACAGGAAAGATTGACACTGGCAACATGTATCACATCCTCCTCAAGACTTTTGGAGAAAATTCCATCCCCACAACTATCATGCAGAAAACTGACAAAATGTTATCTTTGTCCGGTCAAAGCTTGATACGAATAATGCTGTGAACAAGAACAAGGTGAAGCAGCTCATGGTTAATGTTAGAGAGACTATCTTAAAATGCACTGAAGAAAGACCTTTGTTTCATTTTGAGTGTCTACTTTTCATTCTCATACTAGCTCCTCCTCTAATCACAACACAACTCATTTATCAGAGGATCATCAGAAGTGAATTAATAACAGGACGAAACATTCATTATCAAATTATTTGGTTTCCATATTCATATAATTCTCTAATTTGTATGTAATAGAAATGTCCTAATCTAATATACAGACCCTCTGCTGCCTGAAAATGAACTGTGGTCAAGAAATGACTAACAAGCTCATCTAAAGCAAGTTATTTATCAGAGTACTAGTTTTTGTACATCCTCTCAGAGACTCTGTATCACCCTCAGTGGGGATGTACTCCTCCTTGTCAAAAGTCACACTATCTCCAGATACCATTCCTGCAGAGGAAAAATAGATAATAAAAGTGATTGAAAACACATGCTTATGTTTTAATACATTATGAAATAAATGTAATTATTCAAATTTAAATTACTAGTTCATTAATATGTTTTACTACCAATACCATAAATGAATAATCTGATTGGATGCAAGGAGTTCAAATATTTAGGTACTGTAAGGGGGCTGTATATATATTGTTGTCACATTGGACCTCAGAGCACAGTAGTACACAGCAGAGTCAGACAGCTGTATCCTTTGGATCGTCAAAAAGACTGATTTTGATGCTGATTTAAATGTAGTTAAATTGAAATGAGCATCGAATCTGGAATTCAACAGCATTATATGATCCAAAAGTCACTTGCCGTTAGCTCCAAGCTTGTACCAGAACAGGTATGGATTCGTATTTAGAGTATCAAATTGACAGTCCAGTGTGACCTCTTCTCCCTCAGTAGCGATCACATCTCCTGGTGGCTGAACGACTAGGTCTTCTCCTCTGCATTCTGTAAAATAATGTAATACACATTTGTATAATGAAGAAAATAATCAATCAACATGATTGGGAGAATAAAAACATATAATATTAATATTAGTAGTAGGAATGGGAGCAATGGCAGTAAACAAATAAGGGAAATATTATCATACCATAACAAAATGCAGCAAGAATCAGTATATTCTTCATCCAGGGTTCCATGTCTGCTACTGTGAGATCAGTGTTAGAAGGCCATGATGAGACTATGAAATCCTTGTCTCCTCCTCTTTCTGTGTATCGTCAAACATTGGAAGCTTGTGACATTGTCTGAACAACACTCTACCATGAGTTTTTGTACAGTAACTGAATCTCCTGTTGTCACAGTGGGCTTCAGAGCACAGTAGTACACAGCAGAGTCAGACAGCTGTAACCTCTGGATCGTCAAGGGGACAGAGCTAGATGTGAAATTCAGCCTGGAATCAAACCTCTTCTTGAACTCGTCACTATTGCTCCCTTCTGAATAACGATCTCTTCTCAGGACATACTGAGGAGAGTCTCTAGTTAACTGGATGTACCAGAAGAGATCAGGAGATGTAGTACTGGTAGTGTAGTTACAGCTGAGTGTTACCAGTCCTCCTTCAAGGACAGTAACATGTCCACTCTGCTGGTCAACAGCCTCTTCACTTTTGCAATCTGAAAAATATTTTTGGGTTTTATAATACATAATAGGCTAACATTCAGAGAATGAGAACATAGAAAGGAGAAGCACTATACCGTACCAAAATAACATGTAGCCAGGATAAGTAAAGTATTCCTAAACCAATGTTCCATTATGATTCATGTATAGAGGAAGAATAGACTGTTATAGACTTCATGTTCCATCCACTGTAGCTGAGAAGTCTCATAACTGTGGGACTCTGAAGTAGGGGAGGAGCTTATATTCAATTGAACTGCTAGTGGGATTCCTTGTTAAATGCTGCCTTTCTCAGGTTGATTTAGTTTGATATAATATATCATTATAAACAATGTATATGTTATGCTTCCAATTACTTGGAAGCATGAAATATCTATTTTTTAGAATGTTATTTTCTCCATGTCATTTGAAAGTTCTGCAGTTGTTTTGGGCATTGGTGAAATATATTTTAAGTTTGGGACAAATTGAGCTCATCTGACAAATAAAATGAAATCATATATCAACACAACTGAGGATTTGCAACAAAATCAGGAGGAAGGCCACAGAAGCCTGCTATGGAACAGTAGAATATAGATACCCAATACCACAATGACTTATCTTTAAGATGCATTTAAAACAGTAGTCAAGTCAAATGATGATCGATTTTATGATTGAAACACATGATTGACACGGGATGAAACCAGTATCTTCATCCCGGTCTATGGCAGCGCACATTCACGTTAATGATGGGCAATGTTATTATCATGTAGCCTATTACGTATGGGTTGTTGTCTCTCGAATTGGTCCATAAAATAAAGCTCTCACTCCTGCATGGAGTCAATCAAGTAGAAAACTGCCTGCCTCATAATCCTACTTCTCCTAATTTGTTTTATTATCATGTGAAGGGGAACCTCTGAGGGCGCACTGTACTGTATAATATTAAACAGTCACTGGACAAGTGTAACATCATGATTTACTCAAAGCGGCGGGCAGAATCCAGGGCAATCACAAGTGGTCGAGAAAAGGTGGGGGGTGGGACCACTGACTTAACAGGACTGAGCACACCAGAACGCTGTAGTAGAGAACTTCTTCACAAATATCCAGCGTTTGGAAGCAAAAGGATGGATTATTTTAGATCGGGCTCCAGCATAAGACTGTCTCCCTCTCCCAGAGATCGACAATCATCCATGAGTTTTGATCAGGAGCGCTCACAGCCGGGAACAATGGCCGGAGTTCAGGCGGGAACACTTGGCTTCCCATCTGAATCGTTGTGCGTAAAGTACGGGGAATTTTTAAAACACACCGCTGCCACCGCAGCTGCCGCGGAGAGCAGTGGCGGGGAGCAGAGTCAGGATGATGACAGTGATGGCATTGGCAGGAGTGACATGGTGCTTTTTCCTGAGGAAAGGCTCATGGCATCAATGGCCAAATGTGACGCAGGTAAGAAACACAAAGAACAGAAAGTGCTGCGGCTGAACATTAACGCCCGGGAGAGGAGGAGGATGCATGACCTGAACGACGCGCTCGACGAACTGCGGTCGGTGATCCCTTATGCGCACAGCCCGTCCGTACGGAAGTTATCCAAAATAGCCACTTTGCTCCTCGCCAAAAACTACATCCTCATGCAGGCGCAAGCACTTGAAGAGATGAGAAGACTTGTCACTTATCTGAACCATGGACCCGGCGTTAACGCGGCGAATACTGCTGGTGCACCCGGATTAGGGCTCTATGACCGGCCCACAGGATACCCGTTCTCTGCTGGGACTCCAGACCCTTTCCATAGCAATGCAAATCTCTTTAATAAACACTTCAACCATAAACCTTGAACAGTTGTGGCCGACGACACTAACAGGAGACTTCAAGTTTCGTACACACAACTGAATTGATGGGACCAGTGTGACTGACTGAGAAGAAACATTACCAAAATATGGATTCTTACTGTATATGATAGTTATATATTTCATAGCTGTTGTTTTTGAAACACCAAACGAAATGATATGGTCAAAACTGTGAGGCTAATTTGACTTATTACAATGTAAGTCCAGTCTACTTATTTGACCATTATGTAGGCCTTTATTAATTTGATTGAGTTTGATTCGATGATGTTCGATTAATAAATTGTACTGGTGATATAATAGAGATTTGATGGTCTATATTTTTGCAATATATTCTAAATCGTGTATGTACAACCACACGCAAAACGTGTTCCAACCAAATTGGACTGAAAGTAAGGCTACAATTAACAACTACAATGAACAACTACAATGAACAACTACAATGAACAACTGAGTCACAATTTCTCGACAATTTTTTTTCCCATCAATTTAAGTTTGTTATTAATTGTCTTATTTAAATTTCACCTTAATAGTATGTAAAAACTCAGCCATATAGGCTAAAAACACATAAATGGGGTATTTTCAGTAGCAAGCAAAGCAACACAGACTCAGTCAATGATCGGCAACTCATAGCCACAGTGAGTTTGTCAAACAAAACAATTCGTCTTTGATCATAGTTGATCACCTTGCAGACTCCAATGACCCCATTAAAAGAATGGAGGTCACTTTTAGGTCAAAATGTATGAATACAATTACAGCCACTTGCAGAACTGGTTTGTTAGGTTTTAATTTATTTAATGAATAGTAAATAGTAAGTATCCTGTTAGTGTCTTGAAATTGGAAAGACATTCAAATGTATAACTCGAAATGGTCATTTATTGTTATTGAAAAATTCTACAAATAAGTCATCAGAAATGTTTATGGACACCACCATCTAATACATAAAGCTATGATCACATTGTGCTTTACCCTGTAAAATAGTATTTTATTAAACTATTGTACAGTAGGCTACAGATTATTTAATAACATAAGCAAGGCATAATAAAAATTACCATATATTTTTTGTATTAAATGAAAATACTATCAGTGTTTAACAGCAAAAACAGCTAACTATAACTAATTCTGTCCTCTGGAATAAAACACCAAAATATTCCTAGCTAGCAGATTCACTAGCCTTACCCACTGCTAGAGCTTGTCTATATAATACATTGACAAATTAGCAATACGTTGCTGTTAAGTCAATAACTTCCCGTGGGAATAACCATAGAGTTAACATCAGTCTATGAGAAAATAGTCAAATACATGGGTGTGTCTCAAATGGCACACTATTCCCAATATAGAGCAATATGGGCCCTAGTCTGAAATAGTGCACTGTGTGTGGAATAAATAGGGAACCATTTGGGTTGCACCCAATGAGAAAATTGTAAAAATCCATATGAGCTGCATGGGGCTCAGCCCTCTATTGTTCGTTTATACAGAGGTCCCCCTCTTCCTCTCAGGCTTGACGTGGTCTGTAGTGGATCTGGACATCTGTGGCAGGGAGGAGGATGCCCAGTCCAGCACGGCTGGAGTCCAGGGTACATGGCTCCTGCCCCTCCACCACTTCCATGTCAAAATGAAGCAGCAGCAGAGACAGGAACTGCTTCATCTCATTCACAGCAAAGTACCTTCCTGGGCATTTAGTGGAGCCCGAGCCAAATGGCATCCGATAGTACTTCAGCTTCTGGCCGTACTTATAGAAGTCTGTCTTTTCCTTTCCGTCTTCGACGTATCGGTCAAACTTGTACATCTGTTGGAAGGGTAATAAATAATATATGTTTCTAGTGCATTATTGTCCTGATTATTATTATTTGCCTGATCCAAGATCTTTTTGTGCTCTTGCCAACTCCACTGATGTCATTGTCAAGCCAAACCAAGTCCATGTTTGGCATGACAAGGAGTTACAAGGAGTTGGCATGATGGCACAGACTGGCACTCAGGCTATTATTTTCGACCTCCTATATTTTAAAGCTCCTTTGCCCCAAAGGGGTGATATAATAAAGCATAATATTTCCTGTTTATTGCATATTCCACAAAAGTTTTTAAAAAATTCAGTCACGGATCATGGCAAGGTTATCACCCATCACACCCTGATTACATTAGCATGCATGTTGTGACCTTCTGAAGGCCAGTGGGTGGATTCAATCACTCACAGTCCATGCATGCTCCTCATTAATCTAACCTGGGGACACACACACACACACACACACACAAATAGCAGGTGGTGTGGGTGGTTGAGGGAGGCACTACAGTAGAACATACACAACCCCCAGACCAGACTAGACTAGACACATTGAAGAGAGCCTACAGCTTTTTTAGAACGCCCACAGAATTCTTTACCTCTGGATTCTCGTAGATCTCAGGGTCCATGTGCATGCTCTGGGGATACAGGGAGATGATATCTCCTTTCCTCACTCCGATGGAGCGCTCTCCCTCCAGCCGCAAGCTGAAGTCCTCCTGGGCCACGCGGATGTTCATGGAGGCTGAAGACAGCCGCAGACTCTCGTTTATGGAGCTCTCTGAAAACAGAACACAGAACGGTTCAGTTAGTCACCATGGGTTTTTGTTTTATAGTTACCAACATTGCCATGGGTTGTATTCTGGCCAATCTGTTCTTTTTTATTTTTTTACCTTGAGTGGCCACAATACTACGGACTCACTGCATACATGTACTCACACAGAAGGGAAAGCTTGGAGACTTGAAGGCTATTAGTTAGCAATATGAACTGCTCTAGCAAAATGGCTAAAGCACAAGCTGAGTAACCAAGTCATACATAGCTTTGTTTCCACATGTATCCATCAAGGAATACTGACTAGCATGGTTTCATTAAAACCATTACAATCTTAACCGAGAGAAGACACTATAGGTCAAAGAAGGGAGAAGAATCCAAAATGTAACTAAGGACTAACTCAACCCCCTATCAGTTATAAGAACAAACAGATGTGAAACAGATATTCCACTGTCTTCCCCTAAGGAGATGAAATTGTCAGTCGTGTGTGTGAGAGAGAGAGAGATAGAGAGAGAGAGAGAGCCACAGCCAGCCTACACCAGTGGCATTTGTCCCTGAGCATGCAGTTGTCAGAAGAGATGAGGCTACAGTCAGCATGGTGGGTGCAGCAGTGTGATCTAATCTGACAAGTACAGAGTCTGGAGGGATCCTTTTGAACTGGCTTCATTACTACAATCACAGACACTGGTTTGTCGGGGGGTGGGACAGGACGAATTGCCCTAAATTTTACACAGAGCACCTGCCTATACAGTAGGAGTGTAATAAGAAGACCTATGAGTATATGTGTATCTATAGATATACAGAGGATTGTAAGGCCCTCTCAAAGCAACACTACCATAGACAACTGAACTCTGTCTGTACTAGTTGGGGCTGAGCCAAAAAGACCACTTAGTCAAATCAAAGAGGTTTACAATTATACATTCTATCAGTCATAAAATGCTGACAAATTGGACACTATGCAGACAGACCTAACAATGATAAAGTAAGCAAAAATGATAAGCCAGATATAGTAGAATACAATGAAACCTTACCCAGATACAGTAGGCTGTCCAGCTGTTCTCGAGTGAAGGTTACGTCTCGGTTGTGGTCTGATTCTAGTCCTGAGACCTCCAGGACACAATGGATCTCCTTACGCACTACTGCAAGGGCATCTGGGTGTGTCACCAGGTAATACATGGCCCAGAAGGTGGCTGGGACTGTGTTTCCCACTGACGCCCATAGAATGGCAAAATGATGAGCTGGGGCCGGTACAGAGAAGAGAGTCTTATAGTTAGGTTTGGAATGTTCTGGTTGAAGTCAAAGTAGCACATGTTATGTTGCAGTTGAACACAGAGATGCAGCTATGTGGTAATACAATGGTGTTGCTACAGTTATTACTGTGTAGGTATAAGGGTATATGTTTAAGGGTAATGCCGGGCATACACTACACAATTTCGCCACTATCTTGTCGTCCCAGACAAATTTTCATGATTGTGGTGAAATCCTATGAACTTGGGCTAGGATTAGTATGTCGGCAATAACATTGTTTTCGTGCTACACATTCTGTTAACATATGAACCTAAAGTGATCTGTCATGCAATTTGCAGTCTACAACATTTTAGATTTACCTATGATAATTTTTCACAAAGAAGTTTGGATGTAGTGAACTACTTTTTCAAAGTAATTTCAGTTAAGTAAAATCTGTTTTGTAAGGGTAGCTTTAGTGTAGCTTAACCAGTGGTGTGTATTAACGGAAGCCAGGCTTCACCAAAACATTTACCAAAAAAATAAACAAAGAAACATACAAAATAATGTATCTCTCTGTGTTTCATAACTTTACTTCAATTCCCAAGAGGCTGAATGTATCTCACTGGAATAAGCATCAAAACTGATGTTTTCTGGTCAAAAAGAGTATGACATTTTTGCTGCCCGTAGCATTCACTGCAAGGGAAGCCAACGTATAACGACAATGCTGATCCAACCATAAATTCATACATTGTGCCCCTGGTCTGAGAGGATGAAGTTCAACATGTACCTAGATATAGTAGGCTAATGTTAACAAGCTGGCCTGCTCATCATTGTCCATGAAAGGAAGTTAGGCTAGTGAGCAAGTGTGTACTGTATGACAGAGTCAGAGGATGGCATTGACGTTTCTCTACCAGTTTTTTCTACTTGAACGCACGCACACACACACAAACACACACAGAATGTTGCTCTCCTGTTTTGTGATGAAACAAAGGTGTGGTTGAATCTATCCTGCTACTGTGTCTTCTTATTGTCTTGGCCTTTAGGTCTATATATCACTGTCGCAAGGCATATTACCGAGATGGATTTGCATATTCAAAATGTAGGAAGTAAGGTAAAGCATAAACAAGCCTAGGTGCTACGGTATTCAGCTGGGTGTACCTGCTTTATCTTCGTCTCCCATGCAGTCATACTGTTCAAACAGTGCTGCTCTTTCCTTTATGAACCCAGACGTGTTGGACCATGTAGACATCCTCTGAGGGTGGAAGTAGTTGATGAGTTTATCCCGGATGGTCTTGGTTCCTCCCAGCAGAGAGATGGGGATCCTGGCGATGAGGAGGGGGAACATGGTGTCGAACTTGACAAAGTCCTGTCGGAGCGTCACCATTCCGCTGTGTCTGTTGGTGTGGGCAGGCTTGCCATATACGGTCAGGAAAGTAGCCTCAAACATGACTGAATTGCAGAACTGGTACATACTTTCAGTCCTCCACTCGCTCTCCCCATCCAGGTAGTCTTGTTGGAGCACAAGCATGAGATTTCCCATCATGCTCTCTGTCATGTTATCGAGGCTGTCGCCCTGTAGAAGGCGGAAGGACCTCTGGATGTGCTCGTCCATGCCAGGGAACTTGCCGCTCCTGACAGGGGGGTAGCCGAACGTCACGGGGGCCACTTGGTCAGAAAACTCATGGAAGTCCAGCTGTTTGCTTTGTTTGATGACGTACGGATACAGCAACGGGTTCATTATAAACGTCATGTATTTACCTGAGGGGAAATAAGAGGACAGGATTGTATTTCAATAGACATGAAACATGTGTACTGTGTAATGTACTGTCTAATCAGATTGTCTGATGTGTGTTTGTAAAGTTAATGTTTTAAAAGAGCATTATGCCATACATAATAAGCATAGTAATAAGCGCAATGCAATACATACTGTATATTTTGTCAACCATTTCAGTAATATTCATTTGCTCCTTTTTAAAACGACACCATTTTAAAATGTATACATTAAACATTAGTATCACCCACCAGCAATCAGCACAGTAAATACATCTCCATGTTTCTCCTTATGTGCTGCAAGAAATCCATGTGCATTCTTTCGAAACTCCAAAGCCTTCCCAAGGAATGGAATCCAACCATTTACAAGCGGAGGCTCCCCATCTCTCCTATTAAAGAGAAAAACACAAGAAAATTGTATTTTACATGAGATAATATTGGATATTTCATATCATCAGCCAATACCGTACCAGTCAAAAGTTTGGACACACCTACTCATTCAAGGGTTTTTCTTTATCTTTACTATTTTCTACATTGTAGAATAATAGTGAAGACATCAAAACTACGACATAACACATATGGAATCATGTAGTAACCAAAAAAAGTGTTAAACAAATTCTTCAAAGTAGCCACCCTTTGCCTTAATGACAGCTTTGAACACTCTTGGCTGTTTTATCTCAATCTCTTCATTCAAAGACTCAATCATGGAGACTCTTACTGACAGTTGTGGCTGCTTTGAGTGATGTATTGTCATCTCTACCTTCTTGCCCTTTGTGCGGTTGTCTGTGCCCAATAATGTTTGTACCATGTTTTGTGCTGCTACCATGTAGTGTTGCGACCATGTTGTGGTCATGTTGCTACTTGGGTTGCACATTTTGGGGAATATTCAGAGGTGGAAACCTTCCGTGGGAATTAACGGGAATATATGGGAATTAACGGAAATATATGCAAATTAATATTAATACCATTTAAATGTAGATGGTTTTTGCATTGGATATATTTACCATATCATATGGAGACAGAAACATAAACCTTTTACCTTATCATAAGTAGACATAATTGCAAATGATTCAATCTTTCCAATAGAAATAAACAATTTAGTTACAAATTGAACTTGAACTAAATGAGTTGACTCATCATATGGGATGATTTAACTGAACAACAAAACAAAACAAAACATTGAATAATCCCAATGATCCCAACGGGTGTTGCTGGGCAGCTTCAATCTGGTGCTCTTATTCTTCTCACTTTGCTTGGTGAGTGAAATTGCTATAACCTGTATAACTTTTTTGATGAATTTAAGCAAAATGGAGAGACCTAAGACAACATAGCAAGGCAGCAACACATGACAACACAGCATGGTAGCAGCTAGGGTTGCAAAAGAGCTTAACTTCCCATGGACATTTTCCGGAAAAATTACAGAAATTTACCGGAACGTTTCCGACCCTTTGCAACCCTAGTTGCTGCCTTGCTATGTTGTCGTCTTAGGTCTCTCTTTAGGTAGTGTTATTTTGTCTCTCTTGTCGTGATGTGTTTGGTCCTATATTTATATTTTATTTATTTTTAATCCCAGCCCCCGTCCCATGCAGGAAGTCTTTTGCCTTTTGGTAGGCCGTCATTGTAAATAAGAATTTGGTCTTAACTGACTTGCCTATTTAAATAAAGGTTAAATAAAATAAATTCTCCCAACCAGCTTCACCTGGAATGCTTTTCCAACATTTTTGAAGAGTTCCCACATATGCTGAGAAATTGTTGGCTGCTTTTCCTTTACTATGCGGTCCAACTCATCCCAAACCATCTCAATTGGGTTGAGGTCGGGTGATTGTGGAGGCCAGGTCATCTGATGCAGCACTCCATCGCTCTCCTTCTTGGTCAAATAGCCCTTACACAGCCTGGAACTGTGTTTTGGGTCACTGTCCTGTTGAAAAACAAATGACAGTCCCACTAAGCGCAAACCAGATGGTATGGCGTACCGCTGCAGAATTCTGTGGTAGCCATGCTGGTTAAGTGTGCCTTGAATTCTAAATAAATCAATGACTGTGTCACCAGCAAAGCACCCTCACACCTCCTCCTCCATGCTTCACGGTGGGAACCACACATGCAGAGATCATCCGTTCACCTACTCTGGGTATCACAAAGACACAGTGGTTGGAACAAAAAGATCACAAATTTGGACTCATCAGGCCAAAGGACAGATTTCCACCGGTCTAATTTCCATTGCTCGTGTTTCTTGCTCCAAGCAAGTCTCTTCTTCTTATTGGTGTCCTTTAGTAGTGGTTTCTTTGCAGCAATTCGACCATGAAGGCCTGATTTACGCAATATCCTCTGAACAGTTGATATTGAGATGTGTCTCTTACTTGAACTCTGTGAAGCATTTATTTTGGCTGCAATTTCTAACTCTAATGAATTTTGGTAACTCTGGGTCTTCCTTTCCTGTGGTGGTCCTCATGAGAGACAGGTTCATCATAGCTCTTGATGGTTTTTGCGACTGCACTTGAAGAAACTTTAAAGTTCTTGTAAGTTTCCGGATTGACTGCATGTCCTAAAGTAATGATGGACTGTCGTTTCTCTTTGCTTATTTGAGCTGTTCTTGCCATAATATGGACTTGGTCTTTTACCAAATAGGGCTATCTTCTGTATACCAACCCTACCTTGTCACAACACAACTGATTGGCTCAAACGCATTAAGAAGGAAAGAAATTCCACAAATGAACAAGGCATACCTGTTCATTGAAATTCCATGAAGCTGGTTGAGAGAATGCCAAGAGTGTGCAAAGCTGTCATCAAGGCAAAGGGTGGCTACTTTGAAGAATCCTAAATCTAAAATATATTTAGATTTGTTTAACACTTTTTTGGTTACTACATGATTCCATACGTGTTATTTCATAGTTTTGATGTCTTTAGTATTATTCTACATAAAATAAAGATTAACCCTGGACCGAGTAGGTGTGTCCAAACTTTTGGACACACCTACTGGTGACTGGTACTGTATGTTTAATGTTCCACTACACCGCCACACTAAGGCTGCCTCCCAAACGGTACTGTATATGCATCGAAAATCTTTCAGATGAAAATAAGAGAAAGCATTGATCTATCTGATTCAGATACAATATAAATGAGATCTTATGGACATAGGAACTGGTAACAGAGACAATGCATAGGCATGTGATCAAGCATCTATCAGAGCTTGGTATCAGCTATCCCCAACACCTATTTTCTTTTAACACATATACAGTGTAACAAACAAATACAGCAGCTGCTGGGTGGCAAGGTTTAAAGGAAGAATTTAAAGACAGAGAATTGAGCACACAGACATGACACAGAGCATCATCTCAGACAAAATTAGATGGCAGAGCACGAATCACTCCAGGCCCTTACAAACTCAAACAGCTATATCTTAAGTAGGGTTGCAACATTTCCAGATTTCCTGCTTATTCCCTCTTCATTACAGGAAACCTCCAACTGGGATTTAAAAAAAACCCAAAAACAAATAGTTCCCAGAATTTTGCAGCCCTAATCTTAAGTGAATACAGATGGAAGACAATTACAAAGAAGGCAACATGGGAGTCCTGTATAGCAATAATAGTTTAGAGATTACAGGAAGAGTAGGCTGGTTATTTTCACAGGGTAATTTAACACTGTACATCTAACACTGCTCTGTTGTCTCACTGTCTATCAGTTCAAATTAAATATTACCTTCATATCCATGTACAGTGGGGAGAACAAGTATTTGATACACTGCCGATTTTGCAGGTTTTCCTACTTACAAAGCATGTAGAGGTCTGTAATTTTTATCAAAATTCAATCAAAATTCAGAAAATCACATTGTATGATTTTTAAATAATTAATTTGCATTTCATTGCATGACATAAGTATTTGATCACCTACCAACCAGTAAGAATTCCGGCTCTCACAGACCTGTTAGTTTTTCTTTAAGAAGCCCTCCTGTTCTCCACTCATTACCTGTATTAACTGCACCTGTTTGAACTCGTTACCTGTATAAAAGATACCTGTCCACACACTCAATCAAACAGACTCCAACCTCTCCACAATGGCCAAGACCAGAGAGCTGTGTAAGGACATCAGGGATAAAATTGTATACCTGCACAAGGCTGGGATGGGCTACAGGACAATAGGCAAGCAGCTTGGTGAGAAGGCAACAACTGTTGGCGCAATTATTAGAAAATGGAAGAAGTTCAAGATGACGGTCAATCTCCCTCGGTCTGGGACACCATGCAAGATCTCACCTCGTGGGGCATCAATGATCATGAGGAAGGTGAGGGATCAGCCCAGAACTACACGGCAGGACCTGGTCAATGACCTGCCGTGTTTGGAGGAAGAAGAAGGATGAGTACAACCCCAAGAACACCATCCCAACCGTGAAGCATGGAGGTGGAAACATCATTCTTTGGGGATGCTTTTCTGCAAAGGGGACAGGACGACTGCACCGTATTGAGGGGAGGATGGATGGGGCCATGTATCGCGAGATCTTGGCCAACAACCTCCTTCCCTCAGTAAGAGCATTGAAGATGGGTCGTGGCTGGGTCTTCCAGCATGATAACGACCCAAAACACACAGCCAGGGCAACTAAGGAGTGGCTCCGTAAGAAGCATCTCAAGGTCATGGAGTGGCCTAGCCAGTCTCCAGACCTGAACCCAATAGAACATCTTTGGAGGGAGCTGAAAGTCCGTATTGCCCAGCGACAGCCCCGAAACCTGAAGGATCTGGAGAAGGTCTGTATGGAGGAGTGGGCCAAAATCCCTGCTGCAGTGTGTGCAAACCTGGTCAAGAACTACAGGAAACGTATGGTCTCTGTAATTGCAAACAAAGGTTTCTGTACCAAATAATAAGTTCTGCTTTTCTGATGTATCAAATACTTATGTCATGCAATAAAATGCAAATGAATTACTTAAAAATCATACAATGTGATTTTCTGGATTTTTGTTTTAGATTCCGTCACTCACAGTTGAAGAGTACCTATGATAAAAATTACAGACTTCTACATGCTTTGTAAGTGGGAAAACCTGCAAAATTGGCAGTGTATCAAATACTTGTTCTCCCCACTGTATGTATGTATGTATGTATGTATGTATGTATGTATGTATGTATGTATGTATGTATGTATGTATGTATGTATGTATGTATGTATGTATGTATGTATGTATGTATGTATGTATGTATGTATGTATGTATGCATGCATGCATGTATGCATGTGTGTATGCATTGGCTTAAAGAAAGGCAGGGGCACTTTTGATCCTGTCAACAGGACTCAACACACTGGGCCTTCAACACACATTACAGCCACACACACACACTGGGCCCTTAAAACACACACACACACACACACACACACACACACACACACACTGGTCTTCAGAACACATCAAATCAAAGTGCATTGGTTGCGTACACAGTTAGCAGGTGTTATAGCAGTGCAGAGAAATGCTTATGTTACTAGCTACTAACAATGCAGTCAAATAATTAAAATGTAAAGAAAAATACACACAACAAAGGCATGAAATCAAGAACGGTGAATCCAATTAACAACCACAATAGCACTGTAGTAGTATCAAAATGCAATCTATACATATATACACCCGGGAAATTTACACAAGATGAACTAAGAATGACACGTACAGCAGTACATATATTACATTGAGCTATGTCAAAAATCCAGTATATAAATACATATGCAGTGTGAATAAACAGTGTAACTAAAATACAACGTAGAGTAGTATAAATATTTGAATAAGCTATGTCAAGGATAGAGTATTTAAATACACAGTCTGAAATGAAAGTGACCAGTGGTTCAATGCCTCTACAACATGGGACAGCAGCATTGGCTGTGAGTGTGTGTTTGTGCGTTACATTACATTACAGACAGACACTGGACAGACCGTTACATTATATTAACTCCACTCAAACGCTAATCAAAGAACATCCTCTCTCCTTTCATGTGGATGATCTTGCAGTAGTGGACAGAAAACTGTAATACAAACTGAGCAGATTCAGAAAGCTATCATCAAATATTTGTTCAATGACTTTTGAAGCTTAAGGATATGTTAATCATTTAGGGTTTATTTGACCAGTTAGAAGTTGAGCTGGCGAGTCATTTGCTTATTTAGGCTATAGCCACAGGCTGTGTACACTAGATTATTAGCATGCAGTAGCTGAGTTAGGGGCACAATGTTACCCATCATCCTCTCCCTTATTTGCCCTATAGACACACAATATCAGAGGGTCATTATACTGATAAAATAGAGGCAGCATTGTAAGGTGCAGTATATTACAAAGTATAGTGTCTCACTGAAAACAAATACATAGGCTAACTGTTACAATAGATTTCAACATCATTCCTGTCCTGTACTTGTTTTTGGAAACACAAAACACATAATGTATTATGAATGAAGACACTGTATCTAGAGCTGACGTGGTGCAGCACAGAGCACAGTCTCCTGGGTCACAAAATAATGCATGAGAATCAACAAAACAATACTAATCTGTGCAACGGCAGTGCTAAACTAACTTGTGTGTGTGCTTATCCATCCAAAGGATACGATTCCATTTCTCCTGCTAGTGTGTGGAGAGAGCTGGTCATGAGAGACTATCTGCTATTTGTGAGGCCTCAAGCTGACAAGTCTCAGGCTTGCTTGTTGTTGTGTTTGTGCCCCCACCTAGTCCACACTGCTGCCTGTCTGCCTGCCTGCCTGTCTGCCTGCCAGCCACTTGTCAGAAGCAATCAGGGAGTCTGATAGTGTCTGCCAGCAGTGAGCACATTTGGAGAGGACAGCATCAGAATAAGGGTCCCATGCGTCAGTAACAATATAACCACAGATGTCCACACTGCAGCAATGACTGTTTATCAATTAGACCTGTCATTTGCTATATTTCACATTAAACAAAATAGGATGTAGAATATGGAATTTAATTTACCTTTACTGTTTAGGCCCTATTTTACCGCCACACCGACGGTCACGAGTCATGAAGGCAGTCAAATTCCACATGACCGTTTAGTCTAGCCTACCAAACATGCTAACTTCCTGTTTTTCTAATCACTCTGACATCAATGCAAATGTATTTGAAAATCTAATCAAACACTTCATGAGAGCCCATGGGCTCATTCTGCGCAACATTTCTATAGGCTATGCAATTGCGGGAGAAACAGAGTGATGGCCTCTAATAAAAAGACGAGGATCCCATCAGCTTTCGGATGGTATCCTTTCTAGGCCTACTATATTTATTTCTCAAATTTCCTAATATTAAGCAGATTGCTTTTCTTTTCAACAGGAGTATAGCCTACCTGGCTGGCATGAAAATAAACCAAGGGGAAAAGTATCCTCCATTCGCTATTTAAGTGCATAGATGACTTTTCCACCTGCCCCTGTTTCGATACAGGTGCATGTCACACATATATTATTTAGTATATGTAAAGACAAGATTTGCGGTCACTTTTGATAATGGTGTTTTCCGCTAATGGAACATTTGCGCTTATAGCCTACTACCATGTGCGCATTGCTGCGCTTATAATGTGAAGAAATAGCCTAATAGTTTATCAACATTTTAAGCTAAACGTTCTGATCTGTTGCGTCAGCCACATTGCATTAAAACGTTTTTTTATGCTAGTGGTTGTATTAATTTGTGATCTATCGCATCCCACAACTCTCCCAGACTATGTTTGCAATATTTATTTCGCGCACAGAATAGAACAGGTCGACTTTTGTACTATGGAGGATAGTAGATTGACATAGGCTAGTGCTTTTGCTGTTCGTTAGGCCTACTCATCTTGTTGGCTGAGTAAATATGGACAATTCTTCCAATGTCTTCAATATGTACCTCAGAATTGGATAAGGCGTGCGCAGGCTATGGCTTGTAGTCTATGGGTGGAAGCCAGGAGATTCTAAATGTCAATGACCGTGAGACCGACAGTTATTTGCTTGACAATCACCGGCTGACGAAATTTTGTGACCACCACAGCCCTAGTTACAACCCATCATTAAGTTCTGTTGCAATCAGCTTGCAGGGGAAAGCTTATGCAATACATAACATGTTCCTCTTACACAAGATAAGATAAGGAGAGCATGGTGGGGAACACTGGTGTTGATGACTTTACTCAGCAAACCTGGGTTGAAATACTATTTGAAATCATTTGAAATACTTAATCTGCGCTTGATTAAGCTTGTCTGGCAAAATTGAACCAAATAAAATAGTCCCAAAACTGTACATCCCACCATCTGGCACTCTAGGCAGTCTAGACTAGAAAATTAAGAATTCAAAACATTTCAAATAGTATTTGAACCCACCAGGTCTGATCCTCAGTGAGTTCCCCTCTGGGAGCTGACCAGCCCAATGCAAACAATGCTGAAGGAAATGCCTTTAGAGACTGTTTGTGGCTGACCTACTTCTCACAGAACACAGTAGGTTTTCGGTCCTAAATGGCACCTTATTCCCTTTAAAGTGCAATGCTTTTGACAGGGCTCTGGTCAAAAGTAGTGCACTATAGGGACTAGGGTGCCATTTGGGATGAACAAGGGTTTGCAGTCCCATGAACTCGCAACAGCAGCAAATGGAACTTAACAAGATATTCATTAACTGCAACCTACTATCTTATCAAGGGGAAACAATAAAGGTATTTAAGATTATGAAAACTATGTTCAAAGAGCAAACAACACTGAATAAAAAGTCAAGGACTGTTTGTTTGGATATAGCTACACTCAGTGGCATACATAGGCTACTCTGTCATAGTATTTGTAACAATGTAAATCTTCAGTCTAATTGGGAAAACCTCTCACCTATCTGGCCATTGGTCAATGCAGATGTTATTGTTTTTAAAATAATGCATTTCATTTTTAGCAAATTTGGACACTCACATTTATGGTTGCTACATTGTTACAACGTTTCACATGAAGTTGCAGGCTATAATTTGTTGACTATAGTTACACTAGTTAAATAAAAAAAAGTCATGTAACAATGTAGCTAATACTCAAATTAAGCAACAATAAGATACTCACTCAAGAAACATAGCCATCTAGGATAAACTGTACGAAAGACAACAGTGTGATAACCTTTGTGCAAATAATCTGTGTGTTTGTAAGGACCTTGGGCAGGATTTTTTAACAACTATCAGCTCAAAGTGTTTAGGCAAAAGTTATATTCCTAAACAGCAACGCGAACACCAACAGAGTTATCACACAAACTCTTAAAATAAACTCGGAATTCATCCAGCACTTGCCTTGTTCTCCTGAACCGCACGCCGAGTAAGTAGAGCGCCAAAAAGCCAAAAAACAAAGGTAAAACAAACTCTAACATTTCCTTGAGAGATGATAAAACGTTCTACAATAGGGAAAACTTCGCGAAGTTGTAAATCAATAGTTGTAATCGATAGTCGAAGTCAACTGCTCTCCTTCATATTGCCACGGTGCGGGTTAGGTCACGTGGGCGCGCTGTTTCTGACCTGACCGCTATTCTAAACAGATCTGTGTTATGCTGGGAAGATGTGGCTTTTATTACAGGAAGTACATTAGTTCATAGAGTTGATGAATGAAGCAATACAGTTGAGTAACAGTGTGAGAAAAAAAATCGAACGTGACATACAAGGAAGCAGTGCACTATATATGGAATAGGGTGCTATTTTGCACTTTGTGTCCCTCTTATCATGCTGTTTCCAGGAAAGTGTCCTCTGTGCTGAGGGTGGAGGGTGGTTTATTTTTTATAATACATTTCTCATCATTACAATCCACAGTGATCTCGTCACTCTAAATATAAATTCTTCAATAATAGTCTTGTACAAAATTAAAAATGGTGCAGATTAAATTTCCATCTCTCTCTGTTTGCCATTTGTACAGTAGATTAAGTTAACACAAGGATAGCAGGGAACACACAACATGACAAATCAGAACACATTCAAACACTGTTCATGCTGTCAGTGAGTAGTAATCTCTCGTCTCGTGGACAAATTCTCGTGGCCAGTGTAACGAAAGAATCTGTCAAGAGAAACACTCTTTTCACACAACTTCAATACTGCTATTACAAAGTTTGTAGCAGGTTATGAGAATTTACGCAGCAGGTTAGGAGAATTAACGTAGCAGGTTAGGAGAATTAGGTTAAGGTTCAGAAAAGGGTTAGGTTTAGTGAAAATGCTCTCCAAATCTGCTAAGAAAATCACTTCCGTACATAGCTTTATCAAAGTGGCGTGAAAAGAGTGTGTCCCAGTCTGTCAAGGCTCACATAGAATTATGTGATTACGCGCAGCAGTAGTTCCTAGTTTTGCATTTTCGTAATTGATTATTTGGATGAATCAGGATTGGGAGAAGGTGGTACTTAGTCTGGTGCTGTGATTTTCAAAACTGTGTGCGGATGATAAGCGCTTTCCACAAGATTCCACTAACACAATGTCAAAATTGGCTATATCGTAAAAATTCAACCAAAATGTTGGCCTTAATAAACACAGGTGAAATTAGTAGAAGGGAGGGGTTTGGCCGATAGTTTCCGTTTGCCAGGGAGGAGACTTCGGTTCCTTCCTTTGTACAGGAAATAACAAACTTTACTCCAGATAATCCAGATAAATGGTTGTCTCCAAAGATTATCATAGCTTTCAGAACATGTCACATCTTTTGGTTAGAACATTCTGTCCTGATACCCCTATTTGTTGTTCACTAAAGTCACCTTGTGACTCCCATACTCTTAATCTTGTGGTTGTACATGCAGCTCAGTCGTGCCCAGAAGTATCAACCTTTTTTGGCTGTGTGAATGTTTACAATCTGTTCAGTGCCAGCCCAGAGCAATGGGCCATTCTCAAAGTCAAGACTGGCTGCTATCTTATCTGCCTTTCAGACACATGATGGAATGCGCGTATTGCTGCGGTCCGACCAGTGGCAACTAATTTACCTTCTATCATCAAGGCCCTAGACATGCTTCTTGCTACCTGCAGCCAAATCTGAGGCAAAAGATCTGAAAAGCTACTTCATGTCTTTCAAGACAGTGTTCCTGCTCACTTTCTGGGTAACAGTTTTGCAGTGTATTGAGAATTGAAGCCTAATTCTTCAGTCAGGATATATTTCTCCAGACACTGAAGCAGCTCACATTAAGGCACTACAGTAAGAAATACAGTCTCTGCATAACCATGGTGGCTAATGAAATGGGTGTAACTACTCAGTTTCACAGTGAACAGAGGAGCCGCCAGAAAAAAAAGAAAACGTTTCCCTGATGAAACTGAAGATGACATAGCAAATGAACAGTGAGTCAGACACTGGATTTCGCAACACAGTGTTATATGTGGCTCTGGATAGTATAATCAGTAATTTGGACATGTGGTTCCACACTATTGCAGCTATATGCGAGGAGTTTTCACCAATACTTACATTTAGGAAAATTACTGAAAACCAAATTTGTGTATCTTGCCACAAATTGAGAAACAAGTACTCCAAAGATCTCACAGATGGATTTGAAAATGAAGTGCGACATCTAAAGATATATGGTGCCACTTTTTCAGATGGTCTTTCTCCTGTAGAGCTGCACAATGCCATCCACAAGATGCAGCTACAGAGCATTTTTGGAGAGGTGTGCAATGCACTGTGAATCTTCTGTACAATGCCTGTAACAGTTGCTGGAGGTGAAGGTGCCTTCAGTAAGCTGAAATGTATAAAGAACTATCTAAGATCTACAACGTGCCAAGACAGGTTGAACATCCTTGCCATCCTTTCAACTGAAAACCAGTTAGCTAGAAAATGTAACTTTAAAGACATTATAAATTAGTTTGCTCACAAGAAGGCTCGACGCTGGGCTCTTGGTGCAGTGTAACCTCTGAGTTTTGTTTACAGGGAACAAACACAAGGACAAACCTATTCTACCAAACCTGCCCAGAGATGGGCAAAATACTGTTTAAGAGTATTGGTTTATCTATGGTTTATCTCCTGTTGAACTTACTCAGGAATGCCCACATAATGTCTTGACACTACAGTTGCAGTTTCCCAGATGCTTGTTCTCTGTAGGTGCCACATTTATGCCTGCAGTCCACATAGTTTAGGAACATTTTTTATTTTGGGTATGTTATTTAGGCATATATTTAGGAATTATTTAGCCTGGTTTATAAGAATTGGTCATCAATTCTTTAATCTGAAACATGGATCATTGGTCATTTCTTCATTACAACACCGTATATTAAAAAATAAGTCACCAATTGTGTAGTTATTTATAATAAAGGATCATACAAACCTCATGACACAAACATTTTTGCAATACTGTTAATATTGGCAAAGGATGAAGGTGGAAACTAGAATCTGCACAATTGTAGTGTAGAGCAGCAGAAGCTTCTAGTTAGTACATTTAATTATACATATTGTTCAGTACGTTATTTTAATCTGAAACATTCTGATTTCTATGTTAGGGGCCCGGTAGTTTTTTTTTTCATGGGGCCTATGGTGCTTTAAATGTGTGAGTGAAGGGTGGTAGTATTGAATTATGTTATCATGGGACTGCCCATATTTACCTCTGGCCTGCGCCAGTTGGAGGCCAAGGGTTTACCTTAGGACGCAAAGGTGTGTCATGAGTCAGGCAGATGGTCCGATGGTCTTAGTGACAACGGACCTAGATGGAGGGGAGGTTTTAGTGGGTGTAATATTAGGACAATTGGAGGTTTACACAGTTGCAGCTACAGTATGCTTAACAGTGCAAATATTATGGTACAGATATATGGACACTTAGTCATCATGGTGCTTTTTGATGGTAAGTTTACAAATACTGGGTGTGGTAAGTGGGGAAATAAGTATAGCCAGTTACAAATGTAATGGCTTAGCAGATCATAAAAAAATAAGATACATTTTTACCTGACTAAAAGAGAAAGAATATAATATCTATTGTTTACAGGAAACTCACTCTACAAATATAGAGGAGGTTGGGTGGAAAAAGGACTGGGAGGAGAAATATATTTTTATCATGGGCATAGAAACTCAAAAGGGGTGATTATACTAATTAATACAAATGTTGATCCGATTGTGCAAACTGTATAAACAGATCCTCAAGGAAGATGGATCCTTTTAGATATGCTATTGGACCAAAAACAGATCTGGCAAATTAATCTATATGGGCCAAATAATGACAATCCACACTTCTATATAATCTATATAATCTATTGAGCTCGAAAGGCTTTTTCTTTGCAACTCTGCCTAGAAGGCCAGCATCCCGGAGTCACCTCTTCACTGTTGACGTTGAGACTGGTGTTTTGCGGGTACTATTTAATGAAGCTGCCAGTTGAGGACTTGTGAGGCGTCTGTTTCTCAAACTAGACACTCTAATGTACTTGTCATCTTGCTCAGTTGTGCACTGGGGCCTCCCACTCCTCTTTCTATTCTGGTTAGAGACAGTTTGTGATGTTCTGTAAAGGGAGTAGTACACAGCGTTGTACAAGATCTTCAGTTTCTTGGCAATTTCTCGCATGGAATAGCCTTCATTTCTCAGAACAAGAATAGACTGGCGAGTTTCAGAAGAAAGTTATTTGTTTCTGGTCATTTTGAGCCTGTAATCAAACCCACAAATGCTAATTCTCCTAGTCTAAAGAAGGCCAGTTTTATTGCTTCTTTATTCAGCACAACAGTTTTCAGCTGTGCTAACATAATTGCAAAAGGGTTTTCTAATGATCAATTAGCCTTTTAAAATGATAAACTTGGATTAGCTAACACAACGTGCCATTGGAACACAGGAGTGATGGTTGCTGATAATGGACCTTTTTTATTTTTTTATTTTATTTCACCTTTATTTAACCAGGTAAGTCAGTTGAGAACAAGTTCTCATTTGCAACTGCGACCTGGCCAAGACAAAGCAAAGCAGTGCGACAAAAACAACACAGAGTTACACAGTAAACAAAGTCAAAAACACAATAGAAGAAATCTATATAGAGTGCAAAATGCAGTAAGGTTAAGAGGTAGGACAATAAATAGACCGTAGTGGTGAAATAAATTACAGATTATCATTAACACAGGAATGAAGGATGTGCAAATTATTATGTGCAAATAGAGATACTGGAGTGCAAGATTAGCAAAAAAAATAAAAATAAATATGGGGATGAGGTAGTAGTGTGGGCTGTTTACAGAAGGGCTATATACAGGTACAGTGATCGATAAGCAGCTTTGACAGCTGATGCTTAAAGTTGTTGAGTGAGATAGGAACCTCCAGCTTCAATGATTTTTGCCTTTGACCTTTGTACGCCTATGTAGATATTCCATTAGAAATCAGCCATTTCCAGCTGCAATAGTCATTTACAACATGAACAATGTCTACACTGTATTTCTGATCAATTTGATGTTATTTTAATGGACAAAAAAATTGAATTTCTAAGTGACCCAAAACTTTTGAACGGTAGTGTACATGTAGAAGGCTTAATCAAAATCCTGGCGAAATGCATAGCACATAAAAAAAATAAATGTTTTACTCGATAGTGTTAATCCGTATCAGATTATATATTAGAGATAATATACAACAATTACTTGAAACAATTGAACATTATGAAACATCAAATATACCAGGCCTGGTCTTCATAGCAGATTTTGAAAAGGCATTTGATAAAGTATGACTACAATTTATATATAAATGCCTGGAGTACTTTCATTTTGGTGAATCTCTTATACAATGGGTTAAAGTTATGTACAGCAACCCCAGGTGTAAAATAGTAAATAATGGTTACTTCTCAGAAACTATTAACAGGAGTAAAACAAGGCTGTCCGTTGTTTCCATATCTATTTATTATGGCAATCAAAATGCTAGCTATCACAATTAGATCCAACAAGAACATCAACGGGTTAGAAATTCAGGGGATAAAACCAAAAGTGTCAATGTATGCAGATGACTCAAGCTTTTTCTTAAGTCCTCAATCTGGATCCCTGCACAGTCTCATTGAAGATCTTGATCACTTTTCTAGCTTCTCTGGACTAAAACCTAATTATGTACAAGTGTACCATATTATGTATTGGATTGTTAAAAGACACAGTGTTTACACTACCTTGTAGTTTACCAATAAAATGGGCCGATGGTGAAGTAGACATACTTGGTATTCATATCTCAAAAAATAGAAATGAACTTACTACAATCAATTTCAAAAGAAAGTTAGCAAAAATAGATAAGATTCTGCAACCATGGAGAGGTAAATACTTGTCTATTTATGGAAAAATCACATTGATTAACTATTTGGTCCTATCACAGTTTACTTACAATCGACTCGTTTTTTAAATCATATGAACAAAAAATATTTCATTTTATTTGAAATGCTAAGCCAGACAAAATTAAACTTGCCTATTTATATAATGAATATGAGTTTGGGGGGCTAAAATTATTAAATATTAAAGAATTTAACCTCTCACTAAAAGCTTTACTTATATATAAGTTATACTTAAACCCAAAATGGTTCTCCGGTAGATTATTAAGAAAGGTTCATCCTTTGATAAAAAAAAGAAGGTATTTTTGCCTTTTATACAGATTAGAACTTCTCATTTCAGACTAATTGAAAATTAAATGTTGTTTAAAGTATCCCCCTTTCTTAAACAAGCCATACAAGCTGGTCACAATTTCAGTTTTATCCTCTAGAAAAGAGAACAAATTGAACAAAAACTAAATATTATGGTTAAACTCAAATATACTGATTAATAATTTTTTTTAAATGTATGGATACATTTACAAATATATATATAGTCATTAATGATATTATGAATTGAAATGGTGGAGTTATGTCACATATGCAGCTATCGAAAATATATGGGAATGTATGCCCAATACAAACAACTGATTGCAGCATTACCACAAAAATGGAGGAGACAAGTGTAAGAGGGAGAAGGTAGGGAACTTGTTTGTCTGCCATATATTAAAGATACAAATTGGCTGAAAATAATTGGCATAAATAGAAAAATATACCAGTTTCTTTGGGTACAAACATGTTGAAAGCTGCTCCATACAGGTTGCAAAATAAATGGGAAGAGATTTTTGATGTACCGATTCCATGGCACATGGTTTATGAACTGATAAAAAAACAACAACACTTGATTCAACACTTTTGAGTTTTTCAATTTAAACTATTATACAAAATTCTTGCTACCAACAGAATGCTATATAAATGGGGTATACAACAATCTCAGCTCTGTAGATTGTGCTACGAAGAGACAGAATCAGTAGATAATTTATTCTGGCACTGGCCCTATGTAGCTTGTTTCTGGTCACAGGTTCAGGAATGGTTAAAAAAATCACAACATTCACTTAAAATTAACCTCACAAATAGCAGTTTTGGGCGATTTGGAAAGCCATAGTCAATCAATCAATAATACAATAATACTTGTAGGAAAGGTTTTCATATTTAGCTCACAATATGTGGATACTATGCATTTAGAAAGGTTCAAAATGTATGTAAAACATCACAGCACAATTGAAAAAAATGGAAACCAAACAAGGGTGATCTATGGTGATTGGTGGGATGGGCTGAGTGGCCAAGGGGTGGGATTAAAGCGTTTATGTTCGGTAATGTATTATTGTTATGTGATTGCTGTATATAAAAGTACGTATGTATGTAAAATGTATGTATATTTAGCTGAATAAAAAAGAGTGCAATTATTTAGTGGACTGCAGTGGACTGTAAGAAGGTGTTTTAACAATATCTCAAGGCCTCTCCTGACTGATAAGAAATCCTATGATATGCACGGAGCACAAAGAAATACAGGAGGGGGGGTGGAAAAGTACTGAAGTACATCTTTGTGGAAGGGAGGGGGTGAGAGCTAAGGGTATAAGTGGACACTGCACTGTATTGAATGTATGTATTCAGCTGGACATCTTCGCAGAGTAAACATTTGAAATGTCACTCAGAGTTTGGGTTCTTTTGTATGATAAATATGTTTATTGTATATTGAGTCTTCTTATCACACCAAAATGACTGAAAGTTGCCTCAGTAGCACCTCCTTTCTCAGAAAATGTACCCCTGAAAATCTTAGTGCATTAAACTGACAACTATGGACAAGAATGTTTAAGGCAGGCCATGTTTTTCAGTCATTCAGAATATGAAATACAGTGGGGAGAACAAGTATTTGATACACTGCCGATTTTGCAGGTTGTCCTACTTACAAAGCATGTAGAGGTCTGTAATTTTTATCATAGGTACACTTCAACTGTGAGAGACAAAATCTAAAACAAAAATCCAGAAAATCACATTGTATGATTTAAAAAAAATTAATTAGCATTTTATTGTATGACATAAGTATTTGATCACCTACCAACCAGTAAGAATTCCGGCTCTCACAGACCTGTTAGTTTTTCTTTAAGAAGCCCTCCTGTTCTCCACTCATTACCTGTATTAACTGCACCTGTTTGAACTCGTCACCTGTATAAAAGACACCTGTCCACACACTCAATCAAACAGACTCCAACCTCTCCACAATGGCCAAGACCAGAGAGCTGTGTAAGGACATCAGGGATAAAATTGTAGACCTGCACAAGGCTGGGATGGGCTACAGGACAATAGGCAAGCAGCTTGGTGAGAAGGCAACAACTGTTGGCACAATTATTAGAAAATGGAAGAAGTTCAAGATGACGGTCAATCTCCCTCGGTCTGGGGCACCATGCAAGATCTCACCTCGTGGGGCATCAATGATCATGAGGAAGGTGAGGGATCAGCCCAGAACTACAAGGCAGGACCTGGTCAATGACCTGAAGAGAGCTGGGACCACAGCCTCAAAGAAAACCATTAGTAACACACTACGCCGTCATGGATTAAAATCCTGCAGCGCACGCAAGGTCCCTCTGCTCAAGCCAGCGCATGTCCAGGCCCGTCTGAAGTTTGCCAATGACCATCTGGATGATCCAGAGGAGGAATGGGAGAAGGTCATGTGGACTGATGAGACAAAAATAGAGCCTTTTGGTCTAAACTCCACTCGCCGTGTTTGGAGGAAGAACAAGGATGAGTACAACCCCAAGAACACCATCCCAACCGTGAAGCATGGAGGTGGAAACATCATTCTTTGGGGATGCTTTTCTGCAAAGGGGACAGGACGACTGCACCGTATTGAGGGGAGGATGGATGGGGCCATGTATCGCGAGATCTTGGCCAACAACCTCCTTCCCTCAGTAAGAGCATTGAAGATGGGTCGTGGCTGGGTCTTCCAGCATGACAACGACCCGAAACACACAGCCAGGGCAACTAAGGAGTGGCTCCGTAAGAAGCATCTCAAGGTCCTGGAGTGGCCTAGCCAGTCTCCAGACCTGAACCCAATAGAAAATCTTTGGAGGGAGCTGAAAGTCCGTATTGCCCAGCGACAGCCCCGAAAACTGAAGGATCTGTATGGAGGAGTGGGCCAAAATCCCTGCTGCAGTGTGTGCAAACCTGGTCAAGAACTACAGGAAACGTATGATCTCTGTAATTGCAAACAAATGTTTCTGTACCAAATATTAAGTTCTGCTTTTCTGATGTATCAAATACTTATGTCATGCAATAAAATGCAAATTAATTACTTAAAAATCATTCAAAGTGATTTTCTGGATTTTTGTTTTAGATTCCGTCACTCACAGTTGAAGAGTACCTATGATAAAAATGACAGACTTCTACATGCTTTGTAAGTGGGAAAACCTGCAAAATCTGCAGTGTATCAAATACTTGTTCTCCCCACTGTATGTTCAAGTTCTAAATTAGGATCCTCCTCATCCACACTTTGGATACGCTATTATAGTTTGACTCAGTTCTGGCACTCTCCCTACATATTTGTCATTTGCCACTACTTTATCATGCATGCACTTTTTATATTATGTGTATTTTACTTTATGTGCTTGTATCTCCCTTCCAGAAACCTTCCTTACTACCACAACCATCCTACAGGACTCAACACTCCAACTACTGAGCCTCCACTCCAACCAAATGTGTTTAATTGTGTGAAGATTTTAACCACCCTCCTCCTGTGATTGAAGCATATACTACGTAACTACTGTTGCTCTGTCCTTGCAGTTCACGACCTCTGCCTCTTTATAAACTGTAGTCCACCTGTGTGTCCACCTGTGTTTGGAGTCAAGCATCTCTGTTAGGGCAGTGCGGGGAACAGGAACGTGACCATGGCACTTGGGTCCAAGAAATAAGATGTCAGTCCAAACTGCAAATGTCTGAGTTGCAGAGCTCTGGTTGGAGCTAGCTACAATCTTGTGTCTGTCCTAACATAGTTTGCCCTGCATTCATGGTTGTCGGCTATCGTTGTTTTTGTAGTTCTTGCCCGTGCTCGGTGTGATGGAGGTTCGGTAAGGTATTATGAAATGTAAAGTAACGTATTGCTTTGTAATCATTGGAAAACCAGACCAAGGCAACAGCAGTGATTAGGTTTGGGATTAATGACGGACTCTATTGGTAACTTTAGACAGACAACTCTTCTAACAAATCACAAGTTTGGGTGGGCAGGGCTTAAAATGCAGGCAGGAATTGAGGGGATTTGATTATCTGGCCCGGGTTACCCCGGTGTGGGGAGTTTGTACTGGGTGAAAAGTGATAGATAGATAGGTACTTTATTGATCCCCCGGGGGGGAAATTTCATTATCAAGCAGCTACAACAAAATTGCATTCGTTTTGGATCCGCCTCTTGGGCGTTAGCCAGGTGCCCCATTCAAAGCCAAACAAAAGTGACGTAGCCTAGGCTAAATTAAGCATGTGGAGTATTAAGTAGGATTCTGTGTTTTCAGATGCAAAAGAGATTGCTTTAGATAAAAATGCTTTATCTGCCTTCCAAATGAAAACTAGTTTGAACATTTTAACATATATTCTATCGAATATATGCATGTTTCTGGATGATGCAACGTGCTGCCTTGTTGACAACATGACCGAGCAGTGCAGATCTGAGAAGGGTGCTCCTCCCTCACCATGTTTGCCTGTTAACGTCACAGGCCATAGACCGGGGCACCGCGGTCAGGTTAATAGAGCTCCCTCATTGTGCTGGGGCAGTGTTTCTAAACTCCGGTCCTCCCGTACCCCCAACCATACACATTTTAGTTGTAGCCCCGGACAAACACACCTCATTCAACTCATCAAGGGCTTGATGATTAGTTTACAAGTGGAATCAGGTGTGCTTGTCTGGGGCAACAATACAAATGTTTACTGTTGAAGGTACTCGAGGACTGGGGTTGAGA
This sequence comes from Thymallus thymallus, assembly GCA_023634145.1. Taxonomy (NCBI): domain Eukaryota; kingdom Metazoa; phylum Chordata; class Actinopteri; order Salmoniformes; family Salmonidae; genus Thymallus; species Thymallus thymallus. The sequence continues at coordinate 19,458,664 of CM042382.1, read as the reverse complement.
AACTCTTTGCTAGGACAATTGGATAAGGCAGTGATGTAGGAAGGCCGGATGTGCCAACTCTGCCCTTTCCTCTATGCCAAACTGACGTTCGCTACCTACAGACGTGTAAGCCAAAACATTGGTACATTGTGGGAGGCAACCTGTCTGTCTAGAGCAGCCTTTCCCAAACTCGGTCCTGGGGACCCCACAGGCTGCACGTTTTGGTTTTAAAGCTTGATGATGAGTTGGTCATTTTAATGAGCTGTGTAGTGCTTGGGCAAAAAAATTAAATGTATCCCAGGAGAGAGTTTGGGAAACACTGTTCTAGCGAGACTACCATCCAGGTATGTATTATTGATTGGTATTGGCTCACAAACAAACAAAAAGTGCTTACTTAGAGATAAACTTACACTGAGTATACAAAACATTAAGGACACCTGTTCTTTCCATGACGTAGACTGACCAGGTGAATCCAGGTGACAGCTATGATCCCTTATTGATGTCACTTGTTAAATCCACTTCAATCAGTGTAGATGAAGCGGAGGACACAGGTTAAATAAGGATTTTTAAGCCTTGAGAGAATTTAAACATGGATTGTGTACTGTATGTGTGCCATTCAGAGGGTGAATGGGCAAGACAAAACATGTAAAAATGTTTTATGAAACTTATACAAATTGTAACCTGTTTCTTGACCCACCAGTGCTTTTTTAGGACAATAATGACTGTGTAACCTTTCAAACAATGTCTCCATCACAGGTCCTCAAGTGTACAGTAAGGATATACCGTTAACATAACTTGTGATGGTTTAAATGTTCAGATTGGGCATGGCAAATCAATGACCTTATGATATCAACATTGTTTATTTACATTATACCTCACACAAACTTTACATGTTGACAGTGACAAGGAAAAACGTAATATGCATTGAATGTAGGATTTTCACCCTTGCGAAGTAAGATCTTTAAAAGTATTGACTCAAGCAACAACTTTATTGTTCAAGCAAATACTGGAGGGCTAGAGCAAGTGTATCCCTTAAAGATGGGCTTCCTCCATCTTTAAGGGATACACTGAGGGTGGAATTTCAGAGTCCCCAGCTAGGTCGGTGTGAAGCCAAATATGGTGGATAAATTAAGATAGTTCACTTGGGCCGATTACCAATTTCTATTTAAGAGGGTGGCTCTCCCGTAGACACCCAATGCGATAGCAGCTGGGTCTGGTCTACTTAGTTCATTGGCATCCACTGAAACAGAAAACATGAGGGAGTGGTATGTCTCACTTCCTCTTCTGTCTCTGGTGAAGCGCTTGATTCACCTGGCTAGACCAAGAGGTTATGCGGTGAGGTCCAGCTGAGGGCACCATGAAGGAGATAGGAGACCACGTGGCACCTAGGGTGGAGATAAATGGGAGGGGAAGGGAGAGGGGGATATCTGTGACTAGAGTCAAATGTGAGTGTGCTTGTCTCTGCCTGCCTGACTGCCTGTCAGTCATTTGCTACTTAAAGTCCGATTAACTCATGGATACCATTTTTATGTCTCTGCATGCAGTTTGAAGAAATCTGCTAGCTAATGCAAATGATAACTAGTGCAATTGCTAACAAGCGCTGTCGCAATTGTTAACTAACGTTGGCGCAATTGCTAACTAATGTTGGCGCAATGACTGGAAGCTAACGCTAGTTAGCTTTGGCTAGCGAAACTACCTCTAACTTCCTTCATCCCGGACACAGAGACATAAAATGGTATTCACCAAGGTATCATCTGACTATGGAGAAGTAGATAAAGGGGTTAATTGTCAAAATCCTGAAGTATCCCTTTAAAGCATAGTCTACCTTGGTCAGTAGAGCATTGCATGGCGATGAACTTGGCTCATACTTCGGCTGGCAGACTTCTTCCTGGCCTCAGCGATGGTCAGCAGGCTGCACCAAGGGGTGAAGGACAGCAGGGGGATCTGATAGGTGCTCACCACTCCTGCAATAGAAGTGTTGAATGCAGAATTATCAAATCAAATCAAATCACATTTTATTTGTCACATGCGCAAATACAACTGTGAAATGCTTACTTACAAGCCCTTAACCAACAATGCAGTTTAAAGAAAATAAAGTTAAGAAATTATTCACTAAATAAACTAAAGTAAAAATGAAATAAAATAAAAATGAAAAAATATGAAAAATAAACAAATAAAAAAAGTAACACAATAAAATATCAATAATGAGGATATATACAGGGGGTACCAGTACCGAGTCAATGTGTGGGGGTACAGGTTAGTCAAGTTAATTTGTACATGTAGGTAGGGGTGAAGTGACTATGCGTAGATAAACAGCGAGTAGCAGCAGTGTAAAAACAAAGGGAGGGTTATCAATGCAAATAGTCCGGGTGACACTGCCAGGTCTCTGACCTCCTCCCTATAGGCTGTCTCATCGATGTCTGTGATGAGGCCTACCACCATTGTGTCATCAGAAAACATAATGATGGTGTTGGAGTCATGCTTGGCCACGCAGTTGTGGGTGAACAGGGAGTACAGGAGGGGACTAAGAACACACCCCTGAGGGGCCCCCGTGTTGAGGATCAGTATAGCAGATATGTTGTTGCCTATCCTTACCACCTGGGGGTGGTCTGTCAGGAAGTCCAGGATCCAGTTGCAGAGGGAGGTGTTTAGTCCCAGGGTCCTTAGCTTAGTGAAGAGCTTTGTGGGCACCATGGTGTTGAACGCTGAGCTGTAGTCAATGAACAGCATTCTCATATAGCATTCTCCAGGCTGCATCACATCCGACCGTGATTGGGAGTCCCATAGGGCGGCGCACAATTGGCCCAGCGTCGTCCAGGTTTGGAGGTTAAATAAACTGACATGCCTAGTAAAATAAAGGTTAAAATAAAATAAATTTAAAAAGTCCAGGTGGGAAAGGGCAGTGCGGAGTGTGATTGAGATTGTGTCATCTGTGGATCTGTTGGGGCAGTATGCAAATTGGAGTGGGTCTGGGGTTTCCGGGACACAGGGGCCCCCTCAGGGGTGCGTTCTTAGTCCCCTCCTGTACTCCCTGTTTATGTGAGCCAGGCACGACTCCAACACCATCATTAAGTTTGCCGATGACACAACAGTGGTAGGACTGATCACCGACAACAATGAGACAGCCTATAGGGAGGTCAAAGACCTGGCAGTGTGGTGTCAGGGCAACAACCTCTCCCTCAACGTGATCAAGACAAAGGAGATGATTGTGGACTACAGGAAAAGGAGGACCGAGCACGCCCCCATTCTCATCGACAGGGCTGTAGTGGAGCAGGTTGAGAGCTACTAATTCCTTGGTGTCCACATCACCAACAAACTAACATGGTCCAAGCACACCAAGACAGTCATGAAGAAAAAAACCTATTCCCCCTCAGGAGATTGAAAAGATTTGGCATGGGAAAAGCTGATGCTCTCATGCATGCATCAGTGTTGCTTGCCTCGAAGCAAGCATAAAAGGCATTTGGCTCGTCTGGTAGGCTTCCATCACTGGGCAGCTCGCAGTTGGGTTTCCCTTTGTAGTCCGTAATAGTTTGCAAGCCCTGCCACATTCGACGAGTGTCAGAGCCGGTGTAGTACGATTCAATCTTAGTTCTGTATTGACGCTTTGCCTTTGATGGTTCGTCTGAGGGCGTAGCAGGATTTCTTATGAGCGTCCAGATTAGTGTCCCGCTCCTTGAAAGCGGCAGCTCTAGCTCAGTGCGGATGTTGCCTGTAATCAATGGCTTCTGGTTGGGATATGTACGTACGGTCACTGTGGAGACGACTTCGTTGATGCACTTATTGATGAAGCCAGTGACTGACGTGGTGTACTCCTCAATGCCATTGGATGAATCCCGAAACATATTCCAGTCTGCGCTAGAAAAACAGTTCTGTAGCATAGCATCCGCATCATCTGACCACTTCCATATTGAGCGAGTCACTGGTACCTCCTGCTTTTGTTTTTGCTTGTAAGCAGGAATCAGGAGGATAGAATTATGGTCAGAGTTTCCAAATGGGGGGCGAGGGAGATCTTTGTATGCATCTCTGTGTGGAGTGCAGATGTTGTCGCAGGTGCAGCGAAATGCTTATGTTTCTAGCTCCGATAGTGCAGTAAAACCTAGCAAAAAATACAATTCAGAAACATTTAAAAAATAAGTTATATAGGACGAGCCATGACTAGAATACAATATATACATACATATAAAGTGGGTGAAACAGTATATAAACATTATTAAAGTGACCAGTGTTCAATGACTCTACAGTATGTACATAGTCACTGTTCTAGCCGGCTACCGCCCGGTAGGAGAGGTTATTTTCATGGCACCACACTGCTAGGGCTCTCACCTCCTCCCTGTAGGCTGTCTCATCATTGTTGGTGATCAGGTCTATCACTGTTGTTCGTCAGCAAACTTGATGATTGAGTTGGAGTCGTGAACAGGGAGTACAGGATGGGCCGACCACTAGGGGATGCAAGATGGTTGTACCAACCTTGGTAGAAGAAGGTCAACATGATGAACTGATACTGGGCACCAACGTGATCAAGCACATCCTTTGTGTGACAACTACTGGAAAGCAGTCTCAGCTCCCTGCTTCAATGACGACCCTGAATCTGAGCAGTTCTTGTCCATGTTGGCTGGACTGAACTGCTGGAGATGTGAGGACATCCCTGACAAGATAGGCACAGTGAGGTGTTTGCCTTGAGCCCGGCCATGAGTATCTGGTTTGGGGAAAGCTACCGAAGACCACTGTTGTGTCTCCTGGCAGCGCTGTGATGACCAAGCCTACCACGTCCTGCTCAGCACCACGGCGGCTCACAGTGGTGAGGATCGTTACGCTTCTGTGGGTAGACAGATGGGTCCCGCTGCGCGCAAAACAAAGCTTGCAGACGTCTTCCCATGTTTAGCAATGGAGGACATACAGGATGTCGATCCAGAACAGAGAGCGGTTCCCCTAGTCAGCTGTCCTGAAGCCACATCTGATGCTGCTGAGACGGACAAGATGAGAGATACACGTTCCACTGAAGAGACGCAGAAACTGATTGGGTTGAGCCTTGGACATCAGCTCCTGTGATGTGTCTGGGAAGTGCAAGAGCCAGCTGGCCAGCCTAGTAGAGTGCTATGAGAATATCTTCTCATGTCATTATCTCGATTGTGGAGAGGGAAAAGGATATGTACACAGAATCCACCTGACTGATAACCGACTGTTCTGGCTCCCATTCCGAAGAGTGCCTCCAAGTCCATACCAGAAGCTGTGCCAGGTCCTGTGTGAGATGGAGGAAAAGATCTCATCTGAAAATTGATGAGCGAGTATACATCTCCTCTGGTGCTCGTCTGGAAGAAGAATTGAGACCTCTGTGTCTGTGCAGACTTCTGAAGGTTGAACAAGAGGACCCTGAAGGACGCACATCCTCTCCTGCACCAGTCCCCGCTCTTAGTCGAGTGCCCTTCGTTAAAGGTGTTGACCACAGACTGCTCCACGAGCCCTACGAGAATCTCCTCAGCGACGTTCAAGCAGTGTCCAAGTCCAAGACGCCTTCAGGTGGTCCATAGATCTCAGACAACCTCAGACTGGCAAGCTCACAGAGAACTCCTAAATTAGTCTACATGTGCTCGCAGTCCTTGGCAGCGGATGATGTGTCAGCCATCTTTCAGTCACACAAGTGGGAATCCGGGACCAGAACATTGTGATGTGGAAATGGTGCATCAACTACCTCAACTGATACCCACCTCCTGGTCAGGACACCTTACCTGCTAAATCGGAGAAGGAGCTTTGTGATGAGCAGCTCAACGACCGGACCCTCTCTCATGTGCTGTTCTATGTGGAGAGACGCCGCAGACCCTCTAGAAGAGCAAGAGCAAGAGAATCAGTCACAGTCGTCAGATACTGGGAGAAGCTTGTTGTCAGGAACGGAATACTGTACAGAGTCTCTCAAGATCAGATTTCAAAGATGAAGCAGTTCCAGTACATAGTTGCTGAGTCTCTCAAAGCAGAAGTCCTGAATGGTGTCTGACCATGCCAGTCATCAGGGCCAGGGGAGAAGCCTTAGCTTGGCTAGACAGAGATTCTTCTGGCAGCACCTTGACAGAGATGCTAGGAACTATGTATGTGGTTGCCAGTGTTGCATCATAAGCAAAAGAGTTGAGCCTAAGGGCAGGGTCCCCCTGGATAGTATCACCTCTACTAGGCCACTACAGCTAGTTTGCATTTACTTTTGGTCAGCCGAAGATTCAAGTAACAAGTCCATCGATGTGTTGGTGATAACGGACCACTTTACAAGAATGGCTCAAGCATTCGCCTGCAAAGACCAATCAGCTAAGCAAATGGCAAGAATCCTGTCAGACAGCTACTTCTGTATGTATGGATTTCCTGAGAGAATTCATAGCGACCAAGGGGCAAGCTTCGAGAGTCAACTGATCAACGAGTTACTCAGTCTCCAGTGTGAGGAAGTTGCAAAATCAAATCAAATGTATTTATAAAGCCCTTTTTACATCAGCAGATGTCACAAAGTCCTTATACAGAAACCTAGCCTAAAACCCCAAACAGCAAGCAATGCAGATGTAGAAGCACAACCCCCTTACATCCTATGGGAAATGGCAGCGTGGAGCGATTCAGTCGGACACTGGGCATCATGATCCGAGCTCCGGCACTTGACACCAAGCAAGACTGGTCAAGATGCTTGCAAACACTGACGTACAACTGCACTACCCACAAGACGGAAGGGTACAACCCCTTATACTTGATGTATGGAAGGATCCTTCATCTGCCGACCTCCCTGTGCTCTTCAGAAACATCGAGAATGACCCAGCTGTGACCAGTTACGTCAAGTACGTGGGGTCGCTTTCCAAGGATCAAATCTTCCCTTCGTTCAGAGTTTGTAAAAGCAATATAGACTTTATTTACAGAAGCAATATAGTCTGAGGGTGGTCTGCAGAGCATCCTGTCTCCCAGCCTCAGTACACTTCTCTTATACAATATTTAGCATGCATGTTCTTTCCCTCATATGTAAATGAGTCAATCCTTCTGACTTTCTCCCACTATTGTTTCAAAGCCTTTGGTCCTGAGTTGTCTACGCCCTTTTGGCACTGAATCTTTGAGGTGATGAAACAACAGTGGCGAAACACTAGCAATAGTACAAATTATCTACTCTCAGGACTGCAGCTGCTCATACTCCCCAAAGAACCAAATTGATAAAACGCAAGGTCGTCTGAGAGGAGCAGATGCATGGGGCTGTCTTCCGTCTGATAAGTTTCTGTAGGCACAGCTCAAAACAATCTTTAGCATTGACATACACACAGGACAATCTTTAGCATTGACACACACACACAGGGCTCAAAGGAGATGATACATAGTTTCAACCCGTCAGCTAGACCAGGGTGTTTCAAGGCCTTAGGAGTGTCTGCACAGAACTGAGAAAAGGTTATTGTCTCAGACACTGCTTCAAGCTTATATACAGTATAAGGCGATATGTTCTAATAATGCATATGCATAATAAAATGTAAATTAATATATCCCTTGGAAATTATCCAACAGGAGTAAAGGTGGTCTAGAGTTGCTGTTTTTCTCCTCTGGTTGCACATGCTGGTAGAAATGAGGTCAAATGGATTTAAGTTTGCCTGCATTAAAGTCCCCGGCTACTATGAGCCACTTCTGGATGAGCTTTTTCTTGTTTGCTTATGGCCTTATACAGCTCTCTGATGGTGATTGGATGTCAAATAAATCCTTGCCAATAGTTGAGAAGAGTTTGTTGCTAGGCTAGTCCCAAATCTGTATGTCCAATCACCCACATCTACTAATCATAGACTAGGGGGTCGATCTGAAGTTACAGAAAGGATGAGGGAGAGACATAATTCACCATCAGAGTAGGAGTGCTGATCTAGGATCAGGTCCACTCTGTCCATATAATTGTATTCATTATGATCTTACCTTTTGCAAATTCTTGGTCTGGATTGTTTTCTTGGGTCAAAGTGGACCCTGTATATTAAAAAAATGTTTAGTACTGTAAATACATATGCACTTGTTCTAGCTAGCTAGCATTGTAGTAGTACCTAATATAGGATACTTGTATCAACTGTTATAGATTAACTTTATGACCATGAGCTCCTACATGTGCTACAGTATTAAAGTTGCCATCCAGTGCCACCACCATTCCTCCAGCCACATCTGGAACTCCAAGACAGACAGGCTGGCAGACAGACACACACACAGGGCCGGCTCTAGCTTTTTGGGGGCCCTAAGCGAGATTTGGTTGGGGGGATGTGTGGCCCCCATCTTGACAGCGGAGATACAAATTCTAGTTTTATAGTTAATTTCCTGGAATTTAATACATTTTGCAATGGGACGTAAAGAAAATGTTGCCTTTTAAAGGAAGTTTTCTGCAGCTCTATACATTTTGCTAAACTAATTTACCAATCTAAAAATTGTTAGCTGATATGGCTAATTGAGTGACTGTCAGGTGACTGACAAAACAAGAGAGAAACTGCTGATGCACAAATTTCTAACTTTCAAAGGTAAGTTGAGACCCCGACTGAGTTCATAAAAAATATTAATGGAGCCGGCCTTGCACACACACACACACACACACACACACACACACACCGTCTGAGAGCTGAGCAAAATAGACAAATGCAAAACAAATGTTGCCATTCATAAGTTGCATCTCCGTCACTGGGTCGAGTCATGCCATTGTTATAAATGTTCTTAAACCGCCCTCTGCCAGCAGCGCCATAGTGGTGGTCTCCCCTCAATCTTAGCTAGCTAGCTAACGTTATAATACTTCCAAAGTCACTGGCGACATCAAAATGATGACAAAAGGTTTTAATTATTTGCCTCTTTTTGCAATGTCATTGTATTTCCAAGCCACTGTAATGCATTTTTTATGAAATTAGCTCTCGTTGACAATAGATTGAGTAGAATGCTTGAGAGTAGCTAATTTCAGTGCATCATTCATATAGCTTGCTATAACTAGCTAGTTGACTGGGCTAGACATTTTATAATCAAGCTAGTTAATTGTTTCAATGGACCTTCCAAATGTGAAATTACAAGTAAGAAATTACACCTAAACTGTTCCTCTATGTCCTATTGGTTGTGAAGGTAAGGTAGCTAGCTAGCTAACTAATCTCATTCCCACTCCATAGGGGTCTAGAATATTATGAAGTAAACGCTTGACTGTGTTTTGGGTCACCAAATATCCCGCTTGGATGCATTTAAGATGCATTAGTTTGAATCCATGAAGCTTCCCATGTCAGCCCAGTTGATCAAGAAGGAATAACGCTATGTCAAGGAGGTCCAATTTGTTTATTTTGTCTGTAGAGCCTTGAAGAATTCTCTGCAATGTATGTAAACACCATTTATTTTGCTCAATGACACTAATATCTCCCAATGTCTTAAACCAGGTAACCAAGTAACCTATGCTAACGTTTCAGCATAATAAAAGCTATTTTGGATAATTTTGTTATCACAAGTTATTTAATTATTTTGTAATAACGTGATCTTAACTATAATAATAATGAGTGGCAGCAATATGCCACCGTACTCATAACTTGTAGTCAGATAAAAAAAAATTGGGGGGGGGGCAGGAACGGGCTTCCATAGATCACACATCTCACCCACGATTCATTCTACAAGAAAAAAAACAAGTAATCTTTTGAAGGGGGCCAAGGGCCTATGATGCCAGTCAGAGTTTAATGAAGGTGAATTTGGTCTCCTTGGTGAGGCCGCAAGCAGCAGCGTTGCCATCTGTCACCATAATTGCATGGCAGCCGGCATCTCTGGAGAGTCATGATGGTACAGATTGGGCTCTGGCCTCCAGTCGGACCACATGCACTGAGCCAGATGGTGGTGGGCACACACACACACACACTCGTTTATTTTGAGTCTTTAGAGTGTACAACCATACCCCTTAGGAGCCTCACTCCTCCGTACACCCAAGCTGTTCCTCCTCCTACATACACAGACAGGCCTCCTAGATGGCATAGGTTCTGCCATGAAAGATGATTCACACATTGCTATAATCAACATTGTTGTTTGCTTTGCATTTCTTCCAAGGCCTGGATGTTCTGAATATTTAATCCGTTGTTTATTTAATGTGAGTTTCAAATAATTGTAAATGATTGTGACTTCTTTACTACTACCTACAGATGTACACAAAACATTATGAATCCTGCTCTTTCCATGACCATAGACTGACCAGGTGAATCAAGCTGAAAGCTATGATCCCTTATTGATGTCACTTGTTAAATCCACTTCAATCAGTGTAGATGAAGGGAGGAGGCAGGTTAAAGAAGGATTTTTAAGCCTTGAGACAACTGATACATGGATTGTGCATGTGTGCCGTTCAGAGGGTGAATTGGCAAGACAAAAGATTTAAGTGCCTTTTGAACTGGATATGGTAGAAGGTGCCAGGCGCACCGGTTTGTGTCATGAACTGCAACGCTGCTGGGTTTTTCACACTCAACTGATTCCCGTGTGTATCAAGAATGGTTCACCACCCAAAGGACATCCAGCCAACTTGGCACAATTGTGGGAAGCATTGGAGTCAACATTAGGAAAGTGTTCTTAATGTTTTGCGCACTTTGTGTATACCTTCACAATAGGAGGTCATCAGGTCCTAGGAGAACGCTCAGGAGATAGATAGATAGATAGATAGATACTTTATTGATCATTGAGGGGAAATTTCTTTGTCAAGCAGCTACAACAAAAACACAGGGCAGGTGCAAAATGCCAGAACGAAAATACACAAAAGACAGATACATGATACATAGAGCGGCAGTATGAAAAAGTATAGAAATACAAGAAGTCTAGAGTGCAAAAAAGCTACAAAAAGACATTGCATAGTATGGGTGGATGACTGAATATGTACACTAAACATTGGTGGAGGGTGCATGGTTAACTATACTATACAGGTCGATGGCAGAGACATACTTAAATAGCTAAAATTGCGTATGATATAAGTGAGGGTAATAATAATTTACTTTAATATACAGACTGGTTAAATGAACAGGTAAGTGAATATTTTGGTTAAATTAACTGTACAGGTAAATATACAGTTAAATTTACAGGTAAGTGAATATTTGCATGGTTACATTAACTGTACAGGTAAATGACAGGAAGAGATACTTAAATAGCTAAATGTGTGTATGATATAATTTAGGGTAATAATAGTAATTCCCTTAAAATACAGTCCTTAGTGTGCAGGGTTTAATTACAGATAACGTTGTCCATGATGGCCAGCAGTTTGGCCAGGATCCGTCTCTACGGAGAGAACGCTTAGGTCATCAGGTCCTAGAGACTGTGTTTGGATGTGTTCGTGAGTGAAAATACTAAGATATTTAACGTTCGCCTACTGCATTTTATTACAGGTCTATATGCGCCAGCCTTTTGTGTGATTAGAGTTTTTTGTTCTTAATTAATTTGAGATTTTATGAGTTAAGTCAGTCAACTGCCTTAATGTTGCTGGACCCTAGGATGAGTAGCTGCTGCAGCTAATGGGGATCCTTAATAAATACAAATACAAACCATATTGAGTTTAAGGCAGGTGATATGTGAGAGTTGTGTTTGTTTTGATTCATCTTTTTGTATTGATATTGTTATTTTACATGTTATTATGTATGCTCATGTTCACAGTGCTCCCTTGTAAATGAGACACTGGTCTCAATGGTGACCCATCCTGTATAAATAATTTTGGAATGTGAGACATGATGACAATGGCCAAGGAAAGACAGAAGTCCTGGAAAAGTGTCAAAAACCCTTTACGCCTCTATTAGTCAGTCACGGGCTGTTAGAAAACAGCTGGCCATCACTTACAATAACTGCTTTCGAAATTACTCCCACCCAAAACTACATCTAGGCTTGGCTCAGGTCCAATGACACTTATGGCCAAACTGATGAGGTTGATCGGGGGTGACTACTTCAAGTGATACAATATAATGCACAGTTTTACAGTACCATCTGCAAATATTTGCATTCCATTGCACTCTGGGGGAAATGAAGCATCAGCTTCACTAAGGCTATTCTAAATAAACCAATACCAATCTGTTAACTATGAACTGCCTGTTAACCCTCGCAAGGCTGCCAGCCCAGACAGCATCCCTAGCCGCATCCTCAGAGCATGCGCAGACTTGCTGGCTGTGTTTACAGACATATTCAATCTCTCCCTATCCCAGTCTGCTGTCCCCACTTGCTTCAAGATGTCCACCATTGTTCCTCTACCCAAGACAGCAGACGATGGGTAATAGATCCACAGACGATGCAATCGCCATCGCACTGCACACTGCCCTGTCCCATCTGGACAAGAGGAAAACCTACGTCCGAATACTGCTCATTGACTATAGCTCAGCATTCAACACCATAGTACCCTCCAAGCTCATTATTAAGCTCAGGGCCCTGGGTCTGAACTCCGGTCCTGGACTTCCTGACGGGCTGCCCCCAGGTGGTGAAGGTAGGAAACAACACCTCCACTTCACTGATCCTCAGCACAGGGGCACAACAAGGGTGCATGCTCAGCCCCCTCCTGTACTCCCTGTTCACCCATGACTGCGTGGCCAAGCACGCCTCCAACTCAATCATCAAGTTTGCAAATTACACAACAGTAGTAGGCCTGATTACCAACAATGACGAGACAGCCTATAGGGAGGAGGTGAGGGCTCTGGCGGAGCGGTGCCAGGAAAATAACCTCTCCCTCAACGTCAACAAAACGAAGGAGCTGATTGTGGACTTCAGGAAACAGCATTCCCCTATCCACATCGACAGGACCGCAGTGGAGAAGGTGGAAAGCTTAAAGATCATCGGCGTACAGTCATACACATCACTGACAATATGAAATGGTCCACACAGACAGTGCCTCTTCAACATCAGGAGGCTGAAGAAATTCGGCATGGCCCCTAAGACCCTCAGGAACCTTTTACAGATGCACAACTGAACCGCCCGCAACCGCAAGGCTCTCCAGAGGGTGGTGCGGTCTGCCCAACGCATCACCCGAGACACACTGCCTGCCCTCCAGGACATCTACAGTACCCGATGTCACAGGAAGGCCAAAAAGATCATCAAGGACATCAACCACCCGAGCCACAGCCTGTTAATCCTGCTATCATCCAGAAGGCGAGGTCAGTACAGGTGCATCAAAGCTGGGACCGAGAGACTGAAAAACAGCTTCTATCTCAAGGCCATCAGACTGTTAAATAGCCATCACTAGCCGGCTACCACCCGTTTACTCAACACTGCCCATTAGAGGCTGCTGCCCTATATACATAGACATGGAATCACTGGTCACTTTAATAATGGAACACTAGTCACTTTAATAATGTTTTACATACTGCTTTACTCATCTCATATGTATATACTGTATTCTATTCTACTGTATTTTAGTCTATGCCACTCCGACATTGCTCGTCCGAATATTTATATATTTCTTAATTTCATTATTTTACTTAGATTTGTGTGTATTGTTGTGAATAGATATTACCGCACAGTTGTAGCTCGGAACACAAGCATTTTGCTACACCCGCAATAACATCTGCTAAATATGTGTGTGACCAATAACATTTGATGGCATAGTACTATAGCTCATTTACACACACTGACTGTAGTCACCTCAGCAGAGTCCATACTCTCTCTACAGTCTATTGAAGACCTGAGTCCTTTGGTTCAGACACAGTAATGACTAAATAAACACACTGCAAGACCTGAATGGTAATTGTGTGTGTGTGTGTGTGTGTGTGTGTGTACCATACATGTTGCAGTGTTGCCGCCACACATGGCGAGCCCAGCTGGGTGTGGGAGGAGTGCCATATGGACTGGGACTTCATGGTCTGTTCTTTCTGCTTCTTCTACATAGGCTCCCCTCAAGATGAAACCAGGCATGAATGACCTTCAATGTGTCATGATCCTCAGTTTACAACATTAGCGTCCAACAGACAAGCTACAGAAAAGACCTGTATGTAAAAGTGGATTCATCTGACTAACATAATAGATGCCTGTGTTTGGATGTTTTGTCTGCACAACCAGTTCAACCAGTTATGATGTTGTGATGTGTTGGAGATTAATCGAAGCAAGACATCTCTTTTGAAGTTCAGGTGAGTTGATACAGGATCACATGTTGATCTTATCATTCAGATCTAAATCATTTTGGTAAAGAATCAACTTCAGAAGGAAAGATTAAATACTCTGAAAAACGTTTTATCATAACAAATCTAGCGCGCAGGAGATTGAATATACAAGAAAGCTAATGAGCCATTTTTTTTCCCAAATAGCGATAATTACTTAATTACCTCAACTAATGATAATGACTTTAATGATTCAACATTTTGGTTAATTGATCTTGATTGATTGCACACCACCAAACAAGGAAAGGGGATAAACGAGGTTATTTGGATGAAGTTCAGGTCAGCGCTATGATGGTATTCATAGCATTGTTATAAGAAATATTTCACATTTTAGGCTACTCCACCCACTCTTATATTTGCATGGTGACATATTATTTAGATACTCTAGCCCCTCACGAAGGACACACTTGCTGTGACAGCAACACATCATCTACAACCTCTATTGAGATTTCAGTATGGCCATTATCGTTTGCTTGTTCCACCCACAGCAAGTTCAGACAGGCTCTGATGAAGTTAAAACCAATAATGGTATTAGTGGTTCTCATTCAAAATAATATTGCATGCACTCACGGTAAGCACTATTCTATTTAGCATAGCTATATCAACTTCCTGTGGTCTCTCTCATGCCACCTCCCTCTTGTCCCTAAGAACCCTCTGTGGTAGTTTCTGTTGCTAAGTAACAGCTTTCAGCAGGTCCTGGCACAGGTTTCTCTTTATGCTCCTCTGACAACAAAAGTCTTCCCCTCTAGTAACTCCGAATAGCGGGTACTAAGAGGAATCCTAACACATAACAGCATTCATGCACACAACATATTGTATTGTATGGGAATAGCTGTTGTCGGGATAAATTCCCACCTTTTATACATATCATGGCTCTGCATGTTACTTTCTGCTCTTTCTACTGTAATATCACTTAAGATCAACTGAAGTATTATGTTCTACTGTAATTGATTGTTTGTTTTGGATGACTTAAACACAAGGTATTGACATTACGAGATAATCAAATATATAGGCCCAATCTATATGATCAAGCATATATCGGTTCATTCACATCAAGAGGCTTGGTGGCCAACTGCACAGTGATGATACAACACTGACACCTTATGTCTACTTTATTGTATTTCAGATTAAGAGATGAGCTGCTGAATACAAGGTTAAAAAGGCTTCCTTTTTGATTGTTCTTACAGTATGAATGGAGTTTTCCCATTGTTGCAACGTGAATAAAAGGGCAGCTATGGTGACAACAGCGGGCAGATTCCCAAAGGGAATCCCATTGATGCTGTCACATGGGGCTTTGCTTCCTCTGCATTTTCATTGGGATTGTCAGTCAGTCACAGATAGTCTGCCATGACGACGACAGCATTGCTCTTTTCTGTCTGTGTGTCTTGCAGCTGTTTCACATCTACTTCAATAAATTACAAACCCAGCGGTATAACTAAATCTAGACTTGTTGTGTGGACATAGCTGTCTGGAAGTGCAAGTTGAAACACGTTTTTCTTCTGGTTGAGCAGGTTGCAGTTGAGCTGCTTCCATGAGAGCTGGGACTGCAGCAAGTCAGTGACAAGAGCTGTAGTCTAAGCCTATAAATGAGGCCCTTGGCCAAGATGGACAATAGCATAATCCTCATCGTCTGTTCTGTTCTCCTCTCCAGGGCCCCACTAGTTTAAAATGTGGGAGGTTGGACATTTGCCAAGCCTAGAAGAGCATGCATTTTGGAAAGGAGCTCTAAGATAAGGCCCTTCAGTAACGTCCCAGGGAACCAACATTCTGTCTCCTTTGGAGCCTGATAAGGGCATTACTTTTCTACTATACAGAACATTATCAACACTAAATGAAAGTTAGTTGTCAGTAAAATGGACATTTCATTGAAGCCAAACATCTTTTGTTTTGTCCTCCATTTACGAGGCAGTACTCTATCCCATCTTTGTCAATAACCAGAATAACCAGATTGCTATGCAATCTGGTTTCCGAGCTGGTCATGGGTGCACCTCAGCTACGCTCAAAGTACTGAACGATATCATAACCGCCATCGATAAAAGACAGTACTGTGCAGCCGTTTTCATCGACCTGGCCAAGGCTTTCGACTCTGTCAACCACCGCATTCTTATTGGCAGACTCAACAGCCTTGGTTTCTCAAGTGACTGCCTTGCTTGGTTCTCTAACTACTTTGCAGACAGAGTTCAGTGTGTCAAATCGGAGGGCCTATTGTCCGATCCTCTGGCAGTCTCTATGGGGGTGCCACAGGGTTCAATTCTTGGGCCAACCCTTTTCTCTATATACATCAACGATGTCGCTCTTGCTGCTGGTGACTCTCTGATCCATCTCTACGCAGATGACACCATTCTGTATACATCTGGCCCCTCTTTGGATACTGTGTTTACTAACCTTCAATCAAGCTTCAATGCCATACAACACTCCTTCCGTGGCCTACAACTAAGTGCATGCTTTTCTATCGAACGCTGCCAGCACCCGCCCACCGGACTATCATCACTACTCTCGACGGATCCGAATTAGAATACGTGGACACCTACAAATACCTAGGCATCTGGTTAGACTATAAACTCAACTTCCAGACTCACATCAACCATCTCCAATCCAAAATTAAATCCAGAATTGGCTTCCTATTTCGCAACAGAGCCTCCTTCACTCATGCTGCCAAACATGCACTTGTAAAACTGACTATCCTACCGATCCTTGATTTCGGCGATGTCATTTACAAGCTAGCCTCCAACACTCTACTTAGCAAATTGGATGTAGTCTACCACAGTGCCATCCGTTTTGTCACCAAAGCCCCATACACTACCCACCACTGCGACCTGTATGCTCTCGTCGCCAAACCCACTGGCTCCAGGTCATCTATAAGTCTTTATTAGGTAAATCCCCACCCTATCTCAGCTCACTGGTCACCATAGCAACACCCACCCGTAGCATGCGCTCCAGCAGGTATATCTCACTGGTCACCCCCAAAGCCAACACCTCCTTTGGCCGCCATTCCTTCCAGTTCGCTGCTGCCAATGACTGGAACGAATTGCAAAAATCATTGAAGCTAGAGGTTCCTATCTCCCTCAATAACTTTAAGCATCAGCTGTCAAAGCTGCTTATCGATCACTGCACCTGTATATAGCCCTTCTGTATATAGCCCACACTACTACCTCATCCCCATATTTATTTTTGTTTATTTTCACTAATCTTGCACTCCAGTATCTCTATTTGCACATCATAATTTGCACATCCTTCATTCCTGTGTTAATGATGATAATTCTGTAATTTATTTCTCCTCTATAGTCTATTTATTGTCCTACCTCCTAACCTTACTGCATTTTTGCACTACATTTTGCACTCTGTTTATAGATTTTCTATTGTGTTTTTGACTGTTTGTTTTTAATGTGTAACTCTGTGTTGTTTTTTTTTCGCACTGCTTTGCTTTGTCTTGGCCAGGTCGCAGTTGCAAATGAGAACTTGTTCTCAACTGACCTACCTGGTTAAATAAAGGTGAAATAAATAAATAATAAAATGAGCAGTTACATATTTCATATAAACTTTTTTTTAAATATTTTTTTATATAACTCTTAGGAATCATAACTCACATCCAAAACACAACGGCCCATAATACTACAGACAAACTGACAGGCAGCAAATATGCATACATACTGTACATACCCTTCCTGTGTGACAGGTGTTCATACTGTATTGGTGAAAAGAAACAACTCAAACATAAATAGGTTGTAATGTTAAAGGGCAATTCTACCACTTTTCAACCTCGATCATTATCTCCAGCACCAAACCACTGTCTATACATCTGAAAACAGTGTGTTTCTATGATCTGTGGTTAAAAAGACAAGGTTCTATCAAATGCTTCTCTTTGACATCAGTGTAGGATAAAAACTGTGAATCTCAGTGTATAAAAAAAAAAAAAAAAGGTTTTTAAAATATTTTAACTTGTGATGTCATCAGGTAGAAAAGTGCCATTTTCACATATGTAGACAGTGATATTGTGCTGGAGATCATGAAAATTAGGTTGAAAAGTGGTTGAATTGCCCTTAAATAGTCAGGAGGGAAAGGAAATATTTCATGTTTGGGGGTTAATTTTAAAACACACGAGTGATTCGATGTGGATTATGTGATAGAAATTTCACCTGTCTAATAAAGCTGACTTAATTCATGATAGTTGACCTAATAATGGTTTCTGGACAAAAAGTATGTGAATGACAAGACAAAGAGACATTTTTTGTGAATGTCTTCCTTGGCAACCAATGCACAGTATTGATGACTGTGAACTATATAGTATTCACAAATAAGATGCATGCTGCCCTGGCATGATGAACACAATCGAGTCAGGTGTGATTGTATGAGGTGGGAGAGTCTCAACAGAACAACACACACAAATACATGAGGACAACAGTACATTTCTAGACAATTCTATACAAGGATTGTTTTCCTCCACAGACAGAAAAAATACTTTCAAGAAACACTCTTGGCAACAAAAAAAGGCAGTGGGAGAACTTTCAAAAAAGGTTGTTATCTGTAAAATAGGCCATCCAAACAATACTTCTTATGCAGAGATTTACTTTGAACAGTAATAAGCTCAGCACAAACATTGCCCATTCATACACTAACATGCACTGATAGCATAGCTATTTCAGAGTCTGGGCAATGGGCAAGTGATCCACTATATTGACTGAACCGTCCAAAACACTCGCAATTCTACACTTACAGATAACCTTGAACTAAGGCAGCACCCACATGAGCTCCCTTTAACCACAGGTTTAAGGACACTGCTGGTCAATGCATTTCCAATTGAATCTAACAATGTGTTTCCATCAACATATATTCAGAGAACATTATTAATGTTAGGTTTAGCCTAATCTCGGTTAAACCGGAATTTAAATCTTGCGTAATTTGGTCAGATGCTTAACCATTTATGTAGTCTGTCCACGAGAGACTACGTTTAGCCTTGTATTCTTTTTAACTATGTGTTAAATCATGCAAGACATTGGGGAAATGTCTGAGGCACTCCCTGAAAGAGGAACAATGATATTCTAATATTGTTATTTTAATGAGTCATACTTAACATGAACCAAGTTAATGCGTGACACCACATTGTTAGAGAATACCACAGTGTTCAGACTGTGCAAAATCTCCATGCTGTTTCTGGAGACAAAACATAGTCTCCAACCAGCCACACAGTCCTGTAAACATTTCTCATAACCAACGACATCGATTCCATTCATGAATTCAGTAGGCATTGGAGTTTAAGAGTACCTACATTGGAGTTTATACAGTGTATGCATCAGTAACCTTTGGAATATATAAAAGGAGGGAGCCTTACAGGCAGAATTCATTACAGAACTAAAGCTGACAGTCAGTCACAAGAGTATCCATGTAAACAGAATGAAACAAAAGGCACGATAACTGAACACACGTTGATTACTGAATATTCTGGAACCCCCATTGCCAAAAAAGGGGAGGATGTCAGTTCTTGGTCAAAGAATTAGAGTTGTCAGATAAAATGGAAGGGGAACAAGACCCTTAATGCAAACACGCTTTCAGATCAAACACGCTTTCAGATCCTTCCCAAAAAATATTTCTAACTACAGGAAATTCATTTTGTGGCAACTTTTTGGACCCTTTCTGATTGATCAAGTCCTAATGCTGACACAATAACGCTATTCACAACAAGACATTTTGGTTTTCAAAAACATGGACCCGTGTACATGTGCAGAAAGTATTATCTAGCTCTCAATAAGAACGCAAAAGATAAGAAATAAGAATCCATTCCGGAAGCCAGTTCTTTCCCTTAATGGCTTGGTGATTCTGTATGTTGCAAGGTGAGTGTGAGATTGTGGGTGCATGTGTGTACAGTACGCATTGGAATACTTTTTGGCAGCTGGGAGCCCGATTCTATCTGAAGAGGTGTGGGTGGCCCGGGAGTGTCACCAGTAGAACGAGCGGGACAGGAAGTTAGCTGCAGTGCCTAGCCAGCCTGCTCCATCCTGCCCTGTGCCCACAAAGGTCACAGCCTTGTCTGGCTCCTGGGACAGGCTCTCCTCCTCTGGAAGGTAATCTGGAAGATTCACATTTTGCTCCAACGCTACCGAACCATCCTCCGGGAATGGGATGATTACCTGAACAGCAAAAGGAAGTGCTCAATTCAATGTGCACCATAAGGTAGATGACATTCCCGCATACAAGGTCAAGGAGCATGGTATTTGAATTTAGATTCTATTTAGATATCCAACTCTTTTCTGTAAGCTTGATCCTTGAGATAAGATAATTCCTTGATAATATTTGTCGACCAAAACAGACTTTCTCTGGGAAATCAATTGCAACAGAAAGACTATAAAACATTGATTCAACCAAGGCTCTGTTGTTAAGACAACAGAAACAACAAACACTTGGCGTTAATTCAGAAAGACAAACCTCATTTCCATCTTCTCCCCTGACCACCTGTTGAGCTTTCATTACTTCGGTTGAGGCAATGGCAGAACCCAGAGCCTACAGAGGAAGCAGAGTTTTGAATTAACACCACCAACACATCTGCCATGATTCTCTCCTCCATCCCCTCTCCAGAATGTTGTAACAGGACAGCAGGTTGTCTGACACGTTAATCTCTTGTGGACTACTCTAATGAAGCAGGCCGAAAAGAAACACCGGCGCAAAGTTGACTTATTACTGGTCCTGACGAGAGAAAAATAACTGTCTGGGGAGGTTCTCTTCTGCACTGTTCAACCAATCCAGTAAATGTGGAGGAGTTAAGCTGGAGAGTTGCCTTGTTAACACAGAAATACTGGTTAACGTCCAAAAGCGGAAGGCGCATCCAGTTTCCGACCCCGCTGAAGGTTCTCGTGGACAGGTGCTTAACGAGGAACAACTGTTCCGGTGTGCTGGTTTCTTAGACAAACCAAGACTTTGTGAACCTACACCTGGCATCTCTCAGGAGGGGACTTTTGGCCCATATACTTGCCCGAGACTTGCAGAGAGAGTTGGGTTGAGCTACCAAAGAGGATCCATCCTGGTTCTGCCACTCTAGTTGTAGGTCTTTTTTATTTAACCTATTTCGACAGGGAATCATGCCGAGACCAAGGTCTCCTTCTCAGATGAGCCCTGTATACATATCAAAACATCAATATACACTATGCACATCAATACACTAAAAGCAAAACCCAATCATAGAAAACAAACACATTCTTCTGTAAAAAAAGGTCCTCAATCAGCCTTTTGAATTGCCCTAAAGGCACCAACTCATCCAATTTTAGAGAGCCTTGGAGATTATTCCATAAGTAAGGTGAAAAACAAATACAAAAGAGTATGCCATTCCTGAGACCAGGTCTGGTATCTCCTATGTCTATAAGTTAACAATGAAGTAAGGACGGAAGTTCATGCAGGAGGGCTTTATAAACAAACAAAAAATATTAGTGCAATGCATCGATCTAGGAGACTTCAAGGAGGGTCAGCCTACTTTCTGATACAGAATGCAGTGATATGCCCTCATATCTCTCCCCCCAGAACCTAATTGAGTATTTGCGAGATTTTGGTTCTGGGTTGCCAAGGTTAGACTGAGACTCGCCTCTGCCCTCCTCCATTGCCTCACTAGAGTATGCTGTAGGTTAATAGGACAGACAGGATGTGACTCACCTCTACCTTCAGGTCTGAGCGGATTCTGACGATGCATCTCTTAACGGCCATCTGGAATGTAAAGCTGATGACGCCTCGGATCTTCAACAGGGACTCTTCACAAAGGCTCCTCCGGCTCTGGAGGAGATGAATGGGAATAACTGTATTAACTCCCCTCACCTCTTATAGTGGACTACAAGAATGGTCACCTGAGCTAATAGCTACTTATCGAAGCATGATGTACTACAGAACCCATAATGCTGTGTAACATATCCGCTTTTATCTTAGTAAAGATGTTACTGGAGCTAACATGACAGTGTCCCGTCTCCTTATTGATACACTTATTGGTTGGATGACAAGTTGTCCTTTAAAGTTCATATGGATAATCTTGAGAGGATGCTTAATTTAAAATTGGGTTTTTATTTTCGTAATAAGGCTTGCTTCCCGCTTATGGCTAGAAAGAAGCTTGTTCAGGCCACTTTTCTCTCTGTAGTTGATTATGGTGACTTGTTGTAGATGCATGCAGCCTCTTCTGTCTTACAGAGACTGGACTCTGTTTATGGTGCATCCTTGCACTTTATTACAAATGCCAAGTCACTCACCCACCATTGCACCTTGTATCAAATGGTGGGTTGGACCTCACTTTATATACGCATGAAAGCTACATTTGTATGTGTTCATCTACAAAGCCCTTTTGGGTAAACTCCCTCATTACCTCTGTAGTCTGGTCTCCTTCAACACCAGCAGTTACCATACCTGGTCTGCTAGGTGGTTGCTACTTAAAGTCCCCAGGACATTTATAGTATTAGACAAGACTGCCTTCTCGTCTTGTGTACCAGAGGCATGGAATAGTCTACAGCCCATACTTCATCTAGATATGTTAGCGCCGCTGAATTAATTTAAAATGTTGATGGGAGAGTGTAAATAGCATTTTTATTAAGGCTGGATCATGTTGTGTTGTATGTTTTAATTCTGTAATGTATTGATTGCCACTGCCTTCTTGGCCAGGTCTCCCTTGAAAAATTAACCTCTGTCTCAATGGGCTTTTCCTGGTTAAATAATTTATTTGTTATTTTTAAGTATGGGGGCACTCACAGAGTCATCCAGGCCATCTATGTGGAGGACCACTGTTTTGGCCCGCTTGTTGGTGGAGCCCAGGAAGAACTGGGCCTTGTGTCTGCAAGAGGGCCCCTCTTCTGGCTTGTCCGCATCCTCACCATTAGAGGCCTGGAGGAGTTCATAGATTTCTGAGGCCAGCAGCTTGGTCTCTCCTGGAGTGGTTGTCCTAAAGGGGGAAAAAACATTGATTTTAGTCGACTAAAATCTTTAGCCTCAACATTGTATTAACATACTGGCTCTTCATTTTGAGACCAAAGCTAAATTACAAATACGGATTTGCAACACTTACAAAAATACCTCTCTCTCTGGCTCAGAATGTTGTTTCTCTACTTATTTTTTTCTATATAAAAATCACTACATCTTAAGAAAGGACACGCATGTATCTTTTATTTAACTAGGCAAGTCAATTAAGAACAAAATCTTATTTACAATGACGGCCTACCAAAAGGCAAAAGGCCTCCTGCGGGGGCTGGGATTAAAAATACAAATATAGGACAAAACACACATCACGACAAGAGACACCACAACACTATATAAAGAGACAACTAAGACAACATAGCATGGCAGCAACACATGACAACACAGCATGGCAGCAACACATACAGGTCGCAGTGGTGGGTAGTATATGGGGCTTTGGTAACAAAACGGATGGCACTATGATAGACTACATCCAATTTGCTGAGTAGAGTGTTGGAGCCTATTTGGTAAATGACATCTCCGAAGTCAAGGATCGGTAGGATAGTCAGTTTTTTTACGAGGGCATGTTTGGCAGCATGAGTAAAGGAGGCTTTGTTGAGAAATAGGAAGCCGATTCAACTAGCCAATTCTGTGCCTCCGCAAGGGCCACATACTCACTTCTGCATGACATTCTGAAGACTTAACATCATCCCCAGCTCTCCCTTCATTTTCTCCCTGTTTTGACGACATTCTGCGAGGTAGCGCTCAGCCTGAAGGGGACACAATTACAAGTTAGGAACACAAGAAACACAGAATACATTTCTCCCACAGCAAAATTACATTCCCACATACAAGGTTAAGGATCATGGTATTTGAATTAAGATTATGATTAGATATCCAACAACAATTTTTTGTTGTGGGTGTAAATAGCTAGTCACGTTACAGACTTCAAAGCAGCCCAGTCACTTCAGTAACCAGGTGCATTCACTCTTAGAATGCAATGCATCCACTACAGGGGGCCTTACCAGGAGTGCTGAGTAGACAACCTGGGGGTTGGGATGGTCCAGAAAAAGGATGAGTCCCGGTAAGCAACCTTGGTCCTGAACGATAGCTCTTCTGTTCATAGGATCTGCAGCAAGATCCCTCAACTGGTTCACCACAGCCAAAGCTTCTGGCTCCCCACTCATGATGCCTCTTACAGACCCATACAATACTGAATCGACAGAGGAGCAGATAATGAGGGGCTGACATTAAGAAACATGTAATCAACTTTTACTGTTAAAATGTCTTAACTAGCTCATAAGTTCAATATTATACTGTAAACACAGTATGTAGCTAGCTAGCTACATTCCACAGGGCAACATTCTGTACTCCAATATATAATGTGTGTTTAGTAGATATAGATAACTAGGTTTTTACTTTACCGAAAGGATCAAACTTAGCTACCTACCAAGTGTGCTTCTTACCTATCTAACGTTAACTAACTGACGTGTTTGTCAGGATATGTGAGATCGTTTTTATGATCGAGCCAACGTGGAATATATTTATCTAACGATACTGGTGGGATTGGGTGACCGTGTTCGCTTTAGCTACTAAGTTAGGAATAATTTTAACAATGTTAGCTACCAGGCTTGCAATATAGATACACCATTATCTTTGGCAGGCAATTACACAAGTATTTAGCAAAACAATGGCTCAAACCATGACACATTTGGCACAACCTCGCATGGTTAGCGTATGCTAGCCTAACTAACATAAGCTACTAACACAGCCGCATACCTTCAAAGAAATGCCTCTTCCGACCTGCACAATGTGCACACAGCGTCCAAGAAAGACAGCATAAACACAATCCAACGGGTGAAATAACACAAATATAGCCAGGCGCTTTTACGATCTGTTTTTACTGCATTACAAAATGTGGTATTCGGCCAGCCACAAACTGGACATGACTGTTCGAACCGGCACTCAGCAATATAAGCGTCTCCGATTGGACGTTGGAGTCGACATGCTCACTTCACAAGCCATTCAGCTGCATTGTTCTTGGCCCTGGTGTCTGATGTCAGATGATGCCTCGGAATGCTGAAGTATGATCAGTTTTGCGGTTTATATTTTAACACTGATCCTAGATCTGAATGACTGTCAGACCACTACAACGCGATATTTTTAAACAAACAACAGATTTAAGGGAACGCTTAGTTATCTGTCGTGTAATCATTAGTCCAAACAGTTGCGAAACTATAACGACAAATTCAGGTAGGTCCCATAGATATCCTATACAATTACTAACATATAATTAAGCAATAAGGTACGAGGGTACGTGGTATATGGCCAATATACTACGGCTATGGGCTGTTCTTATGTACGATGCAAAGCAGAGTGCCTGGATACAGCCCTTAGCCGTGGTATATTGGCCATATACCACAAACCTCCGAGGTGCCTTATTGCTATTATAAACGGGTTAACAACATAGTAGTGAAAATACATGTTTTGTCATACCCGTGGTATACAGTCTGATATACCACGGCAATCAACATTCAGGGCTCGAACCACACGGTTGATAATTGTCTAGGTCCCTCCCCGTTTCGTTTGATTGTGTCTAAGAAACGTTTTGTATCAGAATCGGTTTAATGAATAGCCCCAGTATCTTTAATAATAAATTGAATAAATCCTTTCTCCATTTATTTTCTTCAAAACCCAATCCTGCTTTTGCACTCTTTATATCTCCTTTATGCAAAATCCCACAGAGAATATAACCTTATTTGTAGAACTGTAAAAAAAGTCTGCTGAAAAGAGAGGAAAAGAAAGCAAGCGTGTGAGACAAGTTGTTTTATTAATGAAAATGTAACTGCAACTGGCATGTATCAAAATATCAATTTGGCAAAGCTTTTCACAAAATAGTTTGCCACGCAAGTTTCTAGCCAAAAATGACTTACATCAAAATGGTAAACAGTTATATCAAACAGTCTTTCATTTACCAGAAAATACAATTTTTTGCCATAATGAAAAGCACCGGTTTTCATTCAATATACTGAAAGTCCAACCAGACACGATCGTGCCTTGTGTATAGAATCAAAAAACAATACCAAAAATAAATTAAATATGGAATGTTTTATGTTGACTGAGTCACTGTCCAATCTACTAATGCCTAGTAATTTCCTTCTACACCAGAGGCAAACAGTCAGACAATGCATTGAGAATACATGATCCACCTTATTAAAAAACAACTGGTTTGGTCACTTACTTTTGTGCATAGCTTAAAGGCATCTGTTGCCAGTCTTAAAAGTTGCCTGTTTGCATTCTAGAAAGGGCTTCAACTCTCTAAAATAACATTGTATGTAATGGTGCGGCTCTACCAGAGGCAGAACTCCTAATTTTAACCTCCTAATAAGTAGTCATGCTGTTTATACCTTCAACACACTTAACTCTGGTCATCCGTTACTAATATGGAAGAGTGGTTATTCAAGTGTTGAAAGAATGTTAAGGCCATAGAAATATAACCTAGATTCTATTTCTATGGTTAAGGCCACATGCATACCCCCTTCCCCCCCTTACAAAACACCAGGCTACAGTTAATTCCCCAACACCATACAGGTAAAGAAATAAATACATTTCATACCACATCCAATATACTTTTTTTCACACAATTAGTCTCTGAGCTGACTGAGTCTTGGGTCATGAAACATGTTATAGTTCACAGTGCAAGGAGCAACAAACTGACCAAAACAGTCCTTTCAGGGCATTTGGTGTGTTGATCTGCAATCAGATGTTTGTTCAGTATGTTGTCAACAGGACAAGTATTTCATGTGAGTGGTTATTCACATACAGTATGTACTTTGTTTTTTTACAGAACCTATGTTTAATTAGTAAAATACAACACAAAGTAGATGCTTGTAAACAGTCTTCAGAGGCAGCAGTGAAGTGGGCTCTTCACATTATTTATTGTACAAGGAAGTATTACTATTAGTCTTGAATGCAGAAACCCACAGAAGCTTGTCTAATATCACTCAACATGAACCTCTCTCTGAATACAAGGTTTCCTCACTTTAAAAACATTTAAACAAAATCTTTGCAAATTACACTTTAATCAGAAGGGTCTTTTGAAAACATTCCCTTCAGGTTTCCATTCAAACGGTAGCATGTCAAATTAGTGATGTCAGAGCAGAACTACAGTAAAAAATAAATAAAATAGGAAATAAAAAACAAAATACAGCAGAAGCAACATGAGGTATCTATGTATTGCTCTATGTTGTTAAAGTAAAGGGTCCAAATTAAATAAATTAAGTTAAATTATGGGAAAAACAAAAACAGTGGTTAACCTAGATGGGGAGCGTGTGGTTGAGGTGCTGTGGTGCACAGCGTGATGGGTAATGTAGTTTCTGTCCGATGTAGAGATTCTCTTCACTTCCTGATGCTTCATGACCGTTTGCTTCCCTGAGGTAATTCTTTGGAGTTTGAGTCCTTGGCAGCAGAAGTCCTCTGTTCATCTGAGGCCCTACTAGCACTAGCCTCCTGCTTGTCCCTACCCTCCTTCCAGCCTTGCTTGTTCAGGCCCAGGTGGCCCATCATGGTCTGGGACAGCCGCGTGTCGGAGAAGCGTGACCATTCCACAAACAGAGGCTCCACCACGTACGTCATGAACCCTGCAGGAGAAGAAGACAGCTCTCATTCAGAGCAAGTTCTGACTAATTAATCACACAATGCTGCTAAGGTTAGGAGGAGAAAAACACAACTACAAGCAAATGTACAAATAGTAAGTAATAGCACATTTTAAATCAAGTACAGTAAGTAGCCTTGTCTGAGCCAGAATGACCCAGATGGCAGGATAATCTATTGTTTCTGTAGCGTGAGGCAGCTTGACGTACACCCTCTGGACATGACACCAAATCATAATAAAATATAAATTAATCATATGCTTATAGCGGATTTAGATTACGAGGGGTAACTTTACCAATCTGTATATTGGCAACCGAGTTGGATTGCCTGTCACAGAGTGGGGTTACTTCAAGATGATGTTTCTTCTCAATGTCACCTGATGAAAAGAAGGATTGGTTAATACTCATTATATAAACCATACTTTCACGCTTGGCTTCACTCTTAATAAACACCTGGATTAAGATTAAAGGAGATTAGCCCAGTACAGGGTTTCATGATATAGTACCTTGGTGGAAGAACTCCTCTGTCACTTTCTCGCTCCACTGTTTGCTGAGTTTCCACGGTCGGCAAGGGTTGCAGATGTCCGCACACTTCAGAGCTATCTTTACAGGGTCAATGGGGAAAACAGAGCGGAGACTCAGGAAAAGGACGACATATCGCTCAGTCGGTCTCGCCCTTTCTCTTTCCTCCCATCAGCCTCAACTGCATGGACGATTCACTTTTACTGTTTCCAGCTGCACATTTTGCAACACTTCATTGCCTATGAGATTATCTCTTAATGCCACAAAAGTCTCATTAAAGCTCTTTTTGTTAGGTGGTACACATTGCTCACCTGAAGGATAAAGTGTCGATGTCCTCCACTAGTGAGGCAGAGGTCTCCCTTGTCCAAGTGTGTCCTGAACTCTGACAGATAGTTATTCTGCCTGCTGATGTCCGTAGCCAGAATCAGGGATCCAAGCCGCTCCTCCATGTTCAATCTAAATGACAACAGCATCCAATCAATGTTCATTAGTACATACTAATGAAGCAGAGTTATTTTCTTAAACATAAAAGGTAAATCCTTTTTTACTGCAATGTTCCAATGGGTGGTTACGCTGAAGTCTGAAGATGCATTTAAAATTAGCTAAATCTGGGGACTCCATAGATAGTATTTCATAAACTAAATGTCTTTGTGGATGTAGATGTAGTTAAATATAGACTAGATCTGACAGCCAACACCGTTATGCCTAAGGAATGGATGAAACCCTAGCTCTTCACTAATATTGCTCACTAGATCAAATAAATGTAATAAAGTTAAAGAAAATAAAATGAAAAACTCCAAGGGGATTTAATCTGTTCATATTTTTCTACCAAGTTGTGGCAAATTAACTGCGGCAAGAAGTTACGAACACAACAGTAAGTCTATGCTAGCAGTAATCACATGCATCTGATAAAACCAAATCA
Organism: Thymallus thymallus; assembly: GCA_023634145.1. Classification (NCBI taxonomy): domain Eukaryota; kingdom Metazoa; phylum Chordata; class Actinopteri; order Salmoniformes; family Salmonidae; genus Thymallus; species Thymallus thymallus. Next base: position 19,429,601 of record CM042382.1, on the reverse strand, counting down.
AGCACATTACATGACGATCCTAGTCTAATCCATTTTTTTTTTCATGGCATGCAACAAAACACCAGATTAGAGGAAACACAATTCAGAGGCACAGAGGATGTCCTGTCATTCTCTGTCTCCAGTAACATCAAAAACATCTCTCCTACAGATGCTATGTACAGTGCCTTCCGAAAGTATTCAGAACCCTTGACCTTTTCCACATTGTCCTGTTAGAATTGCCCTAAGGGGACAAATAAAGTTGTTATAGTAGGTGCCCTGTCTGAACTGACCTGTCCTCAGTGGGAAGGTGGGACAAGAGTGCTGACTCTCGGAGCAGGCCCACAGCAGACTTCCAGTGGTGATTCTCCAAAACTGAGCTATTCTACAATGGCAAACAGAACCAAAAAATACTTAAGAGTATTAAAGAGTTAATTATATTGTACATGGGCTAGTTGATGTCTGATGCCAGCCATTAACATGTATTTTAAAGTCATTCAACATTTGATGGACAACTATATCAGCATTTTATCCATCAGACTCAAATATTGATGAGTAGAGAGTAGGGCTGACCCCATTTAGTCGACTGGTCAATTTTTTGGTCGATAGGCTGATGGTCGACCGAGATTTCTTTATTCGAGCAGTCGCAATTAATTGGTTTTTTTCATGGTGCACAAGACACCTGTCTGATTCGCGGGGATGGCACAGTCCATCACTCTAAGACATGTGATACTGAAATTGTATATGGTTATATTATGTAAAAAATAATGGTGCAATCTATATTATTTTATAACAAATTTACTTTCTCCCAGGTTGGATATGGTCGCTGTCCGTGGTTCTGAAACATAATCTTCAGTGCGTGGTAGAATTGGCGCCTTTCCCTATGTGCATAACAGCAAAATTAACCAGCATATTGGGATTGAGAACAATGCAGCAGGGGCAGCAGCAGCAGAGATGAGGAAACAGCCCTTGCCTTAAGTCCTATTCGGACGGGATTAGTTTTACTGGGAGTGGTCGGGTAATGTAATTATGTGCACAAGCACAAAACACCACATCTGTAATTTTGTATTTAAGTTTAACAGGTGTTGCTCATGATTTGAGCAAGAAAACAAGTGATTTGATCAATTGAACGAAGTGCCTCCCATAGCCTATATATGAAGGGCCTACATGTATCAACGTTCACAGTGAATGCTTTTGATCATATGTTTTGTGCGTACGGATTGAATATTGCCAAATGTATCAGTAAAAAATATTGTGCCTATTTATTGTAACCCTTGCTGTTAATAGATTGCAAAGCAGCATACAACTGACCTAAACATTTGTAAATGCTAAGATCACTTTCACATCCATAGCCTTAGAACGCATCTCAAGTGCACTGTTTAGCTCACATCTGAAGGTTGGGGGACATTTAGGACGTCTACTGCGGAACGCTAAATTATCCTAATGATTATGATCACACTTCCTCAATTCAAATATTAGGGTGATGGATTGGTATGGTTTATAAACTTGGGAACCAAGCTCGAGTTATCAGTGTAGTACAATTATTGTATTCCAGGTGAAGCTGGTTGAGAGAATGCCAAGAGTGTGCAAAGCTGTCATCAAGGCGAAGGGTGGCTTTTTGAAGAATCACAAATATAAAATATATTTTGATTTGTACAACACTTTTTTGCTTACTACATGATTCCATGTGTTATTTCATCATTTTGATGTCTTCACTATTATTTGACAATGTAGAAAATAGTAAAAAAAGAAAAAAAACGAGCTAACCAATCGATCAATCAATAATTTATTTGTTCATGCCATCACACAGCATACGAGACATTCATGCTTTGAAATGCAATCAAGCATTTTAGTTTTCAAATTCACGAATGCATATACCAGTTTTTACTCTGCTGAAATAAAGGTTTTATATCTATTTCTTTGCGTTAGAACAGACTCTGGTACACTTTATTTAGTGTTGTTTACACTGTTCCAAATGGACAGAAAGAATATTGTAATCTAACAGCAACTGTTTGGCACACATAATACTCACGCAATACTTGCTCCCAAACCCTCCTTTTTCTTGATCAAAGTCAAATATCTTCCACAGGTCTGACTTCCTCTTTCCCTCCTGAGCAACCAGTAAACATTTGCCTGTTTCGAGTTTGTTTTTCACGTCCTCCTCATCCATTTTGCTGTCGACATTACTGTGTTCAGAGTTTGTTATAAGCAATTTATTGATATGATTATGATAGGCTATAGCTCAGGCCCCAATGATCACATGCATGCGATGCTTACATGTTTCATGTAAAGAGAGCAAGGGTTGAGGGAATAGGAAATGTTTTTCCTAAATGACAAAAATTATTTTGCAGCTTCAGCACAGACAGCGTAATAAACATTTGCTGTGCTCTGGTGCCTTTCGCTACAGTAGGGAGGAGAGCGAGACAACGTGCGCTTGTTTTTAGTACAGCGTGACCATCAGGCCCTTTCTTGAGTCATTTGTATGTCTTAATTATTTTATTAAACAGTGTTCTTAAAGCATTAGACAAGCTCAGTGCATGCGTGTCTGTCTATATATGGAAAAATGTCATATATTGATTGGTCGAAAGAACAGGACGACTCTCGGTGGAACAAGATTATTTTTAGTTGGGGACAGCCCTAGTAGAGAAAGTAGATTAGTACGTTATTGATCTTAGTTTGGAAAATAGTTTTTATCACCACAAGCATCATAATTGAGCCCATGGGCTATTTCCAGTGTAGGGCCTTACCTTGTACAGTGCTGCTAGATAATGGTTTGTTTTGATGAGGAAAGGCTGGTTGACGCCTGGATGGTCCAGATCATGGGTGGCAGCAGCCAGCAGACTCAGCAGGAGATCACAGGAAGTCAGCGTCTCAGCAAGCTGCAAACACACAGAACCCTCCTCATCAGACTCCTCATGAAGAGTTACAGTTGGAAACAACTTCTTCAGGTGTATATGTAGGTTTAAAAAATAAAACAAATAAATGTGTCGACACATTTTGAAGGATACAAGCTCAAATGTCTAACGAAAATCTACACATTCTTCCACAAAAAACACTGCAAACAATAACAAAATTTTCAAAGAAATTTGAAAAGCTTAGAGAATTGATATATTTTAATGACATTCAGTTGTAGATGGGTCATTTGTTAGTGGTAAACAGTGTAATCACCTTGGGCTCCTGCAGGTAACAATACATGGCCTGAGTCACATCCGCAGCGTGGACTGCATTGTGGTAGGGGTTCTGGCTGCGGTAGTCCTCTTGAATCATGACTAATAACAACAACAAAAACAAACACAATGGGTATTCATTTAATTTGTAGAGAGTTTTCAACTATGCATCACCACTTCAATCCCATGTCCCAGTGCAATATGGTGTATTTCATCATTTAAAATATATGTATTTCAATACCTAAAAATCTTCTAAGTTTAACCATGTCCAACTGGAAGAGCTCAATTAACCCATAACTGTTGAATAAGTGAAAGGTCAGGTTGACGAGGCTGTTCCCTGTAAGAAAGCAGAACAGAAACAATTAAATCAACAAATGCACAACACTACAGTTTGTAATAACAGACAAGGGAAGGGACACGATGTAATAGTCCTACTCCTTAATCTAAAACTGAACTCCAACCACATCTAATTAGTCTGACTAGCAAAACGCCATCCACAACAAAATCACGTCATTCTCCATCCACATTTATAGAAAACTATTATGTGATCAGTATCATTTTCCAAATGAAAATAGAGAGCAATGTGTCAGGGTGAGAAATACAATTTTAAAAAACAGGCATGCATTGCATTTGCAATTCTCAAACAGCAGAGGGCAACAATCACCTAGGAAACGCCTTACCGTTTGTAAGTCTGTCAAAAAGGAACATGTCAAAGTTCCAGTTTCCAACCTTCTCCAGCATTAACTGAAACACATGAATAATTATAGTTGGTTACAATTATCACCTTAACAATTATTACTTTGTGATACTACAATACATACATAATTAGGAAAGACTGTTGCAGGATAGATTGCCACTGACCTTAGCTTGACCTATGTAGTCATCGTCAAGGATGTAGCCTAGAGGGTTGGAGGCTGGGATGCCGCGGATGAACCGTGACGAGTGGAGGTACCTCTGAAAGCTCAGCAGCCTGCGGACATTCCTGGCAGACACAGGCCCTGCAGACTGAGGTCGGGCTGTGGAAACAAAAGCACAGGATAATTAGCTAAGGTTGAAATGTACTCACTTTGCTCTAAAGCAAAGCCAAGTTTATATAGCTAACAACTTCATTCATTTCCAGGTAAGAGTAACATGATGCTTTGTTGCATTCTTTTTCAAGTAGCTTTCAAGAGATGTCCATCTCCACAACTGCCAGAAGTTCGCTTACTACCTTTCTTTTCCATAGCTAAGTAATATTTCAAGTTGCAGTTAGCTAGCTAGCTACTTCACGTGTGTTGTTATGATGTTTTTTTAAACTCCATAATTTGTCTGTTGGCTTTTTGAGCTCTAGAACACTGAAAGGTTTTCAAACCAAGTTCTATTACAGAATTCCATTATCCATATCTGCACACAACTCTAATCTACAGTCTCTGTACTAAAAGCAAGAGCACAGCATATAATTCAGGACAAAGTCAAAAACATCAAAAAGTCAATATCATTAGGGTTTGTACTGTACTGTACTGTACTGACCTCAATTTACAACAGATGCATTTCACAAAAGAGTTAGAATAACCTGTTTACTGTGAAACCTTTAGAAAAGACGAGGGAAGTGTAAAGAGTCCCAAGTCAATTCAAACAGTGAGCCCGCCATGCCGTGGCCACCCCCACCACTGTGACTGGTGCAAAGAGGTGTGAGTGTGCAGACATGCTGCTGACACAGCAGCCCATTCTCCAGCCAGCTGGCAGCTCACCAATCTGAGTCCTGCATTGTCAACGCACAATCACCAACCATGGTAGACTAGCAAACCTCAAATGGCCTCTTGCAGCATACCAGCATTCTAGTAAACTCTTGGAAAGATCAAGGCATTAACAGACAAAGCCAGGAAAAATGAATGTCTAATATCTAATAGGTGATGGTCCCAAAACAATCTAAATGCAATATTGATTGCTGGAAAGTTTTGCACAGTCACAAACACATACACTCATGTCAATAGGACAGCCAGCTGGATGGCTTCCATTTATCAATTTGTTAGAGACTTTGTACAATGTTCTTTTCATAGACCTTTTCAGAAAATCCAAAATGATAATTGAATAATATCAAATGCTTTAATTGAATTAATTCAAGCACATGCAAGTTTAAATGTAGATAAAATAGAACTCAGTCTCATATTCATTATATCCACTACAGTATGTGGATGTGTATCTTGCCTACATTTAGATTATGGATTGTTGAGTGTCCACTTCACATCTGCCATTTAGTTCATAAGTCTATATATCAGACAGGGTTCCTTCAATCATAAGAGCAACAAGCAACAAATCATGGGTTGTAAAATGGTTCAGCTTCTTTATTGATAGAAGAGGGTTTAAGGGGTGGTCGCACATTGAATGGGAGTTTCTGGTTCATACTTACAGTGCAAAGTTCGGAAATCGACATACAAGTAGGGATGGGAGCCTCTTCGCTCCAGGTCAAACCCCACCTTGCTTCTGACTCTCACATCTCCTAGAAGGAATGGGGAAACATGGTCCTCAAGGTACTGGTAATAAAGAGTGGTTTCATTTAATAAAGCATTGGGCCTGCAGAGACTGACGTGCGTCTTAAATGGCACCTTATTCCCCATGTAGTGCACTACATAGGCTATAGGGTGCCATTTGGGAGGCAAAGGCTGAGGCAACACAGACACAGCTGAACAGGAAGCATGGCTGTGACACATTCGTATTCACACTGGTGTCAGTGAGCTGGAGAAGAGGCAGGCTTCTCTATTCAGACTAAATCAAAACAGACTCTGCAGTTAAATTAGATAAGAGTTAGGTAGTTATCTAGTTGGGAGACATCTTACATTCCTCGCCTGTGATATAAAGTATCTTAAGAACTGTTAGTGATACTGACTAAGAAAGAGTACATGTTAAAGATCCTGTATTCATAAGAGACAGGATCGTAAAACAGAAACACATACCCTTTCTTAGTCAGTATGGCTAAAGTACTATTAGACCTTACATTTACATTTGAGTCATTTAGCAGATGCTCTTATCCAGGAGCAATTAGGGTTAAGTGCCTTGCTCAAGGGCACATCGACAGAGCCTTTGTCGGCTCGGGAATTCTAACCAGCAACCTTTCAGTTACTGGCCCAAACCTCTAACCAATAGGCTACCAGCCGCCTTGATGGGTAAGAGTACCCATAGATGTACACACAAGATTAGACATCGAAGATATTGCAGCAGTACAGCTATTGCTGATATACTAATTAACAAACCACTACTTAAATCATCAATATTCATATGGGTGGTGAATATGTTACCATATTTATGGATTGAGAAAAATCAAGTGAATATCATACCATACGTACCGAGCATCCGAATGTAGAGAGCCGTTTGATCCTCACTGTCATAAGAGATCGCCCCTCGTCTCTGCAAGGACACAAGGAAGGGAACATTAAGGCCTCAGACACACTAGGACTGGGCGATGTATCGAGTTTGAGATATATCTTCAAAAGCGATAGAGGACGAGACAATATTAACATCGAGATATATAGAGATATAGAGGTAGTTGCATTAAAACTTATTTGAGCTTATTCAACTCGCTAGTTTTTGCATCTCTCCGCTCTCACACTCCGCACGTAACCCCACCCCCACTCACTCGCTCACGTTTTCTGGCGCAACATGGAGGACGACACAGCCACAAGGCAAGATAGCAACGAGGAGCTGGTTTGTAAGAAGAGAAACAATGGCTCAATCATTTGGAGATGGTTCGGGTTTAAAAGGTTGGATGAGCAACAGAGCAATGTGATATGTAGAGAGTGCAATAAACATGTCGCAACAAGTGCTGGAAACACTACAGACCTCTTTCACCATTTACAACAGCGACATAAACTACAGTACGAAGAATGTATTAAACTTCGTGGAGGTCGTGCTGTTGCAAGCATTCTGCCCCAAAACAAACCTCTTTACAATCTTAATTTACTCGGGTTGTGCCCTATGAAAAGAAAAGTGCCAAGTGGCGAGATATAACGGAGGCGGTAGACTACCACATTGCTAAAGATATGGTCCCTGTTGCAACAGTTGAACAAGCTGGCTTTAAAAAGCTGCTGAAAACAATGGATCAAAGATACGATTTGCCCAGCTGTCGCTACTTTACAAGAGTAGCACTACCAAAAATGTACAGTAAAGTCAGACAAAAACTATCCGACCAGCTCACAAAAGTGACACACTACGCACTGACAACAGATATATGGTCGAGCAGAACATGCGAGCCATATATGAGCTTGACTGTACATTTTATTGAAGATTGAGAGATGAAAAATGCATCTCCAAACAAGCTACTTTCCCCGAGACCACACCGGAGAGCATATGGCTGAAGCCCTGCAGGATGCCCTTACAAGCTGGAAACTTGACGAAAGGGGACTGGATGCAATAACAACCGCCAACGGGACCAACGTTGTCAAAGCGAAAAAAAACTGACTAAGTGGCTGAGGATGCAGTGCTTTGGTTAGTATGCTGACAGTGGCTGAGTATGCTGAAGGAGTTGACTGCGTAACTGTTTTAAAATAATACAAATATATAAATATTATATATATAATAATATAAATATAACATATGAATAGAGGGACTGGTTTAAGTGATGTCAGCACATATTAAAGTTTTTTATATCTGTTAAATAAATACAAATGTAATAAAGTTAGATACATCTTTAAGAAGAGCATAGCCACCACCAGCACCAACCTGACAGAGGCAGGCTATTGAAAATTAACTTTCAAGATACTTAGTCAGTCAGTGTAGAGTGATATAGATCCTCTCAAGTGGTGGAAGGAATTACATTTTCTTTCCAGCACTGGGCCACCTGGCAAAGAAGTATCTTCGTGTCCTAGCCACCAGCACACCTTCTGAGAGGGTTTTCAGTTGCAGTGGTAACATTGTAACCTACCAGAGGGCATCTCTCAAGCCTGAGTCTGTTGATAGGCTAGTGTTCCTTGCACAAAACCTGTGAGAACTACAGAGCTACACACAAGGAAAGGTTTTGTCGTTTGTTGAAGTGTTCAGATCAGTAGAAAACTAAACTACTTTCTCAGAGCAAGTAGTCCAGTTTATATTTCATGTTTACATATTCATTGTTATTTGCACAGAGATATAGTTTGTTAAACAGGAAAGGAAAACCTGTATTTTGCACTCTTTTTTGTTCTGTCTTCGTTATGTTATTCACAGAGATGTGCATATTTTTATTTAATATATTTTAATAAAGATTTTGTATTTACATTTGATATTTGCAAAGCTGTGTATCTTGTTCAGCAGGAAAGGATAACCTGTATGTTTACTTTTTCAATCAGTCTGTTATTGTGTTAAAAAGAGTATTGTCAGATTTTATATATTTATGTAATTTTTTTATTTACATTTTTATATTTACACAGCTGTGTGTATTCTCAAACAGGAAGAGGAACCCTGTATTTGCACTTTATTTTGATCAATGTCTTATAAATAAAGGTGTTTGTGTCATCTCACATGTAGTTGGCTTACAACTGAGCATTTAACCCACATAAACGAGAGATAAATATCGTATATCGCCATTCAGCCCAAAAATATTGAGATATGACTTTTGGTCCATATCGTCTAGCCCCAAGACACACCAATACATTTTTCTGGCTGAGTGTGCACTGACTTTGTATTTAGAATCGTGTGAAGAATTCCGGCGGTGAGACGTCTACAGTGACTGCCCTGTGGCACTTCTACTGTAACAGTCAGGGGAGGTGTGGGGGTGCCATTCTGCTGTGTCACATGCAGCTGTAGCCATGTGACAGTGGAGGACATTAAAGCCCTCTGCAGGACCTGGTCATTCTTTACACTATAGGGGTCATGCAGGGCTCCCTGCAGCGAGACAGAGAGAGGTCCCTAGAGCACACAGCCCAGTCAGTTCCTCTCCTCTACTGTCCTACCCAGGGGTCATGCAGGGCTACCTGCAGCGAGACAGAGAGAGGCCCCTAGAGCACACAGCCCAGTCAGTTCCTCTCCTCTACTGTCCTACCCAGGGGTCATGCAGGGCTACCTGCAGCGAGACAGAGAGAGGCCCCTAGAGCACACAGCCCAGTCAGTTCCTCTCCTCTACTGTCCTACCCAGGGGTCATGCAGGGCTACCTGCAGCGAGACAGAGAGAGGCCCCTAGAGCACACAGCCCAGTCAGTTCCTCTCCTCTACTGTCCTACCCAGGGGTCATGCAGGGCTCCCTGCAGCGAGACAGAGAGAGGCCCCTAGAGCACACAGCCCAGTCAGTTCCTCTAGGGTCCTCTTCTCCTCTCATCATCGTTATTGATTCCATGGTTGCCAAAAGTAATCAGACATCAGGTACTGATATAACAGTTTCTTCCAAAAACCAGCAAGTTTGGTAAATTAACAGAAATGATTCCTTGTTACTCTCAATTTCTTCCAACTCAACAACACATTCAGATATTTTATTTTCAACTCTGTTGTCCCAATTCTGTTATCCATCTCGTCAAACTCTCAATTAAAATGTGCCTCTTTGTGGTAAAGTAGTTAAAAGGGATCTGTGAAAGATTCCCAGTACTGTTGTCCAAACCCTTACCCAAGCTCAGTTTCAGCTAATGAATCTAAACACTGCTGGGCTGTGGGAAATTGCTCACCCAGAGAATGTGGTCTAATTAGCAGCAACAGGATGGGTTTCAGTATTGGCCACTGGGAAAATCACACAAGCCACATGGAGCAAAGAGAACACTCCAATGTCACCACTCACTTACTTTCCCACCACCCAAAGACGCCTCAATGATTTTGGACAGAGCCCTAACAGGTCCCCACTGGTGTCCTAAATAATAAACAACAAAAACTACAACATTTGGCAAAACTACTAACTGCATTTATTTATGCTCCTCTCTTCCCCCTCCCCCTCCCTTGCTCTCTTTCCCTGCTCTCCCCCTCACCCTCTGATGCAAATGCTCTCAGCGCCACAGATAGCAAACCAGTGTCCCCAGATGGCATAAAATTCTATCTATGACGTCAATCTGCTCAACTTATTTGCATAATTGATATTCCTCCATCAGCCAAGCCCTAGCCGCATAAGCGCTGTTGAATGCAAAGGCATAAGACAGATGCCATACCGGCTTCTCTGGCCAGTGGCTGTACTTATACAATATCGCATGTGACCTTGCACAGAGGTTAGATTACAAGACCTGAAATGTGTGGACAATGTTCCCTCATTTTCTTTGGAACAGAGTACATTTCAGGTCTGCTTAGCGCAAACGTGAAGTTCTGTGCAATTTCTGCCGCACGTTTATTGTGAACACAGACTGTACCCACTTTGTTAAGCCACCCAAGGTACAGTTATAACAGTGGCCAAGTAGGCTACTGTGGCTATTTGATCACAATGAAGGCCTATCAGAGTGGCCTAACATTAATCAATGGAGAAAATGCATCCCATGACATTTTTTTTTTAACTAGGTAAGTCAGTTAAGAACAAATTCTTATTTACAATGACGGCCTACACCGGCCAAACTCGGACGACGCTGGGCCAATTGTGCACCGCCCTATGGGACTCCCAATCACGGCCGGTTGTGATACAGTGTGGATTCGAACCAGGTTTTTTGTAGTGACGCCTCTAGCACTGATATGCAGTGTCTTAGACCACTGCGCCACTTGGGAAATAGCTGTTCTATCATTCAGCCTACATTAGCGGCCAATGTGTGGTGTTCAACGTATTCATGGTCGAATTGCTGCAAAGAAACATTGAGAAAAGGACACCAATAAGAAGAGACTTGCTTGGGCCCAGAAACACGAGCAATGGACAATAGACCTGTGGAAATGAGTCCAAATTTGAGATTTTTGGTTCCAATCGCCGTATCTCTGTGAGACGCAGATTAGGTGAACGGATGATATCCGCATATGTGGTTCCCACCGTGAAGCATGGAGGAGGAGGTGTGATGGTGCTTTGCTGGTGACACTGTCAGTGATTTATTTAGAATTCAAGACACACTTAACCAGCATAACTACCACAGCATTGTGCAGCGATACACCATGCCATCTGGTTTGGGCTTAGTGGGACTATCATTTGTTTTTCAACAGGACAATGACCCAAAACACACCTCCAGGCTGTGTAAGGGCTATTTGACCAAGAAGGAGAGTGATGGAGTGCTGCATCAGATGACCTGGCCTCCACAATCACCCGACCCAACCCAATTGAGATGGTTTGGGATGAGTTGGACCGCAGAGTGAAGGAAAATCAGCCAACTATGTTATTTCATAGTTTTGATGCCTTCACTATTATTCTACAATGTAGAAAATAGTCAAAATAAAGAAAAACCCTTGAATGAGTAGGTGTGTCCAAACTTTTGACTGGTACTGTATGTACACATGCAAAGTGCATTCCGAAAGAATTCAGACCCCTTGACTTTTTCCATAGTTTGTTACGTTACAGCCTTATTCTAAAATGTATTAGACCATTTTTTTTAAATTCCATCAATCTACACAGAATACCCTTAATAACAAAGCAAAAACAGCTTTTGAGATATGTTTGCCAATTTCTGAAGAAAAATAAAATAACGGAAATATCACATTTACATAAGTATTCAGAGCCTTTACTCAGTACTTTGTTGAAGCACCTTTGGCAGTGATTACAGCCTTGAGTCTTTCTGGGTATGACACTTCAATCTTCTGTGCAGATCCTCTTAAGCTCTGTCAGGTTGGATGGGGAGCGTCGCTGCACAGCTATTTTCAGGTCTCTCCCGAGATGTTCGATCGGGTTTAAGTCTGGGCTCTTGCTGGGCCACTCAATGACATTGAGACTTTTCCGGAAGCCACTCCTGCGTTGTCTTGGCTGTGTGCTTAGGGTCATTGTCCTGTTGGAAGATGAACCTTCACCCCAGTCTGAGGTCCTGAGCACTCTGGAGAAGGTTTTCATCAAGGATCTCTCTGTACTTTGCTCCGTTCATATTTCCCTCAATTCTGACTAGTCTCCCAGTCCCTGAAAAAAATCCCCACAGTATGATGCTGCCACCACCATGCTTCACCATAGGGATGGTGCCAGGTTTCCTCCAGATGTGATGCTTGGCATTCAGGCCAAAGAGTTCAATCTTGGTTTCATCAGACCTGAGAATATTGTCAGAGTCCTTTAGGTGCCTTTTGGCAAACTTTTTGTCAGATGCATTTTACTGAGCAGTGGCTTCCGTCTGGCCACTCTACCATAAAGGCCTGATTGGTGGAGTGCTGCAGAGATGGTGGAGTGCTTCTGGAAGGTTCTCCCATCTCCACAGAGGAACTCTGGAGCTCTGTCAGAGTGACCATTGGGTTCTTGGTCACCTCCCTGACCAAGGCCCTTCTCTCCCGATTGCTCAGTTTTGCCCGGCAGACAGCTCTAGGAAGAGTCTTGGTGGTTTCAAACTTCTTCCATTTAAGAATGATGGAGGCCACTGTGTTCTTTGGGACCTTCAATGCTGCAAAAAAATGTTGGTACCCTTCCCCAGATCTGTGGACAATTCCTTCAACCTCATGGCTTGGTTGTTGCTATGAAAAAGAAACACTCTAGGAGCTCAGATGCAATAATTTAATAACCTAATACCAACGTTTCGACAGACAAGCTGTCTTCATCAGGGTATAACGACAAACACTGCGGGTCACTAGTTTATATAGTGTCAACGGACACACACAGGTATCGGTAATCATTGGTTAATTCACAGATATAAATAGAACATATTCAAAACATAAATGGATAACATACAATCATGGATACAATTTGGCTACATAGGCCTACAAACATGTTGCACTGTCAACTGTGGGACCTTATATAGACAGGTGTGTGCCTTTCCAAATCATGTCCAATCAATTGAATTTACCACAGGTAGACTCCAATCAAGTTGTAGAAACAATATGGATGATCGACGGAAACAGGATGCACCTGAGGTCTGAATACTTATGCAAATAAGGTATTTCAGTTTCTAATACATTTGCTAAAATGTCTAAACTTGTTTTTTCATTATGGGGTATTATGTGTAGATTGATGAGGAAAACATTTAGAGGAGACAAGCACACTAGTTATTTTACTAGGAACACAGCTCTGCATCCCCGCCATCACACAATTACTGTTGTTGTTTATGCAATCCAAAAACAGCCCACTATAAATCACAATCTGGGTCAGGTGGGCGTGATTTGAAAGCTTGTTCTATTGCCAACATGACTAGCTAAGTTATAAAATACGATATTACAGTGTTAGGCTTTCATAAGGCAATTCTGAGAAACACATCATTTTGGTGCGCATAGAAAGGAGTCATGAGTGCATTCAGTTGTGACACAACCCAGGCTATCTATGACACCGTGTCATCTTGTAACTGTACGTCACACATCGTGATCATAAACGTTGACACTGTATATGACATGAGCTTTATGATATGGAAATGTGAAGTGCACATTTGGACTCATTGTTGTTTGACATCAAAGCGGTATGTATTATAATCCTCAACGTCTCATCTTACAAAATACATACTCCTCTTAATTTACAGCATTTCCCTCACTCTGACAAAAAAATATGATCAAAAGTTGCCATATTAGCGGGAGGGATGGGGGCAACTTCTTGTCGCGTGTGGTGCTTAAGTTCAGAACAGCGGTCAGTCAAAACCCATACATCATATAGCATGTTACTGTACAGCCACTACGTTCTGCTTAGTACGCAAATCTGCCATTTTCAACCCGTATACGGGTAGCAGTGTAAAGGGTTAAACAGTCAGTTGTATGAACTATGAGACAAGAAAACTTTTTGGGGACAAAGCACGTCGCTTCCACTTGACTGTCTTAGCAGAGTGTTTTCCTATTGTGTTTATGTGGCAGCTATTGATACAGGATGCTGACATGGCTTGGACTTTGTACTACTTCACTATTATTTTACTGAGTGAGAGTAATCTATTCCTTGATACTGTAGGGGGCTGAATCAGTGTCCGACTCATCCTCTCTCTAGTTTATCATCCTCACTTCAAGCCAGATACTGGCAATTGCACAAAACAGTAGGGTCTTAGTTTATAGGCAGACACAATACTACAACGTTACATAATATAGCCTAGGCTATAGTTTAAAAAAGCTAATCTAATATTAACTAAACAGACAAAGCAGTATATAAAAACCTTGGTTTGAAAGCGCCAGTGTTTACACAAACAACGCCAGTGTTTACACAAATCTGTTTTGTTTATGGCAGCCAGAGCCCGGGGTATATCAGGCTCTCACAGGGACGGGGGCTGTTAGACAACCAACCTTGCCGTGCCCATATGTGCTTCACACAAGCTATCCAGACAAGCAACTGGCATCTCCCTTCACATGGCGCTATGTGGGCTGTGTCAGGCCCAGCGTGCGTCACTACCGGCTTGCCTCACTGCGCTCCAAACACTGTGGCGTCTGTCAGGCTGGGACGGACATATGCCTCCATCCCTCATGCCACTCGCTCCTGTTAAAAATGCTTGACATTCAATGCTACATTCACAAGTCAACACACGACTGCTGCTCACGACTCTGGGCCCGTATCCACAAAGCATTCCAGAAAAGGTCCTATAATATTACCGTTATATCAACACACTCGTCACTACTATTTAACAACACTTTGGCACAGTTGGCATCAAATCACTTGCCGATAATGTTGCATAAAACATTTGAAGGGTCTATCATTTTCATTGAACACAATAAAGTTAACATAGACCCTAGATGCCTTTAATTGCCCGACTTCTAGACATATTTTTCAACAACATGTTATTGCGCTACAAAGGCATAACTTGAAATATCATGATGTCGGTTAATTAAATAATTAAATTTAAAAATTACATTATTTATTACCCTATGTGATTATAGGTATATCACGTGAGATGAGGCTCATGTGAAATTATTTTCAAAAGCATGCAGGTCTAGATTATTTATGGATTGATCATATAGAAATATCAAAACATTCTTTCAACAACTCCAAAGCAACTTCATGTGACGCAGTAAACACTGACTCGCTGCATTTCTCTATTATCAAGACACCTGCTGGTAACTCTTAACTGGTTAGGACACCTCATGAGGTCTCCTAAATATCTGTAGACTAGGTGGGACTCTAATGACCAAAGAGGCTTCATGCATAGCCTTTATTTTAACCCATAAGAGTAAAATATTTTATACTCAGACGCTTTGTGGATGCGGCCCTTGCCCTCTTCAATGCAAGTGGACTGGCTTCATTGTTCAGTAAATTGCAATACGTCATCATGATTGATTCCATGGTTGTCAAAATTAAATCAGACATTTAGTACTGATACAACATCCTTTAAAACATCATACAGTGGTACAGTTAGTCAAAAACAGCAAGTTTGGTGAATTAAAATGCAAATGGTATTCCTTGTTACCCACAATTTCTCCCAACTCAACATCACATTCAGATATTTTATTTCAACTCTGGTTGTCCCAATTCAGTTATCCATCACAAAACTCAGAAGACAAGCTACAAATGGCCTGTGTTATCAAGACCTCATCTTTTAAGCCACCAATAAAATAAGCCAAAAACTACCTGTGCAATGTAAAGACTGTATGTCTAGTGAAATTGATGATATGTTTATGATTCTGTTGCTAAATCAATAAACCAACCACTACTTCTGCTACTAATATTACTATTGGGTAAATCCATTTCAATTCAATAACATTTTGACAGCACCCCTTTTGATTTAAACAAAACTTTCCATACATATTTGCCCGTGGAAGAAGTTGTCAGAAAGTGACTTCTTGGAACTGAATACCAAAACATTGAGGAGATAAAGATGCTCAAAAAGTTTACCTATTTTACATATCCCACCATACCATGGAGACATCCATGTCTTCATCGCTGGAAAAGATAAACGGTTGAGATTTATATAATGTTCTAGCTTAGACCCTATTTTATATAATCTAAGGTTCTTGTTTTGTGCCCGCCATCAGGGTGGATGTAATTTCAATCATAGAAATATAATTGATAGAATGGACCTATACCTTCAGACCACTGCAATTTGGTATGCAAAATGGGTCAACTTTTTTATTTCCTCAATGTTTTGGCATTCAGGTCCAAAAAGTCACTTTCTGACCACTTCTTCCATGGGCAATCATGTAAGGAAATGTTTGTTTAAATCAAAAGGGATGCTGTCAAAAAGTAATTGAATTAATATGGATTTACTGTACTACAACTATAAATACCACTTCTTACTGATGGGTTCTAACTTCTAAACTTGAAATATTGTTAATCATCAGTTATTCCATAGACGTAAGGAGTGACAGTCTGGTTTATACACCAGAAGTTAATGGTTATCTGTAGGAGGAATGTATATGGTGGAAGCAATTAAACTGAGTAAAGGAAAGGTTGCAGTCACTGATAAGAATGGCGGGCTGAGGTCAGGTCAACTTAAGAGAGAAGGCACAGTTTATTACCCACATCACGTAACTTCCTGCCTATCAATGAAGATGTAATGTTTAGAGGGAAGGAGGAGTTCACCTAAAGTGGAGTATATACAGTGGGGAGAACAGGTATTTGATACACTGCCGATTTTGCAGGTTTTCCTACTTACAAAGCATGTAGAGGTCTGTAATTTTTATCATAGGTACACTTCAACTGTGAGAGACAGAATCTAAAACAAAAATCCAGAAAATCACATCGTATGATTTTTAAATAATTAATTAGCATTTTATTGCATGACATAAGTATTTGATCACCTACCAACCAGTAAGAATTCCGGCTCTCACAGACCTGTTAGTTTTTCTTTAAGAAGCCCTCCTGTTCTCCACTCATTGCCTGTATTAACTGCACCTGTTTGAACTCGTTACCTGTATAAAAGACACCTGTCCACACACTCAAACAGACTCCAACCTCTCCACAATGGCCAAGACCAGAGAGCTGTGTAAGGACATCAGGGATAAAATTGTAGACCTGCACAAGGCTGGGATGGGCTACAGGACAATAGGCAAGCAGCTTGGTGAGAAGGCAACAACTGTTGGCGCAATTATTAGAAAATGGAAGAAGTTCAAGATGACGGTCAATCTCCCTCGGTCTGGGGCACCATGCAAGATCTCATCTCGTGGGGCATCAATGATCATGAGGAAGGTGAGGGATCAGCCCAGAACTACACGGCAGGACCTGGTCAATGACCTGAAGAGAGCTGGGACCACAGTCTCAAAGAAAACCATTAGTAACACACTACGCCGTCATGGATTAAAATCCTGCAGCGCACGCAAGGTCCCCCTGCTCAAGCCAGCGCATGATAGGGCGGGGATTTACCTAATAAAGACTTATAGATGACCTGGAGCCAGTGGGTTTGGCGACGAATGTATAGTGAAGGCCAGCCAACGAGAGCATACAGGTCGCAGTGGTGGGTAGTGTAAGGGGCTTTGGTGACAAAACGGATGGCACTATGATAGACTACATCTAATTTGCTAAGTAGAGTGTTGGAGGCTAGTTTGTAAATGACATCGCCACATCATGATAACCTGGTTGGTAGGTTATCATGCAATAAAATGCTAATTAATTATTTAAAAATCATACAATGTGATTTTCTGGATTTTTGCTTTAGATTCCATCTCTCACAGTTGAAGTGTACCTATGATAAAAGTTACAGACCTCTACATGCTTTGTAAGTAGGAAAACCTGCAAAATCGGCAGTGTATCAAATACTTGTTCTCCACACTGTATGTGCTGGTTGGAACATATTTTTGTCTGTGCAGCTGTCTGACCCATTGGGAGAATAAACTTGGTTGGAACTTTAACATTACATACACAAAAATCACTGTCTTTAACTTAGACCTATAATTAAGATGGCAGTCAAACTATCAATACAAACTCTCAATCAATGTGCCTCTTCTTGGTAAAGTATGTAGTTAATGGGATTTAAAGGGATCTGTGAAAGATTCCCAGTACTGTTGTCCAAACCCTTACCCAAGCTCAGTTTCAGCTAATGAAGCTAAACACTGCTGGGCTGTTGGAAATTGCTCACCCAGAGAATGTGGTCTAATTAGCAGCAACAGGATGGGTTTCAGTATTGGCCACTGGGAAAAATCACACAAGCCACATTGAGCAAAGAGAACACTCCAATGTCACCACTCACTTACTTTCCCACCACCCAAAGACGCCTCAATGATTTTGGACAGAGCTTTTGTCATTAAAAACTCAAATCATGATGGAACCTTAACAGGTCCTCACTGGTGTCCTAAACTAAAAACATTTGACAAAACTACTCCTAACAATATTTCACTTAAATACAATATGGTATTCTGCTTACACTGTATCATTACAAAAGTCTTAACTGTTCCTGATGAAACCAGTCAAAATAAAAAAACACCCTCAAAATATCAGTCCCTGAGAATAGCAGACATACTGTACACACAATCACAATGTGAGCTCATAGTGACTCACCACCTCCTTTCCTAGTAAGGCAGTAAACAGACACACAGTCATATGTCTGCGCTAGAGATATCCTTTTCAAAGTCAAATCAACTCAGTGTTGATAAAGAGGCAGAGAGAGTTTACCTAGTAGTCCAAACTGACTGTCTTCTGGTGTCAGAGGACCTACCTTGTGGGAAATCCACCATGTTAGAATCACAACTAAGGACCAGATCAGTACAATTCCCATTGGACCGCGTGGCCGAGGATCATAGTCCCTCTCCCTGGCTGTACATGCGTAGTTCTGTGTCGTGGGTCCAGCCCTGATAAATATTAGACAGGCAGACGAAGGACAGCTCAAGGCCCAGGAAGGAGGGGACAGACGGGGAGTAAGCAGAGCCTTGAGCAGCTGTCTTAGCTCCAGCGCTAGCTACCCATCACCTGACTGACTGCCCAGTCCTAACACTCCAGAGACTGCCTGACTGACTGACTGGCTGGGCTGGCTGACTGACAGTCGAGTGAAGGGCTGGTGTGAGGGGCACACACCAAGCTCTCTCCCTTCAGCCCCATATGGACGGATGGTGTTGCACTGTGGCAACGGCCAAACACCATCATAAACACTCTGACACAGAGAAGGGGGAGGGTAGAGGGGAACGGTGTACCAACACTACTACACCTCAATGTCACGTTATTCATGACGTAGGGGTTTGAGAAACCAAAAAGGTCAGATAGAGATGTACAGTCATGTGAAAAGTAAGTACACCCCCTGGAAAGTTCTTTTTTTTTTTTTTTTTTACATATTTGGACAGATGGATATGTAATCTTCACTTCAACACTATTGACAGATAAAGGCTACCCAATTTAACAAATCACACATAAAACAAAAAAAACTTTGAAAATGTTACGCAATTAAAATCAACAAAAATGCTTTTTCCTTATGGGGAGTACAAGGTACTTCGAATTGCTTGGAAATTGATTTATAACCCCTCCCAGACTCATGGACATCAATAATCTTTCCTCTGAGGGCCTTGGGTAGGTCTTTTGATCTTTGAGTGATGTGTTACCACACACCCATATGGTTAAGACCAAACCAGACCAATTTTCTTATCTTTATGTTTTCTAATTATTTGCACTTGTTTTGGTACCTAATTCTTAAAAGGTAGGGGTGTACTAACTTTTTCACTATAAGGAAAATGCTTTTTTTTGTGATTTATTAAATTGGTTAACCTTTATCTGTCAATAGTGTTGAAGTGAAGATTACATATCCATCTGTCCCAAAAAAAAATTTAAAAATTAAAAATAAGAGTACTTCCCAGGGGGTGTACTTACTTTTTCATATGACTGCGTGTGCCTTGCAAAAGGAATGGCGGTTTTGGGAGTTGGCATACAGTACAATAGTCAATATGAAACATGGGACACACAATGAGCGAGATATCCTTTAAGTCAAATCAACTCATTGTTGATAAAAAGGCAGTGATACCTAGTAGTCCAAACAGACTGTGTGCTGGGGTTAAACAACTTACCTTCTACGAAATCCACCTTGTTAGAACCACAACCAAGGACCAGATCAGTACAATTCCAATTGGACCTCCCAGCAGAGGATCATACTAGTGTTCTTTCCCTGCACTTATGGCACATGCACTTGAGTTTGCCACAGCAACATGAGTCCTAAAATGTAAAAGCGTGGCTTCTGCTGCCAAGATTAAGACAAAAGGTTTATACTATGAGTAATCATCTCTGATAATAATCCCCAAATTAAACATGAGGGGAATGAGATCACTTACGTTCCCAAGTTTCGGTTCTACTATGCACTTAACGTCATCAGAACAATGTGGCTCCTTTCGCTACATAAGCTTAGAGAAAGAATCAATTGTACCATTAACATAAGTTACAATCTTACATAATACAAGTCAGTCTGGCAGGCTGTTGTAGGGAGAGAGAGACAAAGGGGAAAGTTTCTCTGAGACGCTGTAGCCTTGAATAAATGCTTTCCCAAAACAGGGGTTAGGTATGCCCTCATACCCAGGCAGTGCACAGCCCGAAATAGATCCCCAACCTACGTCGACATCACAGCTGATAAGTGTGTTGAACAGGAACCATAAATAGACTACCATCGCACATGACGGCCCTAAGATCATCAGGCAAGGGCTCAAACCCACGGCACAGGAAGTCTTGTGAACTCAACACACATGGCTTGGGAAATTGTCATCCTCCATGCAGCAGCAGAGTTCCTGCAAGGACAGCTATGCAAACATTCCACTATAAAATCTAGCTAACAGGACACTTGGGATGTTTCCTGATTAGTCCCTTGACTTCAGTGTTATTGAAGGGCCACTAATACACTAGTGGCTAAGACAGTTACAAGTTCCCTACAATAAATGCGTATTCCTAGAAAAGATTAATATGACAAACATCAGACCTCAATCTTAAACATGTCATATTTCAAAAGGTTAGTTGATAGAAAAATGTAATACAAAAAAGATTGCAGACATTTGAAAGCAGGACTAAATATCAACCAAAACAGTTGTAGAGTTAACTTCCTCTTTCCATTTGGTGGATATGGTTATATATAAACTAAGTGTGCAGTGTCCTACAAAAATGTGTGCATGCAGAGCTACTGTGTAAAACAAGCTCTTTCAAAGAATTTTCCTTATTCTAAAATTGATTAATAAAAATAATAAATCCTAATCAATCTACACACAATACCCCATAATGACAAAGCAAAAACTGTTTTTTAGACATTTTTGCAAATGTATTAAAAATAAAAACTGAAATATCACATTTACATAAGTATTCAGTACTTTGTTGAAGCACCTTTGGCAGCGATTACAGCCTCCAGTCTTCTTGGGTATGACGCTACAAGCTTGGCATACCTGTATTTGGGGAGTTGCTTGCATTCTTCTCTGCAGATCCTCTCAAACTCTGTCAGGTTGGATGGGGAGCGTCGCTGCACAACTATTTTCAGGTCTCTCCAGAGATCTTCGATGGGGTTCATGTCCGGGCTCTGGCCGGGCCACTCAAGGACATTCAGAGACTTGTCCGGGAGCCACTCCTGCCTTGTCTTGACTGTTTGCTTAGGGCCGTTTTCCATTTGGAAGGTGAACCTTCGCCCCAGTCTGAGGTCCTGAGCGCTCTGGAGCAGGTTTTCATCATGGATCTCTCTCTACTTTGCTCCGTTCATCTTTCCCTTGATCCTGATTAGTCTCCCAGTCCCTGCCGTTGAAAAACATCCCCACAAAATGATGCTGCCACCACCATGCTTCACCGTAGGGATGGTGCCAGGTTTCCGCCAAATGTGACGCTTGGCATTCAGGCCAAAGAGTTCAATCTTAGTTTAATCAGACCAGAGAATCTTGTTTCTCATGGTCTGAGAGTCTTTAGGCAAACTCCAAGCGGGCTGTCGTGCCTTTTACTGAGGAGTGGCTTCCGTCTGGCCGCTCTAACATAAAGGCCGGATTGGTGGAGTGCTGCAGAGAATGTTGTCCTTCTGAAAGGTTCTCCCATCTCCACAGAGGAACTCTGGAGCGCTGTCAGAGTGAACACCGATTGCTAAGTTTGACCGAGCGACCAGCTTTAGGAAGAGTCTTGGTGGTTCCAAACTTCTTCCATTAAAGAATGATGGAGGCCACTGTGTTCTTGGGGACCTTCAATACTGCAGACATTTTTCGGTACCCCAGATCTGTGGCTCGACACAATCCTGTCTCAGAGCTCTACGGACAATTCCTTCGACCTCTTGGCTTGTTCTGTGGGACCTTATATAGGCAGGTGTGTGCCTTTCCAAATCAAGTCCAATTAATTGGATTTACCACAGGTGGACTCCAATCAAGTTGTAGAAACATCTCAAGGATGCTAATTGGAAACAGGATGCACATGAGCTCAATTTCGAGTCTCATAGCAAAGGGTCCAAAGGGTCTACTTTTTTTATTTATAATATATTTGCAAAAATGTCTAAAAAACTGTTTTCGCTTTGTCATTATGGGGTTTGTGTTTAGATTGATGAGGAGAAAAAAACGATTTAATCTATTTTTGAAAAAGGCTGTAGATAATATTCCACATAATACTTTCCAGGGTAATAATGTGACCCTATTCCCTACATAGTGCACTACTTTTGAACAGGCCCCATAAGGCTGTGGTCAAAAGTAGTGCACTATATGGGGAATAGGGTGCCATTTGGGACTTAGCTTCTGTCCCATAGTCACGTGTGATGATGATAAAGCCATCTGAGTGCTGGAAACAGCATAACACAGGTTTGTTTGTTTTTCCAGGTTTGGGGAGAGAGCTACAATTAGATATTAAGATGCGTCCTAGGCCCTCCCATTCATGGATTTACAAGGCATTTTATTTTGAAATCACCTGTGAGCTTTGAAGAGAAGACTAGTTTGAAAGCATGTGTGAGTTGGTTTGAAAGAAGACTAGTTTGAACTGTAATTCAGGTTTGGCATGACACAAACAAGCAAATTAAACTGGTTGAAAATAAGGTCAGAAGAAAAAAACTTTTCTTTATCAAAGGACAGATTATAGGGATGCAACCTGGGCTTGCATTTGGTATCAGTTCAGCCTT
The DNA here is from genome assembly GCA_023634145.1 of Thymallus thymallus. Classification (NCBI taxonomy): domain Eukaryota; kingdom Metazoa; phylum Chordata; class Actinopteri; order Salmoniformes; family Salmonidae; genus Thymallus; species Thymallus thymallus. The sequence continues at coordinate 19,406,587 of CM042382.1, read as the reverse complement.
CCTTTAGGCTTCAGAGCTGTCAAATATGCAAATTCAGACTTCATGCAAACTAAAGTTGACCATATATTCAAATCGGACAGGATACTGGTCCACTAACAGTGTGACAGGTAAATTTACCTGAAGCACAAACAAGGCTATCCTATCAAGTACAGGCCTGTGGAATACACACTGTATTGTAAGTTTGTAACGGACACATCCACATGTACCATACAGTCATCACCCCCCTATTTTGCATAGGACCTTAGGGTCTAGGGTGCCAAAACTGAAATGACCATTGCGCTGAAAGCTGAAAGAGCCTATGATAAAAAATGAAATCAGCAATATCAATGTATTTTTTCAGAAGAACTTGGCTCAGGGATGAGGAACTTGCGGCCCACGGTTGTTGATAGATAGATGAATAGATACACCTTATATACACTACTCAAAAGAATAAAGGGAACACTTAAACAACACAATGTAACTCCAAGTCAATCACACTTCTGTGAAATCAAACTGTCCACTTAGGAAGCAACACTGATTGACAATAAATTTCACATGCTGTTGTGCAAATGGAATAGACAACAGGTGGAAATTATAGGCAATTAGCAAGACACCCCCAATAAAGGAGTGGTTCTGCAGGTGGTGACCACAGACCACTTCTCAGTTCCTATGCTTCCTGGCTGATGTTTTGGTCACTTTTGAATGCTGGCGGTGCTTTCACTCTAGTGGTAGCATGAGACAGAGTCTACAACCCACACAAGTGGCTCAGGTAGTGCAGCTCATCCAGGATGGCACATCAATGCAAGCTGTGGCAAGAAGGTTTGCTGTATCTGTCAGCGTAGTGTCCAGAGCATGGAGGCGCTACCAGGAGACAGGCCAGTACATCAGGAGACGTGGAGGAGGCCGTAGGAGGGCAACAACCCAGCAGCAGGACCGCTACATCCGCCTTTGTGCAAGGAAGAGCAGGAGGAGCACTGCCAGAGCCCTGCAAAATGACCTCCAGCAGGCCACAAATGTGCATGTGTCTGCTCAAACGGTCAGAAACAGACTCCATGAGGGTGGTATGAGGGCCCGACGTCCACAGGTGGGGGTTGTGCTTACAGCCCAACACCGTGCAGGACGTTTGGCATTTGCCAGAGAACACCAAGATTGGCAAATTTATTGTCAATCAGTGTTGCTTCCTAAGTGGACAGTTTGATTTCACAGAAGTGTGATTGACTTGGAGTTACATTGTGTTGTTTAAGTGTTCCCTTTATTTTTTTGAGCAGTGTATATAAGGTGTATGTAAACTTCCGACTTCAACTGTATATACTGTGTGTATATATGTATGTATGTATGTATGTATGCATGCATGCATGCATGCATGCATGTATGCATGCATGTATGCATGTTATACACACACATATGTATATACACACATATATATATGGGTGCGCCCAAATCACTAGGGCGCACCTGTCCATGGCCGACCTCTTTGCCGAGATAGGTAACAGTGGCCTTCCCAAACTCGCACTTTGCCAAGTTCAGGGTTAGAGAAGCAGCTGCCAAACGTTCACATACTTCCCTTAAGAGTTTTAACATGATCTGACCATTCAGATGAATAAATCACTAGATCATCAAGGTAGGCACTACAATTGGGAATTTTTACTAGGATTAAATGTCAGGAATTGTGAAAAACTGAGTTTAAATGTATTTAGCTAAGGTGTATGTAAACCTCCGACTTCAACTGTGTGTCAAAAGTTTGGACACCTACTCATTCCAGGTTTTTTCTTTATTTGTACTATTTTCTAATAGTGAAGACATCAAAACTATGAAATAACATATATGGAATCATGTAGTAACCAAAAAAATATATTATATTTGAGATTCTTCAAAGTAGCCACCCTTTGCTTTGACAGCTTTGCACACTCTTGGCATTCTCTAAAACAGCTTCATGAGGTAATCACCTGGAATGCATTTCAATTAACAGGAGTGCCTTGTTAATTTGTGGAATTGATTTCCTTCTTAATGCATTTGAGCCAATCAGTTGTGTTGTGACAAGGTAGGGTGGTATACAGAAGATGGCCTTTTAACGAATAGGGCTAAGTCTATATTAGGGCAAGAACAGCTCAAATAAGCAAAGAGAAACGACAGTCCGTCATTATTTTATTTCATTAAAGGTCGGTCAATATGGAAAGTTTCTTCAAGTGCAGTCGCAAAAATCATCAAGCGCTATGATGAAACTGGCTCTCATGAGGACCGCCACAGAAAAGGAAGACCCAGAGTTACCTCTGCTGCAGAGGATAAGTTCATTAAGTTAACTGCACCTCAGAATGCAGCCCAAATAAGTAACAGACATCTCAACATCAACTGTTCAGAGGAGACTGCATGAATCAGGCCTTCTTTGTCAAAGTGCTGCAAAGAAACCACTACTAAAGGACACCAATAAGAAGAAGAGACTTGCTTGGGCCAAGAAACATGAGCAATGGACATTAGACCGGTGGAAATCTGTCCTTTGGTCTGATGAGTCCAAATTTGAGCAGAGTAGGTGAACAGATCATCTTCCACCGTGAAGCATTGAGGAGGAGGTGTGATGTTGTGGGGGTGCTTTGCTGGTGACACTGTCTGTGATTTATTTAGAATTCAAGGCACACTTAACAGCATTCTGCAGCGATACGTCATCCCATCTGGTTTGTACTTACTGGGACTATCATTTGTTTTTCAACAGGACAATGACCCAAAACACACCTCCAGGCTGTGTAAGGGCTATTTGACCAAGAAGGAGAGTGGAGTGCTGCATCAGATGACCTGGCCTCTACAATCACTCGACCTCAACCCAATTGAGATGGTATGGGATGAGTTGGACCGCAGAGTGAAGGAAAAGCAGCCAACAAGAGCTCAGCATATGTGGGAACTCCTTCAAGACTGTTGGAAAAGCATTCCAGGTAAAGCTGGTTGACAGAATGCCAAGAGTGTGTAAAGCTGTCATCAAGGCAAAGGGTGGCTACTTTGAAGAATCTAAAATATATTTTGATTTGTTTAACTCAGTCAGGGTCTCAATTTAAAAATGTGGCTGTGCATCCGCAGTTTCTCTCTTGTTACGTCAGTCACTGACAGTCACTCAATTAGCCATGTCAGCTAACATGTTTTAGATAGGTAAGTTAGTCTAGCGGCCAGCTATCTAAACTTTAGTAATCATGATTTAATTACCGAACGGGGGGCCTCCACTGATTTTGTTAGTCACTCTCATTTCAAACATTTCTCTCCACCCTATGGAAAAAGGTGTAGAATTGCAGAAAATGAACTATAAAACTTAGTTCCGCTGTCAAGAGGGAGGGCCGCTAAAATGTTTCGCTCACAAGGTGCCACTGCTGCCCCTCATGATGAATTACGATTTTTTTTGTGGCCCCCAGCCCACATCAAAGTTGCCCATCTCTGACTTAGCTAGAGACAGTACCTGCAGTCCAATACTATTTTGTTGCTGCAGAAGACAGACAATGCAATACACATGTTCAGATGACTGTTTGTCAGTCAGATCAGATGCCTTTGATGTGGTTCAACTATGGAAACACAATCACACAGTCACAGGGGCTTTGGCTGTCATGTTTGAACAGGCTCCCTAGTCCTACCCACATCACTCTTAAAGCATCTTGACCCCGCTTTACGTCACTGGCCCTTCCCTGCCCATTCAACAGCAGTCAGCAGTCACCTTATTTGCATCATCCTTTATTATTCAGAATGTCTAAACGTCTGAGCAAAGTTTAGTAAACACACACCTTAGTCACAGATAGCCAGGTCTATTAACTATGAGCTAGTCTGATGAGTAGCCTTGCTGGCTGGTTACATGACTAGACAGCTAAAACAGATTATTCACTTCCACAGCAGATGACACATACTGGCGTGCTTCTGAAAAAATGCATTGCAGCTGCGTCACTGAGTGACTCAGAAAATACCTGGACTGTAATTCTCATTGTGCTGTAGCTGTACACTAAGTCCATTGCAACAAACAACTCTGTGTTTGAGGTGCCTTGACACTTCAATTCTGAATTGTATCCTTCAAATCAAGCAGACAGACCAATCAGGGTTAATAATCTGGGCTATTACTCTAGGGCAAGTCAACCCTGCATTGCTCAGGTTGATCCCATATCAAGTCTACTGGGCTGGCTGACTACAGAGATGGAACTAATAAAGGAAAGTACAGGACAGATAAACACTCCCTTAGCCTTTGTGTGTCCTGTCCCCAAAACACACGAGGTCTCTAAACTGTAAAAGAAACAAGAGCTAAAACTGTTCTAAGGTGCTTCACAAATTCAAAGTATCCCAATGAATTGTGGCACTTCAGTGCAGAAAGCAACGTGAGCATCTCCACATTCCTTCCAGTGCGTTGCCTGTAGTAAATCCCACTTCAGAGGGTGTGTGTTTGTCTTCACTGGATGGGCCCTTCTCTTAAATGGAACAGACCACAGGGGCCATAAAAGACAATCGGCAATATAGGGGAAAGGCAAACCATCTGGACTGGAGCATTGTGAGGGGTTCATAAATTAATCACAGACCCTTACTGGCCTCTCACAGAACACAGAGTGATGCCGGGCTGTGAAGCCTGCAGGGGAGTTGGAGGTGAAGTGTGAGGTAAGGACCATTTTGTGACCCAATGCTGTTAGCGCAACACTGGAAGTCTATGGGTATCTACTAGCATGTTAGAAGATACCCATAGACTTCCAGTCATTGTTCTAACGCTAGGAAAGATAAACAAATAATGGTTATTTCAATAAAAGTATTAAAACAACTGCTTGTTAATGATTTATCAACTACATATTACCTAATAATTAAGTGTATTAACTACTTATAAACCCTTTCAAATCAAATTAACTTTTATCAGTCACTATTTTTTTTTCTCTCTACAACCCCCTTAAAGGGTACCTTAAAGTGGAACTGACAGCATTTTAGCAACATGAAATCTTATTCAAATCTGTTCATATACACCCCCAGGAATAATATTATAATATTATAATATAATATTTTCTACATTTTCTGACAAGCGAGCATTAGATATGGTAACATTAACATTTTCATAAATTCTTAGAATGTTTGGTAATTACGTATACTCAGTGGCGAACCGTGACTATTGGAGTTAGGACCTCAATTGCGGAAAAAGATCTGACGTCATACATATAGATAGAGAACTCAGATGCCTGTGTATATAGAGCATGAATTGAGACCTTTCTTTTGCAGACCTATCTATGAGAAGCAATTCTTCAAAAACAGTCCTAAACCACGCCTTCGGCTGTGGCTCACAGAAGCAGCACATGTACACAACAGTTCCAAATATCGATAGCAGGAACCTCGTTAGAAGAAAATACGGCTGCGTCGTTTCAAATAAATATTTGCCAAAACAGTCACTCAAATAGTGGTAGAATAAATTCAACCACACAACTAGTCACATTGTTTCAAGACCAGAAACAGTATATGCTGTCAGAGTGAAAAAAGTTGCGCTGTATCTCCAGCATGCAACAATAAAAAAATGCACAACACGAAATGTCATGTACCCAGTACTTCCACTTGCAACGTCATTACCTTTGTTTTCACAACACAACCAGTGATCTAAAGTTGAAATATTTTACACATTGTATTCAAAATGATATGAATGAGATAGCAACAAAAAGTAAGCTGTAGATGAAAACAAAAAGTCCACTCACCATTATGATTATCATTTAAAAACGAAGTCCATTCTCCTGTCCTTCTTTATGAAATGGGCAATGGCAGGTTCATATAGCTTGTCTTTTGATTTTAAACATGAAAGAAGAACTCTTTCCTTGTTGCACCAAATCAGACAGTGCAGGAGTTGGTCTCCCAGTCTGTACAAGATTGAACTTTTCATTAAAAGCTAGTCTTGAAAAGGGCGATGCTAACAATTTAGCCACATCGTCCTCGATTGCTCTCTCTGCAGATGCCATCACCATCGTTACATACACTCACTGCAAAAAGCTAGCCAGCATGAAAAAACAAGATATGGTTCGCTATTGGCTCTGAATTAGTGACGTATACTTAGGCCCTCTAGCGGGCCTTGAAGTATCATACAATTGTCCCACCTATTACAAGACAATTTGTGATTGGTCGATTCTACTGTCATTCCAAAATGCTGCGCTAATTGACATTGGCTGGTGCCTTCTATTCAAAGCCTGAGGGCCTAGCCAATGAGCGTTGAGCCCAGCTAGATTGTTTCTACCAAAAGACTATTAAAGAAAAATTCTGATTGGATATTTTTTTCTCTTGGATATTAACCTTTCTTTTTCCAACACAAACTGAAGAAATTCAATAGGAAGATCATTATAATTAAGACAAAAAAACTAAATTACAAATTATAATATATAAAAATATATACAGATTTGTATCTATCCTTTGGCCCTCTCTGAGGGGGTAGAGGGCCCTGACGGTTCCCCACTGTGTATACTAATCCATTTGTGAAAATTCTATAGCATTAGAGTGGGAAAGTGGCCGTGCGTTTGGACAATTAATAGACACTGCAGTAAATAAAACATGTCTTGTCCAGGACCAGAGTTTACGGAGAACGGTGCGCCATATCCAATCAGAGCTACAGTAGGCCTTTACACAAACAAGCCATTTGCCACACAGGCCAGCCATCATTCACGTCGAACTGGACTGTGTGTTTACAGGCAGTTGCAACAGCGCAATTTTAGATCATTATGACGCATTCGCCAAAAGCCACAAAATACACCTGAATGGATTTATGTAAATACCACGGGAGTCCTCTTACTGTACATTTGGGAACTTTACAGTCCTATTGATCAAACAACCATGAAAATGTAGGCTCTCTCCCCCTCAATGTGCACATCAACAACAAGATCAACAACTAATGCTAGGCGGAGCAAGATGTGCTCAAATCTAATGAAGGAACTTTAGATAAACCCTCTCAAACTTTCAGCTAGTTGGCTGTCAAAATTGCACTGATAAACGATGGGGAATTGTAGCCTACTAGTCCTTCTGCAGCTTTCCTGCCAATGCACGCTTGTCCCAACCAAGCACCCATGTTAACTGGCTAAAGTTAGCTAGCTACTTCCAGACACAAATAAGAGAACCTCACTCCGGCCATTTCTCTCACCCTAGCAGAGTTGGTTAGGCTGTTTACATGTTATCTAGAGCATTTGTGACTAACTATAACTTGTTTACTGACACGGTCATATTCAGCGGGTGTTGCACGTTTGTAAATTCATCCGTTTTTCTGCGCTCTGGCACACTCAGACAAGAGTGCTCTGAAATCGGAGTAGCTAGATAGCCGGAGTGAATTTGTGAACGCAAGACATATTGCTAGCTAACTGGATGACAGTCGTTCAAGTTCTTGCTAGCTGACCAAATGACACCTGCATCTCTAGCTGTGTGTAGCCACCGAAAAACGACACGAGGGGATGAAGTCAGTCACTCACCCGCTCCTTCAATGACATTACATGACATCCTCCTAGCTATCTAGCTAACATCAGGCTCCATGTTTTTAGCTTGCTACATAAATAGATACTCTAGACTTTTAGCCACGTTATGACTGACTTGTGATCACTGCCCTTGCTAGTCCGATTGTATTGACATTCCCAGCTTTAGTTACATTTGTCAGTTTTTGGTCCAAAATATTGAGTCATTGAAACAAACAGTGCATCTCGAATGGAGGCAGCAAACAATGTACCAGGCTGGCTGTGATTTACAACCTGATGGCAATATTTTTTGGACTAGCAATGTATTGGTGAATTATATTAATCATGCATTGAACTGCATCCATCTATTCTGCCAACAATGCCTTATTTTTTTATTTTATTTAAATGCAACCTTTATTGAACTAGGCAAGTCAGTTAAGAACAAATTCTTATTTACAATGACGGCCAACACCGGCCAAACTCGGACGACGCTGGACCAATTGTGCGCCGCCCTATGGGACTCCCAATCACGGCCGGCTGTGATACAGTCTGTCTGTAGTGACGCCTCTAGCACTGAGATGCAGTGTCTATGTTGAGTCAAACATAACCTATTTTTAAAACCTCTCAAAAAGTTGGTTTTGTAGCATAAACTGGGAATTTCATATTATTTACTGATATTATGATTGTCTGTTTGTTTCACATCTGCAAAGTAGTTAAAAGGCTGTCAGTTCCACTTTAAATTGTATCCAAAGTCCTTTATTATGGCTACTTAGATTGAGCACCTTTAATTAAAATAACATCTGTGTATACTTTAGGGTCATGCTGTGGTTATTATGCGTTTGTTCTTTGTTTGTGTCAGCAGGCTTCTACTACAGTATATCTGCCATACAGATGCAGACAGAGGTCATATGGGGAATTGAAACCTCCACCGTACACCAGGCCATCCCAGTAGGCCTACCCAATATGTACCCCTTCTGCATGGATGGTTCAACACCAATGAGTGGCAGTTACAGATGATGATGGACTAGTTCAAAAGTTTACTGTGCCATCTTTACAAGTTATCCAGAGCTGTTTGAGCTATACAGAAACACTTGTCAAAAATAGTCTTGAACACATGGCATGAAAAACAAGGCCTCTACTGTGCAATGTTGTCAACAGCCCAGACCAGAGAGTACATGGAATATTGTGGTTCAATTGAGACAGAAAATGTTTTGGTTCAATTCAATCAGACTTAATGGCTCAAAACCTCTATGTACAGATTAGGGGGGGGGGGGGCTTAAAACATTAGCACAATAATATCACTAATGTTTTCATTGGTCACATTATTAGAGATGGGGGTTTTGTCACACAGGTCAAGTCAGGCATCTCACTGATCTAAGAGACTATGATAAAGATTTATAAAGAATGATAGATCAGTCCATTGTGAGCCTTCCTGTGGAGGGGTCAACTAGATCAATATGAGGCTTGTTGTGATAATTAATTTGGCAGGCCAGTAAAAATATAAACAGATTAAGGAATATGGCTACTTTGTTTCCATCAAAATACAGAAATATAAACATATTTCCTGGTATCAAGCACAACCCCAACCTTGATTTGATAGCTGAAAATTAAAGCATCAATGTATTTTTGTTTTTTCCCCAGATTGGTCTTTCCCTTGCTCTTACCTTGGCCAGGTGTCTTGGGGCAGGTCCACCAAAAAAATACGAATTGGAGCTGAAGCTAATGGCTCCCCTGCGGCTGAGAACATGTTTAGGAACCGGCCTGTCTAGAGGCAAAACCGGTAACTGATAAAATACTTCCATTGAACAGTCAAAGCTCGGTCCAGCTCAAATTGCAATAAAAAAGCAACATCAAATTCATATAAAAATGTGCATTTGAACTGCAAATGTGGCAATTCCAATAACAGTTCCACTTCCCTTTATTTGAGTCGAATAGATTTATTGAGTGTAGAAGAAATGGGTTGTTCTCTTTTTTTTATGCATTAAACTTGCACGTGACGTTATCGATAACAATCCTACTGCTCTAATATTGTGTTCCAATATCCATATTTTATCCATTTGGATTTTTCACCATTATTCCCCTACTGAACTCAAATCCGGGCCTGAAAACGTAAAGGCCTCTTTCTTTCTGGTATCTCTGTAATAAATTGCTTCCTCATATAAAAAAAAAAAAAGATATCCATAATGGGGACTTTGCACGCCAAAGCATTCAAAACCAGACGATGAAAACGATTCGGAGACAGAAAAAATGTATCTTCCGAAAATAAGAGCTGTCATCTACAATGTTGTATAAAAAGTACATTTATAACCAAATGTATGTATTCTGTCCCTGCTTGAAGTTATTGTAGTGGTGGTAGAGAACGTAATCAGCATGAATTCAGTCCATTTTCCCCGCGTTGTTGGCAGAGATTACGGTAGCAAACACACCGTCCATGTAGCATAACGGGGTTAATATGGGTTCTTCATGACCGTACACGTCGAAACAAATAAGTAACTAGGGATCCAATAATTAACAGTAAAGACGCAAACGGCAACAAAGGCTACAACGCCACCGGAGTCCGTGTATTTCCTTTCTCTGACTCTACCCTCTTCCCAAACATAAATTCCCACCAGAGGTGGAGCTGTCGACTATCTGATGTGTCCTGTCTGAAGCGGCCAATTGTATTTACCTATGGGATGTTATCCTCTTTGTGATTGGATGAAGAGGAACTGCGTGAATAATACATAGAAGTATATTGGCAGCATGGAAAGAGCAGCACACTCTCGTCCCCTTTCGTCACTGTAGTACAGTGGTTCCCAACCAGGGGTACCTGGTGGTACTTGGCCTATCCACAGAGGGTACTTGAGAAGACTCATGTGACTATAGGAGTTGATATTTGATTGAGTTGTCAACACAAGTAAACATAGGCAATTTGAACTAAATCTTTATTGAACCCTGTATGTTTTGGGTTAAAGCTGGATGAAAGAAAGAAAACGGTGTCATGTTGACGGTTTGAGGATTCAATCTAAAAGCATGATGATGCAAATGAGTGATTTGGTGAAATTACGTAGAAAGAATGTTGACTCAACCATTTTGCCCTATTTCACGGGGTCGTATTTGATTGGGTAGTTCTTGCTTGTTTACATACTAGCCTAGGATTAGATAGGGTTTAGATGACCCTATCACAGATTATCCTGTCCCCAGATGACCCTGTCACATAGATAATGTATTAATAGGTTACATAGGTTTTCTTATATTAAAATGCCAATTGTACAGAGTAAACTACAGGTAACATGAATACTGGATTATTGCAGAGATAACTGCTGCATCAATGGAGAACAGAATGTACATGTGGCTTACTTTGTCATGATATTACAGTTTTTCTCAATTGTTTACACACAAATACTGGTACTTGAGACACAATGACCACAACATGTAACTCATGCACCAACCCCCTGAACCAATTCTGCTAAACTACAAGCACAATTCCTGCTTTACACTCAAATTGCAGTTCTAAAACACACTTTTTTCAAAACACTACACACAATTCTTTGCATTTGGCACAATTTTCATGCAGAAAATCTCTTGTTTTCACAATGAACACACTGTCATTCAAATATGCACACTGACTCATCACATGGGCAAACACCTGTCACACAGTTTTACAATTAGCAATCAGAGCTTTAGCATAAAAGGGCAACAGGTGAGCTCTTCTGTTTTGGAGCAATGGATGCCAACATTGGAAACAGAGGCAGAGCCAGAGGAGTGAGAGTAAGAGGAGGAGGACGGGGAGGACAAGAACGAGGAAGGCCAAGGACCGTAATCTCTGATGAGACCCGAGCCACTTTGGTTGATCATGTGGTCAACCATGGTCTAACAATGAGGGAGGCTGGGCAAAAAGTACAGCCAAATTTGAGCAGGTACACTGTAGCATCCATCATCCGGACTTTCCGAAATGAGAATAGGTAAGAAATCTACTCACTAGAAAATTGCAGTACTGCATATCAATACAGTACTCAATGAGTACAGTAGTACAGTATTGCCTGTGGACTGTTCTGTAGGACTGTAAAAATAAAGTATGTTTCAAGTATTTGGGAAATGTATTCCTACTTTGTATTTACAGTATTTTACTATTTGTTTGGCAGAACTGAAAGATTACCAACACAAGGTGGTCGGGAACGTGTTCTGTTTCCTGAACAGGAAACTGAAATCATGAACATGGTCCTAGAAAATAACGCCATAACATTACGGCAAATACAAAGAAAAATAATAGAAAACAATTAGATATTTCAAAATATTGGTAGGGTAAGCTTATCAACACTGGACCGTGTCTTTGCGCAGAAATAATCTCAGGATGAAGCAGGTCTACAGGGTGCCATTTGAACGCAATTCAGAAAGAGTCAAAGAATTGCGATATAACTTTGTGCAAGTGAGTCCTATACAATCCCACAATTGATGCATACTCTCAACACTGTATAAATTCTACATATTTCAGTATTGTAATCATAATGATTGTGCTTCACAATAGTGACCACTCCATGTCTATTTCTGATATTGTCATGTGTGTTTCAGAGAGTCCTTGAGCTAGAGGTGGATGCAGTGGAGCACCAGTTCATCTTCATTGATGAGGTTGGATTCAACCTCACAAAAAGACGAAAGAGGGGAAGGAATATCATTGGCCAGTGTGCCATTGTTCAAGTCCCTGGCCAGCGCGGAGGGAACATCACAATGTGTGCAGCGATTACCCACCACGGCGTCATCCATCACCATGCTACCCTTGGCCCCTACAACACCGCCCATCTGATCACATTCCTGGACACCCTACACAACACACTTATTCCACCAGATCAGGTAGATGGCCCAGAGCAGCTCAGGTAAGTTTCCACAGGGCTGCTCTGGTTCGTAACTGGTTCACTGCCCACCCACGCTTTTTTGTTGTTTATCTCCCTCCATATTCTCCATTCCTCAATCCTATTGAGGAATGTTTTTCTGCCTGGAGATGGAAAGTGTATGACCGAAATCCACAAACGCGTATACCTCTTCTCCAAGCTATGGAAGACGCACGTGGAGATATAGCAGCTGATGCTTTTCATGGCTGGAATCGCCATGCAGGGCGATATTTCCCCAGCTGCTTGGCCAGGGAAAACATTGCTTGTGATGTGGATGAGGTGCTGTGGCCAGACCGCAACAGAAGAGAGGATACAGCATAGTTATTTTTTATTTTTATTTTTTTACTGTAACTGTATACATTCAATTATTCTGTTTTGTATTTAGACCACTGTATGTGCAACTTTGTGTTGGTTGGGAATGGGATGTACACTGTGTACATTTTTTTTGTGGGGAAAATAAAATATATTTGTTACCGTGTATTTGTGTGTTCTGAGTATAAAAACAATATTCTCAAATTTTTTACAACACACTTATGTATGTACTGTCTGTAGTAATGGCAACACTGAACCAAAAAAAGGCCTAGGTCATTATGATGAATGGAGAAGAAGTGTTTTCCATTCATCATAGTGTTTTACATTGAGCACATCAGTGTTCAACTGGTTCTTATAAATGTCTATTCATATGATGGTTTGTGTGTGTCATTTGAAAACAAAATACCCTTTTGATGAGAAATAACATTGTTTTGAATGTAAAGTTTCATTTTGCTGGAGAATTGAGGGGTTTTGCCCATTGTGTGTTTGTTTTTTGATTTGTGTGTAGAGTTCTGAGAATATGAGGCATGCTTTCAGAAAATGTGTGTAAACAATCGAGAAACTGTAATAGGCCTACTTAGGAACAAATCTAAATCAGATATATGTTAGTCTGGACACATTTTAGTTGAAAACTATTGTTTTTACTTTGTTGTGTATCTTTATTGCATTGTTGTTCTACATTGTTCACATTCTAAAGGAAGTCATCAAGGTGGACGGCCTAGATGGAGTATGGGTGAAGAGTATAGGCAAACCTTCTTAAAGGGGCAATCCGCAGATAAAACAATAGCAAAGTCGTCACCCCACCTCTGTTTTGGTAAAAAGCTGAGGGATGAGCCTGGAGAAATATAACCACTCTTAAATGTATAGACAGAGCTATTGATGCAAGGACTGACCATCAAATATATCCAAATGATAGTTGTAAACGTGTTGAGACAATACAGGGTTTGTTTACATTTAAAATGTTTACAAACATTGGAGTGTAACAAGCTTATATTTTGGGTTCTGATTGGTTACGACAGTTGAACTAAGCTCATGAGGCATTTATAAGATATATTCTTCAAGAAACAATTATATATATAATTAATTCATTAAGTCCAGACATGGATGTGGCAACTTCGGATTGGCCCTTTAAACAAATATGTCATTTGCAGAGAGTAATTTGACTAAAGCCCTTAACAGGATAAATGCCTGACAGAACATTAAAAACATTGTCCCCTTCCCAAATGGCACCCTATCCCCAATATAGTGTACTACTTCTGACCCCTAGACTTTGACTTTGAAAGAGAGAAAAGCCTCATCTAACCATAAGGTCATGAAAGGATATGGGGAGGTATTATTTGGTACAGTAACGTTGTGTGTGTGTGTGTGTGTGTGTGTGCATGTGTGCGTGAGAGATAGAGTGCTCCAGTCCAAATGTAGGTAATGTATGGGAGCTCCAGGCCAGCAAAGGCAAGCTATGAGGCAAGGATTTACATCTGCAGCTAAACACTGTTACAGTACTGATGCTGCAACATGAACTGCATACAGTACAGGCCTTATGGCAGCCAGCTTGTATCAAGATACAAGATAGAGGAATCAAAGAGAAAAATAACACCAATCTTGTAGAAATAATATAGGTTATCCATTTCATAAGCAAAATGTTGTTTCACATTTTTTTATGTAATACACTTTTCTACATCACACTTTTCTACATCATTTCAGGTTCTCTATGATTGTAACTGAAGTTTTACTACACCTATTATTCCAACTGCCAAGTCAAAGGGTATTCATTTCAATTAACGATTTCCCCAATACAGTGTTTTCACCACAGACTAGTCCCAGCGTAGACATGCTTTTAGTCAGCGGGACCCTTGAGGAGTGAGCCAGGAAGCCACTAATACAGCACAGGTGAGTCTTACATCTGGGTGTTTCCCAGGAGACCCACGCTTGTGTGTGTGTGTGTGTGTGTGTGTGTGTGTGTGTGTGTGTGTGTGTGTGTGTGTGTGTGTGTGTTCTGTATGCTCAGTCATCACCATCACATTTCATCCCACAGGGAGGAGTCCAAATAACAATTATGGCTCAGAGATTAGCAGATGTGCACTCTAAGCAGAATCACTGACAGGGTTTTGTTCTCCGAAAGGAACATTTGCATTTATGCGCGAGGACAGTTCATAAAACAGGAAGGACTAACTATTCTCTGCTCCTGTCATATGTTCACTTTATCAGCCACATGCCTTATGTGTTGTAATTTCAAATCTGATACTATATTCTCATTTCAAATGTGAGACTTTATATGTCAACTCAAATCAAAACAAATTGCATTTGTCACATGTGCCGAATACAACAGGTGTAGACCTTTACATGAAAAGCTTACTTACAAGCCCTTAACCAACAATGCAGTTTGAAGAAAAATAAGAGTTAAGCAAATATTTACTAAATAAACTAAAGTAAAAAAAGTTACACAATAAAATAACAATAACGAGACTATATACAGGGGATACCAGTACTGAGTCAATGTGCAGGGGTGCAGGTTAGTCGAGGGTAATTGAGGTAATATGTATATGTACTGTAGGTAGGGGTAAAGTGACTATGCATAGATAATAAACAGAGAGTAGCAGCAACGTCAATGCAAATAGTCTGGGTAGCTAGTTGATTAATTGTTCAGCAGTCTTATGGCTTGGGGGTAGAAGTTAGAACACTGTTAATCTGTTAAACTGTAACTAGCATTACATTATATGTTCAACGTTATATGGCATTACAATTACATTTTATCCAAGTTCTTCAGTGCCTCCAGATTGCAGTACTGTAACAGTGAACCAAACATTCCGGTGTGTTTGTCGCCACCCTGCGATGAAAATATGCTATTACATACAACAGTGACAGTAAGTGACAAAGCTTTGCACACTGAGAAAATTAGTATCACAACTATCCTCCTCTACCCATTTCCATAAACTACTGTATGTGGCACTATTTCCTATGTAATTGTGAATGTACGCCCAACCTTAAAATATTTTCATCACTATATTTTGCCTCAATAAGAGATACAAATTGGTTCACGACATCATAAATAATCATTGTACACATAATCACTCGATGGTGTGATCTTTGGGAGGTCAAAACACCTGTTTAACTTGAGATGATAACTTGAAAAGTAAACCTGTCATGTGAACTTCATGTCAACATAAACCTCTTGTTTTACAAACCAGAAAGTCCTCCCTCCATATTGATTCTTGGCTGATTCTTGGCAGAAACCTGATCAGGCCTACACAGGAGTATATAGCAGGCCCATTGGTGGCCTGTGAAACTCAAGCCCTCTAGTTTATGTTTAATTTGACCGCGTCTCATGTCATTAGAACAAGGAAGACAGGTATCTATTTTGTACCTTTGGATGGTAATTTCTTGATTGTGCATTTCTTTGCTGTAAAATAAGAGTTACATGGTTTGACTGAGTGTATTTTTTTAATGGTTGTATTGGTTTGAATCTAATACACCATTGTCCCCCCACTTTCTTCAGCAGGTAATGGTTGTAGGATGTCTGAAACAAGGCAGCGCTCTCTGTCCACCTCGGGAGAGTCTCTGTATCATGTTCTGGGGCTAGAGAAAGGCTGTAACCATGATGACATCAATAAGTCCTACAGGTGGGAATTGACAACAAAGGCACCAGCAGTTCACATCGACCAATCAATCAATCAATCAATCCATCTATCTATCACGTCTATCACGTCTACACTGCTCTTTCCATGACATAAACCAACCAGGTGAATCCAGGTGAAAGCTATGATCTCTTATTTATGTTACTTGTTAAATCCACTTCAATCAGTGTAGATGAAGGGGAGAATACAGGTTAAAGAATGATTTTTCAGCCTAGAGTCAACTGAGACATGGCAAGACAAAAGATTTAAGTGTCGGCCAACTTGACGCAACTGTGGGAAGCATTGGAGTCAATATGGGAATGCTTTATACACCTTGTAGTGTCCACATCTATATCACTATCAAGTCTATATCTATCACTATCAAGTCTATATCTATCACTATCAAGTCTATATATATCACTATCAAGTCTATATCTATCACTATCAAGTCTATATCTATCACTATCATATCTATATCTATCACTATCAAGTCTATATCTATCACTATCAAGTCTATATCTATCACTATAAAGTCTATATCTATCACTATCATATCTATATATATCACTATCAAGTCTATATCTATCACTATCAAGTCTATATCTATCACTATCAAGTCTATATCTATCACTATCAAGTCTATATCTATCACTATCAAGTCTATATCTATCACTATCAAGTCTATATCTATCACTATCAAGTCTATATCTATCACTATCAAGTCTATATCTATCACTATCAAGTCTATGTCTATCACTATCAAGTCTATATCTATCACTATCATATCTATATCTATCACTATCAAGTCTATATCTATCACTATCAAGTCTATATCTATCACTATCAAGTCTATATCTATCACTTTCAAGTCTATATCTATCACTATCATATCTATTACAGCTATAACATCTATATGATCGTCGGTGCCAGGCGCGCTGGTTCCAGTATCTCAGAAACGGCCGGCCTCCTGGGCTTTTCACTCACGACAGTGTCTAGAGTTTACTGAGAATGGTGCGACAAACAAAAACATCCAGTCAGTGGCACTCCTGTGGGTGAAACAGATCGTTGATGAGAGGTCGAAGAAGAATGGCAAGAATCGTACAAGCTAACAACCAGGCCACAAACAGGCAAATAACAGCGCCGTACAACAGTGGTGTGCAGAACGGCATCTCGAAACGCATTTGTCGGTCCTTTTCAAAGATTGCAGCAGACGACCACACCGGGTTCCACTCCTATCAGATAAAAACCAGAAGAAGCTGCTCCAGCGGCCACGCGATCACCAACACTGGACAATTGAGGAGTGGAAAAGCATAGCCTAGTCCGACAAATCCCAGTTCGTCATGCTGATGGCAGAGTCAGGATTTGGCGTAAGCAACATGAGTCCATGGCCCCATCCTGCCTGGTGTCAACAGTACAGGCTGGTGGCGTGGTGTAATGGTGTGGGGAATGTTTTCCTGTCACACGTTAGGTCCCTTGATACCAATTGAGCAACTTTCCAATGCCCCTAAGAATTCAGGCTGTTCTGGAGGCAAAGGGGGGTCCGACCCAGGGTGTACCTAATAAACTATCATATCTACACTGAGTATTAAGAACACCTGCTCTTTCCATGACAGACTGACCAGGTGAATCCAGGTGAAATATATGATCCCTTATTGATGTCACTTGTTAAATCCACTTCAATCAGTGTAGATGAAGGGAAAGAGACAGGTTTAAAAAAATGTTTTAAGCCTTGAGACAATTGAGACATGGATTGTGTATGTATGCCATTCAGAGGGTGTATGGGCGTAAGTGTTTTTTCACGCTCAACAGTTTCCTGTGAGTATCTAGAATGGTCCACCACCCAAAGGACATCCAGACAACTTGACACAACTGTGGGAAGCATTGGAGTCAACATGGGCCAGCATCCCTGTGGAATGCTTTCGACGCCTTGTAAAGTCCACACCCCAACGAATTGAGGCTGTTCTGAGAGAAAAAGGGTGGGGTGCAACTCAATATTAGGAAGGTGTTCTTAATGTTTTGTACACTCAGTGTATATTCATCACATCTATATCTGTCACATACTGTATATCACATGAGATGTTGGGAAGAAACGATGTTGTGATCATCATTTACATGATGATCACAGACACTCGTACCAAGATGACTCACATTTTCCATTGGAGTGCTGGGAATATGGATCCAAATACTACACTTTTAACTAACTGTAATACACTAAAGTGAATTTGTCCAAATACTTGTGACACCTTCAAATGGGAGTCTAGATACATAAAGTTATTCAGTTCTAAACAGTAAAATATGTATGAAAATACCCTAAAATAAAAGGTGGCATTCTGTGATGTCGCCTCATATAAAACATTTGATCTCAAATCCAAAATACTGGAGTATAGAGACAAATTAAAAGTTTTAGCTTCACTGTCCAGTTAAATACGTATGGCAGTGTATGTGTTATGTCCCTATGACTTATTTTGTCGGAAATGGTAGCTGACATGCTATTATTAACTGCAGAGACGGATAACCCCTAATGATATTCATGTTTTATATTCTCTGAACAGTATTCATTCAGTATCTTGATCCTACGTTAGCCATTTTTATGAACTTCAATAACTCTGAAGTAGTTTATAATACAAAAAAAATCATTTTCAGAGTATGTTCACTCATCTCTTCAGATGTCACATCTCCCCTGTGTTGTCTTCTGCCAGACACTAGATGGGGCAGTGGGCTTAGCTCCAGCAGGGCTGATCAAATGGTTCATTAATTAACTAACCTATACAAACAAGTGTGTGTCTAGATATGTAAATTAAATACCACCCAGTGAGCAAGCGAGCAGAGAGCTGTAGGGTAACCACTAAACAGACAATACAGCCTCTATCTTTACACACCATCTCTCATCCAGTTTCTGAAACTACAAATGAGTAGTTCACCAAATTCTGCTGTCCATTTTCTACCCTGATTTTTATCAAATGGAATCAGTATGATTGTGTGTTCACTGATTTACTTTTGAATGCCTTTCAGAAAATTTGCTCTGAGATACCACCCAGACAAGAACCCTGACAACCCAGAGACGGCAGATAAATTCAAGGAGCTCAACAGCGCTAATTCCATTCTGTCAGACACCACAAAGAGAAACATCTATGACAGCTACGGCTCCCTTGGCCTTTACGTGGCCCAGCAGTTTGGAGAGGAGAATGTCAACACCTACTTTATGCTCTCTACCTGGTGGGCTAAGGTGAGCCTTCGCAATCATACAGTCCCTGGGTGATTTAATTGTGCATAGGGGAGAAAGTGTGAGTCACTGCATGTGTGTGTGTGTCTGTGTGTATGTGTGTGTGCATTGTTGGTTTGTTTGTGTTGTGTTAACCGATATCTCTCTCCTGTCAGGGTCTCTTTGCCCTGTGTGGCGTTATAACGATGTGCTGCTGCTGCTGCTGCCTGTGCTACTGCTGTAACTGCTGCTGTAACTGCTGCTGTAACTGCTGCTGTGGGAAGTTAAAACCCATGCACCCTGGAGAGGGAACAGATAGCTATGTCTCCCCTGAAGACCTGGAGGAGGAGACCCAGCAGGACATGGAGACTGGTGGGGACAGACACATATACATATACACACACACATGCACACACACACACACATGCACACACACACACCCACACACACACTTAAGCTCACACCCGCTCACACACACAAGCATTTCACACTTGAGGAGGGCAAGAGGCAAAGAGAACAACAACTCATATAGTTGAAGTGTACTGCTTGCAAGCACCAGTAGACAGATGGTCCCGTCACACCACTAACACACTTCACAAGAAGGAACTGATGACCAATGCCCACATGGTAAGGTGAGCTTACTTTACACAAACATGGAGGGATGTGAAAGTTCATGACTACTGCCCACACACACAACAATGAATGACCAGACTTAAGAAACACATAGGCTACCCTTGCCCCTACAATTTTAACAGCACAATATTCATATAACATCCATTTAGGTGTAGCTGATGGGGAAACAAATCCCTGTTTACAAATTGCAATTTTCACTGTGAATGTTAGTTTATTACATGTTTAAAAATCTATGGGAAGCAGCATAGCCAGATAAATAGCTAATTACTTCTGCCAACTCATCAATTATGGGATGTTATTAAGGAGCATTTATGTACAATGTGTAAATGTCTCTGCGGTTTCAACAACAAGTAGATGTGATGGATTTGTGTTGATGTGTTACATCATTCGTGTGCCAGTCAGAACCATTTCCTATAGCATCTTGGGAAAATAATAGATGAACGAATCCTTTCTAAACATACCCTTTACATCTTCTGCAAACAACAAACAAACGAAACATACCGTTAAATAGCTAAGTTTAACATCAATGTATCCCTGAACAGAATGAGAGAAAATACCACAATAAAGAAGGACAAATTAATCTATGCTGACCACTTGGTATTGTGGGGATTTATTTGTGTCATTATTCACATTGTTGTGTAATCCTAGATGTGGACACACCAGCCAACTAATGCCAGTGAGAAAACACAGTTGATTGGGGACGGACATCAAAGCTATACCTGAACTTGGACATCTACAAACAGTAGATAGATAGATAGATAGATAGATAGATAGATAGATAGATAGATAGATAGATAGATAGACAGACAGACAGACAGACAGACAGACAGACAGACAGACAGACAGACAGACAGACAGACAGACAGACAGACAGACAGACAGACAGACAGACAGACAGACAGACAGACAGACAGACAGACAGACAGACAGACAGACAGACAGACAGACAGACAGACAGACAGACAGACAGACAGACAGACAGACAGACAGACAGACAGACAGACAGACAGACAGACAGACAGACAGACAGACAGACAGACAGACAGACAGACAGACAGACAGATAGATAGATAGATAGATAGATAGATAGATAGATAGATAGATAGATAGATAGATAGATAGGTACTTTATTGATCCCCCGGGGGGGAAATTTCATTGTCAAGCAGCTACAACAAAAACACAGGGCAGGTGCAAAATGCCACATAGAGAGGCACTAGACTATATAAACACTACACAGCCTGTTTCTATGTCAATGGCTGTTTCCACACTCAAACCCCATTACATTATCTGGAAATCACTGCCTTTGGTTGTTTTTATTCACTTTTCTTGATGTCAGTTTTTTTGTTTTCATTGGATGTAGTTGATGTCATTGTTCCCCTGCAAAACCAGTCCATCATCTCCATTCACTTAACTAAACACTCTGGAGTGCATTGTTTTTACTTGTCACCTACACTATAAATAGCTCAGCGTGTAAATATTACATGTATGTATAAAATACAACTGAAGTATTTTGTTGAAATTAAATGTATGATTTTATCTATCTATACAGTCAACATGAAATGGTATCAGATTTTTTTGGTATGATTGTGGTATATATATGTTTTAAGTCTATAGCCTGAGGACAGGTTCTGCGTCAATGTGGGACTGCGGCAATACTTACAGTATCAGCATAGTGTCATTAATTAATTCGTTTTTAAAATTAGTTGACCACTGTTTCACAACACATCATGTTTGTCATTGGGAGGTGGACTGGAGTCTTTTAACATTGATCTCAATCATTTCGCAGATGTTTTCTACAAAAGCATTCTTGCATAATAGTGCAATTTATACTGATTGACAAATGAAGTTATAGCCCACTATTTAAGAGTCTTTGAAAGGCTCCATCCAGGGTGAAGTCTAGGATAATTTCCCCCTCCCCCAATCCTAACCTTAACCATTAGTAGGGGAAATGCAAAACTGACCCAAGATCAGCGTCTAGCAGCAACTTCAGCCTAATCTGTTTAGTAGAGGTATGGGCCTACCCCTTACTGTTTCAGAGGTGGTAACAGCTGGACCACCTAACCCTTCTCGTGACATTTTCATATATGGGCAAGTAAGCATGGCAACCCTTGACGTGGGGGTTTCTAAAAACAGCCTGTGACACTCATTGGATTGCCAGCTAGGGAGCAATGTGATCCGTTAGAAGAAACTTTGAGGACAGCAACGAGCGCCTGAGCAGGCCCAGTGACTCTGCATTGTTCTAAAGGAGTAGACATCTTTGATATTTGCCAAGTCAGTTCTTTAGGGATTGGGGGACCGTTGGGGGACCATTTGTTGGTATCCCTAAAAAAGAGTAGTGTTTTTGTTTTTCCACTGTGCAATGAGTATCTCTCTGGGGTATTCACATTCCACAAAGCAAGAAGGCACCATGGACAGCTTGGAGAAACAGCTCATTTGCCCTATCTGTTTGGAGATGTTTACCAAACCTGTGGTCATTCTCCCTTGTCAACACAACCTTTGTCGAAAATGTGCCCAAGATATTTTCCAGGTAGGTTGGTTATTTTACAGCTGAACTTTTCACTTTTAACCTTTACTACTGTCTCTTGATGGGCTACGTAAAGTTAAAGGTTTATCTCTGTCAAAAATTATTAATATACATGTACAGCATTCTGAAATTGTAGTGAAGATATTGCTCATCCTTCAATTGTCACTGTTCAATTACCACTTATTGGTCATCATGTATACCTCTTGACCCATGCCATTTACAGATTAATCTAACACACATGTTCAGTAACCAACGCAAATACTAATAACCAATATCAGACAACGGTAGGCCTATATTAAAACAATTCCATGACCGGTTTTATCTGACGCCATTACTCATTCACTGCTGTCCTGATCTGTGTAGGCCTCAAACCCTTATCTATCGACCAGAGGAACCACAGTGACTTCAGGGGGGCGTTTCCGCTGCCCGTCCTGCAGACATGAGGTGGTCATGGACAGGCATGGTGTCTATGGCCTCCAGAGGAACCTGCTGGTGGAGAATATCATTGATATGTACAAACAGGAACAGGAGTCTTCAAGGTGAGGAAATAAAGGCCTAATAAGAGAATACAATGGGTCTAAGACAATATGCCTAAGACAATGGGTCTAAGACAATGGGTCTAAGACAATTGGTCTAAGACAATGGGTCTAAGACAATTGGTCTAAGACAATGGGCCTAAGACAAAGGGTCTAAGACAATTGGTCTAAGACAATGGGTCTAAGACAAAGGATCTAAGACAATGGGTCTAAGACAATGGGTCTAAGACAATGGGTCTAAGACAATGGGTCTAAGACAATTGGTCTAAGACAATGGGCCTAAGACTGGCAAAATATCAAATAGGAGTCCTCAAGGTGAGACACTGCAGACCTATTTAAAAAGATTGCGGCAGACAATCTAGTTGCAGGCACTCAGTAGCAGTCCCATGTACTGTATGTCTGGCCCGTTAGACATACAGCAAGCCCCCACACCAACAGATTTGGACATCAAGAAGGCTACATACTATCCAGAACAGCATATAGAATGAATCTGAAAACTACTGATGGGAAATGGGAAATTAAAGAACAATATACAGAACGTACAAAACATTAAGAACACCTGCTATGACATAGACTGACCAGGTGAATCCAGGTGAAAGCTATGATCCCTAATTGATGTCTGTTGTTAAATCCACTTCAATCAGTGTAGATGAAGGGAGGAGGCAGGTTAAAGAAGGGTTTTTAAGCCTTGAGAAAATTGAGACATGGATTGTGTATGTGTGGCATTCAGAGAGTGAAAGGGCAACAAAAAATATTGAAGTGCCTTTGAACGGGGTATGGTAGTAGGTGCCAGGCGCACCAGTTTGTGTCAATAACCGGAACGATGCTGGTGTCAAGAATGGTCCACCACCCAAAGGACATCCAGCCAACTTGACACAACTCTGGGAAACATTGTGCCAGCATCCCTGTGGAAGGCTTTCAACACTTTGTAGAGTCCATGCCCTGACAAATTGAAGCTGTTCTAAAGGCAAAAGGGGTTGCAACTCAATATGTTCTTAACGTTTCGTATACTCAGCGTATATTTGTTTTTATAGAGCACCATTGTGAAATCAGGGTTTGACTAATGGGTGGCTGGACGAGTAGCCTGTTAGTTTGAACTATTTTTAAACTAGGCCTATTTTTATTTCACTTTGAGCCTTACTACATTCTCTAGACATCAATATAATATATATTCTGCTTTTAGGAGGGATAGACACACAAGTAGTTGACAAAAATTGTTGACGTAGGAAACCATATGTTTTCAAAATACTTCTGTCACTAACTATACAGTGCCTCCGGAAAGTATTCAGACCCCTTGACTTTTTCCACATTTTATTACATTACAGCCTTGTTCTAAAATGTATTAAATAGTTTTTTTCATCAATCTACAAACAATACCCCATAATGACAATGAAAAAAAAGTTGTTTAAATTTTTTTGCTAATTATTATTTTTTTAACTATAGAAACATATTACATTTGCATAAATCTTCAGATCCTTTACTCTGTACTTTGTTGAGACACCTTTGGCAGTGATTACAGCCTCCAGTATTCTTGGGTATGACACTACAAGCTTGGCACAAGCTCTGTCAGGTTGGATAGGGAGCACAACTATTTTCAGGTCTCTCCAGAGATGTTCGATCGGGTTCAAGTCTGGGCTCTGGCTGGGTCACTAAAAGACATTCAGAGACTTGTCTCGAAGCCACTCCTGCGTTGTCTTGGCTGTGTGCTTAGGGTTGTGGTTCTGTTGGAAGGTGAACCTTCGCCCCAGTCTGAGGTCCTGAGCGCTCTGTAGCAGGTTTTCATCCCCTCGATCCTGACTAGTTTCCCGGTCCCTGCCGCTGAAAAACATCCCTACAGCATGATGCAGCCACCACCACGCTTCACCGTGGAGTTAGTGGCAGTTTCCTCCAGACGTGACAAAGAGTTCAATCTTTCATCAGACCAGAGAATCTTGTTTCTCATGGTCTGAGAGTATTTAGGTGTATTTTGTCAAACTCCAAGCGGGCTGTCATGTGCCTTTTACTGAGGAGTAACTTCTGTCTGGCCACTCTACCATAAAGGCCTAATTTGTGTTATTTTGGATCTCTGGAGCTTTGTCAGAGTGACCATCAGAGTTTTGGTGACCTCCCTAATCAAGGCCCTTCTCCACCATTGCTCAGTTTGGCCGGGAGGCCAGGTCTAGGAAGAGTCTTGGTGGTTCCAAACTTCTTCCATTTAAGAATGATGGAGGCCAATGTGTTCTTGGGTACCTTCAATGCTGCAGAAATGTTTTGGTACCCTTCCCCAGATCTGTGCCTCGACACAATCCTATCTCGGATCTCTACGGACAATTCCTTCGACCTCATGGCTTGGTTTTTGCTCTGACATGCACTGTCAACTGTGGGACCTTATATAGACAGGTATGTGCCTTTCCAAATCATGTCCAATCAATTGAATTTACCACAGGTGGGCTCCAATCAAGTTGTAGAAAAATGTCAAGGATTATCAATGGAAACAAGGATGCACCTGAGCTCAATTTAGAGTCTCATAGCAAAGGGTCTGAATACTTATGTAAATAAGGTATTTCTGTTTTTTATTGTTAATACATTTTCAAAGATTTCTACAAACCTGTTTTCGCTTTGTCATTATGTGGTATTGTGTGTAGATTTCTGAGGATTTCTATTTATTTAATCAATTTTAGAAGTACCAGCATTTTGGCCACAACAGTGTGATAATCAATCAACCATAGTTTACACAACACAAGTGTCCTATAAAAAACAGTTATTCCAAATGTTAACATACTCTTAGTTGCCAAATAAACATAAATTACAAAGTAATGGCTATTCTGACTTGCCACCATTCCATGAGGAGAAAGTCTGTCTGTACTACATTATTTGATTTACATGACATGTAAATGACATTATTATGACATTATTAAGGCTTAAAGAGAGACACTCTTTTAGTCTTAAATACACCGTTTTTTTTACTTTACAGTTTGACGGTCGTTACTGTGCTTGTTTAACAGTATAGCGTCCTCGCTGACAAACTCTGGTAACAGAGGTTACACCAGGGCTGTTGAGTTTTTAAAAAGGTCACAGGGAAGTCTTTGCCCAATGTGTAGTGTTACACTCATAGAAAAAAGGGTTCCAAAATGAGTTCTACTGCTATCCCAATAGAATAACCCTTTTTGGTCTCAGGTAGAATCCTTTTTGGTTCCAGGTAGAACTCTTTTGGGTTCCATGTAGAATCCTCTGTGGAAAGGGTTCTACATGGAAAACAAAAGGATTCTACCTGGAACCAAAAGGGTTCTACCTGGAACCAAAAGGGGTTCTTCAAAGGGTTCTCCTATGGGGGCATCTGAATAACTCTTTTAGGTTCTAGATAGCACTTTTTTTTCTAAGAGATTTTTTAAACGGTAAAAAAAAGTATGACTGTAACCTGTACTTTAGCCCTCTGGTTCAATCTGCAGCAGCAAGCCTGAGCCTGAGCCTGCCAAGTGTGACCAGCCCATGTGTGAAGAGCATGAGGATGAGAAGATCAACATCTACTGTGTGACGTGTGGCGTGCCCACCTGCTCTCTTTGTAAGGTGTTCGGAGCCCACAAAGACTGTGATGTGGCACCGCTCAACACTGTGTTCAATAAGCAAAAGGTTAACTTGTTTATTTTACATTTATTTCTATCTATCTATCTCCTTTTTCATAATGATGCTTTACAGGTATACACTCTTACAGGTATACATTCTTAGCACCTTTCTTCTATCTAGAACAGAGGGTTCTACATGGAACTGTCGTAATGTTGCTATGATTCATGTTTTGACATGCTATTTATCAAATTGATTGACTAACATTTAATTGATTGATAGTGCAACAATTAACCCATTAATAACCTGGGCACCACGGAAACATTGGTTTATATAGAGTGGCTATCTCCCGAATCCACGCTTAAAGATCTGAAGATCTTTTACATCAATAGCAGTTAATTATTAATCGTTACCTTTATCAGTCTCATTCTGATGGTTGTAAGATCTAATCTGCACGAACCCAAGTCTGCATGATGAATCAGCAATACACAAATTGGCTTAATTATTTATTTACTAACTAATCTAAATTATCACACAGAATTACATATATATCTATACAACAGGATAGATTATACACTGATTGCTAATCATGTCATGAAAAGTCCCTAGTTGACTAACCCGATATGACGGCTGGTTACACAAAGGAAAGTGGGTGGGGGTTTGAAAGGCCGGGAAGAATAAAAGACAAAGGTACGTTTCTCTATCGGACCTGGATGAAGCTATGCTCAATGTAAACACAAATTTTATGCATTCTATTGACCGCCTATTCGGAAAAAGAAATGGAATTATATATTTACTCTTGAGCTGCCCTTCTATAGATGGGTCGAAGATGTAACGCTCTGGTTTGCCAAGCAGAGTTCTCCATTGTCCTTTGTAGAGTATATCACTTCTTCTTTAGTGATCAATAGTTCAGAGTTTCTACCATTTTGCCATAATCAGCTCATGCGATATTCTGGCTGGTCTAGTCGAAATTCACCATTTCAACGTGGTGATCGTCACCTCCACGTTATCTGATCTCATGTAAATTTTGTTAGGTTGTAGTTGAAATTAGCCCTTTTTAACGTGGGTACTACAGTCCTCACATCATCGAGAACTAAGGCTGACTTCCGTCAACTGGGCTTTCTACTGGGAAGGAGAAGGGCGTGTTTCATTGTTCTCAACCAATGTATGTTCACTTGGGTGTGGCCAATGACTGTTGCTTAAAACAATTCTCTCTTTTAGAAGACTAAATCACATTTAATCTTCTCACAAATAGTTTCATATTCAATCATATAAATTGGACAACATTTACATGTAAATCTGATAACTACAATGTGTAGGCTTTCAAAGATACAATGATGTTGTCCTATCATCAGTAATAATATCCCAAAACAACAACTGATCTGACATCATATTCTTTAAGTACCAACGAATACTTCCATTGATTGGATTAGAGAAATATTGTCCCATTCTCCAACCTTTTGATGTTACCATACCGCAAAGTTCTCTGTGGTAACAAAGCCTTCCAAACCTCCATCTTGGTAGAGGTTAGGCATTTATGAGGTCAAGTCATGGCAGAACCCAAAAGAGTTCTACCTGGAACCAAAACTGGTTCTTCAAAGGGTTCTGCTATGAGAACAGCTGAAGAACCCTTTTAGGTTCTAGATAGAAAAAAAGGGTTAGTTGATACATAAAATGTCCTTCTTTGTAAAATAATGATGAACCTCCTCTGTGTGTGTGTTCCAGACTGAGTTGACTGACTGTATAGCCATGCTAGTGGGGAACAACGACAGGATTCAAGGCATCATGAGTCAACTGGATGAGACCTCTAAGACCATTGAGGTGAAGCCTTCAACATTTTCTCCTTTCTTATGTTTCATCTATAACAGCATTTCCACAGCATTTCCACAGCATTTCCACAGCATTTCCACATTGTATAAAACTGCAATAATATAACAAATGTTATGCACCCTAATTTTGACTTCTGACAATATCTATGACCCAGTTGTCTGTCTGCTTGACCTTACAGTACAGTCATGGCTGTCTTACAGGAGAATGGCAGGAGGCAGAAATCCAAGGTGTGTGAAAGTTTCGATCACCTTTATGCCATCCTGGAGGAGCGGAAAGGGGACATGACCCTGAAGATCAACGCAGAGCAACAGGAGAAACTGGACTATATAAACGGTCTCATGAGGAAGTATAGAGAGCACCTAGAGAACATGGCAAAGATCGTGGAAACAGGGATACAGACAATGGAGGAGTCAGAGATGGCTACTTTCCTGCAGGTGATGATACACTTTTATTTTGTCCAGAAGTGACGAGAATGGCCTTTATCTACCCAAAAAATAAAATTACTACCACATAAAATAAACATATAGGCATCTGAAATTATGCATCAGTGATATATCAATATTATATTAAGTTATTAAGTTATGTACCATGTCTAAATAATAAGTGTTAACATGTTATCACAAACATGTTGTCTTCTGAGATATCTTCTGGGATGTCTTTTGAGATGTCTTCTGAGATTTCTTCCCGGAATACATGTTGTGCAATGTCTTCTAATGTTTCACATCAGAGCATTCTGAGAAATAATTCCTTTCTCATCTTTGCTACCACAGACTGCAAAGCCTCTTCTACAAAAGTGAGTACACAGACCCGTTCGCCAGTTTTAGTCTGTAGTGCTGATCTGTAGAACAGTGTAATTCTGATCTCTATCTGTCCACCAGGCTCATTGCAGGCACTAACATCTCGCACCTGGACAAAGTGGAGCGTGGCTATGACAACATGGATCACTACACAGCCAACTTTGAGCGGGAGAGGAGGGCACTGCTCAACATAGACTTTGTGGAAGGTAGGGAGTATAATAAGCATTATGAGTATTCCAGTGCCAGTACTCTCTCTTCACCTCCATGGCATTTCAATATTCTTTCCCAATGTGTCCAAAATCATTTCTTCCAGTGCCATAGAGACTGTGTAACCTAAGGACATAAATAACAAGAACAAGATACAAGAAAAACTCAGTAGAAGCACTTTCCAATTTTACAATAAAAACAAATCTTATTTTGAACTTTAATTATTGTTCAGATGATGAAGATGATGATGAGTTTGAAGATGGAGAAGAGGAACTAGAAGTGAGTGGGGTGACAGGGGTGGCCCGTACAGAGGTCTCTCCTGCTGCTGCAGTGGCAACAACGGTTGGGGCCAACCCTCCAAAGCCCCAGCAGACAGCACCCCCACCCCTGCCTCAGAGACCTACTGAAACCTTAGGCGCCACCGCTACCCTGGCCACCCCACAGGTCCCCGCCCATGCAACAACCTTGGTACAATTCCCATCCTTAAACCCAACCCCATCTGCCATCGCACAGGCACGAGCTACAACCCCAGTCCACTTCCCAACCCCAACCACAACCCCGGTTCAGTTCCCAAACACGACCCCGGTCAACTTCCCATCAGCAGAGCCACCGACACAGGTGAGAGAAACATCTGTGACATACTACAGCCTAGCTGGGAGGCTTACTGTAAATGTCTCAGCATAATAAATGATATAATGTTAACAATACATGAGCCCTGGCTAACTCCATTCCAGCAGCCGTCTTGTAAAGAGAGTGTGTATTTCTCAAGTAAACCCCAGTGCAGTGATAGTTGAGGTCACATTTAACCGTATGTATATTGGGCAGCAGGTAGCCTAGTGGTTAAGAGCATTGGGTCAGTAACCGAGAGGTCGCTGGTTTGAATCCCTGAGCCAAGTAGGTACAAAAATCTGTCGATGTGCCATTGAGCAAGGCACTTAACCCTATTTGCTCCTGTAAGTTGCTCTGGAGTGTCTGCTAAATGACAAAAATATATATATATACACTACCGTTCAAAAGTTTGGGGTCACTTAAAAATGTCCTTGTTTTTGAAAGAAAAGCAAACATTTTTGTCCATTAAAATAACATCAAATTGATCAGAAATACAGTGTAGACATATTGTAAATGTATTAATGTTGTAAATGACTATTGTAGCTGAAAACGGCTGATTTCTAATGGAATATCTACATAGGCGTACAGAGGCCCATTATCAGCAACCATCACTCCTATGTTCCAATGGCATGTTGTGTTAGCTAATCCAAGTTTATCATTTTAAAAGGCTAATTGATCATTAGGAAACCCTTTTGCAATTATGTTAGCACAGCTGAAAAAGCTGATTAAAGAAGCAATAAAACTGGCCTTCTTTAGACTAGTTGAGTATCGGGAGCATCAGCATTTGTGGGTTCGATTACAGGCTCAAAATGGCCAGAAACAAAGAACTTTCTTCTGAAACTCATCAGGCTATTCTTGTTCTGAGAAATTAAGGCTATTCCATGCAATTAAATTGCCAAAAAACGGAAGATCTCGCACAACGCTGTGTACTACTCCCTTCACAGAACATCGCAAACTGGCTCTAACCAGAATAGAAAGACGAGAGGGAGGCCCCGGTGAACAACTGAGCAAGAGGACAAGTACATTAGAGTGTCTAGTTTGAGAAACAGACGCCTCACAAGTCCTCAACTGGCAGCTTCATTAAATAGTACCCGCAAAATACCAGTCTCAACATCAACAGTGAAGAGGCGACTCCGGGATGCTGGCCTTTGTTACGGAAGTGGCTTTCACCTCAGCAGGAGGCTTTAATGTTGAGACACCTGCCTGCTCTCTAGTTGCGGGGCCCTGCGCGTGAGGGGTGAAGCAAGGAGGGGGACGCTGCTGTTTTCATTGGGATAATTATCAGCCACTCTGTTACATGTCATCACCATTGAGTTAATTTACATGTGGAGTGCTAATTTGAATGAGCATAGAGTTCACACCAACATAATCGGATTCAAATTAAAAGTGAAAAGCCACCTGGAACAGTTTGTATTAATTCCAGAGGAAGAAAAATAGGCTTGGAGAGCCTACTGATTCATAGAGGCATGTGTGCTAATAGTGTGTTTGTTTGTGTGTGTGTGTGCGTGTGCGTGTGTGCGTGTGTGCGTGCGTGCGTGCGTGTGCGTGCGTGCGTGCGTGCGTGCGTGTGTGTGTGTGCATAACCTAAAATCATCACTTCATGTTGCATACAAGAAATCTAATAACCCTGAAGAAATTAAGCTGGGTTGTTTTGTTTCTTCACAGGCAGTAGCTTTCTGTGTCACAGTTGTGGCTTTGTTTATTGTACTGTATCAGATTTGGAGTCTGATAAAGTTTTCCATTATTGAACTTTTGGGTAGGATATGTTTATTTCTTCATTGGTGCACTGACTAATACTTAAGCAGTCAATCTATAACAATTGAAAACATGAGAAGCTTAAATTCAGTGCAATCTTTTATCAGGTCAGAGGTTATTGTATGGGTATGTGGTAATTAACGACATCATGTTGATTGATACAGGAAATCATGTGGTTGTGGGTGGATATGTGTGTGGTGAGATAAATATAGATTTTAGAGTCATTATGTATTTCGTATCTCTAAGTAGAGCTCTTTAAACTACAAAATATTTGATTTCTTTCATGAAAATTGTGTTAAATTTGTTCTTTGGAATATGAAAAAACAACATTTTCCACTCTGAATGTCAGAATTGTTCCTTCGTTTTAGTTAATTTGAATCGACATTTTATAGATATGTATTCTGTCTAAATAGGACTTTTATTTGTTCAGTATGCCTTGCGAGTTTTAATCTGATCCCATTTACAAACCCCATTCTGAACAATTTACTATTTATACTTCGAGTTTCGCAATATTTCAGTGACATAAGGGACCTCTAATGGTTTTGCTCTGTTTTTCACAGATGTCCTCTGAGACGGCATCAAGTCAGCAAAACACAGATGACAAAGATGGATCCAAACACGTCTTCTCCTTTTCTTGGCTGAACAACCAGAAGTAGATTATCATCTTACCTCAAGACTATACTGAAATTGTTGTAATACTCCATTGTTTTGATTGAGTCAGCATCCTGCAGCAGGAACGGTTTAAATAAGTACTATGTTACCGTTGAATAACTGTAACTTCTCTGTAAATGGTTTCTAGCAGTTACAGTATATTCGTCATACTGGGAAAACAAACGTCATTGGGCAGATCCCTGACTTGAGAAAGATGTGCGTAATTTGGCACACCTTTGCGCAATAGATTTACGCGCGAGTCAGAATAACGGCCGGAATGTATTTAGGATACACAGCAATCAATAAATGTAACTTTTAAACTTGTTTTATTACAAATATAAATATTAGACATTATCTTGCACAACAAATGTGATTGGTTGCTCATATTGTATTTTATTATCAAACTTTAACCAGTTGTACAATGAGAGGGAATTTCAGAAAGAGAGGATGAATGTGTGACTAACAATATATACAAAATATGTTATGCTTGAACATAAATTAAGACAATTAAAGGATATTTGTTCAGTTTCAGCATTTCAACGGGCTATGTCTGCTTCTCATCAAACAATGTAATAACTATACAGTGAATTACAACTCTATTTTACAGCTCTCGTTTAAATAAATACAAACTATAAATAAAATAACGTTAACCAGTTAAAGAGTAATACAGAAATGGAATAGTACCGTACACTTTGTGCAAGATGTAAACAAACTATTTGGCAAATGTATTTTTAACACTTTCATTTCCCGAATATGTCCATCATTTTCCGGTTACTATTTGCCTGCTGTGCTAATTGCTCGGCTCGAGCCATTTCTAGAACTTCCCTCAGCAAGTGGAACGTCAGGTCCAAAGAGATCGGTGGCTCTTCGCCCGGCCCGAACCTCTTTCCTCTCTCCATGGAATCACCCATCTGGTTAGCATAGCTGTTCAGAAACCGATTGATGTCACCGACTTTACCTTGCAGAAGGCGCTGCGTGAGCTGAAGTTGTAAAGCCCTGTTGTCCGTTGTTGAGGGCGCAGCAGCTCCAGGAGATGTGTTCGGCGAGGAGGACTGGGGCGAATTTTGATTGGAGTTGTCAAGCCGAATGGAGTACTCCTCTCCTAGTCGCAGAAGAATAGGGAGTTGCTGTTGCAGCTCTGCCTGTAGATTGTGGAATGGATAGATCGCTCCGGGGTTTTCAATAGCTCTACATTCATAGCAAGGTTGGAAGGCGCTAAGTAGAGCCACGGCGGAAACGAATATATTCAACTTCATCTCAGGAGATTGGGAGGAATCTGAGAAAGAAATATAGGCTCATCATGTGCATAATCACAATTCAAATAACTAAGGTGAAGATGCATGTTAAGTAGCCTAGGCTGGGAGTGTCCCTTTGACAAAAAGTTGTACTTTCATATGCCACAAAGAGTGATTTTATATTTTATCTGTATTTGATTTGCAATGAAAAAATAAATAAAAGCAGTTGCTTATGTTGCAAATGTTTATTTAACTGTAACATAAATTCCCTTATGTTAACCATGTCCTCCTCATCGAATAATAGTATTTAATACGGTATAAAAGTAAACAATTAAGAACTGAAATTTATGGTAAATAGGCTACATTTCTATCAATAATTTAATTATCTGCACACAACACCATACCTATTTCCCTAAAATAAACAAACAATTAAAGTTGTTGTCAAATACCTGAGTTTAACTGTGACAGAAGACTTTTCTTTAAAGTTGCTATGAAAAGGATATCCTCTTCTACATTAATTTTGCCTTCCAATGAACCTGCAACAGTGCGTTTTCAAAAAAGCATCGAAGCAAGATTTATATATCATAGACCTGAGGTCATCATCGCTCTCTGACATGAGTCATGATGATGTGCGCAAGCGCTAATGTAAAGAAGACACGGCAACATCTGAATATGAATGGGGAGCATCCCTCAGTCCACAATGGTCCCACAATGGGGTTAATATCAGATGAGTCATACAGTAATTGAGATGTGTTGTTTTCTAGAGTGCCATTGTTCAACTATGGATGTGTCCTTGCTCCTGAATGAATGAATGAATGAATTAATTAATTATATGGACAGTGGTACAGTGTTAATACCAAAATGCAATCTTCATCATCTTAATCACCACCATCATCTCCACCACCAACATCATCATTGTGATACAGATTTTTATCCATAATAAATTAGGGAATTGATTTTGAATGACTCAACGTTGTTTGTTCCAAAGTGGATGCAAAGCATTATATACTGAACAAAAATATAAACTCAGCATGTAAAGTGTTGGTCCCATGTTTCATGAGCAGAAATAAAATATCCCAGACATTTTCCATACGCACAAAAAGCTTATTTGGCAGCACGTCCAACCGGCCTCAAAACTACAGACCAGGTGTAACCTCGCCAGCCCTCCATATCCGGCTTCTTCCCCTGCCGGATCGTCTGAGACCAGCCACCCGGACAGCCCTGATTGGCTGGGCCTGGCTCCCCAGTGGGTGGGCCTATGCCCTCCCAGGCACACCCATGTCTGCGCCCCTGCTCAGTTGCGAAATCCATAGATTAGGGCCTAATGAATGTATTTAAATTGACTGATTTCCTTATGAGCAGTAACTCAGTAAAATTGTTAAAAGAGTTACATATTGCGTTTATATTTGTGTTCAGTATATTTAAACAACAGGTGATTCGATTTGGCAAGGGTCAACGCAACAGCAAAGATCCAGCTACACCTACCAGCCTGCCAAATTGGCAAGAGAGGTGGGTGGCCTGCACTTATAGAATACAGGAAAGACACTTGTGACCTTTTCCAACTGAAATTATTTGGATTGAATCATTAACATTTCACACAGGCCAAACTGAAATATCAGAACAGATTCCGAGGTAGAAGTTGCATTTGAGGGAGAACATTTCCTCAAGTATTTCACTGAATCGTATTATCGCCTATTAAAGAGTAGGTTATGAATGTAGTTCATTCTTCTATAATGAAAGATATGACCTTATAGTAAAGGTCTCAATCTGTTCAAATATCTGTATGATTACCTGACTGCACATACACAGAGAAGAGATGAGCAACATCCAAAGCATTATAAAGGTATGGGCGGGGCCTCTCCTGTAGCCAACTTCTCTTATAGCCAAATTCCCCAGCTAAGAAAGTTAGAACCACAGTTAAAAGGGAGTTATAAAGAAGCAATATGCCTACTTCTTTGCTAGAATAACAGCTACTGGGGCTATATCAGCTGATCATTGCTGATGTAGGCTGGATGAAACAGCGAGTTAGCTAGGCTATGCTGTCAAAACAGGCTAAAATGCAGAAAACCTTCTGCACCACAGACTGTTCACACTTTTGTTGGGGGTGGAAACTCCAAAACATATCTAGGTCCCTTGACTTCGGCCTCTGTGGTGTGAGCAGAACCACCTTCAGCTCAACATCAGCAAAACAAAGGAGATGGTGGTGGTCTTCAGGAGAACCAAGGCCCAACTGACTGCAGTCCCTATATAGGGAATGGATGTGGAAATGGTTGGGTCATACAAGTTCCTGGGAGTCCATATGGACAACAGGCTGGAATGGGCTGGTAACACTGGGGCTCTGTACAAAAAGGGCCAGAGCTGACTCTACTTTCTGAGGAGGCTCAGGTCCTTCAACGTGTGCAGTAAACTACTGCATACCTTCTACCAGTCTGTGGTGGCCAGTGCCATCTTTTTTGCAGTGGTGTGCTGGGGCACCAACATAAAGGATGCTGATGCTTCTCGGGTAAATAAGTTGATCAGGAAGGCTAGCTCTGTTTTGGGGATTAGCCTTGACACTCTAGAGGAGGAGGCGGAGAGACGGATCCTGGTCAATCTGCTGGCCATCATGGACAACGTCACCCACTCTCTGCATGCCATGGTTATGACGCAGAGGACCACCTTCAGTCACAGACTGTTCCCACAATGGTGTGCCAGAGAGCGCTACAGGAGGTCCTTCCTGCCGGCGGCTATTAGACTATTTAATGCCTCACCGGGGTGCCGTGCCGTCGGCAACATAGACCTGGAACTGTTGGGGTGTTAGGACCTAGTTTAACAATTATGCATCCATCCGTGAGTAACTCTGGTCTGTAATCACTCATTCACTCAGGACTTATTTATTCATTCAGGTCCGTATATACAGATTCATGTACAGTTGTTATATCATATCACACGCAATATTGTAAGTAATTCTTGGACTGAACTTACGTAGTCATTCACTCAGGAATGCATATTAGTATCCTGTCAGTTGTACCTTTTTTCATTGCTTTAAGTATATCGAATGTGCAATATGTGCATTTATCTGTAATTAACCCCTGCACTAAGGACTGTACACACATTTAGCTATTTAAGTATCTCTTCCTGTCATTTACCTGTACAGTTAATGTAACCATGCAAATATTCACTTACCTGTAAATTTAACCAGACTGTATAGTAAGTAAACTATTATTACCCTCACTTATATCATATGCACTTTTTACCTATTTAAGTATTTCTCTGCCATCGGCCTGTACAATATAGTTAACCATGCAAATACTCCTTATTTATCTATATCAACTTGCAATATTTGTATAATTATTATTATTATATAAAAAAATATATTTCACCTAACACTCTGTAACAATGTATAGTGTACATATTCAGCCATCTACCCATACTATACAATGTCTTTTTATAGCTCATTTTTTCTTGTATTTTTATACTTTTTCATACTGCCACTCTATATATAATGTATCGTGTATCTGTCTTTTGTGTATTTTCGTTCTGGCATTTTGCACCTGCCCTGTGTTTTTTCGTAGCTGCTTGACGAAGAAATTTCCCCTCAGGGATCAATAAAGTACCTATCTAAAATAATCAAAAATTGGGGTGGCAGTGGCATCCTGGCTGGCTCAATCTACATCTGTCCACTGCAGATGAACTATCCTCAACCTGTATAATATTATAACATTAAATAAAAAGTACAATGTTAATATAATAGTATAATGTTAGTATAATATTAATATATTAATTATATAATGTTAGTATAGTCATATAATTTGATATAGTAGTATACTATACACCACTAGTATAATATTAATTCCAATTGGACAATACAGCAGTTTAAGAAATACACAACCAACATTTATCATTTTTGTAGGTTTTGTTCTGTCATTAAATCCTTGTGCAAGGATCTCTAATTTGTTAATGCTAAGTACTAACTTGTCAATAATCATAACCATTCATGCATAACAATGAGCTGCAGGACGTCAACCTTTTTTTAATGTCCCGCCCAATCCAGGCTGTGATTATTCGGTTCACGGAAAATTACATTGACCAGCGCTTGTTTCAACAAAAGGCAAAATAGCTAAATAGCCAGTTAGCCAAACCCAAACATTGCTTATCTTATCCCTAATTTGTCTTCTGTCTTACCGCTTCAGCTGCAAAACCTTGACTAACAGTTGAACTGGTATCGCTGGGCTCAATGGGCTGCTCTCTCTGCTCTCTCTCCTCTCTGCTGCGAGTGCCTTCAGGCTCACTAGACTGAGATGATTGACTGGTAACGGCGCCAAATTAATAATTTGTTATTTTAAAACATTTGGCTGCATCAGCCTCAAGGGACTTCAATCTCTTCTCTTGTTTGATCATCTTGCTCCAAAGTAATTGGCTGGGAGAGAGAAGCTGACAGATGTAATACCCAACTGCAGTGTCAGTGGACCGGCATCCCACTTGGGGGCTGGGTTTATATATATTTTGCGTTGCATCGGCCCCAATTGTCAAGCGGCCCACCGGGAAAACTCCCGGTGCTCCAGATGGCCAGTCCGTCATTGCTAACATGCTAACTACTATAATATTTACTCTGTTACTGACAAACTGCAGTTGCCCCCTTCCCTGTCCCTGACTGTGAGACAAAACATGCTAGCATTTCCAAAGTAGCCTACTGGTGGTATTCATTTCCAACTCACTGCCTTGAGCAGGTGCGAAGCTTGTGCATGTGACTGCGCATTGCCGCACTTTCGGTGGAAGTATGGCGGAGGGGACTTTTTTCAAGATGAATGAGTTCTTGAAAATGATCTAGTTTGATAAGCAATTCGTTGCATTTAAAGTTACAGGAGATAATTAAGACTAAAAATTTAATGAAAAGGAGGGCAAAAGGGCAGGTGCTCCAGTACCCCTAGCGCTTTATCTGTGCACATGCCTGGTTATGGGTTTAGGTCACCCTAAAACCCTGTCATCATGTCACTCATGCACAAAACGTAGATGTGTGAAGTTGACATTTGAATGAACAGTCCACTGGACTATAGAAGTGGGATAGCATGGCAAACACTTTTCATGGTTACATGAGAAACATTATTTGAGCTCAGGCTATGTAAGACAGATTTTCACTAAGAATTAGGTTTAAAAAAAATTAGGTCATGCATCCCTTCAAGGGCCAAGTTTCACTAAGATCATAATTAGAGCTGTTGAATGTTTCTCTTCCCACAAGAGGTCCAAAAAGACACCATGTTATCTATACTTGCTTTGATAGGGATCTGGTCAAAAGTAGTGCATATTTATAGACGCCATTTGGGATGCACTCCAAATATCCATGTTGTGTCAGACTATTGATTCAACAGTTACAGTCATATTAGGCTTAATTGGGAATAATTACAAGAAATACAAACAAAATGTTCCACTAGATCCAGGAATGGAAATAGACAGGAATATCATTAGTCAAGTCAAGTTTATTTGTCATATGCACAGGATACACATGGTACACAGCACAATGAAATGCTTACTTGCAGGTTCACCTCTCAACAATGCAACATAACAAAAAAATAAATAAGCTCAATGGAATAACAATGTTGTACATTTAGCAGAATATAAATACAAGGAAGTCACTCAAATAAATGCACAGTAGGATATTTACACATGTGCCAGGGAGCGGAGGATATGGACGAGCGTGTGTGAGTGAATGTGTGAGCGAGTGCACGTTTGCTAAGGTTGCGAAGAGTCAGTGCAAGTCCACTGGGCACACACTGTTTGAATCAACATTGTTTCCAATTCATTTCAATGAAATTACGTTGAACCAATGTGGAATAGGCGTTGAATGCCAAGTGGGAGGAGACTGTTGGTGTGCAGGTGGTCGGTCCCGGCAGTAAACGACTATGAGTGTTTCTAATTAAGCATCTCTGCTTTCCCCACTCAGCCAATTCATCAAAATGTGAATTTAATTCAATGCCTCTTAAAAGACAGAAGATGCATTATTAATTGATTCACCAATTAATGACCTTGGAATCAAATGTGTATCTATTGTTCATGTATTTGAAATAACTTAAGGGACATATTCCCTGGGATTTGTCTGTATCACTCCCACAATTTTAGGGGGTTACACCTTTGGTCCACAGTGAATAATCTAAGTGAGATCTTTGAACTTCCTCATAACTACAAAAATTAAACAATGCCGTCAGCTTCATTCACATTTTTGAGAAATCTGAATCACAAGTAACATTGGTCTATTTTCAAAAGCTCATCAAGAAACAAGATGGAGTTAAGTTTCTCTACCAAGCCATCTCCTGAGCAAGCTCATTATACAGTCCTGTTATGATTCCCATTTTCCCAGAATTATCCAATGAATGAACCATGATAGGAGAACTTCTATAGGGACAGCATTAGAGATGTATAGGGAGGTTGTAGTCTTTGAAGTGCATTCCTGTCGGACAGGGTTGGGAGGAGGATGCAGACATGCACCCACGCACACATACCACTGAGAGGTCGCTTAAAAGGATTCATTAAAGTTGCTTCATTAGAATCTACGTCAGAGAAACTGTCAGTGCCGCCACTCGCTCTCAGCCTTTCAAGACACAACGCTTCCCTCCCTCCAACTTTCCACCTCCCGCTCCATCCTGGTCTCAGAGTATGTCGTATTATTCTGTACGTAAATCCGTGGCACTCCATTTAGTAGCATATGCTACGTTTCATACAAAAATCAGTTAAGGACCAAACTGAGGATCTAAATTTAACCTTGCATAATACCCTAGATGCAGTCACACCCCTAAAAACAAAAAACATTTGTCACAAGAAACTAGCTCCCTGGTACACAGAAAATACCCGAGCTTTGAAGCAAGCTTCCAGAAAATTGGAACGGAAATGGCGCTCCACCAAACTGGAAGTCTTCCTACTAGCTTGGAAAGAAAGTACAGTGCAATATTAAAGAGCCCTCATTGCTGCTTGATCATCCTATTTTTCCAACCTAATTGAGTAGAATAAGAAAAATACAACATTTCTATTTGATAATGTTGCAAAGCTAACTAAGAACGTCTTCGACAAAAAGATCATGATCATTAGAAAGCAAATTACGGACTCCTCTTTGAATCTGCGTATTTCCCCAAAGCTCAGCTGTCCTGCACAGAACTGCCAGGACCTTGGATCAATGGAGACACTCAAGTTTTTTAATCCTATATCTCTTGACACATTCATGAAAATTGTCATGGCCTCTAAACCTTCAACCTGGACCCTATTCCAACTAAACTACTGAAAGAGCTACTTCCTGTGCTTGGCCCTCCTATGCTGAACATAATAAATGGCTCCCTATCCACCAGATGTGTACCAAACTCACTAAAAGTAGCAATAATAAAGCCTCTCTTGAAAAAGCCAAACCTTGACCCAGAAAATGTAAAAACGATTGGCCTATATCGAATCTCCCATTCCTCTAAAAAATGTTAGAAAATGCTGCAGCAACTCACTGCCTTCCTGAAGACAA
This sequence comes from Thymallus thymallus, assembly GCA_023634145.1. Taxonomy (NCBI): domain Eukaryota; kingdom Metazoa; phylum Chordata; class Actinopteri; order Salmoniformes; family Salmonidae; genus Thymallus; species Thymallus thymallus. Next base: position 19,365,424 of record CM042382.1, on the reverse strand, counting down.
ATAATAATGTATATGAAACACTTCAGTCTGGTTTTAGACCCCATCATAGCACTAAGACTGCACTCGTGAAGGTGGTAAATTACCTTTTAATGGCGTCACCATAATCTTTTGGAGAGATTGGAAACCTTAATTGGTCTACATGGACAAGTTATTGCCTGGTTTAGATCTTATCTTTTGGAAAGATATCATTTTGTCTCCGTGGATGGTTTGTCCTCTGATAAATCAATTGTAAGTTTCAGTGTTCCTCAACGTTTCACTACTGTTTTCACTATATATTTGACCTCTTGGTGATGTCATTCGGAAACATAATGTTAACTTCCATTGCTATGCGGACGACACACAGCTGTACATTTCGATGAAACATGGTGAAGCCCCAAAATTGCCTACCCTTGAAGCCTGTGTTTCAGACATAAGGAATTGGATGGCAGTAAATGTTTTACTTCTGAACTCTGACAAAACAGAGAAGCTAGTTCTAGGTCCCAAGAAACAAAGAGATCTGCTTTTGGATCTGACAATTAATCTTGATGGTTGTACAGTCGTCCCCCAAAAACTCCTTAAATTATTTCTGCAGCAGCTCACTTCTCTCAGCAATGCCATCTATAACCATGTCACTGTCCAGGGCCATTAAAACATCTCGCTCAGTAGCCATGAGCATAAAAGCCTGCAGGTGCTGTTGAGATAGAGTGCTTCTGAGCCTACTCTTGATGAATTTCAGAGTAGAGAAGTGCCGCTCGCAAGCTACCTGGGTTACTGACAGGGTAAGTAGGAGCTTGTAAGCAAGGCCCAGGATGTGGTATGCGTCGGTCAATAGGTTGTACTGACTAAGACTACGGTAGCAAAACACTTGACAGTCCTTGCAAGATGAACACCTCTTGTTCACCATCTCCACCTCGTCTTCATTTCCTTCAGGTCCATGATCCTCCATAGTCCTGATTGTACATTCTTCAAGTCCCTATTGTTTTAACCTAGTCCACTGTTCTGCCATACTCATGAGCTCACTCTGTAAATTGGCCACCGTTGCTCTGCTGTTAAATTTGATCAAATATTTGCTTAGTTCTTCATGTTTTCCAGTACTTCATTCAGTACCTGGACAAAGTATTGTCCAGTGGATGCCTCACATTTCACCACAGCCACAAGCCTCTCATGGATGACGTTCGTCACATATCTGACTATGACAGATCTTGATCTTGTGTTGTAATGTCCTGCGTAGTGTCAATCTGGACTGAAAACATACCAGCTTCCTGGATTTCACTTGCTATGGTGGCCTGCATTGTGTGTTGGATGGTGGTAATGACGTTATCAGTGGTAGTCTTTGATAATAGAGTGTATGGTGACCCTGACTCATGCAGTTTTTTGCTTTTCTCTAGGCAGGCAGTGAGATGCTCTTTCATAAACAGGTCATAATTTCCAAGCAGAATGATCATCTCTAAAAAGTTGCCATGGTCAATGCTGCTGTCATCTAGTGTATAAGCTGCTTCAGACTGCATGCCTCTGTAGCTCAGACCCCTCTTACCTATGACTTTAACAACATCTATAATGCGCTCTTGCCTTTTTCTGCACACTTGCTCTTTATGAGCAGACATCTGACTGCCGATGAACAGGCTCTCAATATTACCTTTGGAGGACCTTAGAAAGTAGGCCTCAGCATAACCTCTATGCATAACTCTCTTCTCTGCCATTCCATTCATCAAAGGGCTGTTCTCTGTGGGCTTTGCAAATGCCATACAAATGAAGTAGAATAAAGCTTTTTCTATTGTCCCGACCCATCCAGGCTGTGATTGGTCGGTTCACGAAAAGTGACATTGACCAGCGCTTGTTTCAACAAAAGGCACCCGATATAGCTAAATAGCCAGTTAGCCAAACCCAAACATTACTTATCTTATTCCTATTGTCTTCTGTCTTACCGCTTCAGCTGCAAAACCTTGACTAACAGTTGAACTGGTATCGCTGGGCTCAATGGGCTGCTCTCTCTGCTCTCTCTCTTCTCTGCTGCCAATGCCTTCAGGCTCACTAGGCTGAGATGATTGACTGGTAACGCGCCAAATGAATAAATTGTTATTTTAAAACTTTAGGCTGCATCAGCCTCAAGGGACTTCAACCTCTTCTCTCTCCGCTTTTCAGCACCACCTTTACGTTTTTTTCTCTTTTTGTTTGTCCATCTTGCTCCACTAACAAAGTTAGAATGAACTGGACCAAAATTAATTGGCTGGGAGAGAGAAGCTGACAGATGTAATACCCATCCGCAGTGGCAGTGGGCCGGGCAGTCCACTCACGTGGGCTAGTCAGACACGCAGACAGGTAGCTCACCCTGTAGAGCATGGAGCTTGAAATGCCAAGGTTGTGGGTTCAATTCCCATTGGGTACCAGTATGAAAATGTATGCACTCATTACTGTAAGTTGCTTTGGATAAGAGTGTCTGCTAAAATCTAGATCTGGCCTTAATGGCCATGAATTGTTATAATCTCCACCTGGCACAGCCAGAAGGGGCCACACCTCAGAGCCTGGTTTTCTCCTTTCTAGGGAGTTTTTCCTAGCCACCATGCTTCTACATCTGCATTTAGTGTTAGGAGTTAGATTGAAAGGTTAAGGGTAGGGTTAGCTAAAATGCTTAAGGTTAGGCTTAGGGGAAGGGTTAGCTAACATGCTAAGTAGCTAAAAAGTAGTAAGTACTGTAGTTAAAAAGTTGCTAATTAGCTCTGATTTTCGGTGATGAGATTTGAACATGTTCGCGTTATACGCCCACCCATCAACCCCGACCAACCATCCTCCTTTCGATTTTGCCTTAAGTAACCTTCTGTCTTATGTAACCATGCCAAACGTAACATTTCATACCAATTCTGAGTGTCCAGGATTTACTTTTAATATGTTATGTTTAGTCTATGAGACAAGGCTGCCCATTCTCTTAATCAGCTCCTTTGTTGCTGGACCGTGGTATATGGATTTGTAGGCTTTCCAAGATGTATGTGTAGCTAGCCTAGTGATGATTACAGGATAGATAATACATGTATGTGGGTATCTCTGATCCTCTCACTACATTCACAATCAGCTTTTTAAGCACCTGCTTGATAGTGTGAGATTCAACAATATATGGAAATGAGTTCTTTTTTTGCTTTGTGCTATAATGTGTGAATAAATATTGATTTTATACTATGTTTATTGACGCTGTCAGAATATAGAAAATATTCTGGTCATGTAATCTTTTGTATGTTCCTCATCCATTTTGCAGTTGCTCGGTTTATCCACAAGCAGTATACATCATGTTTAATTGACTTTATTTATGATATCCGATGGCATTAATATTAATAATTTACATGCGGTCGGAATCGTAATTGTGTTGTTAATGACGAAACATACATATACATCAACAGCTGCTGGTAGGAAAATGGATGAGCCCCTAAGTCCCTGAAGAGGTCATTAGAGGAGCTCATCTGTATGGTGAAGTTCAGGACTGTGTTCCAAATGGCACCTCATATTCCCTATTTAGTGCACTATTTTTGACCAGGGCCTATAGCCATTTGTGAAATATCCTATGTGTGCATAAATATTGCTATTTATGGTAAACAAGGTTTAGTGTCAGGACTATTGCTTCTCTATGTATCCATGGTCAGAGTCTGACAGGTCTATAATTTCTGTTTCTGTGTGATGTTTTGTGTTGGATCCCTAATTAGAGGCAGCTGCACTGCATTGTCTCTAATTAGGGATCCTACATATGTTTGTATGTGCCACACCTAGGTGTGGGTTGTTATATCTCCAGTCACGACAAGTAAGTGTGTTACGTTGTTTTGTTAACTCAACTCAACTCAACTCGTGTTTTGTTTGTATAGTTCATCATTGTGAATATTTATCTGCTGTATAAATAAAATGTCGAACTATACCTGCACTGCGCCTTGGTCTCTCCATGCACCCTCTCGTGACCGACCTTGTTCTGTCTATGCACCCGTACGTGACATATAGTGAATGCATAAAAAGGCTTTTATGAATAGGCCTATGAATAAATTGTCTTATTGTTTCATGATCAGATTTTAATGATGGTAAAAAACAATCTATGCTTTCTGGCCTTTTCCTCTCCTGTATGTGTTGATGCTGTGTGTGGTGTGTTGTCACGATGTGGGTGTGGGAATGACCAAGACGCAGCGCAGGGAAAGTAGTTCGACATTTTATTATATACTATGTAAATAAAACGGCAAATGAACAAACTATACAAAAACAGACACGATCGAACAAACGTCAAACGTACAAACACGAATAATGAACGTAACAACAGGTGTACACTTACTTTCACCGTGACTGCGACATATATCGACAACGACCCACAACCCAGTGTGAAAATTACAAGCCTTTGTAGGATCCCTAATTAGAGATGATGCGCTACAGCTGCCTCTAATTAGGGATCCCATACAAACCACCACCAGAAAGAGAACGAAAAGACCTGTCAGACTCTGACCATGGCTACATAGAGAAGCAAATAGGCTTCTCTATGGCCAGAGCCTGACATGTGTTGCCTGATCCCTGCCACTCTTTGACCTTTATCGGCCAACGAGTGACTGATGACAAAACGCAGAAGCTCGCTCTCATTGGTTTGATATTTCCAATTGTAATGGAACTCACAAGCTTAAAAGACATCATTTGAAATGCATTATGGGCTTTCGTGCATGTGTAACTATGGACAGACATTACCATGCAGAATACACCATAAACATGTATTAGCAAAGAGTTCCCCCTAAGGAATCCATATAACGTACACTAGAGTATCCAGAACAACATATAGAATGAATCTGAAAACGACTTATGGAAAATGAAGGAGAAATACAGAATGTACAAAACATTAAGAACAACCGCTCATTCCATGACATAGACTGACCAGGTGAATCCAGGTGAAAACTATGATCCCTTACTGATGTCACTTGTTAAAACGACTTCCCAAACTGGCTGATATGAAAATGGGGTTGCGGGAGAATTTCCAAAATCCTGGTAAAATACAAAAATGTATAGATATAATTTTCAGATATCAAAATGGGGGTCGCTGGCCAAAAAAGTTTGGGAATACGTGGTGTAAATTTGTTATTTTTGGTATTTTATTAGGATCCCCATTAGCTGTTGCAAAAGCAGCAGCTACTCTTACTGACATCATACAGAACATTAATAGAAAAGAACAGCTCAAGGACAGAACTACATACAAATGAAGGAGGAGACAGGTTAAATAAGGACTTTTAAGCCTTGAGACAATTGAGATGTGTAAGTGTGCCATGCAGCGGGTGAATGGGCAAGACGATATATTTAAGTACTTTTGAACAGGGTATGGTAGTAGGTGCCGGGCACACAGGTTTGTGTCAACAGCAACGCTGCTAGGTTTTTCTTGCTCAACAATTTCCTGTGTGTATCAAGAGTGGTCCATCCCAAAGGACATCCAGTCAACTTGACACCACTGTGGGAAGCATTGGAGTCAACATGGGCCAGCATTCCTGTGGAACGCTTCTGACACCTTGTAGAGTCCATGGCTCGACAAATTGAGTCTATTCTGAGGTCAAAAGGGGGTGCAACTCAATATGAATATAAAGTTTGGTATTCTCAGTGTAGGCTACAGCAATATGTAAAATAATGTTAAAAAGCACCCAATTTACTGAGCAGCCTAAACGTTTTAACAATCTAAGACATTGTCCTTTCTGCATTCAAAAAAATTAGGACGTCTCAGAAAGGTGTAGGGTGTCCCCTTGTCGTACAACCTACTTTGATCTTTAAGTCTGGAGTCTAATTCAGATGCACACAAACACAGCTTACTGATGTTGGTAAATTCATGGACAGTTTTCCTAAGGTCCCTCACCGGAAAAACCCAATTACTAACCAGTTCCCTTCATAAGACATCTCCACCAGCACCTCAACACGGTGGGTAATAACACACAATTTCTTCTGAACATTCTTTAATATTAGCTATGTCAAGTAACATGTCTCAAAATGTAAATTAATCGCAGTAAGTCTTACAAAGCCCAGCCATATTTATTTATTATTTCATACTAATTTATTATTTCATACTAATTTATTATTTTTGCAGTTCCAAAGGTGGTGGTGGCAATCTTAGGGGAAACATAGGTTGAGTCCCGAATGGCACCCTATTCCCTATACAGTGCACTACTTATGACCAAGGCCATAAAAATAGATGTGCACGTCATCACCAGGGATTGGTTCCCTCCGGGCCGAATCCTAAGTGTGGAACCAGCTAACGATGTATCCAGGAGGCACCCTGACATTTAAGGTTAGTGGTGAGAGAAAGACTGCTCATTTCTCTGTCACTGACCTCCCGACGATGTTCTGGTATACACACGCATGCACGAACACACACACACAGACACTGAGTGACATGGAAGGTCACAAGTTGTGTTTCACACTATCGATCAATGGGAATGCTGATGTTGACCTCGCTGACATTGTCACTATGTCTGTGGGGTCATGTCCAACAGGCTCAGGATGTGTCCTCAATGGCACCCTATTTGCTACAGACGGTAGTGTGTACGGTCCAGTACATCACTAGGGGCAAAGCTCCCTGCCATCCAGGACCTCTATACCAGGTGGTGTCAGAGGAAAGTCCTAACAATTGTCAAAGACTCCAGCCATAGACTGTACTCTCTGCTCCTGTACAGCAAGGAGTATCGATGCACCATGTCTGGAACCAACAGGACCCTGCACAGCTTTTAAACCCAAGCTAAAATAGTTATATAAATAGTTAACCAAATAGCTACCCAGACTATCTGCATTGACTCTTTTTGCACTAACTTTCTTTGACTCATCACATACGCTGCTGCTACCGTTTACTATCTGCCAGTTTATTCCTAGTTACATGTGCAAACTGTAACTACCTCAACTACTTCGTACCCCTGCACATCGACTCTATACTGGTACTCCTTGTATTTAGCCAAGTTATCATTACTCATCTATTATTACTTTTATTATTACGTGTTTTACTTTTCTATTATTTCTCTATTTCTTTCTCTCTGTATTGTTGAAGGGCCTGTAAGTCAGCATTTCACTGTTAATCCACACCTGTTGTTTACTAAGCATGTGAAAAATAACATTTGATTTGATTTGATATGATGCACTACTAGGCAATAGGGTGCCATCTTTGGGCCCTGGTCAAAAGTAGTGCACTAAATAGGCAATAGGGTGCCATTTGGGACACACACTGATTTATTTGTATTATTACATACTGTATATACCATGGAATGTTCCATTTAAACACAATATTTAATTCTAACTTCAATTACATGGTGGGTGAATAACTTTCTTCTTCAATTAATAGAGTAGTGGAAAACACTTCTTGTGTCCAGTTGTCCATTAGAGGCTTGTTTTAAGAGCTGAAAATTAACAGAATGAGTTATAAGGAAAGTGAAAGCATATTTGAAAGTGAATCAACGTAAAAGCTTTTACCTCTTATTTTCTTGCATAAAATCCACTCTGGATCCTCAGGATCCTCCAACTTTACATTAAGTGCCACGATAAAATCTATTAACATGGTAGTTACATAGGGTCGAGGAAGGTTTGTCTAGATTACTCATAGTCACACTTGTATTCCTATAAACCCAAATGAACTCATGTAGGCCTACTTAAACATGGGTCACTTCATTCATTCAAGAGTGATATTTGTGAATATATTTATTTAGTAATCTAAAACCATCAGGACTCTGAAGTCCATGATATGAGTTGATGAGTATATGTTGTGGGATTACTTGGTGAGGAGTCTGCCTGCATCCCAAATGGAACCCTATTCCCTAAGTGCACTACTTTTGACCAGAGCCCTATAGGTCCTAGTCAAATGTAGTGCACTAAATAGGGAATAGGGTGACATTTGGGATGCAGACTCTGAGTAATACACTATTATGCAGGCATCTGATCTCCTCCTCAGGGACCCTCAAATCAAGTAGGGGCCTCTCTTCCTTTTCAAAAATCATCATTCGCCACACAGAATTCAATCTCAAGTTAATCAGAATTCTTCACGCTGACCTCACATTATTGTAATTGCAGCTCACATACAGGAAAATCTTGTCACATTTCAGTTCGTTAGAGGTTGTCATGACGTAGGGACTATTAAAGGCAAAGCTGTGCCTTGCTCACGGCGTTCACAAATAGGCCCCTGCATGCGTTATCGTTGCCAGGGGTCATCACACTGTTTTGGACTAAACAGTCTCTCTGGGAAAACATTTCCAGAGGGAAGTCTTGTAGGTCTACTTCTAGGTGACGATTCATCTGCTACATCCATCTCCCTCTGACCTCCTGATTCTCATGCGCACCACTGTGACAGAGTGGAGATTCTGCAATGACAGGGACACAACCATTCACACTGAAATACAAGGTACTCAAGAAGCGCTCAAACATCACCATCAAGATCACTGTCAACTGACCACCGTTAATACCACTGTCAACGCCAAGAGTGACCATCCACTACATAAGGAAACATGAGAGTGTCATGAGAGTGTCAGATGTTATGAGTCTATTCACTATGTCCAGGACATTACAGGACATTTTGGTCCAAATAAATTCCCTAGTCAATGTTACTCACGCAGTTTTGTTTTTAATTCAATCTGAGCCTTCTTGTGTCGGGGCTGAACAAAACATAGCCCCTGGGCCTCTGTGTCACTTTCCATTCTATGTCCATCTGCCAATACCCTGAACACTCTGTATATCAATCAAAACTAAAAAAAAAAAAAAAATCCAAGCCTTCTCATGTAACTGCTGTTATGTCATAATGAAACTTGATCTTAAAAAGAGACATAGCCTAATATCAACAAGTCTTGAAGTTGACAATTGAATTAGAAATGCAATTATTTAACAAGGGAAGGACAGCAGATTTGCCATTGTCTCTTTAATGTTACACCAATTACTGGCCTGTCTAAAATAGGGGTGTTAGGAGAGAGCTGGCACTTTCAAACACACACACACACACGCATGGCCCAGTACACCATCACTGCCATCAAATGTGTCATGTTTATAGCAGTGCATTGTACATCTGATAAGAAAATATTTGCATACATTACATGCATACATCCATTGATATGCAAAAGCAATGAGATACAGGCATTCATTTGTATGAGAATTGTCACGTTTTCTATAAGGATCGGGAGACAGGCGCATGAATGTGTAATAGGGTTTTTTATTTCTACCCAAATTACCACATATACAAAACATAAACAAAAGAGCGAGGAATACCTCGAATAAATACACGGGGCGAGACCCGTAATAAATACACAGGGCGAGACCCGTAATAAATACACGGGACGAGACCCGTAATAAATACACGGGGCGAAACCCGTAATAAATACACAAGGCGAGACCCGTAATAAATACACAAGACGAGACCCGTAATAAATACACGGGACGAGACCCGTAATAAATACACGGGACGAGACCCGTAATAAATACACGGGACGAGACCCGTAATAAATACACGGGACGAGACCCGTAATAAATACACGGGACGAGACCCGTAATAAATACACGGGACGAGACATGTAATAAATACACAGGGCGAGACCCGTAATAAATTCACGGGACGAGACCCGTAATAAATACACGGGACGAGACCTGTAATAAATACACGGGGCGAGACCCGTAATAAATACACGGGACTAGACCCGTAATAACAAGTGCACTATATGCACCAGACGAGACCCGTAAACACAAGTGCACAAAAAGCAGCACGAAAGCCAAAACAACAAAGCACAGGTACTCACAGGCCCAACAGACTTTGTAACAATAATCGACAACCCAGTGGTGAAACAAAGGGCACACTTATAACAATCTAATCAGGGGGAATGGGAACCAGGTGTGCTACATTTTTGCATAATGGCATTTCAGAGAGTGGTCCTGACAATTAGCAAGTGCAACACAAAGCCAGAAAGGAGGAGGTGTTCACTCTAGGAGTTTCCCAAATGGCACCATGTTCCCTACATAGTGCACTACTTTTGACCAGAGCCTTATGGTCCCTGGGCAATAGTTGTGCACTATATATGGTCAGCAAGCCTTGATGGGGTCCTACTAGCTGAGAACCTTTATTCTAGTGGCTAGAATGTGTGGTACATGGCTACTGGGGGACGGAATAATTGCTGAATTGTTGCCAAACCCCCATGACTGTTTGTGAAGAATTGTTAGCCACCAATATTTCCAGACTCCGCTAGACGTGGCATTGCATGATACATTTATATGATAGTCATCTAAAGTTATAAATAATGTTAAGATAATCAAGGAAAGATGCTGTTTTTGTCTTCCAGCAAAGATTCTTTGTAATTCTCAATTTCTCAAAATTGTCCATACTTTGTCATCTGATAGAAATCCTCTATTATCCAGCATAACCGTAAATGGATAGATAGATAGATGGATAGATGGATAGATAGATAGATAGATAGATAGATAGATAGATAGATAGATAGATAGATAGATAGATAGATAGATAGATAGATAGATAGATAGATAGATAGATAGATAGATAGATAGATAGATAGATAGATAGGTACTTTATTTATTTAATTGTCAAGCAGCTACAACAAAACACAGGGCTGGTGCAAAATGCCACAACGAAAATACACAAAAGACAGATACACGGTACATGATACATAGAGCGGCAGTGTGAAAAAGTATAGAAATACAAGATAAAGTACGTTGTGTGATATTATTTAGTTTTTCCTATCTTATTAGAAGGTATAATATGCATATTAGAAGTAACCATGTAATATGTAACCTAACCAAGGCCTGTTTGGTGCCTACTGACTGCAAACTTCATTTCATTCACTATTGGACTTTGGACAGTTTCTTTGACTGTATGGTACATGAAAAACATGCTATGGACACTTAAATCCATTATTTATCCAATTGGCACGATCATGTCAACCCTAGGAGAGGTCAGGGGAGGCTTGGATTACTCTCTCCCCCTTTTCACGCATGAACCAATCAGCAGGGTCAGATGGTTTGGCAGGACAATTTGAACACTCAAATGGAGGGAATAAAACCATGCGTCCTCTGAAATACGAACCTGCCAAGCCACACGACCCCGCCAATCCACACTACTTCTTGACACACTGCTCGCTTAAGCCAGCCGCACCAATGTGTCTGAGGAAACACCGTACAACTGGTGACTGAAGTCAGCGTGCATGCGCTCGGCCCGCCACAAGAAGTTGCTAGGAGTGTGATTAGACAAGGACATCCCGGCTGGCCAAACCCTTCCCAAACCTGGACGACGCTGGGCCAATTGTGCGGCGCCTCAAGGGTCTCGCAGTCACGGCCGGCTGTGTCACAGCCTGGGATCGAACCCGAGTCTGTAGTGACGCCTCTAGCACTGCGATGCAGTGCTTTGATCTCTTTGACAGGGCCCGTTACCCAGCTCTTTGACCTCATTGACGGGGCCCATGCCCAGCTCTTTGACCTCATTGACAGGGCCCATGCCCAGCTCTTTGACCTCATTGACGGGGCCCATGCCCAGCTCTTTGACCTCATTGACAGGGCCCATGCCCAGCTCTTTGACCTCTTTGACGGTGCCTATGCCCAGCTCTTTGACCTCTTTGACGGTGCCTATGCCCAGCTCTGACCTCTTTGACGGAGCCCATGTCCAACAGACGTTTTGATGCTCTGTTTTGAGTTTTGTACTAAGAGTTGTGAAATCTTATCACATACTTGTGAAAATAGTACCAAAGTGATAAAAAAACTGTAAACTGTGTGCATCCCAAATGGCACCCTCTTCTTCAAGTATTTTATATCACTGAGACACCGAGTCACTTTGACTTTACCAAAGCCGTGTTGGCAGGAGTGTTTCCACAACATTCCCTCTCTCCATCCCTCTCTCCAACCCCTCTCTCTCCCTCCCCTCTCTCTCCACCCCCTCTCTCTCCATCCACTCTCTCTCCATCCCCTTTCTCTACACCCCCTCTCTCCCTCGATCCATCCCTCTCTTAATCCCCTCTCTCCATCCCCTTCTCCATCACCCTCTCTCCATCCCTCTCTCATCCTCTCTCCCTCGATCCATCTCTCTCTCCATCCCTCTCTCCATCCCCCTCTCTCATCCCCTCTCCCTCGATCCATCCCTCTCTCTCCATTCCTCTCTCTCCATCCTCCTCTCTCCATCCCTCTCTCTCAATCCTCCTCTCTCCATCCCTCTCTCTCAATCCTCCTCTCTCCATCCCTCTCTCCATCCCCCTCTCTCATCCCCTCTCCCTCGATCCATCCCTCTCTCTCCATTCCTCTCTCTCCATCCTCCTCTCTCCATCCCTCTCTCTCAATCCTCCTCTCTCCATCCCTCTCTCTCCATCCCCTCTCTCATCCCCTCTTCCTTCTTGCTCTTTTCTCCACGTTACAACAGGTCAGAAACAATGTGTCAGTAAGAGCGGCAAACCTGACAGTCCATTTCCCAATACTAAGCCTCCACTTATGTGGCGTCCGTGTTTCAGCGAGTACGTCCTAAATGGCACCCTATTCCCTATATGGTGCACCATTTTTTACCAGGGCCTGGTAGTGCACTACATAAGGAATACGGCACCATTTGGGTCGCACACTCAGTGATTCATGAATCACAACGGCCAGCTCTCATCCAAGGTGCCACCGGTCACAAGGTGTTACAACGCCAGTGTTTGTGGCAGAATAAATGTTCTGTAACAGTTTGACCTTTCTCTTGTTGCTCATCCAGACAGGGAACTCATGCTCTGGAGGAACTCTCAGGCCATGCATCCAAATGCATCTTATTATTAGTTATTCATTACTATCAGGTACACTTGCATCAATTCAAATAAATATTTATGTTGATGTAAAAAGACTACAAGAGAAATAGCATGAAGCTGTGCACTTCATGGAAACTCCCAACCATATTCACATATAATTTGTGATATTAATATTGCAAATGCATCATGTGGCATGTCTATCCAATTAACATTGTTTCTGGTGACCAGTCTCATGTCACAAACCCTCCACTGATCCATAATGAACCATTGTAATTAGATCCATGAGAGTGCAATGGAGAAAGCAAGTCTTGTGTATCCCATAGTGATGATTTTCATGTAGTATGGATATCATGTACGTTATGTCATTTTCATTAGCTGTGTTATGAAATGAAATGCTGTAATGATGAATTAAAGGGCCTCACATACTATGACCCTGTATCTGAGAATGGGACAGTATTTCGAGAGGTATGGGGAACAATTGCTCTGAAGTGAACTACAGTATATTTATTCTATGAAAATTACATATGAAAAGATCTACTGGAATTCCACATTCAAATGTTGTTAGATGAATACAATTATTTATTTTACTTGTACAAAGTTACAAAAATGAAACAATTCATGATAAGCTAAATTATCCATAAATGTTATGCCATTGTGATGCCAATACCTGAACCAAACACTCTCAAATCCACATCACAGAATACAACTCTGAAAATACACTTCTGAATACAACTCGGTTGGAACAAATTCAAATTTAAGGTACTCATTGGCTGATCTCTCATATTGGGAAGTGCCTCTGCTAGGTGTTTAATGGGGGAGCCCTTTCCAGCGTCTTGGGACTGTAATACAATAGCATTGTGAATGTGCGTCCCAAATGGCACCATATTCCCTACATAGTGCACTAGTTTTGGTCAAAAGTAGTGCACCAAATAGGGAATAGGGTGCCATTTGGGACAGCATCTTATATCGCAGTCTCAGAGAAATGGTGTTGGCTGCACCACGCTGATCCTGAAAGGGCACAGAGAAATTGTTCTTTTTTAGAGCAGGCTGAGGACATGTTTCTTTCGCTGCCTGGCTAGTTTGTCCCCTCTGATAGCCATCATCACGGCTCAACACGGATCTCCTCATGCCCTGGCTAACACCGGTAGAGTTGACACTTGTAGTGTAGCGGTGCAAGTGAACACAGCATAGGTACTAAATCACTGTGAGTCACTTGGTGGAAAAAAAAACATCCAGCTGAATGAAACGATCAGTGTCGGAGGTATGGAGAATAGAGGTAAACCTAACAGACAGGATGTAAACCTAACAGACAGGATGTAAACCTAACAGACAGGATGTAAACCTAACAGACATAATGTAAACCTAACAGACAGGATGTAAACCTAACAGACAGGATGTAAACCGAAGTCAGTAGCCAACATACCTTATTCCTTATCAGTCTCTTCCTTTAGATTGTCTGGTATCAGCGCTGTATATAACCATTAATAATGGCTCTGGGCTGGCTGGTACCTTGCAGTTTGTACAGTATATGTGGAAGATTACAGTCACAGGGTTAAGGGGACCACAGAATTAGAACCATAGAAGTAGAATACACCGGGAGTAGATATGAATGAAAAGTGAGAGATTTCATGATGAAGACACATCTATGGTGGGATACATGTTTTTTTCAGGACATTTTCACTCTCTAGTGACAACCACAATAGTGGCAGCCTATGCTGTAAGGCAACTTTGGGGTTGACAGTCTGTTATGCTGCGTGTTGCGTGAAGCCAACCATCTAAAGTGCTCTTCCTCACATCACTTGATGTAGGCTGTATAATCACATGCCTGACTGTCACTCACTGGCAGTAAAGGTTAGAGATGCTATTATTGATTGGTATTCATCCAAGTATGAAAACTAAGATTCAGTTATCGTTTAGGCCTATGATGTTCAGTGAATCAATCTATACCCCAAGGAGATCGGTTGTGATTTCAGCTGATAGTCACCCTCTTTTTCCTATGAGTTGAACTTGATATTGAACATTAATATTTTGTCTACCCTAAATTATATGTTCAATAGTAGGAGTATGCCATCTTTCTCTTACCGTTTGTTAACTGTAATCTACTGCCATGTTACAGTCAATGTAAATGGTGTTTTCCTCATCATGACGTCAGTGGTAGAGCCTTGGGTAAACTCACAGGTCTGACCCCTGTCCTATATCTTTTCACATTCGGTGCTGTAAGTGGCGCTCGTGTATCAGTTCAAACTCTAGACTTCGACCCCCTCGAGTTGAAATCATAAGTCGAAGGAAAAAGTACAACTCTTGGACAACATGGCAGGACGCGACAGGATTGTGCATTTGCTCAGGCAACTTGAAAAAGCAGCGTAAGTTGATTCCTAATCGCGGAAATACAAGATTGTTAAATGTGCTTGAGGTAGTGGTTACTTAAGGTAGTTATCTAATTTAGCTAAGCCCCTACCTAACTTGTTACGCATTACCCAGATGGCAGTGCAAACATTGACGTCAACCCAACCTCATTGCACTCGCGGGTTTGCGTCAATTGATTACACTGCTTATGAAAATGCCTTTCCCCCCATTTACAGGTGCAGATGTCCTGCCCATTCTCATACATTCCATCAAGGTAGTAGTTCAATAAAATAACCTGTTTTATTATAACACACAGCATTATTGTTAATTAAGTGAATTGTAACATGCATGTAACACCTAACACAACTTCATGTGCAAAAGCTCTGTTCTGCCTCTCGTTCAAGTTGTATATGCAACTTGTGATTTAGCGCCACCGGGGGTGTTTTATTTAGCTGCAGTTAGCTTGCACTTATTCTATGGTACTTTTTCTTATGTGGTGTAATAAACGGGATGAATATTGCCACCCATAAGCTTCCATAAAACGGGGCCCATAATTGCGAAAATTCTAAAACAGTTTCTCCGTGTCAAAATGCGTATCATCCAATTCAAATCGTTGATTTACTTGGAAGTGAAATAACGCTACACTGTAGCTGGTCCCATTAGATAACCTGGCACACGTTAACCCTATGCTAACCTCACCAGATGACTGATTTATTTCCTTCCAACAAAATTCCGCATAAGCAATTATAAATGTTGACATAGATGGACTTGAACAAGCACGTTTCCATAAGAGCGACCATAACAAAGTCAAACACTCTCATTATCATCCTACATATGGCAGCATTTAAGTAACAGTGTTAGTTATTGTAAAGAAGTTTATCGCGAGTCCGTACTCGTAAACATGTTGGCGAACATCCACACTAGAGGAAAGTTTGTCGTTCTAAAGTAGGTCTACACCTGTCAATCACCTGATCAACGCATTCTACTGCACGCTGTAGGACTATTAATAAGGTGGTCATATATACCATTCAGTGTTTTCAGGGTGTGTTCATTGTCATAGTGACAACTGGGAATCATACTTCAATGTACATATACTGAACAAAAATATAAACGCAACAATTTCAAAGATTTTACTGAGTTACAGTTCATATAAGGAAATCAGTCAATTGAAATAAATTCTTTAGGCCCTAATCTATGGTTTTCACATGGCTGGGAATACAGATAAAAAAAGGAAGGGGCGTGGAAAATCTATCAGTATTTGGTGTGACTACCATTTGCCTCATGGAGAGGGACACATCTTCTTTGCATAGAGTTGATCAGGCTGTTGATTGTGGCCTGTGGAATGTTGTCCCACTCCTCTTCAATGGCTGTGTGATTGCTGAATATTGTCTGGAACTGGAACGCGCTGTCGTACACGTCGATCCATGCTCAATGGGTGACATGTCTAGTGAGCATGCAGGCCATGGAGGAACTGGGACATTGTTGGCTTCCAGGAATTGTGTACAGATCCTTGAGACATGGGGCCATGCATTATCATGCTGAAACATGAGGTGATGAATGGCACGACAATGGGCCTCAGGATCTTATCACGGTATCTCTGCATTCAAATTGCCATTGATAAAATCCAATTGTTTTCGTTGTCCAAAGGCTTATGCCTGCCCAAACCATAACCCAAACGCCACCGTGGGTTACTCTGTTCACAAAGTTCAGCAAACCGCTCGCCCACACAACGCCATACATGTGGTCTGCAGGTTGAAAGGCCGGTTGGACTGCCAAATCTCTAAAATGACGTTGGAGGTGGCTTATGGTAGAGAAATGAACATTCAATTATCTGGCAACAGCTCTGGTGGACATTGCAGTCAGAATGCCAATTGCATGCTCCCTCAAAACCTGAGACATCTGTGGCATTGTGTTGTGTGACAAAATTGCACATTTAAGAGTGGCCTTTTATTGTCCACAGCACAAGGTGCACCGGTGTAATGATCATTCTGTTTAATCAGCTTCTTGATATGCAACACCTGTCAGATGGATAGATTATCTTGGCAAAGTAGAAATGCTCACTAACAGGGATGTAAACAAATTTGTGCACCAAATTTGAAAGAAATTAGCTTTTTGTGTGTATGGAAAATGTCTGGGATCTTTTATTTCTGCTCAAGAAACATGGGACCAACACTTTACATGTTGTTTTTATATTTTTGTTCATTGTACAATGAAAAATAATAAACTCTTTATTTAAATGCAGCAATTCAATAGAAAATGCATTTTAGCCTGCACATCTTTTATAGCAATGTTCGCAAGTAGGGCCCCGAAGTGTTTTATTCAATCAAGCACATTTCTCAATACATTCTGATGCACTCCGGATGATCTGCTGCCATCCTTTTTTTATGCCTGCATAAGCATGGCTTTTCACTGTTATCTATACAAACCAGAGGTTTATGGAAAGCCTATCCCTGACTCTGGTTCAGTTCTTAAATGGAGTTTGGCTATCTGTCTAATTTTGGCTAGAAACACCTCAAGGAGGACAGTACACTCTCACCTGAATAGAAAGGGGTGGTTTTATAAATATGTACCACTAATTAGGGTCCTTAGAAACATGGACCAAAACTGTGGTTCCTACCCTGTCACAACAGGGTTGTTTTAAAGTTGTAATGTTTGTGCTCTAGTTTCAGGACATGACTGTGGAAGAAAAACTGATTATGCATTTGAGGTAACTTGAATTATTTACCATATTTTCATTCTTCTGACTTTGACATGGCTAACAGAAGTTTTGCAAAATGCTTAAATAGCCCTACTAATAGGCAGACATTACAGTTATTCATTAAACTAAAACCAACCATATAATCCAACTAATGTCATGAGGCTCAGCATAAAACCCCCTTTTAAAAAGCTTAAAGTAGTCTTTAGGCTAAAGTTCTGCAAAAAAAGAAAATAAAGTTGTGTTAACACTTTTCTAAGATATCTATTTCACTATTTGATTAATGAAAAGTAGTCAACAGTATTCTTCCTTGGGATGTTGGCCAACATTAACCATATTTTTCATGTTATTATTTGGTTTCAGATGGCCAGCTCAAACATTAGATATGGAGAGGGTGTCACACGGGAAATTGGTATGGTAAATAAGTGTTGATGCTGTTCATGACAAGATATGAAACAACTCATGTTTACATAATTGTTCTTCCTAAATGGTAAGGGTTTGTGTTCACAATAAAAAATTCCAATAATGGAAGAGACATGAACAGGCCTAAAATGAAAATGCATATGATGCTTTGAACATTGCTCACATAAGATTTAGTCTTAAGATGTGAATAACACTATCTCTCTTATTTTGTGATTTTCTTTTAAATTGCAGGATCTTCAGAACATGGGAGCCCGTAACGTGTGTCTTATGACGGACAAAAATCTGTCTAAGCTCCCTCCTGTCAAGGCCGTGTTGGCGTCCCTGGTTCAATATGGGGTTAACTACAAAGTTTATGACAATGTTCGGGTGGAGCCGACAGACTCCAGGTAACCCTTGTGCGTTCCACTTGGCACCCTAGCTATTCCCCATATAGTGCACTACTTTTGAACAGAGAAGGGTCCATAGGGCTCTGGTCACAAGTAATGCACTACTGTATATAGGGAATAGACTGCCATTTGGGACGCACGCCCTGTGCTTCTCAATGATTTTCTAATGGAATTTTCATCATCACATTTGATATTGATTATAGTTTTTCATTATTTGAAGTACATGTATGGATTATCAGAAGCAATAGGTTTTTAGAAGCATAATAAAAAAGTAAATCAAGGGATGAATTGTCAATTGTCATAATTTTCACTCTTCACTATACAGCTTCAAGGAGGCCATTGCTTTTGCGAAGAAAGAAACGTTTGATATTTACGTTGCTGTGGGTGGAGGCTCAGTGATTGACACCTGTAAAGCTGCCAACCTGTATGCCTGCCATCCCGAGGCGGATTTCCTCGACTTTGTCAACGCGCCTATAGGGAAGGGAAAGCCTATTACTGGAGCTCTCAAGCCCCTGATCGCAGGTACTATGAAAGAGTTGTATCTCTCTGTTTCATCACACTACGAGCCCCAGTCACGATTACACATTGAGGTTAATAGGTTTACCTCAGTGTATATTGTTGTATGTACACTGTACATAAATGCATGTTTACTTTTACTATTATAGATTAGAGAGGTTATTACAGATTTAATACATTTTTGTGGATGGTTGTGCATTCCTGATCTTGTTCGACTGAACCTCAAATCCTCCCCGGGAGGAAATTAATATACCATACACTTTTAGAACAATTGATTGGTGCAGAGATGCAGTTTTCGTAATATTGGCTAAACTTCTACGTTAGTCACATGGCTCCTATTTTTCTCTTAAGTTCCCACAACAGCAGGAACTGGCAGTGAGACAACAGGTGTTGCCATCTTCGACTTTGAAAAACTGAAAGCAAAAACTGGTAAAAACTCCTGTCGCACAGCTATCTCTCTCCTGAGTTGCATTGCCGGCCTCACATTCAAATGATCATTCAATGCATACTGTTTGTTTCATTCAATGACTCAATATGACTTGCTTGTCTTGTGGTTCATCTGTTCAGGCATCGCCAGCCGAGCCATTAAGCCGACTCTTGGAATAGTGGATCCTCTCCACACTATGCATATGCCCGAGAGGGTGGCTGCCAACAGCGGTTTTGATGTGCTATGGTATGTAAATATACTGTATATATACAGCTGTGGAAAGAATTAAGAGACCACTGCAAATGTTTCTTAAATCAGCATCTCTACATGTATGGCTGCCATTCCATTCCAGTGTGTGTTGATTTCCAACACAGACACACCTCATTCTACTGAATGAGGTACTGATTAGGTGATCACCTGAACCAAATCTTTTTTAACGAGGAAAAGTATAACTGTAAAAACAGTGCTAGTAGTACCTCAAAAGTAATTGGAATAAAAAAATAACTATTGACCATGCCAAAAGAGTTGAAAAGAAAAGTTTTGAGTGAGGAAAAGAAGGGTTCAATTCTGGCTTTACTGGCAGAGGGATACAGTGAGCGTCAGGTTGCTTCCATCCTTCAAATTTCAAAGACGGCGGTTCATAAGAACAAGGTCAAGCAGCAGACATTGAGGACAACAAAACGACTCTCCACTGACCGGGATGACCGCCAACTCATTCCAATGTCACTTAACAACCGTAGGATGACATCAAGTGACCTACAAAAAGAAAGACAAACAGCAGTTGGGGTGAAGTGCACGGCGAGGACGGTTCGAAACAGGCTCCTAGGGGCTGAAGTAGTGAAAAGCTAGAAAAAAGCTCTTCATCTATGAGAAGCAATGAAGAGCCAGGCTGAGGTTTTTAGAAGACCATAAGGATTGGACCGTAGAGGACTGGAGTAAGGTCATCTTCTCTGATGAGCCCAATTTTCAGCTTTGCCCAACACCTGGTCGTCTAATGGTTAGACAGAGACCTGGAGAGGCCTACAAGCCACAGTGTCTCACACACACTGTGAAATTTGGTTGAGGATCGGTGATGATCTGGGGCTTCTTCAGTAAGGCTGGAATCGGTCAGATTTGTCTTTGTGAAGGATGCATGAATCAAGCCACTTACAAGGTTGTCCTGGAAGAAAACTTGCTTCCTTCTGCTCTGACAATGTTCCCCAACTCTGAGGATTGTTTTTTTTCCAGCAGGACAATGCTCCATGCCACACTGCCAGGTCAATCAAGGTGTGGATGGAGGACCACCAGAACAAGACCATGTCATGGCCAGCCCAATCTCCAGACCTGGAAACATCTGGAATGTGATCAAGAGGAAGATGGATGGTCACAAGCCATCAAACAAAGCCGAGCTGCTTGAATTTTTACACCAGGAGTGGCATAAAGTCACCCAACATCAATGTGAAAGACTGGTGGAGAGCATGCCAAGACGCATGAAAGCTGTGATTGAAAATCTGGGTTATTCCACCAAATATTGATTTCTGAACTCTTCCTAAGTTAAAATGAATATGAACTTATTTTCTTTGCATTATTCGAGGTCTGACAACACTGCATATTTTTTGTTAATTTGACCAGTTGTCATTTTCTGCTAGTAAATTCTTTAAATTACAATATATCTTTTGGGAATTTGGGAGAAATGTTGTCAGTAGTTTATAGAATAAAACAAAAAATGTTAATTTTACCCAAACACATACCTATAAATAGTAAAACCAGAGAAACTGATAATTTTGCAGTGGTCTCTTAATTTTTTAAATAGAGTTTACCCTCGCAGTACTTTTCTCCACGTCTTCAAATTGCCCTTTTCCTTTATAACGTCAAGGTGGTGCCAGATAGAAGTGACTGATTAAAAGAATAGGAGTTGGATGAAGCTCTTTTCTTTATCGGTTCTCTTTGTGTGTCTCTCTATGCAGCCATGCCCTGGAGTCCTACACTGCTCTTCCCTACAACATGCGCAGCCCCTGCCCTCCCAACCCCATCAACCGTCCGGCCTACCAGGGCAGTAACCCCATTAGTGATGTCTGGTCCAGACATGCTCTGACTATAGTAGCCAAGTACATGAAACGGTAAACGCCTTCCTGATGAGGCTTCCACTATCTATCCCACTATTTTATCCCCCCCCAAAAAATCACTACCGGCTATTGTGAATATTATTATCAGTGGTTTCTTCTTATTAGTGCTGCTGTAGAAGGGGTCATTAACAGTTCACTTTCTCCCTCTAAGGGCGGTGAGCGACGCTGAGGATGTAAAGGCCAGGTCCAGCATGCATCTTGCCAGTGTGTTTGCCGGGATCGGGTTTGGAAATGCTGGGGTCCACTTATGGTAAAGCAAACATTGTTCAGTTCGCATTTATCATGATTGAAACTGCACGCATCCCCTTCCTTATATGAATAGTTACAGTGTGTCCTGTGATTGATGATTAATGTGACTGATAAGACACTTTTTGTTTGTTTTTTAGCCACGGTATGTCTTATCCTATTGCTGGAAATGTGAAGACTTACATGGCTAAGGGCTACAATGTGGATCACCCTGTCGTGGTAAAGCTATTCTGGTCCTTTTCTTCATTTTAGAACCAATACAAACCGATCATACTACTGAAACATTTCTGTTAAATTTGACCCTAATATTATTGAAAATTCTATATATTTAGTTCAAAATATCTACTACCACAGTTTTATAATGTGTTTTCTTCTCCATGTTTGTGGTATACACTGAGTATATAAACCATCAAGAACAACTGCTCTGCTTCCCGAGTGGCGCAGCGGTCTAAGGCACTGTATCGCAGTGCTTGAAGTGTCACTAAAGACCCGGGCTGTGTCACAGCCGGCCATGACCGGTAGACCTATGAGGCCGCGCACAATTGCCCCAGCGTCGTCCAGGTTAAGGGAGGGTTTGGCCGGCCGGGATGTCCTTGTCACATCGTGCTCTAACGTTTCCTTGTGGCGGGCCGGGCGCCTGCAAGCTGGCTTTTTTAAAAGAACACCTGCTCTTTCAATGACAGACTGACCAGGTGAATCCAGGTGAAAGCTATGATCCCTTATTGAGGTCACTTGTTAAATCCACTTCAATCAGTGTAGATGAAGGGGAGAATACAGGTTAAAGAAGGGTTTTAAAGCCTTGAGACAATTGAGACATGGATTGTGTATGTGTGCCATTCAGAGGGTGAATGGGCAAGACAAAAAATTGAAGTGCCTTTGAATAGGGTATGGTAGTAGGTGCCAGGCGCACAGGTTTGTATCAAGAATGGTTCACAATCCAAAGGACAGCCAACTTGACACAACTGTTGTAAGCATTGGAGTCAACATGGACCAGCATCACTGTGGAACGCTTTTGACACCTTGTAGAGTCCATGCCTGACAAATTGAGGCTGTTCGTAGGGCAAAAAGGGAGCAGCGTGCAACTTAATATTAGGAAGGTGTTCCTAATGTTTGTGATACTCAGTGTATTTTTACAGGTAACTGCCAAAATAAAGGATACACCAACATAACAGAAACACCAACGTTAAGTGTCTTAATAGAGCGTTAGGCCGCCTTGGCATAGATTTTACAAGTGTCTGGAACTCTATTGGAGGGATGCGACACCATTCTTTCATGTTGGTGGTGGTGAAAAAACGCTGTCTCAGGCACCGCTCCAGAATCTCCCATAAGTGTTCAATTGGGTTGAGATCTGGTGACTGAGACACGCACAACCTTTAAACCCCTCTTTCAAATTCACTGAGATCTCTTCTAGCCATAATGGGCATGATGGTATGTTAATTGTTTAATAAACTCAGGAACCACACTTGTGTGGAAGCACCTGCTTTCAAAATATACTGAACAAAAATGGAAACACAACATGTAAAGTGTTCATCCCATGTTTCATGAGCTGAAATTAAAAAGATCCCAGAAATATGCACAAATAGCTTATTTCTCTCAAATTTTGTGCACAAATTTGTTTACATTCCTGTTAGTGAGCATTTCTCCTTTGCCAAGATAATCTATGCACATGACCGGTATGGCATATCAAGAAGCTGATTAAACAGCATGATCATTACACAGGTGCACCTTGTGCTGGGGTCAATAAAAGGTCACTCTAAAATGTGCCTATGCACTCCCAGGCCCACCCATGGCTGTGCCACTGCCCAGCCTGTATTTAATTTGACTGATTTCCTTCTATAAACTGTAACTCAGTAAAATCATTGAAATTGTTGCATGTTGTGTTTATATTTTTGTTCAGTATACTTCGTATCCCTCATTTACTCAAGTGTTTCAGTTACCTGTATATAACAAATATATTGTTTCAGAAATATGTATCTCCATTTACAGTTTAACTATCAAGCATTAATAGGTCCCATGTGTTGCTCTTCTGTCCCATAGCCTCATGGTCTGTCCGTGGTTCTGACCTCTCCTGCTGTCTTTGCCTTCACTGCCAGTATGTGTCCAGAGCGCCACCTGGAGGCAGCAGAGATACTTGGTAACAGCAACTCTTCTATACAACACCCGCAACAGTGTTGTCATTAAATACTAACAGAAATAGAATTTCATTTTACCATGGCTTTGTCTCAAATGGTACTCTATTCCATACACAGTACACTTGTCAAACGTAGTGCACTAAAGGTGTTGTCAGAAGCATCATGCACGCGCAGCACTATTTCCTTGCTGATTTCGTGACGTCAAGCTCACACCCGTTTCTCCCCAGGGGCTGACGTGAGCAACACCAAGAGGGCGGACGCTGGGCTGCTCCTGGCCAACACCCTGAGACAGTTCCTCTATGACCTGAAGGTAGAGGACGGTCTGAGTGCTGTCGGCTACACCAAGGATGACATACCTGACCTAGTGAGAGGAACAATACCTCAGGTAACTACACATTAGAAATGTTTCACATTAGATGTGCAAAACATGTTCTTTCACGCCCTGATGAAGGCTATTGAGCCCAAATGTCGGTAATAAACCCACAAGCAAGGAGAGTTGAGTGTGCTAGTTTAACTGTCTTTGTTCATAATGCATTACATGTACTTTGTCTCTTTTTCTAAATGGCATTTCCTGTGTCTGCCCCTGATCGTGTCACTGTGGTCTCTTGCAGGAAAGGGTGACAAAGCTGTCTCCTAGGGAACACACAGAGGAAGATTTGACTAATTTGTTTGAGGCCTCCCTGAAGCTGTACTAAGACTGTCTCTCTTCTACGTCATCACACTCTCCTACTGTACCTGTGTGAGATGATGAGCGCCAAAAGGACTCTGTGCTTATCTCTCACTGGTTCTCAAATGCCATTTGAGACGAAGCCGCTCACTGAAACAATTAAATGATAAGGTTCCTTATTTAAATTTGATTACACAGTATATTACCCATATTTCAAATTATTTTTGATTTGTATTTACTACAATATAGTACACAGTTGTTGTCATGTTCCCCTCCCAATTCATTAGAGAATAGACTGCTGGTCTGGACTGTACTATATTGTTATGGCAGTATTGCGTCATTCTTAGAAGTATACTATTTTTAATCTAGTTTCCAGATTACTCAGGTTAACTGTTATGTAAAGTGTGCCCTAATGCTAAGAAAGTCTCTGATCTGGCTGCTTTTAAGTAGGTTAACCCAGGAGAGCACACTAGTAGAGCCTTTAAGGTCAATTGAGAAAAAGAGAGGCAAGTTAAGGTATCAATATGATACAGAATATCATTGTATCCCTAATGGCATCCTATTCACTTTTGGTGACTATATAGGGAATAGGGTGCCATTATAAATGATAGATACTGTATATTGGCATGGCAATAGATTAATGCTCCATACTTATAACCGTTAGGTCCTGATGTAAAGCAGGACATAACTGGCTGTCAAAATAAATGCATTTTAGGTTACAACAAGTATAGGAAGAATCATTTATATTCTAAACATACATGACTCTGATCCCTTAAAATCACTAAATCATTTTACTTTCTGTTTCTACTTGTTTCGCTCCTGTTCATATATATGCATAAATCACGTTTTCTTTTTCTGAATAAGAAAATAAGAATTTCAATAGATTAAGTATTGCAGTTAATTAATAGTAATTTAAATGTGTGGAATGTTTTTACTGTAAACTTGAATTGAAACTACAAAATGGGCTACAAATGAATGAGGAGTAGACAAAGAACGTTATGTTTGTTTTTACATGGCAATGATTTAAAATGTTAATGGTGGATCAATCTTACTTTTTGTTGAGCTCAGTATTGTTTTGCGTCATCGTATTCGTTTGAATCAAAACAACAGATTGCAGATGAAAATAGATTCAAAGGTGTCAGCGAATTAGAAGAAACACTGTTGTATGTGACGTGCGTGTGTGAGTGCGACGTATGTGTGTGTGTGATGGAGAGAAAGGGTATGTGTTAACTGCGTTTCTGTGCAGTGGGATTAGGGACACTGGTGTTATTTGAAGCGGCGAGCTATAGTGTGGAG
Organism: Thymallus thymallus; assembly: GCA_023634145.1. Lineage (NCBI taxonomy): Eukaryota > Metazoa > Chordata > Actinopteri > Salmoniformes > Salmonidae > Thymallus > Thymallus thymallus. The sequence goes on along the minus strand of CM042382.1, from coordinate 19,339,496 downwards.
CTGCCAGACAGTGTCTCAGCCACAGTACGAGAGGATGCAGAAGATCTACATGCAGAGTGATGGGCACTTTGAGGTGTTCACCACTGTCTTCTCCCCACAAGGTGAGTACCACCTGCAATCGTCTCTGGGGCCGTATGTATCAGGTTTGTCAGTGTAGGAGTGCTGATTTAGGATCAGTTTTGCCTTGAATCACAATGAATACGAATGCATGAATAGGAAGTAACTTATCCTAGAGTACTCTGAGGCTCTTGATCCATTACGGCCCCAGTTCCATTATGGGCTAGTCTCATGTTGTCATACTGTGAGAATCATTTATTTGCTTTTTCACAGAATTTTCATTAATTGGTTTTCGGTAGCTGGTTTTCGGTAGCCTATCATAGTTTTGCTGTCATCTTGCCTAACAGCTCTTTATGACTTCCTATCTAAATGTCAACCCTTTTTTATCAGCTTGTAGAGCAAGAACAAGATACAGGCCTAGGGAAGCAGTGAAGGTATGTTAATGATTTCTCATTATTGATAGAGCTACATGTATAGTAAGTCGCAACCAGAACATCAAATTTATCGCAAGCACAGATGGGAACGATCCAATGTCAGGGTGATGTTCTGCAGAGCATCAATATGTGTTGTCATTTAGACTAGAGGAATGGAGCAAGAACATGAATGGATGATGATTTTTATTTTTTAACCTTTATTTAACTAGGCAAGTCAGTTAAGAAGACATTCTTATTTACAATGACGACCTACCTACAGGGTCAACCCCTGGAGAAAATTAGGTTTAAGTGCCTTCCTCAAGGACACATCGACAGGATTTTTCACCTTGTTGGCCCAGGTATTCGAACCAGCAACCTTTCGGTTACTGGCCCAACACTCTGACCACTAGGCTACCTGCCGCCCACTAAAGAGGAACACAGTGAAAACAATATACACTATATAGTAGAGCTACAAGATCTACTTATAATTGATTTAGCAAGATTAGTCAGATGTGATTGGTGGACTGTCTCAGCAGAAGGTGACATAAGGGAATGACTTGAGGGAAGCAGTGTTGTGTGGTTTAGCCTACTCCTCCAGGCAGGCCTCCATTTCCACATCACCGCTAAGGACCATCTAATATATATATATATATATATATAGCTCTCTACAGGTTATTTAAAGGAGCTCAACCCCAGAGCCTTGGACTGTTGACAGACATGAGGAACAGGAGACTGAGATAGACTCTTATCCCTCTCTTTGGCAAGTGTTCAGTAACTCATTACTATCTAACTTCTGTGCTCATAAACTGTACGGTAACTACTGTTACATAGAGCAACAAGTACACTGTCCCCGGTAGTGTCCAAGTCTCTCTCCTGGCAAACGTTACATGTTACTGATGTCAGTGTAAGAATATACAGTACATGTAATTTAAGACAAGATAATCCTCTTATCTGGTCTTCTGTGTGGACATTTCGAATGAAAGAGCAGTGGCTGGGTTTGGCCTCTGTGACCTGTTGGTTCATCAATATAGACAATTAATTAATTCAATTAAGTAATTAATTAAATAAATCTCAAGAATAGGATTTATAGCATAACGTAATATTCTGAGTGCACTGAGTTTTAACTTCAGTAGTCTCAGGTAAAGGCAGAGAGCATGCTTAACTCTTATCATCTTGCGTAAACAAATGAGAGGTTTTGGAAGTTGGACCCAAAAATAGATAAACCTTGAGTTGTACTTTGTCTCTTATTGAGTTACAGTGGTATCTTACTTATTCTCCTTCAGGTGGTAGCAGCAGTCAACTACAGGCCTCATTGGCCAGATGAGCTTCAACTCTGTCAGGGTGATGTCATCCAAGTTCTCTTCAGAGATGAGCCGTCGTGGTGGTTCGGGCGTCTACAGAACGGGGCAGAGGGGTACTTCCCAACCGCTTGTGTGACCATACTGAACCAGGTAAGGTTTTCCCCTGCCTGATGAAATGCAGGAATGTAGAAAGTTTTTTTATATTTTTGTGTGTGAACAACCTTTCATTTTAAGGTTCCTCATCCAGATATTGCACTAAAAAGAGATTTCAAGCCTGTTTTGACAGTGTACAACTTACCGTGTAGATATATAATAGCTTCCTGGCAATTAACTCAACAGAAATAAACCCTCCCAACTAATTGTTGGACAAAAGCTTGATGATTTAAATCATGGATGTTGACCAGATCTAATTGTGTCATGTCTAAGTGAGTTTGGTATGTGTTTACAGAGTGATGATCATGAGCCAGTGAATGCCAATCCAAGCTCGTTAAGGAGTTCATCCAAGGATGCAGCTCCTGATGCCCCCTGTAGCTGCACAAGGTGAGAACATTGTGATCCTATCCCACCTCCCCACCCAACAAAACCACAGAGGGGATTAACTTCAATTGATTGTAATTGTCCTCAGTATAGTCATTTGTGTAAGTTTTAAATAAAAAAAACTAGAATATTTTTTAGCTGGTCCAACCTTATGCAGTTTTCCCCTCCAACAGGATTCTATATATTGAGTCACAGAGAATCAACAAGAAGCCCTGTGTGTTTGTTTCCCTCTATGTATGCACTGGTCGTAGTACTCCAAAGCTCCCCAGGCATGAGAAAGAGAGCCTCTTCCAGGCCATGGGACACGAGGCCTCCTCTAAGTCAGGCTCAGCCTACAACCTGCTGCACCGTGTGCTGTCCAAGGGCCACCGGAGGAAGAGTGAAGCCCAGAGACTGGGAGATGTAAATTGCTTCATCAATGGCTCCATCAATGTAGCATTCGAACCTGACTGATTGTTTATCTCTGAGAATTGTATCATGTATGTGCAGGCCTTTATTCTGTGGTAGTTTCCATGGCTGTTATGTTCTTTACAATTCACAAAACTGTAGCTATTATAACTGTCATATTTTGGGGTAATAGTGAAAGATCGATCATAAGCATGTGACATGTTGCACTACTTGTTCTAGAGTATGTTGTTTATCCTCTATTTACCATTGAGATTAATGGAGTACAGCAAAGTACATATTCTGTCTTCTTCTCTACAGTTAATAGCCAACTGTGATCCCTTATTTGTTTGCTGTTTTTACCCCATTGTAATTTGCACTGTTGCATCACTTTAATTTGTACATATTGTATATATAATATTTTTATAAAATACATTGATATTTTACATCATTGTTGCCTTCTTCATAGTATGAGTGACACTGAAGATGAAGCATCCTGCCCACCCAGTCTTTTTGGCACTCACAAGCAAAACACACTACAGTGGGAACTTACTGCAACACAAGCTAATAGTTTTAGCATTTTATTATTACCAAACGGAGGTACATGTGCATGAGTTGGCAGTGGCTTCTATACATAGGTGACATAAATGTCATATTGTGCCATATAAAAACTGTGTATAATTTCTATTTTATCAAAGTGCTGCATGTACCTTTTTCCCCCTAAACCTAGAATTAGGAACATGTTTAAAAATAAACTATATTACAGGTAAACAAAATATTACAATAAATCTTTACACAAAGATGCAGTACACTTGAAACAAACTTTGATTGCAATATCCTTCAGTTACCCTAGTATTCCTATCAACTGAAACCTATTTGCCAAAAAATGTCACTCCTGATATTTAGATGGATGTATTACCTATAGCTAGCACGGGTTGATAAAATACTTCTTAATGTAGGGTAAAACTATTTACACACTACGATTCAGAATCAAAAACTGTAGATCAACACTTGACTTTCTTAAAATGCCTTACGGAACTTGCTACATACTGTTTTATGATTACAAATTAAAATCAATGTTTAAAACCTTGCTAAGAAAGGAATCCATTTACATACCTATACATTTACAATTTTAGTTAGCAGTAAGTTAAATCATTCTACAGTGCATCAGTGTAGCTTTTCATAAACATAAAACTCTTTGGACACCCATAGAGCAAGAACTTATGTACACTAACCAACTGCATGTTTATACCAGGCAGTGTTTCTCCAATGGCTTCTGACTCAGAAGTGCATGACCTGTTTGTCTCAGTAGCAGCAAAATATGCACACAGTACTATGCCACAAAGCCCAACTCCTCCATCACCCTAACTTCTGGTTAATAATAATACTGAACATTATATTCAATTCTAACAAAATGTGTATGCTACATCCAAACAAATACACACATCTTGTGGAATTTGCTTCTGCATAGACATCTGAGGAGGAAGACTATAAACTGTGTTTGTAATATGGGACCGAATGTGAATATGGGGCAGGATGTGTTCTGTGAATTTTGCAATGTTTTCATCTCCAGGGAGAGATATTAGATATACACGCTATTGTCCAATTCAAAATAATTAAAACTATTTTTACAGTCTGTGCAAAGAAGTAACAGTACATTTCAATATACATTTTGAAAAGTACATTCAGTATCCAACATGATTCACTGATGAAGTGTTAAAATTTCAGCTCAGGTGGGGTTTTGTTTAGCAGTAAAACAGCATTAACACATTCAGATGTCCAATATAAATATTGATGAGAATTTTGATGAGAAAAGCTTAAAATGCTTCTGCACAATAAATTAAAAAGGTACCCATTCCAATTTCTCTGCACCTTCAATGCAGAAAACATTCATTAAATGCCTCCACCCTTCTCTTGCTACAGTCACATACAGATATACCACTTTTTATAGTGCAAAAGCAACAGAATTATGGTCTTTAAGACATCAAATTATGAATTTCTCATATTCAAACAGTGCACATTGAAAATAAGGTTATTAAATAAAAAATAAATTAATTGCTACAGTACTGTTAATCGGCTACATGTGCTTGTCATTTTCCTATCAACCTCTAATTGAAAACAGACACATAAAAAAATACAGGTTGTTTTGTGAGAATCAAAGAACAAAAAATAAAATAGGTAATATGATGTTTCCTACCTATAGTAAAATTGTCTAGTATTAGCATATCTCTGGATAAAAACTATCTTAGTGACTGTTAACTAGCCTGGCCCAGATCGGTTTGCGCTCTCTTGCCAACTCTTATGGTCAGTGTCAAGCAAGACAGCACAAACAATAGGACCAGGCTAACTGTTAGCTACTAAACCTGCACTTACACAGGCAGCCCAATTCTGATATTTTGCCCAATTACTGGCAAAATATCTGATCTGATTGGTCAAAAGACCAATTAGTGGCAAACAAAATCAGAATTGGGCTGAATGTCTAAACCTAAGTAGTATTGAGGTCCTGTCAGAGTACCAAGGTTCTGGAGGCACTGCCAGGTGTCTGGGAGCTGAGGAACTGTCTGGCCTGCTCAGCTACGATCATCTGATCATCAGTCTTCCCAAATACCACAGCATCCCACTCACAGTTGTCATCTCTCCTCGGGGCGATGGTGAGGGTGTGGTGGGGAAGGTAACAGCATGGCTCCTCTCTCCCTGGTCCTACTTCAGGGGACGGCGAGTACGCCAGCTCCTCACAGCCTAGAATGGACGACCTCAGTGGGGCGCTGGTCAGCAGGCTCTCCCCATGGATCTGAGACAGAGCGAGAGACCTGTTAAAGTACTGTCTCATTGTTCAATCCTCTCATAACTGTGCTTCACTCTCACCATGGTTTGCCATCCTCATCTACTATAGTCTGCATGAGTCTCATTTTCAGTGTTTCTGATGGTAACTTGAATAGTGATATCTCACTGATCCTCTCCTCTCACCTGTGCATTGTTGAAGTGTTCTTGCGAATAGAGTTGAGCACCGTGGCAGTCCTTACTCCAGGGTTCCACAGCCAGGGATTTCCTAAAACTCCTGGACGATGGATCAACCTGGGTTAAAAAACATGGAATGGACAGGACTGTAAAAAATAATATAAAAATGTGTTTTATACTCATTTATTTATTGGAAAGCACTTTGAAGTCATTATCTCTTGTGTTCTTGTCTATTTATTCTCTATTTAGTCTTTAGTGCTCGTTTGTTGTTAGTTATAGCCCTGACATCATTTCTCTAAGGGGACAAATAAAGTTGTTTGAATGGAATAATTACTGTATACAAATCTCTATGGATGAATATTCGAATACCTCATGTTTCCAGGAGGAGCAGGAGTCAGCCTGTGTTTCTCCATGAGTTAACATATCAACCTTGTTCTCTTCTCTCAGCACCTCTTCCTCCAGGTAGGCCAGGGACTGGGGCTGCTGCATCTAACAGAACACACACACACACACACACACATCACTCAGGAAGTTACATAGTACAACATCCCCTCACACACCAAATACAATACACACAATACACATACCATCATTTTCAGCTGGGCCTGCATCTTCTCTTGGGTGGCCGTGACATTCTTGAAGGGTGTTGGAGTTAGTGGCATGGGAAACATGATGGCTTTACGAACCTTGGGGGTCCTGAACCTTGTAACACAGTTAGACAGTAGATCATTTTAGAAAGCCTCTATGGGTGTAGGAGTGAAATATTAACACAGAACTGTTCTAGAAAACTCACTTACCCAGCATTCTCCTTCTGATAATTGGTTGTTAACTCCATCTGAAGGGGGGTGGTGTTGGCACGTTTTTGACCGCACAATGGGGTGGAGGTCAGAGCTGGGTTGTCTAGAGTCAATTCCTCAACTCCAGACACGTTGAAAAACTACAGAGAAATACAGAAGTTCAAGGTAGTGTTTGTACCATATACTTATATCATATATCACAAATATACTCTACTGCAGGGGTCGGCAACAGAAATCACCAGGAATTCTGCTAAAAATTAGTTTCATTTAGGAAACGTGTTCACCAATTATAGACATATGCCATCTTGTCTCAATGTAATCAAGGTATGAAATTGTCATTTTCAAATACGATCTCTTTTTGGGCTTAGTTGTGGTCAATTTGCAGTGAACAAATGATTAGAATTCTGTTCCAGACTCCCAACCATCCGCTCCGTCTTTGGCTGAAACGGTTTTCCTAGCCCTGTCTACTGTATGTAGGCTATGACAATCAAATCAAATGTTATTTGTCACATGCGCCGAATACAACAGGTGTAGACCTACTGTGAAATGCTTACTTACAAGCCCTTAACTAACAATGCAATTTTAAGAGAAATGAGAGTTAAGAAACTATTTACAAAATAAAAAAGTAACAATAAAATAACAATAACGAGGCTATATACAGGGGGTACCGTTACTGAGTCAATGTGCAGGTTAGTAGAGGTAATTGAGGTAATTTGTACATGTAGGTAGGGGTAAAGTGACTATGCATAGATAATAAACAGAGAGTAGCAACAGCGTAAAAATAAAAGAAAAATGCAAATAGTCTGGGTAGACATTTGATTAGCTGTTCTGCAGTCTTATGGCTTGGGGGTAGAAGCTGTTAAGAAGCCTTTTGGACATAGACTTGGCGCTCCGGGTGGCTGGAGTCTTTGTCCATTTTTAGGGCCTTCCCCTGACACCGCCTGGTATAGAGGTTCTGGATGGCATGAAGCTTGGCCCCAGTGATGTACTGGGCCGTACGCACTACCATCTGTAGCGCCTTGAAGTCGGAAACATAGTAGTTGGCATACCAGGCGGTGATGCAACCAGTCAAGATGCTCTCGATGGTGCAGCTGTTTAACTTTTTCAGGATCTGTGGACCCATGCCAAATCTTTTCAGTCTCCTGAGGGGGAATAGGTGCTGTCGTACCCTCTTTACGACTGTCTTGGTGTGTTTGGAGCATGATAGTTTGTTGGTGATGTGGACAAGGAACTTGAAGCTCTCGACCTGCTCCATTACAGCCCTGTCGATGAGACTGGGGGTGTGCTCAGCCCTTCTTTTCCTCTAGTCCACAATCTTCTCCTTTGTCTTGATCACGTTGAGGGAGAGGCTGTTGTCCTGGCACCTCACTGCCAGGTCTCTGACCTCCTCCATATAGGCTGTCTCATCGTTGTTGGTGATCAGGCCTACCACTGTTATGTCAACGGCAAACTTAATGATGGCGTTGGAGTCGTGCTTGGCCACGCAGTCCTGGGTGAACAAGGAGTACAGGACAGGACTAAGCACGGACACCTGAGGGGCCCCCGTGTTGAGGATCCGTGTAGCAGATGTGTTGTTGCCTACCCTTACCACCTGGGGGCGGCCCGTCAGGAAGTCCAGGATCCAGTTGCAGAGGCAGGTATTTAGTCACAGGGTCCTTAGCTTAGTGAGGAGCTCTGAGCGCACTATGGTGTTGAACGCTGAGTTTAATTCAATGAACAGCATTCTCACGTACAGTGGGGAGAACAAGTATTTGATACACTGCGAATTTTGCAGGTTTTCCTACTTACAAAGCATGTAAAGGTCTGTAATTTTTATCATAGGTACACTTCAACTGTGAGAGACGGAATCTAAAACAAAAATCCAGAAAATCACATTGTATGATTTTTAAATAATTAATTTGCATTTTATTGCATGACATAAGTATTTGATCACCTACCAACCAGTAAGAATTCCGGCTCTCACAGACCTGTTTGTTTTTCTTTAAGAAGCCCTCCTGTTCTCCACTCATTACCTGTATTAACTGCACCTGTTTGAACTCGTTACCTGTATAAAAGACACCTGTCCACACACTCAATCAAACAGACTCCACACACTCAATCAAACAGCTGTGTAAGGACATCAGGGATAAAATTGTAGACCTGCACAAGGCTGGGATGGGCTACAGGACAATAGGCAAGCAGCTTGGTGAGAAGGCAACAACTGTTGGCGCAATTATTAGAAAATGGAAGAAGTTCAAGATGACGGTCAATCTCCCTCGGTCTGGGGCACCATGCAAGATCTCACCTCGTGGGGCATCAATGATCATGAGGAAGGTGTGGGATCAGCCCAGAACTACACGGCAGGACCTGGTCAATGACCTGAAGAGAGCTGGGACCACAGTTTCAAAGAAAACCATTAGTAACACACTACGCCGTCATGGATTAAAATCCTGCAGCGCACGCAAGGTCCCCCTGCTCAAGCCAGCGAATGTCCAGGCCCGTCTGAAGTTTGCCAATGACCATCTGGATGATCCAGAGGAGGAATGGGAGAAGGTCATGTGGTCTGATGAGACAAAAATAGAGCTTTTTGGTCTAAACTCCACTCGCCGTGTTTGGAGGAAGAAGAAGGATGAGTACAACCCCAAGAACACCATCCCAACCGTGAAGCATGGAGGTAGAAACATCATTCTTTGGGGATGCTTTTCTGCAAAGGGGACAGGACGACTGCACCATATTGAGGGGAGGATGGATGGGGCCACGTATCGCGAGATCTTGGCCAACAACCTCCTTCCCTCAGTAAGAGCATTAAAGATGGGTCGTGGCTGGGTCTTCCAGCATGACAACGACCCGAAACACACAGCCAGGGCAACTAATCGTGGCTCCGTAAGAAGCATCTCAAGGTCCTGGAGTGGCCTAGCCAGTCTCCAGACCTGAACCCAATAGAAAATCTTTGGAGGGAGCTGAAAGTCCGTATTGCCCAGCGACAGCCCCAAAACCTGAAGGATCTGGATGGAGGAGTGGGCCAAAATCCCTGCTACAGTGTGTGCAAACCTGGTCAAGAACTACAGGAAACGTATGATCTCTGTAATTGCAAACAAAGGTTTCTGTACCAAATATTAAGTTCTGCTTTTCTGATGTATCAAATACTTATGTCATGCAATAAAATGCAAATTAATTACTTAAAAATCATACAATGTGATTTTCTGGATTTTTGTTTTAGATTCCGTCACTCATAGTTGAAGAGTACCTATGATAAAAATTACAGACTTCTACATGCTTTGTAAGTAGGAAAACCTGCAAATTCGGCAGTGTATCAAATACTTGTTCTCCCCACTGTAGGTGTTCCTTTTGTCCAGGTGGGAAAGTGCAGTGTGGAGTGCAATAGAGATATTGTCATCTGTGGATCTGTTGGGGCAGTATGTGAATTGGAGTGGGTCTAGGGTTTCTGGGATGATGGTGTTGATGTGAGCCATGACCAGCCTTTCAAAGCACTTCATGGCTACCGACGTGAGTGCTACGGGGCGGTAGTCATTTAGGCAGGTTACCTTAGTGTTCTTGGGCACAGGGACTATGGTGGTCTGCTTGAAACATGTAGGTATTACAGACTCGGTCAGGGACAGGTTGAAAATGTCAGTGAAGACACTTGCCAGTTTGTCAGCGCATGCTCGGAGTGCACGTCCTGGTAATTCGTCTGGCCCTGCGGCCTTGTGAATCCTGTTTAAAGGTCTTACAAACAATGTATATCATACATCATAGATCAGTGGTTTGCACAATTACTTGATGGTATTAGATTATACATTACCTAAACAGCACATCCTACCTGGGAGGGAGAGAATGGCAGTGCTTTGACATGAGTGATGCTAGGTGAGGTGGTGCTGTTGTCCAAAAAGGAGGTGCTGTGACACTGACTGGCAGGATAATGCTTCAGGATGGAAGGTGTGCTCAGCTTGGTCATGTTGGGTGAAGAGGCAGGCATCAGTTCAGTGTATTTCTCACTCAGGTCCATTATGACTGAGTCCTCAAAATGGTAGCTAGCTCCTTCTGACATCCCCACCTGAGAGACAGACATCGTCACTTCTTGTTTCAGGGGCGAGATCATTTCCTTCAGGCTGAAACTGGTCACCTCGCTCCAAGCCACTGGGTCCTACAGGGTCAAATAAGAATGAATGGTTTGACATAAATGTGATTATAACACAATTACTATGCATAATTGTACTCGGATCGTTATCCAGAATTACACAACCTATATGTGTCATACTGACTCAGCCCCAACAGGGAGACAGATGGAGCACTACCATATAAAAATATAATAATAATTTACAACAAAAAAAACACCATAATTCCTCTTGGATCACTAAGATCATATTGATTGTTATGTTTATTGATCAGATATTATGCATTTTACCACAATTTCAACAAATGTCGAATTTTCGAAAGTCCAAAAATCAAATCAATTTCTAATATTTTTTAACATTGATCATCTAATAAAAAGGCCTAACACTGAAAACAAATATATTTAAAATACAATTATACAAATGTACAAATTTTATAATTCTTCAACACATAACCTTTTCTGAATCTATTTTTTTTTGTCATAACATGATATGTATACACAAGTAGTTTAGATAAAATATTTGGGTAAAGAACAAAAAAGACACACTATCAGATTAAGCCAAAATTACTAAAGTATACATTTTATTTTTCTTAATATTGGTGCATCACAGTAATGATAAACAGGTTTTAGAGATGAGAATGCATGTTTCAGTAATGAGTGTTTCATAGTTTGCCATTGAAAAACTGTACCGAGCTCTACTAGAGATTCAATAACCCAATACAACATCAAACTGTGTAATTTGTCAATCCCAAATGACTTGCATAAAACTAAAATCACTGATAACGCAACTGACTAAAGACCCATTATTTTAGCATATGTACACTGATCAAAAATATAAACGCAAGTGTTAGTCCCATGTTCCATGAGCTGAACTAAAAGTTCCCGGCAATGTTCCATACGCACAAAAAGCATATTTCTCTTAAATTTTGTGCAAAAATGTATTTACATCCCTGAGCAATTCTTCGCCAAGATAATCCATCAACCTGACAGGTGTGGCATATCAAGAAGCTAATTAAACAGGCATGATCATTAGACAGGTGCACCTTGTGCTGGAGACAATAAAAGGCCACTCTAAAATGCAGTTTTGTCACAACACAATGCCACAGATTGGCATGCAATTGGCATGCTGACTGCAGGAATATCAACCAGAGCTGTTGCCAGAGAATTGAATGTTAATTTATTTACCAACGTCGTTTTAGAGAATTTTGCATTACATTCAATGGCCTCACAACCGCAGACCACGTGTGACCCCACCAGCCCAGGACCTCCACATCCGGCTTTACCTGCGGGATCGTCTGAGACTAGCCACCTGGACAGCTGATGAAACTGTGGGTTTGCACAAGAGTCTCAGGTAAGCTCATCTGCGTGCTCTTCGTCCTCACCAGGGTCTTGAACTGACTGCAATTCGGCGTCGTAACAGACTTAAAATGGGCAAATGCTCACCTTCGATGGCCTCTGGCACGCTGGAGAAGTGTACTTTCCATGGATTAATCCCGGTTTTAACTGTACCGGGCAGATGGCAGACAGAGTGTATGGCGTCGTGCGGGTGACTGGTTTGCTGATGTCAACGTTATGAACAGAGTGCCCCATGGTGCCGGTGGGGTGTACTTTTCTGCCTGCCCATACCATAATGCCTGCCCAATCCATAACCCACACTATGGTATGGGCAGGCATAAGCTACGGAGAATGAACACAATTGCATTTTATCGATGGCAATTTTAATGCACAGAGATACCGTGACGAGATCCCACCAAGGCCTATTGTTATGCCATTAGTCCGCTGACATCACCTCATGTTTCAGCATGATAATGCACAGCCCCATGTCACAAGGATCTGTACACAATTCCTGTAAGCTGAAAATGTCCCAGTTTTTCCATGGCTTGCATACTCACCAGACATGTCACCCGTTGAGCATGTTTGAGATGCTTTGGATCGACGTGTTTGACAGCGTGTTCCAGTTCCCGCCAATATCCAGCAACTTTGCACAGCCATTAAAGAGTAGGACAATATTCCACAGGCCACAATCAACAGCCTGATCAACTCTATGAGAAGGAAATGTTGCACCGCATGAGGCAAATGGTGGTCACACCAGATACTGACTGGTTTTCTGATCAACGCCCCTACCAGATGCATATCTGTATTCCCCAGTCATGTGAAATTCATAGATTAGGGCCTTATTAATTAATTTCAATTAAATGATTTCCTTATATGAACTGTAACTCAGTAAAATCTTTAAAATTGTTGCATGTTGCATTTATATTTTTGTTCAGTGTATAAGTACCGTAATTACATGCATGTATTTTCAAAAGTCAGAGGTGGACGTAAGCATAAATAACTTGCCTAGTTAAATAAAGGTTCAAAAATATATATATATAAAAATTACTTTCTCCAAGGTGTTTACAGGTCACATTGGTGTATTAGGACATGGATATGGTATTTTAGATCCTATGGGCAAATGGCATTACATGATATGCCTATAAAGTATCTAAAAACTGTTTGGGGTTAAGCCCTGAAATTTTGCTTAAATTCATCAAAAAAGTTAGTTTATAACAGTGGGATACACATAAGGCAATTGTAGGTCTTGTGGCATATTTTGGTTAAACTATCCCCAATTCAAAACACTGCACTTTTCCATTACATGTACAGCTGATTCTCAAGATCTTGCACACTAATGAGATGCTATTGAGCCCACACTACTACACTGTCTGAGCCAAGGACTACATGCTTTCTGGTAAGTTTTGATTACAATACTGGATGGGGTGAATATATTTTATATGACATACATTCTTTTTTTTGTTAACTAGTAAATAGAAGCCTACAGCAAAGTGTGTTTCAATCATTTCTAACTTGTTAACAATTTCTGCTAGTTAGTTTTTGCTACCATGTGGGTTTTAGCTTGCTAACTGAGGAGTGTTAATTCACCTGTTTCTAAAACATGTTCCATTTAAAAAAATGTATCTTATAAAGGAGTTGTTTAATCTAACTGCTTAACTATTTTTCTGTACATGGAATTGTATTTCGGGTTTATTTTACTCAAAAAAACATCTACATTGAAATGGTATTAATATTAATTTGCATATATTTCCGTTAATTCCCATATATTCCTGTTAATTTCCACCTCTGAATATTCCCCAAAATGTTCAACCCTACTTGGGATATCAAACAACAGTATACGTAAGTGCTAAAACAGGTACACATGTCAGAATGGGGGATATCCTCCTTTAAATGGCAGGTTGCTCTTTGCTGAAATACAAACTCCAGATTGTGGCTTTAAGTTCATTAAATGGGTTTTATACACCGATATTTCTAGACAAACACTACTTAATCAAATAACTGATGTTTTACAAAAAATCTATACAATAGGTGTAAGGTTAGTCTTAGTATCTCTATTTGCACATCATAATTTGCACATCCTTCATTCCTGTGTTAATGATGATAATTCTGTAATTTATTTCACCACTATGGTCTATTTATTGTCCTACCTCTTAACCTTACTGCATTTTTGCACTACATTTTGCACTCTGTATATAGATTTTTCTATTGTGTTTTTGACTGTTTGTTTAATGTGTAACTCTGTGTTGTTATTTGTCGCACTGCTTTGCTTTGTCTTGGCCAGGTCGCAGTTGCAAATGAGAACTTGTTCTCAACTGACCTACCTGGTTAAATAAAGGTGAAATAAAAAAAATAAAATAAGGAGTTAAGTTACCAGCACAGCACACCCTATACATTAGAATTAGAATTATCATTACCGAAATGGACCTTAAAATTACGCAGTACATAGAAATGTGTGTTTCGGTATTGAGAGGCCCAATCTGCAAGTAATAGGAGACAGCTATTATGAATCAGCAAACAATTGACCACATCACTAAAGCCCATTCATGCCTCCATGTTGGTAAGGTGATGGTTCTCAATTTGAGCTTTTTAGTTATTTCAGTAATGAGAACGTTAAGTGTCGTTAAGGGGGAGCTGAGAATCAGATCCTCATTGAAAAGGCATATAAGTGAAGACATTAAATGAACTTGTGCTCATCTAAGGACTGCTCCTCTAGATAATGCATCATGGGTGAATACAACTTTATTTAAAACATTATTGGCGTTTACAGCAACTTTAAAATGTGTTATGGTAATGAGAAACATGTCCACAGATACTGTGTTTTTACGTAATAAATAATATAGCTTAACATAAACATCCCCTAGTATACATTTTTTCTGATTTATGGAAAAACTACAGCAACATATTTTGTTATTTATTCAAATAAGTTGGGTTTTTCTAAAGTAAAATTGCATAAAATGCCCAATTTAATATGGACGCATTTTGGTAATAAGAATTTGGGCTGAAAATGTAAAAAATTCAGGCGAATGTAAAAAAAAAGAAGAATTAATTAGGCAACAGAATGATAGTTGATTGTTGCAGATGCATCATGGTTTTTCTAACTCATTTTGCTACTGCTATGGTTAAAACTGCTTTCATGACAATCACCCAACTGACCGAGTCTATGAGCTCCAGAGTCTCTGCGAACTCGGGGATGGTTTGTAGGGAGGAGAGGACAGCGCTTGCCTCCACGGCCAGGAACCTGCTGGGAGACACAGGAGTGTAGACAGCCGAGCCACGGCCCTCCATACTCTGGTCCCCCAAGCTGCTCAGGGTCGTGTTGGTCAGACCATCGTCTGTCAGGCTGCTGGACCAGCTGGAGTAGTTACCTTCCGTGTTCTGTGGAACGGGAGAGGTCAGAGAAAGGTTAGCTCTGGTCCTGTGCGTTACATGCGGATTGCTTAAGGCATAATGTTTAGCTAAACGGGGGTGACTGGCTAGCTAACTGGGGGTGAACGGCTAGCTAACCAGGGGTGAGTGGCTAGTTAACTGGGGGTGAGTGGAGTGATATGGGGAGCCGGTGGGGATGGGTTCTAGAGCAGACTACACTACTGACTACACGTAAATTACGTGTTCCTTCTTACACATGAAGCTTCTAGTCTTTCGACTTCGCTCTCGGCTGCCATAAGGAGCAGCTCGAGTTCCATAATTCTCTCTGGGTACACGCAGCCCAGGAGAGATTGGAAAAACTGCTGATTTACAAGTCTTATATTGGATGCTGAATTACAGAGGAGGAACTACTACACATTGGTGGGAGGGGAGGAGTTCACGAGCAACATGGTTGAGCTAAGCCGAGTGAGTGCAGAGAGGGGGATACTCACTGGGACAAAGAAAGAGGTTTCAGGAACACTGTCCATGTACTGGCCATCCAACAAGCCAAGGGAATATCCTGAAATCTACCAAAACACACATTCGCAACACAAACAACAGTGTAATAAAATGAACAAACCGTTTGGGAATGATTTCATCCTGATTTCAGTGGTGATTTTCAGTTGATTTTGGTGACATTTTCAGTGAAATCTGATTTTCAATTCAGAATAATATTAGGCTATTCTTCAGCCTATTTGCTTGTGCTGATTGGTAAATCTGTGCTCACCTTTGTAGGGATAGTCATGAAATAGTGATTCTGTCTCCGCCAGGATGAGCCGGAGGACTTGGTCCGTTTCTTGATGGAAGCCTTGGTCTTGTAGACCCGAGTCGGGACGTCCTGCAGATAGCCCTCATGCTCCACCTTCCTAAGCATGGTGGAGTTCCAGTGATTCTTTATAGAGTTGTCTGTCCTATGGGAGGGGGGGAGGGGATTCAGACCAAAGACAAGGAAGTAGAACAATATTATGTTCAATATTGTCAACAATTTATTTTTTGTTATATATATCCCTGCGATTCAGACAAAATGTTTGATCAATCTCATAAGAATTCTACATGTACAGTACCAGTGAAAAGTTTGACAACTTTCTACATTGTAGAATAATAGTGAAGACATCAAAACTATGAAATAACACATATGGAATCATGTAGTAACCCACATTTTTTTAAACAAATCAAAATATTTTATGAATATTTTAGATTTTTCAAAGTAGCCACACTCTGCCTTGATGACAGGTTTGCGCACTCTTGGCATTCTCTCAACCAGCTTGAATTCTAAATAAATCACCAACCGTGTCACCAGCAAAGCACGCCCACACCATCACACCTCCTCCTCCATGCTTCACGGTGGGAACCCCACATGAGATCATCCATCTGTCTCACAAAGACACAGCGATTGGAACTAAAAATCTCAAATTTGGACTCATCAGACCAAAGGACAAATTTCCACCGGTCTAATGTCCATTGCTCGTGTTTCTTGGCCCAAGCAAGTCTCTTCTTCTTATTGGTGTCCTTTAGTAGTGGTTTCTTTGCAGCAATTCTACCATGAAGGCCTGATTCACGCAATATCCTCTGAACAGTTGATGTTGAGATGTGTCTGTTACTTGAACTATGTGAAGCATTTATTTGGGATGCAATTTATGAGGCTGGTAACTCTAATGAACTTATCCTCTGCAGCAGAAGTAACTCTGGGTCTTCCATTCCTGTGGCGGTCCTCATGAGAGCCAGTTTCATCATAGCAATTGATGGCGACTGCACTTGAGGAAACTTTCAAAGTATTGACTGACCTTCATGTCTTAAAGTAATGATGGACTGTCGTTTCTCTTTGCATATTTGAGCTGTTCTTGCCATAATATGGACTTGGTCTTTTATCAAATAAGGCTATCTTCTGTATACCACCCCTACCTTGTCACAACACAACTGATTGGCTCAAACGCATTAAGGGAAGAAATTACACGAATTAACTTTTAACAAGGCTCACCTGTTAATTGAAATGCATTCCAGGTGACTACCTCATGAAGCTGGTTGAGAGAATGCCAAGAGTGTGCAAAGCTGTCATCAAGGCAAAGGGTGGCTACTTTGAAGAATCTCAAATATAAAATATATTTTGATTAGTTTTTTTGGTTACTACATGATCCCATATGTGTTATTTCATAGTTTTGAGGTCTTCATTATTATTCTACAACATAGAAAATAGTCAAAATAAAGATAAACCCTGGAATGAGTAGGTATGTCCAAACTTTTGACTGGTACTGTAAGTCTGATACCATTAGACACAGAGACTGCGCCCAAAATAACACCCTATTCCCTACATTGCGCACTACTTTTGACCAGATCCCTATGGGCCCTGGTCAAAAGTTGTGAACTATATATAGGGTGCCATTTGGGACGTAGTCAGAGTGTTATTGTCTGTTATAAAAGTGTTATTACCTGCCAGGCAGCAGCTTGGCTATCTCAGCCCAGCGGTTCCCGATACGTTTGTGAGCAGCGTATATGATCCGATCCTCCTCCTGAGTCCAGCATGACTTCTTCACCTCAGGGTTAAGGTGGTTGTGCCAGCGCTCCCGGCACTGCTTGCCGATACGACCGTGCAGATGTTTGGCAATGATGGACCAGCGCTTGGGGCCATACCTGTGCACCAACTCGATGACCTGTGCACAGATATGTGTAAAAATAGTTTATCCTCGGTTTGCAACACTCATTAACGAGTTCCAAACTTCCTCTGGAAGCAACTTCAGCACAATAACTGTTCGTTGGGAGCTTCATGAAATGGGTTTCCATGGCCGAGCAGCTACACACAAGCCTAAGATCACCATGTGCAATGCCAAGCGTCGGCTGGAGTGATGTAAAGCTCGCCACCATTGGACTCGAATCTGGGTTTGTCGGATACCAGAAAAACACTACCCCAATGCATAGTGCCAACTGTAAAGTTTGGTGGAGGAGGAATAATGGTCTTGTCCCAACGTTGCAACTTCCGTACAAACTCGGTAGAGGCAAGGTCGAAAGCCGTGCATCCTCCAAAACACAACCCTGCCAAGCCACAATGCTTCTTTGAAACAATGCTTGCTTAAGCCGGAAGCCAGCCACATCAATGTGTTGGAGGAAACACTGTACACTTGGCAACCGTGTCAGCGTGCATGCGCCCGGCCCGCCACAGGAGTCGCTAGAAGCGCAATGGGACAAGGACATCCCGGCCAGCCAAAGCCTCCCCAAACCCAGACGACGCTGGGCCAATTGTGCTCCGTCTTATGGGTCTCCCGTGTGAAAGAACTTGACCTACACAGAGCCCTGACCTCAACCCCATCGAACACCTTTGGGATGAATTGGAATAACCAGGCCTAATTGCCCAACATCAATGCCAGACCTCACTAATACTCTTGTGGCTGAATGGAAGCAAGTGCCCGCAGCAATGTTCCAACATCTAAAGGAAAGCCTTCCCAGAAGAGTGGAGGCTGTTATAGCAGCAAAGGGGGGACCAACTCCATATTTATGCCCATAATTTTGGAATGAGATGTTTGACGAGCAGGTGTCCACATACTTTTGGTCATGTAGTGTACTTGGTAGACAGAAAACTGAATAGAAACGGTCTTCACCCTCTCATCCTCCTCCTTGGTCCATGGCCCTTTCACCAGCTCTGGGTTGAGCACCTTTTGCCATCGGTGCTGACACTGAGACTCAGACCTTTTCTGTCAGAGTGGAGAAATGCATTGAAAGGAGGAAGACATCAGTCCAATATACGGTTACCCAAGGGACAAAGATGTCAGAGATGGGCATTATATTTTGAGTGGGTGACACTTACCTTGAAATTATCTGCAATCACATTCCAATCATCTGCTCCGTGTTCATCCACAAGCCTCTTCAGCCTCTCATCCTTGTGATCAAGAGGGAGAAACAGATTAAATATGATTTTCTCAGGAGTTGACTCTGCTACCACAGAAGACAAATCAGTCAGGGCATGACTTACCTCTTCCCTTGACCACTTGACTTTCTGGAAAGACTTCTTCTTGGGACATTTCGCCTCAATGCAGTCATGGTCCTCCCCAACATCACTGAGAAAGGAAGGACCAATAAGGTTAATATACAAGAGAGGAGAGGAGAATAATGTTTCCAGGCATTAGACATCCCCTCAAACTTACCAAAGGTATCGACTTCTTCTGCTGCCACTGCTAGCCATACTGTCTCCTGTTCAAATTGTTTTCGTTATGCAGCAACCTTATTGACAAACTATGGAGAACGCATACAAGAAGCATCAGATGTTGATTAAATGTAGTTTGCTGAAATAATAGATCAGATAAAATAGCTATGAAGGGCTTGCAGACTATTATGGATTACAAAGGGGGACCCCGCCGTGAGTTGCCCAGTGATGCAGGCCTCCAAGACTAGCTAAATGCCTTCTATGCTCTCTACGAGGTAAACAACACTGAGTCATGCATGAAAGCCCCTGCTGTTCTGGACGACTGTGTGATCTCGCTCTCCGTGGCTGACGTGAGTAATATTTTTATACAGGTTAACACTCGCAAGGCCGCTGGGCCAGACAGAATACCAGGGCGTGTTCTCAGAGCATGCGCAGACCAGCTGGCAAGTGTCTTCACAGACATTTTCAACCTCTCCTTGTCCCAGTCCCAACATGTTTCAAGCTGACCACTATTGTTCCTGTTCAAAATAACTCTAAGGTAACCTGCCTAAATGACTATCATCCGTAAATGACTCACATCTGTAATCATGTGTGCTTTTGAAAGGCTGGTAACGGCACATAAACACCTTCATCCCATATACCATGGACCCACTCCAATTCGCATACCGCCCCCAACAGATCAACAGCCTACGCAACCTCAATTGCACATCACACTGCTCTCTCCCACCTGGAAAAGAGGAATACCTATGTGATAATGCTGGTCATTGACTACAGCTCAGTGTCAACACCATAATCCCTTCCAAGCTCATCACCAAGCTTAAGACCCTGGGACTGAATACCTCCTTCTGCAACTGGATCCTGGACTTCCTGACGGGCCGCCCCTAGGTGTCGAGGGTAGGCAACAACACCTCCGCCACGCTGACCCTCAACTTGGGGGCCCCCCTGAGGTGTGTGCTTAAGCCCTGTTCACCCACACCTGCGTGGCCACGCACGACTCTGTGGCATATTGTATTGGCAGCCACGTGACCCTTTGGGGATGCGCAGCTCGTGCAGGAGATCTCAGCTCAATGCACGCTGCTTCAACTAAAACGTATGTTTTAAAGAATAGTTGTTTTCTTTAGTATTTCTTAGACAAGAGGATACATCATGGTACCAGGAGTGACAGAACTCGCCTAAGACTCATCCATCATCATGCTTTGGTTGAAAATGCTGAGCGGCGCCAAGAGGTTTCACGTCAACTAGCTAACTTTAGCTAACTAGCCACTGGGCTAACGAGACTGTAAAAATAACCACGCCGGAGCTAACAGAGCATGCAGTGCATGTAGCTAGTTGTTTTGCAGTGCTAGCTGGCTAACGACGTGGAGCAGCTAAAGCCTGAAACTTAACAGCAACGTTGAAGAGCAATGGAAGCGGTTCAAGCAGCGTTTCACCCTCTGGCGGCGATAGGAGCGGCCGATAAAGACGACCCACAGAAAGTTGCATTGTTTCTCACAGTAGCTGGCTCGGACGCCACTGATGTCTACAACAGCTTTCAGCTAACGGATGAAGAGCAAGCAGATTATGAACTGGTATTAGCCAACTTTCAGTCTTTTTGTACTCCCAGAAGAAACAAGACATCAACAGTAGATGTTGAGGAATTTATTATGACTGTTGAGGAATTTATTATGGACTTGAAACTGAAATGTCAGTTGTGTAATTTTGGTCAAATTTCAGACTCGCTGATACGAGATAGAATTTTCATGGGGGTAAGATACAAGCGACTGAGAGAAAAGTTACTTGGTGAGAATGAATTGACACTAGAAAGAGCAATACATATGTATCAAGCTAGAGGTGATTCAGAGTCGCAATCAGTAAATGGACAGTGGTGTTCTTAGTGATACAGTATGCAAAGTGGAGTATGTTAGCAAAGGAAGAGCTACAGCTAAACGGCTAACTTCAAAGGACAGCACTGACAGCAGTGCACTTCAGGGAACCAGCGCTCGTGCAGCAACTACGGAAGAGAGCACAGACCTCGCCAGTGCCCAGCATATAGAAAAGAGTGTTACAACTGTGGAATGAAGAACCATTTCGCACTCAAATGCAGGCAGAGGAGACAACAAAATACAGTACACTGTGTCAACGAGTACAGTGAGGGGTTTTTGGGTGACCTCTTTGTGGGAACAGTCACACTTGCAGGACCAGACGAGGACTGGACTGCTACCTACAAGACTAAAGGAACTGACATTGTGTTCAAACTTGACACTGAAGCACAGGTCAACATCATTCCAGAGACTGAAATGTTATAGTTACAGGTAAAACCAGTGGTGAACACAAAACAAATGATAAGACTGAAATCTTATAGTGGTGAAGAAATTGCCACTTCAGGGACATGCACATTGCTCCTGGAGATAGATGATAAACCTCACAAGGCTCCGTTTGTCATAGTAAAGGGAGAAAAAACACCCATCATTGGGTTAAAGTCATGTAACTTAGCTCCAGGGGCTGGACCCTGTAGGTAGGCCGTCACTGTAAATAAGAATTTGTTCTGACTTACCTGTTTAAATAAAATGTGTTATATCCTAGACAAAGTAGAAGAACCTACTGAATGGGTCCACTCACTAGTAATAGTTGAGAAGAAAGATGACTCACTCAAACTGTGTATGGATCCAGAGCTAAACAAGTATGTGAAAAGGGAACACTTTATGCTGCCTTTCAGATATTTTGGGACATAGCAGGGGCTAAATAATTCTCAAAGCCAGACACCTCCTCAGGGTTTTGGCAGAGTTTAAGGCTTTGTACTTTCAATACTCCTTTTGGTAGGTACTCATTTAAAAGGCTCCCGTTTGGTTTCACTTCAGCACCAGAAGTCTTTCATCGGACATTTCAACAGATATTTGAGTGTGCCAGGCACCACAGTGTCCATTGATGATGTGCTAATATGAAGAGCACAACACAAGGTTGAAAGCACTTGATCTAGACACAGCTAATAGGCTAAAGCTAAACACAAACAAATGTGAATTCAGAAAGACAGAAATAACCATCTTGGGTGACCAACTAACATGTGAAGGTGTTTAGATAGACCAGAGCAAAGTGACAGCCATCAAGAACATGCCACCGCCTACCGATCAAGAGGATGTACAAAGGTTCTTAGGTATGGTTAACTATACGGGATAATCTGACAACTCACACGATTCAGATGAGAATTCTACTGTGTAAAACTACAGAGTGGTGTTGGAACAGTAATCACCAGTTTGAGGAGCTCAAGACAATAATCATGCATGCTCCAGTCCTGAGGTTCTATTATGAAAAGCGCAAAACTGAAATCTCAGCAGATGCCTCTAAAGCAGGTTTATGTGCAGTGTTGTTACAGCAGTATGGCAGTAGATGGCACCCAGTCGCATATGCCTCCAGGGCTCTGTCAACATCTGAGTGTAACTGTGATCAGATTGAGAAAGAGGCATTGGCACTGTCATATGCATGTGAGAAATTCCATGTGTTTATCTCTGGTAAAACAGTGTGGGCCGAAACAAAGAAGGGTCTAACGTACACCACCAAGGGTAAAGAGACTTTTTCTAAAACTTCAGAAATATGACTTGCAACTCGAGTACAGACCAGGAAAATAATTGTTAGTGGCAGACACATTGTCCAGCTCAGAACCAAATTAGATATACGAGCAGGACGAGACCATACATGTAAACCTTATCAGAATGAGTTGCCCAGTCTCATAGATGAAATGTGGACAGATATTTCACATGCTACTGCAGAAGATGAGTGTTTGCAAAAGGGTATTCAAGGCATAACATGCGGGTGGTCTGTACAAGCTATACCATACCCTTATGGTCAATACAGGGATGAGCGATCTGTACATGATGGAATTCTGCTTAAGAGTTCAATAATTGTGTTAACAAGTGTGTTACAGAAAAACATGTTGATCAAAATACACAAAGGCCATCTAGGGATGGAAAAGTCTAAATGATGTGCAAAAGCAGTGTTATTCTGGCCCAAGATGAATGCTGATATAGAGCAGACAGTCAGAGTCTGTGAAACATGCCAGAAATACAGGTCAAAACAGAGCCAATGTGTGTTGAAGAAAAATAGGTATTGAGACCATGGGGCAAAGTAGGAATATATATATTTTCTCTTGAGGGCAAGAACTATGTTCTACTGATGGACTATTACTTTTATTACCCAGAGATGGCTTTGCTGAAGGACACTCCTGTTAGTCAGGTGCTAACTCACATTAAGTCATTCTTTGCTCATCATGGGGACGCAGAGGTAGTCCGTACGGACAACACCTCACAGTTCAGCTGTTCAGCTTTCAGTGATTTTTGCTAAACTGTACGGGTTCAAGCATGTCACATCCAACTCCCTGTACCCACAGTTTAATGGGTTTGTCGAGAACGGTGTCAAAACAGTGAAACTACTGCTTGAGAAAGCTCTCGACTCAAAGGCAGATCCGTATATAGCTTTGTTACACTACAGGGCTACTCCACTAAAACATGGTCTGTCTCCTGCAGGTCAGCACTCCTAGAAACAGACAAGGATGACAAGGTCATTCTTAACAAACGGAGAGAAAAGAGTGAACAGAAAAAGTACTATGACAAAGGGTCCAAGGTGCTCAGTGCACTCAGTCCAAATGATAGGGTGAAAATGCATGATGGTGAAGCATGGAGAGTTGAGGTGAAAACAGTGGCAACCAGGTCATATGATGTAATGACACCTGAGGAAGTTACATACAGGATAAATAGAAAACACTTGTTACATGTACAGGAGTGTGAGCAAACAGACAGGCAAGAGAGTGACATTACAGGTCAGACAACATCAAGCCCAGACACTCCTGTGTCAGACCCACCAGGGGGTCAGACAACGTCAAGCCCAGACACTCCTGTGTCAGACCCACCAGGGGGTCAGATAACATCAAGCCCAGACACTCCTGTGTCAGACCCACCAGGGGGTCAGATAACATCAAGCCCAGACACTCCTGTGTCAGACCCACCAGGGGATCAGATAACATCAAGCCCAGAAACTCCTGTGTCAGACCCACCAGGGGGTCAGATAACGTCAAGCCCAGACACTCCTGTGTCAGACCCACCAGGTGGTCAGATAACATCAAGCCCAGAAACTCCTGTGTCAGACCCACCAGGGGGTCAGATAACATCAATCCCAGACACTCCTGTGTCGGACCCAACAGGGCAGCCTGTTGAAATGAGACGGTCAGGTAGAGAAGTAAAAGCTCCTCAGAGGCTGATTGAGGAAGTAGAAATGTGTTGACATGCAGTGTTCGCTATGCAAAGAAGTGTAACCAGGATTTATAGAGAAGTGTTATTGTTATATTTTATCTTATAAGGGAAAATATATATATTGATAAGGGGGATGTGACATATTGTATCGGAGGATGCGCACCCCACACAGAAAGATTGGAGAGCGGGAGATCTCAGCTCAATGCATGGTACCTGTACGGCTCCGGTTCACTTGAATAAAGGAGTTATGTTTTAAAGAGCAGTTGTTTTCTTTAGTATTTCTTAGACAAGAAGATACAACAGACTCCACCACCATCATCAAGTTTGCTGACGACACAACGGTGGTAGGCCTGATCACCGACAACGATGAGACAGCTTATAGGGAGGTCAGAGACCTGGCAATGTGATGCCTGGACAACAACAACCTCTCCCTCAAAGTCAGCAAGACGAAGAAGCTGATCGTGGACTACAGGAAACAGGGGGACGAGCACGCCCCCATCCACATCAATGGGGCTGTAGTGGACTGGGTCGAGAGCTAACATGGTCCTCTCACACTAGCACAGTAGTGAAGAAGGCACGACAGCGCCTCATCCCCCTCAGGAGGCTGAAAATATTTGGCAAAGCCCTTCAGATCCTCAGGAACTTTTACAGGTGCACCATCGAAGACATCCCGACTGGTTGTATCACAGCCTGGTATGGCCCTAAAAAAACATGGTGCAGACAGCCCAATGCGTCGCTGGGGGCAAGCTCCAAGCCATCCAAGACATTCATGCCAGGCTGTGTCTGAGAATGGCCCAAAACATATCCAAAGACTCCACCCACCTGAGCCATGGGTTGTTCTCCCTGCTCCCGTCCAGTAGACGGCGCTGGAGCATCGGGTCTCTGACCAACAGGCTCCGAGACAGCTTCTTTCCCAAGGCCATAAGACTGTTGAATAGCTAACTACCCCTGCCCTCCCTCCATCCCAAAGACTATCCACACTGACTACCTGCTCTGTCTCTAGGCTCAACCACACATACAGTCGTGGCCAAACGTTTTCAGAATGACAAGTATTGGTCTCCACAACGTTTGCTGCTTCAGTGTTCTTAGATCTTTATGTCAGTAGTTACTATGGTACACTGAAGTATAATTACAAGTATTCCATAAGTGTCAAAGGCTTTCATTGACAATGACATTCACTTTATGCAAAGAGTCAATATTTGCAGTGTTGACCCTTCTTTTTCAAGACCTCTGCAATCCGCCCTGGCAGGCCATTCTTGCATAATCAATGCTTGGGGTTTGTCAGAAGTTGTGGATTTTTGTTTGTCCACCTGCCTCTTGAGGATCGACCACAAGTTCTCAATGGGATTAAGGTCTGGGGAGTTTCCTGGCCATGGACACAAAATGTCGATGTTTTGTTCCCAGAGCCACTTAGTTATCACTTTTGCCTTATGGGAAGGTGCTCCATTGTGCTGGAAAAGGCATTGGTCGTCATTCATGGCTGTGTTCTTGGGAAAAATTGTGAGTCAGCCCGCTCCCTTGGCTGAGAAGCAACCCCACACATGAATGGTCTCAGGATGCTTTACTGTTGGCATGACACAGGACTGATGGTAGCACTCACCTTGTCTTCTCCGGACAAGGTGTTTTCTGGATGGCCCAAACAATCGGAAAGGGGATTCATCATAGAAAATTACTCTACCCCAGTCCTCTGCAGTCCAATCCCTGTAACTTTTGCAGAATATCAGTTTTCTCCTGGAGAGAAGTAGCTTATTTGCTGCCCTTCTTGACACCAGGCCATCCTCCAAAAGCCTTCACCTCACTGTGCGTGCAGATGCACTCACACCTGCCTGCTGCCATTCCTGAGCAAGATCTGCATTGGTGGTGCCCCGATCCCGCAGCTGAATCAACATTAGGAGACGTTCCTTTCGCTTGCTGGACTTTCTTGGGCGCCCTGACGCCTTCTTCACAGCAATTGAACCTCTCTCCTTGAAGCTCTTGATGATCTGATAAATGGTTGATTTAGGTGCAATGTTACTAGCAGCAATATCCTTGCCTTTTTGTGCAAAGCAATTATGACGGCACGTGTTTCCTTGCAGGTAACCATGGTTGACAGAGGTAGAACAATGATTTCAAGCACCACCCTCCTTTTAAAGCTTCCAGCCTATTATTCTGACTCAAACAGCATGACAGAGTGATCTCCAGCCTTGTCCTCGTCAACACTCTCACCTGTGTTAACGAGACAATCACTGACATGATGGCAGCTGGTCCTTTTGTGGCACGGCTGAAATGCAGTTCATTTTCATGGCAAAGAGGGACTTTGCAATTAATTGCAATTCATCTGATCACTCTTCATGACATTCTGAAGTATATGCAAATTGCCATCATCAACACTGAGGCAGCAAACTTTGTGGAGACCAATACTTGTGTCATTCAAAAAACTTTTGGCCACGACTGTACACATACAGCGGGTGGAATAAGTATTGAACACGTCACCATTTTTCTCAGTAAATATATTTCCAAAGGTGCTATTGACATGAAAGTTTCACCAGATGTTGGTAACAACCCAAGTAATCCATACATACAAAGAAACCTAAACAAATAAGTTCAGAAATTAAGTTATGTGTAATAATGTGAAATGACACATGGAAAAAGTATTGAACACATGAAGAAAGGGAGGTTCAAAAAGGCATGGAAAGCCAAGACAACAGCTGAAAACTATCAGTAATTAAAAAGCAATCCAGCCCCCTGTCAGTGCAAATTAATATCAGCTGGTTCAGTCCCAACTGATGGCCTACAAAAAGGTCTCATTGCCAAGGTGTCACACAAGACACATCTCATGATGGCTAAAAGCAAAGAGCTGTCTCAAGACATTCGCAACCTAATTGTTGCAAAACATAATGATGGCATTGGTTAATAGGCACATTTCTAAGCTTCTGAATGTTCCAGTGAGCACTGTTGGGGCCATAATACGGAAGTGGAAAGACAATAAATTTGCCTCGACCAGGTGCTCCTCACAAGATTTCTGACAGAGGAGTGAAAAGAATAATCAGAAGAGTTGTCCAAGAGCCAAGGACCACTTGTGGAGAGCTTCAAAAAGACCTGCAATTAGCAGGTACTGTTGTCTCAAAGAAAACAGTAAGTAATGCACTGTTTGGATGCCATAATACACACCATGTTTGGAGGAGAAATGGCACTGCACATCAACCTAAAAACACCATACCAACAGTGAAGTTTGGAGGTGGGAACATCATGGTGTGGGGCTGCTTTTCAGCAAATGGTACTGGCAAACTTCACATAATTGAAGGAAGGATGAATTTACGAGGAGCACCTGGTCGAGGCAAATTTATGGTGAAATGATTGTCTTTCCACTTCCGTATTATGGCCCCAACAGTGCTCACTGGAACATTCAGAAGCTTAGAAATGCGCCTATAACCAATGCCATCATTATGTTTTGCAACAATTAGGTTGCGAATGTCTTGAGACAGCTCTTTGCTTTTACCCATCATGAGATGTGTCTTGTATGACACCTTGGCATTGAGACCTTTTTGTAGGCCATCAGTTGGTACTGAACCAGCTGATATTAATTTGCACTGACAGGGGGCTGGATTGCTTTTTAATTGCTGATAGTTTTCAGCTGTTGTCTTGGCTTTCCATGCCTTTTTGAACCTCCCTTTCTTCATGTGTTCAATACTTTTTCCCTGTGTCATTTCACATTATTACACATAACTTAATTTCTGAACTTATTTGTTTTGGTTTCTTTGTATGTATGGATTACTTGGGTTGTTACGAACATTTCATGTCAATAGCACCTTTGGAAATATATTTACAGAGAAAAATGGTGACGTGTTCAATACTTATTTCACCCGCTGTATATCCACTTTCACTACTGACGCCGCACACATACACTCACCACCATGCACACACCACATACGCTGGTTTGAATAGCCAAGCCGACAAGGTGAAAAATCTGTCGATGTGCCCTTGAGCAAGGCACTTCACCATAATTTGCTCCAGGGGTGCCGTACAACTATGGCTGACCCTGTAAAACAACACATTTCACTGCACCTATCCGGTGTATGTGACAATATACAGTATATATATATATTTTTTTAAAGTGATTACTATTAAGGTTCGCTGCTGCTATATTGTTTATTATTATTACCATTAGTATTTATCCTATTACCAGCCACTTTCTACCCCGTTCTATTATTATGATTATTATTATCATTGGTATTTATCCTGATGCTAGTCACTTTTACCCCTGCTTACATGTGTATACCTACCTCAATCACTCCAGTACCCCTGCAAATTGTAGTAATGGTACTGGCACTGACCTGGATATAACTGCATTATTGTGTTTCTCCTTCTATTTCACGTGTGTTCTTCTTATCTATATTATTAACTACAGTTGAAGTCGGAAGTTTACATACACAATTCTTGACATTTAATCCTACTAAAAATTCCCTGTCTTTGGTCAATTAGGATCACCACTTTATTTTAAGAATGTGAAATGTCAGAATAATAGTAGAGAGAATTATTTATTTCAGATTTTATTTCTTTCATCACATTCCCAGTGGGTCAGAAGTTTACATACACTCAATTAGTATTTGGTAGCATTACCTTTAAATTGTTTAATTTGGGTCAAACGTTTTGGGTAACCTTCCACAAGCTATCCACAATAAGTTGGGTGAATTTTGACCCATTCCTCCTGACAGAACTGGTGTAACTGAGTCAGGTTTGTAGGCCTCCTTGCTCGCACATGCTTTTTCAGTTCTGCTGACAAATTGTCTGTAGGATGAGGTCAGGGCTTTGTGATGGCCACTCCAGTACCTTGATTTTGTTGTCTTTAAGCCATTTTGCCACAACTTTGGAAGTATGCTTGGGGTCATTGTCCATTTGCAACCAAGCTTTAACTTCCTGACTGATGTCTTGAGATGTTGCTTCAATATATCCTCATGATGCCATCTATTTTGTGAAGTGCTCCCCACAAAATTATGCTGCCACCCGTGCTTCACGGTTGGGATGGTGTTCTTTGGCTTGCAAGCATCCCCCTTTTTACTTCAAACATAAATATGGTCATTATGGCCAAACAGTTCTATTTTTGTTTCATCAGACCAGAGGACATTTCTCCAAAAAGTACGATCTTTGTCCCCATGTGCAATTGCAAACCGTAATCTCGCTTTTTAATGGCGGTTTTGGAACAGTGGCTTCTTACTTGCTGAGCGGCCTTTCAGGTTATGTCGATATAGGACTCGTTTTACTGTGGATATAGATACTTTTGTACCGGTTTCCTCCAGCATCTTCACAAGGTCCTTTGCTGTTGTTCTGGGATTGATTTGCACTTTTCGCGCGAAAGTACGTTCATCTCTAGGAGACAGAACGCGTCTCCTTCCTGAGCTGTATGATGGCTGCGTGGTCCCATGGTGTTTATACTTGTGTACTATTGATGAACGTGGTGGTACCTTCAGGCATTTGGAAATTGCTCCCAAATATGAACCAGACTTGTGGAGGTCTACAATTATTTTTCTGAGGTCTTGGCTGATTTTCTCATGATGTCAAGCAAAGAGGCACTGAGTTTGAAGGTAGGCCTTGAGACACATCCACAGGTACACCTCCAATTGACTCAAATTATGTAAATTAGCCTATCAGAAACGTCTAAAGCCATGACATAATTTTCCGAGCTGTTTAAAAGGCACAGTCAACTTAGTGTATGTAAACTTCTGACCCACTGGAATTGTGATATAGTGAAATAATCTGTCTGTAAACAATTGATTATAATAATTACTTGTGTCATGCACTAAGTAGATGTCCTAACCGACTTGCCAAAACTACAGTTCGTTAACATGAAATCTGTGGAGTGGTTGAAAAATTAGTTTTAATGACTTCAACATAAGTGTATGTAAACTTCCGACTTCAACTGTACCATTATTTCTGCATTGTTGGAAAAGAGCTCGCAAGTTAAGCATTTGACTGTACTGTCCATGTGACAATACAACGTTTAAACTCGAAACGAGTTAGCTAGCTAGTAAGAAGCTAACGTCAGCAAATTATCTAGCTACAATTTGTCACTGTTACTTAGCAGAACCAGCTAGCTAAAATAACAATTTACAAAACATCCAATGTTTGCTATTCATGTGGTTTAGTTTATGACTGATGATCAAAAACGATTCTATATTCTGTTTCCACCTCATGTCTTCATCTTGCTACTCACATCCCATCTCCTTTTGACTTATTTACATTCTCCGTGGTTTTAACGTCTCTTTGCGGGACACTTATTCAGATGTGTCTATCCCGCCGAATCTCGCGACCACCCACTCCATAGAGGTGCAGCGCACGCGGACTCTCTCCTCATTGGTCAGAATTGCAAAGTATCTGTCAAATCAGCCCTGGGAAATATATCAAATAACATTTTTCAGGCAGCCAAGTATTTCAAAAGCCGACGACAACACCTGTATAACTAACAGAGTTTTGGTTCTACAAGTCATTCATGAAAATCTTAAAATTACATATTTTTTTTAAATTTTAAAGTTGATGCAATTCTACCACCTGGTGGACTTTTGTAGTACAACGACAGATAACAGACACCCTTGCACGTATTATTGCGTGCCATTAGTCTAATTGATATTCTGTAAATGTCTTGGCTGTGAGCCACAATGCAGTGACCCCCTCCTTGGTGAAATAAAGATAGACCTGCCAAGTAAGCTACAGACAAACATCAATGTGTAGGGTGGCACATACACATTCAATGCACACAAAGCTCAAGGGATGATGGGATCAAGCATAGGCTACTGAACAACTTGAGTTTCAGTGCAGATCAAAGTATACTACAATATAAAGTATTAATACAAGTACAGCAGTCACAAAGAAACAAACTAAAATTATAGGATCAAGCAAGTATTCAAAGGCAAGTAGTTAAGGCAGTATTAGTGACCACAATACAACATTGTGAAGCGAAACTTTATTGTTGGGTTGAAAAGTCATCACACATCCAAACAGCAATGTTGTAGCTGTGGTATCTTCAATCTTTTATTAGCAAACAAGAAAAAAGTTAACAAAAAATGTTACTGAACAACTTGAGTTTCTGTACAGATCAAAGTATACTACAATATATACTATTATAATACAACTGGCTTACAATACATGTAATTAGTACAGCAGTCTAAAAAAAAAACAAATTTCAAGTTTGTCAAATCAGTGTTGTCTGAGTTAGACAAGTTTAATATTTCCTTTAAATTTTTCCTTGGACTGACAATATCTATATTTGCATTTAGCTTGTATATGCTCTTGTCTAAGTCCCCCTTTTTATGAAAGTGCAGATTTTGACATTTTGTTCACTAGAAAGAAAAGCCATGGAGCTTTAAAAATACATTACCTGAAATTAGTGGTTTTTTTTTAGCGAGGTACAAAGAGAACTGCTTTTTGCCATAATAAGAAACCTTGTCCAGAAGCCAAGACTCAGTAACTCAATTAATTAAGGCCATAAGCTGATAATGGCAGCATCCACAATTACCATGTCATTCTAGAACAACAAGGGTGGATAATCCCAAATTTATCCCAACTAATGGGAGCACTAAAAGGAGCATACAGTGAGTGCCTTGCAAAAGTATTCATCCCCCTTGGTGTTTTTCGTATTTTGTTGCATTACAACCTGTAATTTAAATTGATTTGGATTTCATGTAATGGACATACACAAAATAGTCCAAATTGGTCAAGTGAAATAAAAAAAATAACTTGTTTCAAAAAATTCTAAAGAATTATTAATGGTAAAGCAGTGTGTGCATATATATCCACCCCCTTTGATATGAAGCCCCTAAATAAGATCTGGTGCAACCAATTACCTTCAGAAGTCACATAATTAGTTAAATAAAGTCCACATGTGTGCAATCTAAGTGTCACATGATCTCAGTATATATACACCTGTTCTGAAAGGCCCCAGAGTCTGCAACACCACTAAGCAAGGGGCACCACCAAGCAAGCAGCACCATGAAGACCAAGGAGATCTCCAAACAGGTCATGGACAGTTATATACTCAGCAAAAAAAGAAACATCCCTTTTTCAGGACCCTGTCTTTCACAGATAATTCGTAAAAATCCAAATAACTTCACAGATCTTCATTGTAAAGGGGTCAAACACTGTTTCCCACACTTGTTCAATGAACCATAAACAATTAATGAACATGCACATCTGGAACGGTCATTAAGACACTAACAGCTTACAGACAATAGGCAATTAAGGTCACAGTTATGAAAACTTAGGACACTAAAGAGGCCTTTCTACTGACTCTGAAAAACGCCAAAAGAAAGATGCCCAGGGTCCCTGCTCATCTGTGTAAACGTTCCTTAGGCATGCTGCAAGGAGGCATGAGGACTGCAGATGTGGCCAGGGCAATAAATTGCCTAAGACAGCGCTACAGGGAGACAGGACAGACAGCTGATCGTCCTCGCAGTGGCAGACCACGTGTAACAACATCTAAACATTACAGGGTGGCAACAACAACTGCCAGAGTTACGAGGAACACACAATCTTTCCATCAGTGCTCACAGCAAGAACTGGCAAATCTGGTGCAGTCCATGAGGAGATGCACTGCAGTACTTAATGCAGCTGGATGCCACACCAGATACTGACTTACTTTTGATTTATTTTGACCCCCTCCTTTGTTCAGGGACACATTATTCAATTTCTGTTAGTCACATGTCTGTGGAACTTGTTCAGTTTATGTCTGTTGTTGAATCTTATGTTCATACAAATATTTACACGTTAAGTTTGCTGAAAAATAAACGCAGTTGACAGTGAGAGGACGTTTCTTTTTTTGCTGAGTATAGTTGTGGAGAAGTACAGATCAGGGTTGGGTTATAAAAAAACTTCAAATTATTATTATTAAAAAATTGAAAGAATATGGCACCACAACAAATCGTCCAAGAGAGAGCCGCCCACCAAAACTCACGGACCAGGCAAGGAGGGCATTAATCAGAGGCAACAAAGATAACCCTGAAGGAGCTGCAAAGCTACACAGAGGAGATTGGAGTATCTGTCCATAGGACCACTTTAAGCCGTACACTCCACAGAGCTGGGCTTTACGGAAGAGTGGCCAGAGAAAAGCCATTACTTAAAGAAAAAAATAAGCAAACACATTTGGTGTTCACCAAAAGGCATGTGGGAGACTCCCCAAACATATGGAAGAAGGTACTCTGGTCAGATGAGACTAAAAGTTAGTTTTTTGGCCATCAAGGAAAACGCTATGTCTGGCGCAAACCCAACACCTCATCACCCCGAGAACACCATCCCCACAGTGAAGCGTGGTGGTGGCAGCATCATGCTGGGGGGATGTTTTTCATCAGCAGGGACTGGGAAACTGGTCAAAGTTGGAGGAATGATGGATGGTGCTAAATGCAGGGAAATTCTTGAGGGAAATCTGTTTCAGTCATCCAGAGATTTGAGACTGGGACAGAGGTTCACCTTCCAGCAGGACAATGACCCTAAGCATACTGCTAAAGCAACACTCGAGTGGTTTAAGGGGAAACATTTTAATACTTGGAATGGCCAAATCAAAGCCCAGACCCTGATCCAATTGAGAATCTGTGGTATGGCTTAAAGATTGCTGTACACCAGCGGAACCCATCCAACTTGAAGGAGCTGGAGCAGTTTTGCCTTGAAGAATGGGCAAAAATCCCAGTGGCCAAGCTTATAGAGACATACCCCAAGAGACTTGCAGCTGTAATTGCTGCAAAAGGTGGCTCTACAAAGTATTGACTTTGGGGGGGGGGGGTGAATAGTTATGCACGCTCAAGTTTTCAGTCTTATTTCTTATTTCTGTTGTGAAAATCAAATGATACAAACCCCCCAAAAATCAATTTTAATTCCAGGTTGTAAGGCAACAAAATAGGAAAAATGCCAAGGGGGAAAAATACTTTCGCAAGCCACTGTATAGGGCTCAACACACCCCTGCACAACAACACGCCTTATTACCATTTCTTGAATTCAAGTGCAAACGTAAATGTATTATTTCTATTGAATAATAAAATGCCAGCATTGTTCACAAAACAACTAAAACTGCAGGCAGTTCATGGAAAAATAATTATCATTCCTGATAATCTATAAAACTGAAATATGTACACACACACACACACACATATACATATGGTAAAGGAGAATTCACAAATCAAGTCTTACTTTAGAAATGTGTTTCGAAAAAATATCCTGCACTGCATTCCATCTTTCACTAAAGTCAAAAAAGTGGTTGAGGAAATTGCATATAAGTAGTGGAATATACAGTACTCCCAGGTGTGTACTATGTTATACCGGTCCTTCCAATAGAATACAGCACAACATCAAGTAGTTCAGCACTTGCACAGCACACTTAACTTGGGCCACTCATTTGGGTTTCATGAGAAATATGGAAAGTAGCATAAATAACTTCAAACATCAGTAAGTAGCATGAACCTTGAACCCAAAATAATCAAAAGGCATTTTCCCCAATCAGTACACACCGGCAAAATAAATTCACCAATTTCCACCAATCAATCGAGTTATTTTCAGAACAGTGCTTCACTTGAAATGGCATTCATCTAAATTACATTTTTAAACAAAAGCTTTAAATTCCTATACAATTTTCTAAGGTTTTCCGACAACAAATGTTGCTGCATATTTTACTTATCATAAGGGCATGTGACTCCTTCCTTCAAGAATTAAGACAGCTAACCTTCACATGGGGTGCAAAGTTCAAGAAAATACAACTAATTTGGAATATTTCCCTGTTTAAAGCAAATATGTTGGTAAAGCAGAAAATGTTATAGTAGGTATTCATGTTTGAGGGCTAGTGCCTTTAAAGTGTGCACTTTGCTGAAGCGGATGTTTGCGGACATTACAATGCTGGTGTGGGATGGGATCTTAACTCCAGCTCTTCTACTCCCTCGTCTTAATGGCCCAGTGCAGTCAAAAACGTGATTTTCCTCTGCTCTATATACATTCCCACAGTTTGAGGTTGGAATAATACTGTGAAATTGTGAACATGATAATGCCCTTTTAGTGTATGAGCTGTTTGAAAAGGCCGCCTGAAATGTCAGCCTGTTTTGGTGGGATGGTGTTTTGGCCTGCCTGGTGAAATCACCAGGTGGTAAATTAGTTAATAGACCAATAAGAAAGAGTGTTTCATATCTCTGCCAATAACAGATTATTTCCCCCTTCCCACTCCCAGACAGTCCTAGAAAATATCTTGCTTGAGAAATGGCTCTTTCCTAAGAAGCTATTTTTGTTTTTTCACAGTAGCTAGGTTTCCAGCCAAAGAAAATATGCGCGTGTTTCCACCATACTGACTTGTTGCGGATAATAATCAGTGTGTGATGACAGTCTACACAAAATGTTCTTTTTTGTTTACGTTTTCATGTACCGATTAAAAATCTAATGTTCAATGTGTTTCCATCGCATTTTCAACTCTATAGATTGTGATAAAACTAACTGTTGCTTTAAATAGCAAATGTGCCGACTCTGTTCTGGTTACGTGCACTCTAGCCAACAACTTGCAGATGCAGTGCAGGTAGGATCGTCGTGTAGGTTAGTCTACATGTGATTATGAATAAGAGCGAGAATATTTTTATTTGTCAAACGGCAGTCAAGCATCAATCATCATGTCACCAGAATAAGACCCTCAACACTTATTGGAAACAAGGGTCAAGCTCATACTGTGCACTTTAACCCCCTTGTGAAGTTCATCATAATTTATTTAATCTGTAGCCTAATAAACTGCATCATTTCCAGAGTTGTAGAGGGAGGAGTCGAGGACCACACACACCATGTCATTGCGTGATTCGCAGGTTTACTTCGATATGAAGGTTATTATATAAATATTTGGCATAAAGGCATTTCCACCACCATTTCTCGCATAATTCATTTTACTGACACAAAAAGATCCCACCATGTCAAACTAACAAATTATCTGTGGCATTTATAAAATTGTACCGAAACTTCCCATTTCCACATACTCGCATAACAACTGTGGATGGAAACATGGTTAGTAAGGTACTTAATTGTTAACTATAAATTATTTGATAGAGGTAAAAAAAAAAAAAGGCTGCATTGGACCATTAAGACTTCACACACACAAGAACCAGTTTTGCTCCTTGGATCTTGGTGCATGTTTCTGAATAATAGCATTAGACTGTCACCAAAGGCAGAAACGGTCAACCTCTTTGTGAATCATGCAGTAAAGACAACAAAACACAATGAATATCAAAGCTTGGATAAAACCTGAAGCATTCCCACACTAATGCCAACCAGAGAGCGGTGACTGATCATGACTGAGAACAGTATAGGACCAGGCCCTTTTCCCATCAGGAATGATCCATCGGCTCCAGAGGGTTGGTATGCTCTGCATCCTGGCTATCCATTTCCTCCAGCTCCTCTGACCCTGCCTCCTTTCCCTCAGGCTTGTTCCCTGCCTCCACTGGTGTGCCATGAGCACCAGCAGTAGATGCGTCCATTGAAGATGCCTCCTTGTCACCTGCCCCTGGGACAGATTGGGAAGCACTCATCTTAGCGTCACTTGTCCTCTCTGCAGAGCCCCCAGTGCCTGCTCCTGCATTGCTCTGCTCCCTCAGGTGCCTGTCCATGGAGGCTTGGATGGATGAGACCATTTCCTGTAGTTTTTTCCTCTGTTCTTCGATCATACTAGGGTCCAGGTGTCGGCTGTCTTTCATGGTGACGAAACCGGGAGCCATGCGCACCAGCTCCTTGGTTGCGTCCTCTGAGATGTCAGAGAGGTCGGGTCCCTTGGAGGCACTGGCGCTCAGGTCCACCCCGCTGCTGTGCTGCCTGGTGATGGGCTTGTGTTCAGGGGGAGAGCCGCCTGGGGCACTGCCCAGGGAGTGGCCCTTACCATGGAAGGCATTGACACTCTGGAGCTGCTCCTTCTTGCGCACCACGCCTCCACTCCCGAGCCTCAGCAGGCTGTGAGAGGGGCTTCCCTCACGGCTCCTGGAAGCAGCCTCAGAGCGGAGCTGCACCAGGGCCTCCTTGACGAGGTCCTCCACGTCAGGGCCCACGGGGAAGTGTCCTGCTGCATCCACACACAGCTCCAGGCGCTCCTCTGCTGCGTTATACACAAACGTCTTTCCAGTCAGGTGTGGGAGGGTACAGTGCTTGCCATCCATCAGGCCTGCAGATGAGACAAGAGCAATTATAGGTGGTCATAAACACAGATCAGTACATATCAGATGCAAAGTTTAATATACTGTAACTGTCATTTAAGTTACACAAATTACTAAGAGCATAAAGCCTATAACAGAAAACATACCCATATCTTTCTTCACAATGTTGTAGAAAACTCCACCTTGGTGGAATAAGTGAGGAAGTTTTTTGGCATATGACCAGACATCTTCTCCTGAATAGGAATAAAGCATACTGCAATTAGCATGTGAAACATGAAAAACAATTAAATTCCTCAGAAAGGTGTGCCTTTGATCAAAATTCTAATTCTGTAGTAAACATAGTAGGGCTGGGAATTGGCGATACGATATGTATTACGATTTATATGTATTGCGAATTGATACTGTGGTTTTATTGTGATTTGACAAGAGACAGACATGAGAAAGAGTTTATCAGTCATGAAAATAAAAGGCTGAAAACAAATTGTCTCCATAATTAAAAAAAGATGGAGAACAAGCTATGAAGGAAAAATACTGGAGTTCAGGTGCAGGTACAGCAAACTAGTGCAAAAATAATTGCGATATTGTCAAAACAATAATATATCATCAAAAATAATATCCCGATATGCAACTATCGGTTTTCCCCCCAATCACTAAAAAAATAGGTAGGGCGAGGTGGATATCAAATCTACCCTCTTCTCTCTGCCTGAGACTGCTGTTGCATGCATTTCAATAAATACCAAATGCCATGTTGCTGATGTAGGCTATACAGAAAGCACTTGGAGTAGATTATAATCATTATCCCCAAAGATGGGGCCTAGATCCATCCCAGGCAAGCCCACCTAGTCAGTCAATACCTGCAGTAGGCTACTTTGTCATTGATCCTGCTTCTTGTAACCAATCCAAGAACAGCATGTCCTTATGCTGTGTAAAGCTACTGTCTGCGACGCCTATATACTAGCCTCTCACTCTCACACCTATCACATTCAGTTTACTGAAGGGATGATCTAAGGCATGAAGCTTCTAAGACTTTAACTAATTGCCTGGAACTATAGGCCTAACCTAAATGGTGAATCAACAAACAAGTTCTCCCTCTACAGCAAGTCATGGATACCTTTTGGTAATGACATCACAGCAGTGTTCTGCTTAACTCCTTATGTGTTGCTAGATTATGTCTTTCTGTTGTAGCAGTAAATAATAAATTAGAATGTAAAGATAGTATTCAAGTCAATAGTTGGTTAGGCTAAAACACCTTTCCCCACCCTTCCCCTTTCTTACCCATTAAGGTTGCTAGGAGACAGAGGGAGGACATCTCAAGGTCAATGTTGTCCTGCTGCTCTCTGCTAGTATTCATTCTCCTGGAAGTCACTGGATCATCACTCTTCACAGAGAGGAGGGAATGCAGGGATGAATAGGAACTGGAAGCACTTGGGGCGGATGCCTTGCGGTCCTCTGGACCTCTTAGGATCTCCACAGTCACCCTGTCCCCGTGTTGGAGGGCCACAGGCTCATTCTCCTCTCCATCCTTGGGAGGGTAAAGTTCTTTGGGTGGGAATCCATGTCGGATACATTGCTGGGCTGGAGGCACGGTGAACTCATTAGCAATGCTCCTCTGGAGCTCGGAGAAGGTGGTCTGAGCCTTTAGAGTGAGCATGGCCTGCCGCCCATCGCTAGTGGTGACACGGATCTTCTTCTCCTTACTGGCAGTGGGGGAGGAGGAGGATTTGGTGGGCGTGGCTGGGGCGGAGGAAGGTTCCTGAACAGCACTTGGGGAGGGTGGCCTGTCCTGTCCCTTCTGCTCTTGCTTCAGTTGATCTGTCCTCCTCTTCTGGGTCACTAGGGCCTGCTCGCTGATGCTCTGCTGAAGGCTCCGCTCTGCCTTACTCATCGTAAGCTCCTCTTTATGAATGGTCTTTGATTTCTGCCCAGTTAGTATGATCTTAGTCGGTGGCTGTGTGTCAACAGGCTGTTGGGTTTCCACCACATCTGTGACCCTCTGAGCATGCGCCCCGTCAATGGAGACTGGGTTATACTCGTCTGGGTTCTTCTTGGCAGTGTGATGTAAGATGGTGTTCACCACTTTCTGCACCAGGAGCTCACTCCCAAACTCCCCAGGGAAATGCTTGGTGACCAGTTTCATGGCAACATCATACACATTGCTGTTCAGGCCCTGATTAACCTCATACTGGAACCAGTACACAGTCTCCCGCACCACCCGACCACCCCACTCCAGAGTGATGGGGAAAGCCTCCGGCAGATTGTCGTACTCCTTTCCCTCCCAGTAGTGCTTAAAGCCACAGCCACATTTGCCCCCCTGGGAGCGGGTGTTGGTTCTGTCTCCATCCAGATACACCACAGAGCCGTTGCCATGGATGTGACGCACTGAGGTGCCGTGGCACCAGTTGCAGGTGTAAGAGCTCAGCTTGTAGTCAGGAATGAGGATGTCCCTCTCAGGGTCGTAACAGCAGACTACGTTGTTCAGCGGAAAGCTGTAGTTCTTGTCAGGTCTGAGCTGCCCGTGGGTGGATTTAGCCAAGTTGTAGAGCTTACCACCTGGAGCCAGCCACTCAGGTAGAACATGAAGCTCAGAGAGTGCATTGCAGATCAGACAGCGATGAAGCCGGTTTTCCATGATGGATTTCCTGGCAGCCTCCGTCACCTCTTCGGGTTGGACGCCGATCACACCGGTCCGTCTGTAAACATACTGATGCACATCTGCCACAAGGGAGGGGTGGATGCCATGCTTCTCCATGAAGATTTCCTCCATGGCATTGACCAGTCTCATCAGATACTTGTCTTGTAAGCTCCTGTCTCCCCCAATGACACAGCCCCCGTCTTGTTCCAGCTTTATGTACTTCTTGATGAGCTCCTGTGGAACTCCCCAAGCCTTTGGGAGAAGCCTCTGCGGTAGCTTCGGGAGGAGGGTGTCCTTTATCCCGACAAGAGGGATGTAGTGGTTACGCCCTGAGCTACTCCAGGCAATGCATATAGGCTTGTTGAACTTCCCATCTTTTCCCTTGCACTGCTCTTCCGGCACGAGCCCAGGGAGAAAAGTTGCAGAGTAATCCCCGGAGCTCCTCATTCCACTCAGTGAATCTAACAAGATTATCGGGCGGTGCAGCACATTGGCCAAGCCGAATATGTGAATGTTTCTAAGTCCTAGTGGCACACCCTCCGGTGGGATAAACAGGGGGTCACATTCGTTGATGATGTCCTCCCATTCGGCTGCATCAATAAAATCCTGAAATAGTGCCTTGTAGCGATCCAGGTTTTGTTTGAAATGTTGTTTCAAATTCTCTCTCAACGCGTGCCAGAACAGTTCTCTGCCTACCAGGGCCCTGGACACGGCATGAACAAGGCAATGTCCATCTCCATCCACATGAACAGGAATTAGGCATTCTTTGTTG
This sequence comes from Thymallus thymallus, assembly GCA_023634145.1. Taxonomy (NCBI): domain Eukaryota; kingdom Metazoa; phylum Chordata; class Actinopteri; order Salmoniformes; family Salmonidae; genus Thymallus; species Thymallus thymallus. The sequence goes on along the minus strand of CM042382.1, from coordinate 19,298,340 downwards.
CTGTTCGCCTTCTTCATCTCCTCCAAAGTGTCGTGAAGGTATATCAGGCTCCCGGATCTGTCCTTGCCATAGCCAACTGTAGATACATGCTCCTGTTCAATTAGAAACGCCCTGTCTCCTAGAAGTGAACAGTCAAACATTTCTCCTTGATTCATTTCCCGCAGCAGTTTCGCTTTTCCCGTCTGCTTATCCATTCCATACCTTGTGAGAATAGGAGAGAGGAGCTTGCAATGGTAGTTGGAAAGCCCCATCACTTTCACTAGCTCGGTTCCCTTCTTCGGGGCCCCAGTGACACCGAGTAGGGCATTTCTTAACAAATTGTGAAGCACAACGTCTGGATCAGTTACTTCTTCCACATTTAAAAGATTATTCTGTTCGTGGCGTTGGCCACACTCTGTACATTCAATGCTAATCGAGCCGTAAGCAGGGAAGAATAGCCTCGCCTGGCATTTCGGGTCTGGGCAGCTACCGGACAAAATACGCTTGTCCTTTTTCTTGGAGCCTTGTAGCAACGACATTCTCGCGAATAAAACTATACTATGTATTGATCCTACAGCACCATTATGGTTTAACCACAAATAACTGGCTAGCAATTCCGCTTTCACTCAAGTACTTAGCTAGCTATTTGCCAGAATAAAAACCGATAACACGGAAGCGAGTTTTTCTCCGTGAACGAACGAACGAACAACTTCTTATCAGCAACACTAAAAAAAATACTTCCGGGTCGTGGGATTTTCAAAATAAAAGTGCCTCATATAATAGTAGAAAAGTGTAATTTATTCACTATATATGAAATAATTGTCTAAACATTAACAATGGTTTAAAACATATCCCAAGGTCAAATAAATGTCCCCAATGCAATACACTGTATATTAAATACATATTGACTTACAGATAGAAAAGTATTCTAGGTGCAGAAATAAAAGTGGGATTACTCAGTAGGGTCTGTTGAATCTATATATGGTGTTAATTCATGGGGACTGAGGTCTATATGCCCAGCAACACTTTCTACTCCACCCACTACAGTCTACTCACTAGTGTCCCTAGAATACAAAACAGCCAATCGCCTCTTCAAGCCTCTTCCTTCAAGTAAACGGATGAGGCCCAGAACAGCAAGGCTATAACATTTGAGTCTAAATCATACTTCTACACTTTTATACTGTCACTTTAAATCTCTGCTGATGGAATAATTCAGGACTATATCTAAATTACAAAACTATTTTAGTTTTCTCTTTGTTTGCTTCCAGTGTGAAATAAACCATTCCATACCAGATTTGCACTCTTGACTTGCCCTATAATGTGTGTGCCAAATTCCGACTATTACCAGGTGATTAGGTGAGAAGCTAATTGCTTCAAAGAAACAATGTAAACCATGTGATCATTTGATTGGGTGTTTACTGACTGATATACCTGTAAAAGACCTACATTATCATGTAGTTACAAAAGTTCAATCAGTATTACTGTTCTGAATGGATCGTCACTTTTCATTCATCTTTTAAACTTATAACGCACATCGCTTTCTCACACCTTTTATACGGTAATGATTATATCTGGCCCTGAGGAGCATTCCTCAGAGACGAGGCCTACCCCAAACCTTTCAATAAAATTCCATATTGTATTCTGTCTATGTTGTCATTCAGTTAAGCCTTAACTTGACTGAACTCATGATTATGGGCATGCTGCAGACTTTACACATTTAAATCAGCCCAAGGCCAACCAAAACATGCATCAGGTCAAGTGTTTTGGCTAGACAAATACCATTAATTGAGGCAGTATGCTAGTAAGATCATTATGATATAGGTAAGCATCACCCCAATTATGCCTATAGCCAATCAATGGTTATCACAGAGGTTAACAGCACTTTTCTTCAATCCACCCTGGTCGCAATTAATCAAAAAGTCTGCATCTTGGACTTGTGGGTTTGGGTTTTTGTGACATATATACGCATCATGAAATAGCTATGTGATCCCCAGGGAAAGGTAGATTCTAGTGAGTAGATTGGACCCTAGTTTCTGGACACACAATCGTTTTGCATGTACAGTGTTATATTTGTACCGGATAGTGTACCGTGGCTCCATTTTAAGCTGTTTGACCACAGTAAAAGTCCAGCAACATTTGATATGACCTTGCTTTTTGTTCAAACTCACACCTTTTTTGTATAATAGGGACTCTAGTGAGTATGCTGGACACACATTCCATAGTTTTTCCTGTAAAGTGCAATTTATTTGTGCAATAAAACAAAAAATACAGTATTTTTAAACATTACATTTCAAAATTGCATCCTTGAACAATAGCACCAGAAATTAACAAGAATCATACAATCATAACTTGTCAATGTATATATTCATTTTACCAGTAGGCTATTATTATGTTCTTTACATTAATTTACTTAAGCTCCAACCATTTCTAAATGTTTTTTGTTGTTTTTTTTACCTTTATTTTACTAGGCAAGTCAGTTAAGAATAAATTCGTATTTACAATGACGGCTTAGGAACAATGTGCCCAACTTTTAATAGTGCCCAACTACAATGTACAATGTTATACATATTTTCACATGATTTTAGCATTATGCACTTTGCAAATCTGCAAAAAATATATAGGTTTTGTATCATACACATAAGGTTTAACATCGGACTTTTAATTTGAAGGTAGACTTTTAACCGAAAGTCTCAATGCTGCTGCCGTGACGCTGTTGAACGTCTGTTGCGAAACGTAGTTTGCCATGGATTGTGGTACATGTGGTTTTCTAAACTGTGCTTTGGTGTGTTGAGTTTATCATTTGAGATTAGTCCAAACCATTACACATATAATAATTTAAGGAATACTAAGAAAGATACCTTTTATTATGTCAAGTAACTATGCTGTTACAATAAGATTTTATAAATTAGTTTATTTGGCTTCAAATTGACTACAAGTACCATGATGCGTTTTGGTTTTACACCACTCGAACCGGACGTTTTGGACAACTACTGTACTGTCTAATTTATTTTTTTACATGTATACACTTCTAGAACAGAGTATGTGCAAAACAAGTGTGTACTAACGAATCTCTAATGTTACTGTGTCAAATGATTAATAACGGTACATGCATGAGGAGACAGCAGCATATGAGAAGTAATTAGACGTTGACAACATTAGCTAGTAGTAGGCACTAGCAAGCTACATTGTAAGTCTTCCCACGTTCGAGAAACATTTTCTTGTAACCAATGTCAATGACTATTGTATTTGGCCTTATTGCTATTAGCCCATACACACGCACTGAATAACAGATTCACTACATGGAACAGATAGTCCCAAAAAAATGCACTAAAGGAAGTATGTTCTGAGATGGCTGTCCTATATCTTAGAGATATAAGATCAGGACACGTTTTTGTTTTGCATGTATTTAACCCCTTATTGTTGGCACTAAACAGTCCTTATATACTTCCTTAAATGTGTTCAACTGGTATTGGGGACATTCAGACAAGCGTTGTAAGGCCTGTGTGGGCGTCCTAGAGCAAACCAACTGACGTGTTCGTGTTAGTCACCTTTGCACTGATGTGTGTATTACAGACAGACAGAAGTTGGCAGATCAGCTGTACCGACTTCAGAGGAGTCCCAATAAGCTTGTGGGGGTTGTAGAACAAAACGGAGAACACCATTGTGTTCGCCAGAGTTATCTTTCTATAATAATTTGTAGGCCAAACCGTTCGGACGCTACAGGCGATTTTGTGATAAGACCGATTTTTGGGATGTCTCATGGTCTGACAAACACCGCTGTAGCTCTGTCACCTTTCACCGCTGGATGTAGTGGACAGATCTCTCGTTTAAATGGACGGATTTTGTTAGGAATTTTGTATTATGCGAATGAAATTTTCGGTGGTGCACGGACATCAACCTATTAGGGTGTTATAAGGTTGTAACATTGATTGAATGTTGATTTAATAATATTTACATGGGCCCCAGCCTGTGTGGGGGTGGAGGGGAACAAGGCAGTTGATGTACTGGCTAAACAAGCACTTAGTAGTGGGGATGTTGATGCTGTACCTTCAATTAGCAAGGCAGAGGCAAAAAGCCTGATATGGACAGTGATGGTGCAGCAGTGGAATAGAGATACTAAGGGCAAGCATTTATTTCAAGTACAGAGGAAGGATGACAGGAATGGACAGAAGAGAGGAGGCTATTTTTACAAGATTAAGAGTGGGACACAGCCAGTTGAATAAAACCTTAAATGTGATAGGAAAGCATCCAACAGGAAAGTGTGATTATTGCCAGGAAACAGAGACCGTGGAGCATGCATTGCTACAGTGTGGGCAGTATCAGAGGGAAATATAGAGGCTGAGATCTAGTATGAGGGAGAAGGGGATACAGGAGATTAGTTTAAAGAATATATTGAGTAGAACGTAATTAGATATAGTCTCAAATATGTTATATTTTTCAGGAGTAACGGGGCTGGCAGGTAGGATTTAGTTTATACCCGTCTCTGGCCCACAGTACAGTATGTGGCGGTAATGCACCAAAACGTTGGCTGCCAACCGCCGATAAACCCCACCGAAGAAGAAAATGAATGCTGATTTGTCTCTCGCTAGATGGCGCAGAAGAGCAATTTGTTCAAGTGAATATTTGTTTTACATGTCTCTTGCAGTGCTGCTGGTTAGTAGGAGCTGACAAGATACTGTAATTGCGCTGAAAATATTGGAGAATATTTAGGACTATCAGTTCTCTATGAAAGAACCAGTACTGGTGAAAAACAAAGAGCTAATATACGGTGCTAAACTACCTGGCTGTTGACACCTAGTTGGCAGCTGTTGCCTTGTAGCTTGAACTAGCTAGCTGAGTAGTAAATATTAGCAAACCCACTAGCTATCTTGGTTGCACAAACGGTGAGTACTGTTTGCCATTTAAAATAGAAAACCAACTCATCAACAGGCTTCCATCTATGCCTGACAAGCATACATTTGTCGTTGATTTGTTTTAGCTAGATAACGTTAGCTGGCTACCCACCAGCCAGGTTAACTTGTAGAGACAACAGGTAGTTAACTAACTGGACTTGGGATAAATAACTAACGTTAACTAATTTAGTTTGTAAATATTCTAGCATGCTAACCAAGTCGTATAAAAGTATTTACGTAGCTTACTTGTTAGCTAGGTATGTCCTAAATACCAACTAGGTAACGTTAGATAGCTAAACTATTTTTTGTTTTCACTGGTTGCTTGACAACCGAAATTAAGAGACTAACGTCAACAATATCAATATTTAACAATTTCATTGACGTTACTATTTACTACATGAATAGACGAGTTTCAGAAAGTTTTGTTTCTGGCCATTTTGAGCCTGTAATCGAACCTACAAATGCTGATGCTCCAGATACTCAACTAGTCTAAAGAAGGCCCGTTTTATTGCTTTTATTAATCAGCACAACAGTTTTCAGCTGTTCTAACAATTGCAAAAGGTTTTTTTAATGATCAATTAGCCTTTAATGATAAACTTGGATTAGCTAACACAACGTGCCGTTGGAACACAGGAGTGATGGTTGCTGATAATGGGCCTCTGTAGATATTCCATAACAAAAGAAATCAGTCGTTTCCAGCTACAATAGTAATTTACAACATCTACACTTTCTGGTCAATTAAGTTATTTTAGTGGAGACACTTTGTTTTTCTTTCAAAAACAAGGACATTTAAGTGACCCCAAACTTTTGAACGGTAGTGTATATTTTAACTTTTTTTTTACACACTAATTTGATTAATACAATTTTTAAATCAGTCATCTTCCTTAAATTAAGGGAATGATGACGTTATCTTTGCAGAAGGGAGGGAATCTGATTTAATTGGTCCTCAATTTGTGGCTCAGTCATTTAATTCAGGAGTTAGCCTCCCTAACGTACCTATCTCTGGTGCAGGTTAATTCTGAAGGATTTGTTGCCATAGAAATGTACCTTGCGAAAAGGTGATCCCTTTTGTATGAACGGTTGTACCGAGTTGAACTCAGCGAGGTAACTTTGGTCAATTTTAACTGCTCAAACTTGCTTCGGAGGATAGCTCTCTGGTCCATAGACTGCTTACAGCAGTGGTCTCCAAGGCATTCCTAATAGACTACCAAACATTTCTGTAAAAAAAATGTTTCTTGTATTTGTCTCGGGCTGTTGGCGGTAGGTAAACCCGATTCAGCTGCCCTGCGTGCCTGCTTCTTATTATTATTTGGGGCTTCTTGGCGGATCGCAACTATCATTTGCATCTACCGCCACCTACTGTTTAGGAGTGTGGTCATCCATGGCAATTTACACTTATTCTTATTGTCAGACCAGTCTCCCTACTAAAATATATAATTTCCCTATCTACCTCACTGCTTCCACCTCCCCTTCCCAAAATACCATCTAACCCCCATTTCCATCCCATTCTCCTTACTCCTTCAAACAATAAAGCTGTGCCTGGCAAATAATACAACAACTGATCGATTACCAGTTAAGCCTACCTCAAATGTTGAAATAAATATATTTTTTAATGGCCCAAACAACAATGCATTGGCAGGGCAATTCGAGCAAAGCCAATATGAGGCGATAATGTATTGAGTCTTTAGCTTACTTCAAAAACCTCATTGCTACAGTACTGTTTTTTTGCATAGGCTTACGTTTATGCAAAAAAATCTGATTTTGACTCAAAGTGATCTTGACTCAGAAAACGTTGGTGACCACTGGATTACAGGGTAAGAACCCCAATTTACTAAATTTCGTAAAATAAAGTATCACCTAATAGCAGGAACAGCACCATCTAGTGGTCATGAGTGTAGGATGGGACACAAACCCAAGAACTTCAATAAACACTGAACAGGGGAGAATTTTTTTTGGTACCATTTCTTTAGATTCCTCATGTCTAACTCATTGTCAGAAAAAAGCAGGGTCCAAATCAGATGTTAGGTGCTATATTTATTCAACGTTATATGAATCCTATAAATTAAAATGGTCAATTTGGGGGCAATCAATTAGGTTAATTTAGGTAGAAAGATTACATTATATTTAAACAAAGTAATGTTGCGGGAATGCTAAACTTATATTTTTCTGTCAACAGAAATTATTTCTGAGATGGTGGATGTCGAAATCCTCTTTCTTGTGCTTTTTGAGGTGGAATGACCCACTTGGACATGGGTGAAATGCATTCTACTTTGTGTTTGGTGGCAGCTAAGCAAATTATTGTAATTTTCTGACCTGTGGCTGGATCAACAGACAAAAAATCACAAGACCTATGACCACGCACTCAAGGAAAATATCCCTCCAATTAAGTCGTCCACAGCACAAGGGACAGGTACAGTATACATGGAGTGTACAAACACCTTCCTAATATTGAACCCCCCCTCTCTATTCCACAGAGATGCTGACCCCAGTGCTTTCCACAGTCAGGGGCGCCGTATGGGGGGGAAAAGTTAGGATGATTCTAAGGGCCTGTGACTGACAGGGGCCCTAAAATATTATTCCAGCATTAGGTAAAAACATTTTGGAGCCCAATGTTATATATTTTCATGGGGCCCAAAATCCCTGGCGGCTCCCCTGCCCACAGTTGTGCCAAGTTGGCTGGATGTTCTTTGGGTGATGGACCATTCTTGATACAAACTGTTGAGCGTAAAAATAAACAGCAGCGTTGCAGTTATTTACACAAGCCGGTGCGCCTGGCACCTACTACCATACCCCATTCAAAGGCACTTATTTTTGTCTTTGCCATTCACCCTCTGAATGGCACACATACACTATCCATGTCTTAATTTTCTCTCCTCTCCTTCAGCCACACTGATTTGAAGTGGATTTAACAAGTGACAATAAGGGATCATGGATTCACCTGGTCAGTCTGTCATGAAAAGAGCATGTTTTGTACACAGTGTAGATTTGAAGTTATGAACCCAATTTGGAAGCGCTTTGTGGTAGATCTAGATCCTGAACATTGGGAGGTCTTTTATACCATGTATACCATCTTGTTTTTCAGAGTTGTCTAAGTTTACCTTTGGGTGAAGACAGAGGAAGAAACAGAAATTACATCAAGAGCTCCGTCTGGATTACAGACACTTCATGGCTCAGGTAATAATATTACCATTGCCAAAAGTTATGTAGTTGTTACTTACAAATTTGTAACCTGTCAGCATCCATACAGGGTCCACAATATTTACTTGAGTGTGCAATAAACAAGCACTGGAATGGTACGAGTGCAATATTCTACCAAATAATTTTTTTGAAACTGATCTCTGCTTTGGGCTGATTTGGCCAATTTGTCCTTGAATTATACAAAAAAATGTGAATGCTGCTGAACCAGGCACACCCCTTCCTCTTGGTGAGAGGAGAGCTGCTAAGGTAACCTAGGAAATTCTATGTGTTTCCCCCATTCACATTGAGAGTTTTTCAAGATTCTTGGTGTCCACATCACCAACAAAATACCATGCTCCAAACACACCAAGAAAGTCGTGAAGAGGGCACGACAACGCCTTTCCCCCTCAGGAGACTGAAAAGATTGGGCATGGATCCCCAGATCATCAAAAAGTTCTACAGCTGCACCATCGAGAGCATCCTGACCGGTTGCATCACCGCCTTGTATGGCAACTGCTCGGTATCCGACCATAATGAGCTACAGAGAGTAGTGCGTACAGGCCAGTACATCACTGGGGCCAAGATTCCTGCCATCCAGGACCTCTATACCAGGCGGTGTCAGAGGAAGGCCCAAAGAATGTCAAGACTCCAGTCACCGCAGTCATAGACTGTTCTCTCTGCTTCCGCATGGCAAGCGGTACCGGAGCGCTAAGTCTAGATCCAAAATGCTATTTAACAGCTTCTATCCCCAAGACTGCTGAACAATTAATCAAAGGGCCACCAGGACTATTTGCATTGAACCACCCCCTTTGTTTTTACACTGCTGCTACTCGCTTTTTATTATCTATAAAGTCACTTTACCCCAGCCTACATGTACATATTAACTTGACTAACCTGTACCCCCGCACATTGACTCTGTACCCCCTGTATGTAGCCTCATTATTGTTATTTTTATTTAGTACATTGAACACGATTGTATTGTCATGGCTCTCTTTTTGTTGTGGGTTTTTAACGCAGTGCATTCTCTGTACGTAAAGTATATTTCTGTGAACAACTGATGTAATCTAATCTGGATTAAAGTTAAAATGTTCCATTGTCAGGGACATTGGATGGAAAAGTACAAATTAAATAGGGCTGATGTCATCTGTTGTGCCTGGATCATGAATCCTCTCATACAATAAAATCATATGAACTCTCCAAACCTGCCTAAAATCAGACCAAAAAAAAAGACAAACATTTTCACTAAAACATTGAACAATACTGACCGATAAGTGTCTATCTGTAAAGTGTAAGTGTACTGTGACTGCTGATTGACCTCCCATCTGCCAGGCTGCAGGTACTAGCAGGGATGAGACCGAGTGGAAGATCCACATCCTCTACCAAGAAGGACGAGCCCAAATTTGCTACCGGACTAATGATTGGTAAAACCAATTCTGTTCAGATTTTTCTTAACTAAGGTTAACTATGAGTTTATTTGTTGATATTTCTCAAAAAATGTGGTGATATGACATGAATTTGACAGGGGCTGCAGATGCAGATGCTGCCTTGCAGAGAAGGAAGGAGATATACAGGCAGGAGCTGCAGGAGCAGATAGCTGAACAGGAGAGGAATAAGAAAAGGTGGTTGTTCATGTCTGTTTAATCCTGCTGTATGTGAAGTAGAAACCCTTACATTATCCATCTTAGTGAGATGAGCTACAGGGTCTACATAGACTCATTTTAGCAGCATTGTAGTCGGAGGTAGATTTGTTTGTAAGCCTGTATTTACACTAATTGGTCTTTTGTCTAATAATTGGGCAAAAGATCAGAATTGGGCTGCCTGTGTAAGCGCAGCCTAAGAAGTTACTGCTGCTTAATAGTGGGGAGAACCTCATGAACAGTCTTATGTCCTTTGTCTTATTAGGGAGAAGGATTTGGAGCTCAGAGTTGCTGTGACAGGGGCGACTGACCCGGAGAAACAGGCAGATCGGATCAAACCGTTTGGAGCAGTGAATGGTGGCGACCATGCCAGAAAGAGAAAAGACAGCTCGTATCCACCAGGCCAAGCTGTGGACGTACCAGGGAATGAGTTAAATGGGAGACCCAGTGAGGAGAACCGAGAGAGGCTTCCCCCTGAGCAGCCCCGCGTGGCCTTCCAGTCCCCCCTGCTGGAGTACAGCAATGCCCTGGGCCTCAGCAGTGGAGACACCTCCGCTTACAGCCAGGACGTTCACAGAAGCATGGACACCCCCAGGTAGCTAAGAAGCAGTAATCCTTGTCTGTGTCCCAAATGGTATCCAGGCCCTGGTCAAAAGTGGTCCACTGGGCCTCCCGAGTGGCGGTCTAAGTCAGTGCTGAGGCGTCACTACAGACTCAGGTTCGATCCCAGGCTGTGTCACAGCCTGCCGTGACCTGGAGACCCATGAGGCGACGCACAATTGTCCCAGCGTCCGGGTTAGGGGAGGGTTTGTCCTGCTGGGATGTCCTTGTCTCATCGTGCTCTAGCGACTCCTTGTGCGGGCCGGGCGCCTGCAAGCTGACTTCGGTCGTCACTTGGACAGTGTTTCCTCAGACACATTGGTGCGGCTGGCTTCCGGGCTAAGCGGGCAGTGTGTCAAGAAGCAGTGCGGCTTGGCAGGGTCGTGTTTCGGAGGATGCAAGGCTCTCGACCTTCGCCTCTCTCGAGTCCATAGGGGAGTTGCAGCAATGAGACAAGACTGTAACTACCAATTGGATACCGAGAAAAAGGGGTAAAAGTTAAATAAGTGCACTATATAGGAAATAGGGTGCCATTGGGATGCACACCTAATCTATTCAATCTGATAAATTCACTAGATTGTTTGACAAAATTAAACATTGCTGTATGATTTTGAATTTCTGTTTCAGGATTCCAGGTTTCCTTCCTCACCAACTATCCACATTGGCAGATGCACGTAGAACCCCCTATGACGAGGCCTATCTCTGCTATGGCGCAGGGAATCCACTGGACCCTAACCTGGCCAACTGTAAGCACTAGTCTGAATTGTATAGTCTAGCTACATTAGTAGATTCAAAGGCTTAAATACTAGTAAAAAAAAATTGAGCGTATTTTCTATGATCTAGCCTAATTTGTGTTTTGGGGCATATATTTAAGCAATAAGCCCCGAGGGGTGTGGTATATGAACAATATACCACGGCTAAGGGCTGGTCTTACGCACAAGGTTGGCCATATATCACAAAACCCGAGGGGCCTTATTGCTATTTTAAACTGTTTACCAACGTAATTTGAGCAATAAAAATAAATGTTTGGTCATATCCGTGGTATACGGTCTGATATACCACGGCTGTCAGCCAATCAGATCCCGCTGACAGGAGGGGGGCACCCTGTGTCCTACCTGAGCCTTCCTCCTGCAGGCCCTCAATCCAGGCAGATGGGTCAACACAGCCCTCACAGCCAGCACAGTGGGAGCAGCCATCCAGAGCCCCCTCCACAGTAAGTACAGTCCTCTTATCCTGTCTCTTCCCTTCAAAACCCACTCTTCAGTAAGTAAGCCTTGTCGAGCCAAAGTGGCAGATAGGCATGTTTCTGTAGCATGAGGCAGCTTGATGTACAATTACCCCCTGGACAAGCCGCTAGTCCCTTCAGGTGGTGAGTAGTATTCTCTATTCACCAGTAGGGGGCACCTTCTCTAAAGCTACCCTATTTGTGCCCTGTGTTGGATTTCTGAGAAGGTCATGCTCACTGGACAGACAGGACTGTTGTTCCCTCCCTGCTGAGTGACTACTCCAGCCAGCACTGCTCTGCTCTGGACAGCTCTGAGCTCTCCCTCACATCTGTCCTCTTTCTCTCTCCCAATAACTCCTCTCTCTCTCTCCCTTCCCAATCTGAACTTTCTCAGTGATAGATTGAAAGGCATGAAATGTGACAAACCACATCAATTTTGTATCTCCTGTTTTCCATACAAATTGATAATTTCACATTGTTACAGAGATACCTTTCATAGTAGTGAACACAAAGGAATACATGGGTGAATGAATATTGAATCTCTCTTTCAGCAGACCTGTCAGTGACGCTGCTACTATGGGTTCAGGGATTGGAGTATTTCCCGCTGAGCAGATCAAGCCATCTAAAGAGAGTGTGATAAGTTACAAGGAAGCACTGAGACAACAGGTGATTTTGGAAGGCAGCAGTGCCTTTCTCTTCAATGCTCACATACATTTCGTAGCAATAGCACAAATGATCTACTCTCATACTCCCCAAAGATCCAAATTGATAAAACGCAAGGTCGTCTGAGAGGAGCAGATGCATGGTGCTGTCTTCCGTCTGTTTTGAGCTGTGACTACAGAAACGTATCAATCTTTAGCATTGACACACACACACACAGGTCTCAAAGGAGCACACGCACAGGACAATCTTTAGCATTGACACACACACACACACACACACACACACACACACACACACAGTCCTCAAAGGAGCACACACACAGGCCTCAAAGGAGATAATACATAGTTTCAACCCTTCAGCTAGACCAGGAGTGTCTGCACAGAACTGAGAAAAGGTTGTTGTCTCAGGAACTGCTTCAAGCTTATATACAGGCAATATGCTCTAATAATGCATATGCATAATAAAATGTAAATTAATAAATACCTTGGAAATGATCCAACATGACCAGTGAAGACAAAAGCACATTTGGGTTGTACAGAATCAAATAACTTCATATTTCCTGTGAGGGAACTTGGATAATTGGTATTCTAATGAAAGTGTTCCATCCAAACCTGACTGCAGATCCAGGATAGACAGGAGCTGCGGAGGCTGGACAGGGAGGAGAGGGATCGCTACGAGGCCAAGCTTGAGGCAGACATGAAGAACCACGACCCCTGGGGGAGAGGGGGAGGAGGAGCCCCCCTCAGAGACATCAGGGGCAACCTCATCTGTATGTTCCCTCTGCTTCTTCCCTCCCTCCACACTATGGTCCACATATTCACCTTTCAGTAGACGTACGTTTGGAGACTGAGCGCAGAGGGAAGAATGTGTAATGTTTTCTAACCTTTGTAAAGATTATTACTAATCGTAATCGTGTGAATTGTCACCAGCTGATCTGCACCAGATGCACAAGCACAATGAGGAGGCCTACATCAATCCTGAGACATGGCAGAAGATGGCGACGGCCACCATGGCAGTACTCCGCGAGGAGGACACTAGACCTCCCTCCACCCACAGAGTCTCAGGTAGATACATTGATTCTCTATCAGGAATCTCTATAAGGCATATGCAACAGGACAGAGAGGAAGGCTGCGTCCCAAATGGCACCCTATTCTGTACATAGTTCACTACTTCTGACCAGAGCCCTATGGGCCATTTAGGACACAAGTGGTAGTGGCACCTTCGCTAACCTGTCCAACTCCCTGTGGCTCAGCTAACATGTTATTGTCTGATGGGTTTCCGTCAACAGGTTTTGTTCAGGCTCCTTTGTTTGCCAGAGGCAGTGTTTTTGGGAACCGGCCCACACCACAGCAAGTCCACGAACAGGACAAGCACAAGGCTTACCTCAAACAACAGGTACTGGATGTCACCCCTCGGCACTGTGGCTAAAATAATCTTTTCACATTATCAGCTGAAATTCAACTTCCCCTAAACGTCCCCTTAATCAAGTAAGAAAGCTTATTGCAGAGCTTAAATCACAATGTTGTACTGATGTGCATTGATGGTTTGGTTTACCTTTAGTCAGCTTTGATATATGATTGGATACACACTCTCAGGGATGACCCTGGTTGCCTGTCCTGTTGCCTAGATTGAAGAGAAGCGGAGGAAGGAGGCGGAGGAGCGAGAGAGCCAGAGGCTGGAAGAGGAGAAGGAGGAGAAGAGGCTGGTTGAGCAGAGGGAATGCATCCAGAGAGAGTATGAAGAAGAAAAGGACAGGAAGAAACGCAAGGAGATGGAGGTCCGTATTAACTGGACCAGGGCTTGAATTCACTAAGGGGGCTTTAGCATTAGGTTACACTGCAATACTCTAGCTACTAATGAGTAACATTGCTATCAGCTGAATGCTACGTATGACATGAGTCATTCAGTTCAGGAAATCTTTATTGTAACACAAACTTCAGGGGACTGAACAAGGTTTTTCTCCCTCCAGCAAAAAACCAAGAATGAGCAGCTGATCCGTCTGGCTGAGGAGCGAAAGAATGAGGTGGCGAGGAAGAAGGAGGCAGAGGAGGAGGAGGAGAACTCTGTCCTGAGGAAGCAGTATGAGAAGGAGAGAAAGGCACGTCTAGAGGAGGTGAGCAGACTGGAAAATGCTCAGTTTGACCCTCGGAACATCAAGGTTTACTGTACACACATTAAGCGTATTCCTGCACTAGAAAGCATGCTCAATGGAGAATCTCCATTTAAAGCACTCCACTTAATCTGTGTCTGGAAAACTGAGTTGAGTGATGACATTGTGGTTGTCTGTTTGAAGGTACCAAGGGAGCCATCTCCCCCCATCCCCACCCTCCAGAAGAGGTATCAGGCTCCCCAGTACACCCCCAGACCTCCGTCCATGGACAGCCGTCTCTCTACTGCCGTCCCCGTCTGTGAGTGACTTCCAGAGCCCACAGCATGTCCTCTTCCACACTACCATGGAGGGAAATAGTTTGACTGTTAGGAGATATTAGTGGAGAATGACTGGGTCTGGTCTTCCTCCCTCTGTTCCTCCTGTAGGAGCGTTCTTTATCAGGGTTCCAGTCCCCTCCAGTCCCAGCCCGCTGGAACCAGCTGAGAGCTGCCGGTAACACTGACTCCCACAATAATACAATACATAGTAGTTAAACTTCTGTGATACTGACGTCTGTCTGTGCGTACCAGAGGACCAGCGGGGTGTGATCAGTGAACTGTCGGTGCTGCGCAGACAGCTGCGTAGTGAGCAGAAACGTCTGGAGGTCCAGATGCTGCAGTCAGAGTGGGAGGAGCTGGACTCACCTATGAGTGACAGGTAAGGCTGGTGAGGTGATGCCCTCCACTGTTGGTCTCATGGCTTCAGCAAGCCAAGTGTCCAGGCTGTGTGTTAGTTGTAGTGTCCTGTCTATAGGCTGTGTGTTAGTTGTCGTGTCCTGTCTATAGGCTGTGTCGTAGTGCTGTGTCTCCAGGCTGACCGATACTGTGTCCAGGCTCAGGGACAGGGAGCGGCCCCAGGTGGATGTGTTTGACATGGCCAGACTGCAGCTGCAGGCCCCCGTCAGGAGACCCTCCGTCAGGAACACTGAGCCCAACTACACGCATGGTATCCATGACTCGCTACACCTCCGATACAGAGGTGAAGGAATACAGCAATTTTTTGATGAATACTGGGCCTGTCCCAAATGGCACTCTATTCCCTATTTAGGGTCTCCTCAAAAGAAGTACACTATATAGGGTGCCAATTGGCATGTAACTCAGGGCACTGATTGTTATACATGAAGTCTAACAGCACAGTGTTCATCAAACAAATGCAGCAGCTGGGGCTGTGTAGATACTTTCCTTATTTAGGGCCGTCCTCATGTTGTCATTGAGTATTGAATGGAGAAGTCATTGTTTGTGCTGCAGACATTGATTCCAGAGAGGAGGAATGCCATGGTTACTGTGATTCCCCTAGGGACAGAGCTGGACATCCAGAGACGGGCTGATTACAGGATGCAGCAGAGCAGGAAACCTGTTAACGGTCAGCAGCATCATCACCAAACACACACAGTATCAACCTCTACTCACTGCCTGCAGACTCAGTATCAACCTCTACTCACTGCCTGCAGACTCAGTATCAACCTCTACTCACTGCCTGCAGACTCAGTATCAACCTCTACTCACTGCCTGCAGACTCAGTATCAACCTCTACTCACTGCCTGCAGATTCAGTATCAACCTAACTGCTCATTGCCTAAACACTCACTATGATATACGTATTGATCACCTCACTGTTCACTGCTTTATGAATAACTAACTTGTTATGGGGCATTGTAAGGGGCTTGAAAATCATTTGTCTGCATTTTACAGATTGTTTTGACCTGTCTGGTTGTTTTAAAATGTTTGGCCTAGATGTGACCTCATTTTAAACCTAATTAAATTATTTTAGATAAGGAAGTTGTTTTGTACATTTTGTCTTTCAGTTCACCTGATAGCTGTTTAATTTGCATTCTGCAGCATATTTTGGGACATGCGCCCAAGTCATGACAAGTAGCCTAAATATTTCAGTGAGAAATCCCTTACTGCAGGAAAATAGGGTCTAACACAACCGCAAAGTGATAAATAAATAGTTACTTCCATTGCATATCAATGCAAAGAGTTAAACCTTTGACTAATGAGAATGTTCCAGGTGGTAATCAATGTGTACAGCATTGATCTGACAAAATTAAGGAATGATGCACGAGGGGGTATGGTATATGGCCAATATAACACGGCTTAGGGCTGGTCTTAAGCGCGACATAACGCGGAGTGCCTGGATACAGCCCTTAGCCGTGGTATATTGGCCATCTACCACAAACCCCCAAGGTGCCTTATTGCTATTAACTGGTTACCAACGTAATTAGAGCAATAACAAGAAATGTTTTGTCATACCCAGTTTATACACTCCAACCCAAACATTATCCTCAAAGTACAGCTTCATCAAACAACACCATGTGCATCTTAATTTCACAGGAGGCTGCTGAGGGGAGAACGGATGATAAACTTCCACGAACAGAGCAAATGGAATGGCAAACAGCTGTAAACCATGTTTGATACCATTCCACTATTCCACTCCAGTCATTACCACAAGCCCGTTCTCTCCAATTAAGGTGCCACTAACCTCCTGTGTTTGATTTTCATAACTCATAACCCAAGCTTTTTGAAAATGACCATACATCTAATACGGGTGGTGACAGTGCAGGTGAAATTATTTTGCAAATTCAAATTGTTTTAATTTAAATAAAATACTACAGTATATACATAAAATGGAATAATGTTTACTCATTTTCATACATTAGTGTCATAAGAAACTAGAGCCATGGTAAGGATAAATTGAAGTGAGAAAATACCAGTACGCTTAAGAAATGACAAGAGTGCTGCTAGAGTTCAAAAGAAAACAAAGGACAGGTTTTAGTATCTTACAATACTAAAAAGCTACTTTTGATTTGTCTAGTTGTATTTGAGGACTGATGCTTTTGATACCTAGTGGCTATGCAAAAGACAATCCCTAATATTACTTGTCCTTTTCACCAACCATATCATACCTCCTGTGTCATAAAAGAATGCCAAGGTATACAAAAAAGCACACATCCCACCCTCCATAATGTTAGTCAGCCCTCTCGTCAGACAGGGAGAAATTACCAGAATAATTGCATTGTTATATTTTATCATTAGTATGATATTTCTATGCTGTACCAGGAAGCCATACTGCAGCCATTAATTCAGTGTGTTTGTGGGCCCCACTCACTACACTATTGTCAATAGTTAATCTCTGACAGGAGCCTCACTGTGTGCCGCAAGGAGGAACTTCCAGTACTTTTCTGTGGGCCACGTCACTTTCAGCTAACCACAGACCGCTTTAAGAATCCCTTGTGGCCCTCAGAGGGGCAGAGTTCACAGAGGGTTAAACATCTTCGTCTGTGTTCCAAATTCCACCCTATCCCCTGTATAGTGCACTATATAGGGAGGCATTTGGGATGGAGACTTTCCCTCTCCCACCCCAGAGAGGGACTGTCCGAGGAGCCATTGTCCTGTGCTGGTCCACTAGGGATGATGTCACTGGCTCCCAGCAGGCCCTAGCTCCTCTCTGGGACTGGGCAGCAGTGAGATGTCGAAGGCGTTGCCGATGCGGAGGAAGAACTTCCGCAGCACGGCCCGGAGTTCTGGGATCAGGTCAAACTGCATGATCTCACAGAGGAGTGAGTAGTACCTGGATGCATGGGTTTTGAACTGGATAGTAGATGGATAAAGGAGGGGATCTGATCAGCTCATTCTCCACAGACATGGGAAGGAAAAATTACAACTTCTCCTCAACTGTATTGGAGGAGAAGGTCCAAGCTCTCTCCCATTGGACCTTCTTCTCAAAGCTCTCTTCCATTGGACCTTCTCCTCCAATGCGTTTTGAGAACGAGGCGAGGAAAGATTCATTGAGAACTCTACTTTGTGATCGACTCACCCTGTCATCGCTGATCTTCAACACCTTGGTGAGGAAGAGCAGGAGGAGATTGGTCCAGGCTTCCCGGTGGCTCTCTGATGTCAGAGTCAGGAAGTAGGCCAGGGCCTCACTACACACACTGCAATAGGCAGAGGGACATTACAGAAGAGTGCGTGAGTGGGGCACTATTTCCAGATCCGATCAGCAGAATATTTGCATAATGGAACGCAGCCTGATCTCAGGATAACTCACATTCTGTTTCACTTTAAATGACACGTGAGCGCAGCAGTCAGTCTGATTGACCAGGCTAGCCTCAGTCTATTCACTCCTGTCCATAATGAGGGACTAAAGGGTGCTGAACAGGCTAACTATTTTAACACAAGTCAAAAAGCACAATTTCCTCTAGCTAAGTTCTTACTTGAGCAGTTGTCTCTGCACCTCTTCCCAGGCTGCCTTGCGGCTGTCGTCTGTGTACATGCGGAACAGGATGCGGAGGCTACATGCCAGACTGTTAGTCTCCTGTTTCAACAGGTTTGGTTTGGACTTCCCCTTGAAACCTGAAAATGCTGTTGTATGTTAGTCTAACATTAAGCCATTCAAATGCCACTGTTTCCTAATTCCACATCAGACATCATAAAACATGTAGAATCCCATATAGAGTAGTAATTTATAGGATCTTTGTTTCATAAGAGGTCATGATTATAGCTTGGAACGGCAGGTAGCCTAGCGGTTAAGTGTGTTGGAAGTGAAAAATCTGCCGATGTGCCCTTGAGCAAGGCACTTAGCTCTGGATAAGAGCGCTGCTAAAATGTAAATGGGATGATCATTTGAAGGTATAGGGGGTTCTTAGTCACCCACCTGCCTTCCACAGGACAGTCCTCTGCTCGTTGTTGGAGTTAAAGGCCTTGGCGAAGCGGTGGGACTCTAGCAGACAGTCCAGCAGTTTGAAGAGCTGATCCGAGGTCAGATAGCAGTACATTCCCTGGTCCTGGGCCTCCAACAGGACGTCTGCATCTACTGTGTCTCTCTGTAGAGGTTGACAACAACACAATGCTCAGTTATAACCAAATGTTAGTAAGCCATACTGATTGTTTTATTTATTTATCTTACCCTTATTTTATCAGGTAAGTTAACTGAGAGCACATTCTCATTTACAGCAATGACCCGAGGAATAGTTACAGGGGAGAGGAGGGGAGGAATGAGCCATTTAGAAGCTGGGGATGATTAGATGGCCATGATGGTCAGATTGGGAATTTAGTCAGGATACCCGTTTAACGTCCCCTCCGAAAGACCCTACACAGGGCAATGTACCCAAACACTACCCTGGGGCATTGGGATATTTTATTTTAGACCAGAGGAAAGAGTTCCTCCTACTGGCCCTCCAACACCACTTCCAGCAGCATCTGGTCTCCCATCCAGGGACCGACCAGGACCAAAGATTCACAACCTTTTTTTAGTTGTAATAACATTGATTTGTCATAAGATACATTTAGCCCTTACTGGCTTTCCCTTCAGTTATTGAAACAGTGTGACTTCAGTATGAACTCCATGGTTACCTGTGCAGCAACCAAGTTCTCTGCATCCTCCTTCCTGCTGCTGGCGGGGTAGAAGACCATGTTGTCTATGGTCTGAATCAGCTCCAACTGCACCACACACTTAATGAGCAGCGCTGAGAATAAACTCTGCTCCTGCACCTCTGCAACACATTGACAGACACAGGACAGGCAGTGTGAGGGACAGGGGGTGAGAGGAATAGGAGGTAGGGAGAGAGACAGGGGAAGAGACAGGGGGGGAGAGGAATAGGAGACGGGGAGAGACAGTGACGGGGGAGAGGAATAAGAGGTGGGGAGAGACAAGGACAATGACGGGGAAAGACAGTGACGTTGAGAGATGGTGAGAGACAAAGGCATTGGCAAGGGCGAGACAAAATCCAGGGAGGGCTGTCTAGGAGCCAAGGAGTAGGGACTTGCACCGTAAACGTCAAACAAACTCACTGGCTGGGGTCCTAGCTCTAGGGCCATCCTCATATGTGCCTGAGGAGCCACTGTACGTTCTCTGCCTCTGGTTCTCCAGGGAGATCCTGTCCACACTGCACACTGACTGCTGGTCCTCCGTACGCGTCTGAATGTCCACTGATTTCTGGGATATGGAGTCCTGAAAACACCAGAGAGGGACTTGTATGTAGCTTAGATTCAACACACTTTATCATACATAATCACAATTCTATGACTGTTAAGAAGTATTGTACTGGGAAGTCAGTGTAAGGGGAATGGCGAACACAGATGAGCAGAAAACCTACCAGGTTTGAGGAGTCGTACTGTGGCATCAGCTCTCTCTCGGTTCCTGCTGGTCTCCATGTCAACAACCTTAGGAGAGGATGTTCAATACAGAACAGAGTCAATCTACTGCTGTTATCAACTCTAGATGGTTCAAGTTCATAGAACACAAAAACACACACAAGACAGTCAATATAAAATACCTATTGTAGTAAAGCACTTCCTGTGATAGCAAAAGGGTCTTACGCATGAGGGATGGTTGTTTTGAAGATGTCCAGCATACATTTGCAGGTTTTGTCCCACGTCTCTGGTTTGAACTTCTCCCCGTTCAGAATGACCACGTTTTCCAGACAGTTGGTTCCTGAGCGCGCCAGCTGCTCGTTGTCTGAGGATAGACAGAGGAGGTCAGAGAGAGAAAGTGAGAGGGGCGAGAGAGAGAAAGAGAGAGAGAGAGGGGCGAGAGACAGGGGCGAGAGAGAGAGAGAGGTGAGAAAGCAGGTCAGAAAGCGAGAGGGAAGAGAGAGAGAGAGGCCTAAAACTCGGAGGTGTTTTAGATGAGACATGGACGACAAGCCCTCTCCTCTCACCTTGTTGTACACACCAGTACAGTTGAGACAGGATATGGTCCAGGAGAATATCACTGAGAAACTCAAAGTACTGAGTGAAGACATCACAGATGGCGTAAAGTGCATGGTTACAGGTGGTGGTCATCCATTCAGCTTTCTGGGTTTAAAGAGGATAATGAAGCTCATTAGTGTACAGAAGTTGGCACCTTATTCCCTATGTACAGCACTACCTTGGACCAGGATCCATAGGGCCCAACACACGCTATGTATTTTCTGGCTATGACACAAAGTTCCTATCAACTTGAGCTTCTTACCTCAGTTTGCTGCTCTGGCAGTTTCATGTTGTCAAAGATCCTAAAGATGATCCTGAACAGATCCTGCCACCAGTGTTTCTCGTAGGTGTGACCGTAGGTCTTCATAATCTCAAACATCACAGTCAAGCCCCTAGAACAATGGCAAGGAAACAGGGATGATTCATTTGCAGACGGTCCACACTCAGAAAATCCATTTTCAAAGTGATTTTATGCTGTTTTATCCATTAAGGCAACAAAAGCAGGGATGATCACATCACTAGTGGAACTCAATCAATAAATGGCCAAACACGGACTAGGGACACGTATTCAATCAAATGTATTTTATAAAGCCTTTTTACATCAGCACTTGACCCAAAGTGCTTTACACATACCGGCCAAAACCCCAAAGAGCAAGCATTGCAGAAGCACAGTGGCTAGGAAAACCTCCCTAGAAGTTTGCCCCAGTTAAGTTGAGAAGGGTTTTACCTGGTCCTGACGTCCAGTTTACACCTGTTGATGATGCAGGACAGCTCAAACAGGATGGGGAACCACCCCCTCACCCACACCCGGTCCTCTGGGGCTACATTCATGTCATCACTGGTGTAGTCCTTGAAGGCCTGGCAAGAGAGGGAGGAGAGGGTTTTACCCATGGCTTAGACAGTCTTTTGGCCATGCAGAGAGTTTAATACACTATTTAGAACTTCTGCCCTAGTATTTCACATCCTAGTATTACAGTTGAAGTCAGAAGTTTACATACAACTTAGCCAAATACATTTAAACTCAGTTTTTCACAATTCCTGACATTTAATCCTAGTAAAACTCCCTGTCTTAGGTCAATTAGGATCGCCACTTTATTTTAAGAATGTGAAATGCCAGAATAATAGTAGAGATAATGATTGATTTATTTATTATGTATTTACATACACTCAATTAGTATTTGGTAGCATTGCCTTTAAATTGTTTAACTTGGGTCAAACGTTTCAGGTAGCCTTCCACAAGCTTCCCACAATAAGTTGGGGGAATTTTGGCCCATTCCTCCTGACAGAACTGGTGTAACAGTCAGGTTTGTAGGCCTCCTTCCTCACACACACTTTTCAGTTCTGCCCACAAATTTTCTATAGGATTGAGGTCAGGGCTTTGTGATGGCCACTCCAATACCTTGACTTTGTTGTACTTAAGCCATTTTGCCACAACTTTGGAAATATGCTTGGGGTCATTGTCCATTTGGAAGACCCATTTGCGACCAGGCTTTAACTTCCTGACTGATGTCTTGAGATGTACTTCAATATATCCACATAATTTTCCTTCCTCATGATGCCATCTATTTTGTGAAGTGCACCAGTCCCTCCTGCAGCAAAGCCACCCCCGCGCTTCACGGTTGGGATGGTGTTCTTTGGCTTGCAAACCTCCCCCTTTTTCCTTCAAACATAATGATGGTCATTATGGCCAAACAGTTCTATTTTTTCCCCCCATCAGACCAGAGGACATTTCTCCAAAAAGTACAATCTTTGTCCCCATGTGCAGTTTTCTGAGCAGTGGCTTCTTCCTTGCTGAGCGACCTTTCAGGTTATGTCGATATAGGACTCATTTTACTGTGGATCTAGATACTTTTGTACCTGTTTCCTCCAGCATCTTCACAAGGTCCTTTGCTGTTGTTCTGGGATTGATTTGCGCTTTTCGCACCAAAGTACGTTCATCTCTAGAAGACAGAACGTGTCTCCTTCCTGAGCGGTATGACGGCTGCGTGGTCCCATGGTGTTTATACTTGCGTACTATTGTTTGTACAGATGAACGTGGTACCTTCAGGCGTTTGGAAATTGCTCCCAAGGATAAACCAGACTTGTGGAGGTCTACAATTTATTTTCTGAGGTCTTGGCTGACTTCTTTTGATTTTCCCATGATGTCGAGCAAAGAGACACTGAGTTTGAAGGTAGGCCTTGAAATACATCCACAGGTACACCTCCAATTGACTCAAATGATGTCAATTAGCCTATCAGAAGCTTCTAAAGCCATGACATAATTTTCTAGAATTTTCCAAGCTGTTTAAAGGCACAGTCAACATAGTGTATGTATGTATGTATGTATGTATGTATGTATGTATGTATGTATGTATGTATGTATGTATGTATGTATGTATGTATGTATGTATGTATGTATGTATGTATGTATGTATGTATATCTAACCCAATGGAATTGTGATAAATTGAATTATAAGTGAAATAATCTGTCTGTAAACAATTGTTGGAATAATTACTTGCCAAAACTATAGTTTGTTAACATGAAATCTGTGGAGTGGTTGAATAATGAGTTGGAATGACTTCAACCTAAGTGTATGTAAACTTCCGATTTCAACTGTATCTCTGAGTAGGCTACTTGAACTCCTTTGCTATATAGTGCTCACCTGTGGCCTCTCAGACACATATTTGGCACAGTGGCGTATGAGGCGGATGGACTCCATACTGGTGTCAGGGAAGGACGCGTTACAGGCAAACTCAGACAGACACTTCACAGCGTCCTGGAAGGAGTCGATGGTGGCCGGAAAGTGCTTCTCAAATACATTCGCTGAGAACAAAAAGAAAACATTTACTTTAAAATATATCTATAAAAAGGTAGTGTTCGAGGTTTCTGTTTTGAGTTTCTCTTTGCACTACCATCCTCTATTATTCTTAATGTTTACAGAGGTAAGTCATATCATTGACCAAGGACTATCTAGTGTTAACCCGACACTTACTGACGATGTAGCCGGTGGTCTGGAAGGCCAGATCCACGATGCTCTCGTCCTGGTCCGAGGCAGCCAGGTGGAACACTGAGAAGATGTTCTTCCACCCTGACCGGATGTTCCCAGCCTGGGAGTTCACCATCTGAGCTATACACCTCACCACCATGTCTCGAATGGTAGGAGACCTGTAGGCAATGGCATTACAGTTTGATTCATTATTGAATCATTGTAAGATTTGAATAATTTTCCAGGTTTGAATCGTTGAATAATTTAAAGGTTTGAAATGTTTTCAAGGTTTGATTCACTGAATCATTGTAAGGTTTAAATAGCTGAATCATTTCAAGGTTTGAATCAAATAATCATTTCAAGGTTTGATTCGTTTTAGGCAACAAAGGATGCAATGGCAGCATTTCTGACCAGCATTGGGATTTCATTTCATGCATTATTCAGTGCAGATTACAAAATAAAACAAAGCTGACCTGTTCTTTTTCATTATATGTTCGAAAGGCCTCAAGAAGTCCTTCTGGAATCGGAAGTTGGCGAGCTCTCCTTTTTCTAAGAATTTCATAGACAGTTGCCTCAGGGAATCCACGGCAAATATAGCCACATCCTCATTGGAGTTACATCCAACCTGTACAGATACAAACACATAATTCTCTCAACATTTACTTAAACATCAACACAAAAACAGCAGGTGAACAGCACTATAAATACTTGCCAATGATGTACCCCCCACCCCCCAAAACAAATGTTTTTATCACAACATTTTTTTTAAATAAACCAGTACCTTGTTAAAATGGTCCCCGATGACTTCCCAAATTCTGGACCACTGAAGCCTGATGCGGCCCATGTTGTAGTAGGAGATCTCCACAATCTTCTGAAGGCTAAACATGCGTGGGTGTGTTGGTGAGGCTAGCTCGTCCATTGATACAGCACACAACCATCGGACAAAATCAACTGCATAGGGTGAACAAATTAATATCAACCTGTTATTATTCATATTTAGGCATTACATTCAGTTTGACTTGATCAAGCAACACAATTCAAAACTAAATCAATAATAATAATAATAATAATAATAATAATTTGTGGGGTTGGTGCTTATATTTGTCCTTTTACACACAAGTGTGTAAAACAAATGTGTTTCTTGCATATCCCAACTCCCCACAGGGTGTGGTGTCACCATTGTCCAGTGCACCTGGATTAATTGGGGTTAAGTGCCTTGCTCAAGGGTACAGCAACAGAATAAAACACTTTTCACCTTGTCGGTTCCGGGAATCGAACTAGAGACATTTTGGTTACTGTACCAACGCTCTAACCAAAGCTAGTTGCCACCCCTACACATCATTGGATAAAAATGTACAGTTAGGATAAAATGTAACTGATACCAACCTATTGCATTGCCATCCAGTCTGGTAGACCCAGTAAATATCCTGAAAAAAAACATAACAATGTGACATTTTCTCCATCTGCAATAATGAGTGCTTTTATGGTTTTATGGGGATTATACAAGATAAAGGTTTATTGTGTAATAAAACTGGAGAGAGGAAACAACATGTTGAATAAATTCCATCAGAAGGCCCATTCTATCAGCCTACCTGTCAACAGCAACGACTACACTCTGGGAGCTTGTCTCACCAATAGACTCCTGAATACTAGCTATCTGTTTACGGTCCACATTACCTCCAACTGCAAGACAAACAATGTGTAATGAGAAAAAGTAGAAGGTTCATGTTTCAAGCAAACCCTTAGTCAAACAATGACACATAATACTACATTATAGTTTAAGAAAATATCAAACCATTAACCATGATATGACATTATCACTAAGATAAAAATTGAGATACATGCACAACAAAACTAGCCATTGTGACAATAGACTAAAGGGTATCTAATCAAACAGCCAGAGTGCATCCCAAATAGCACCCTAGTATTCCCTATATTGTGAATAGCCCTATGGGGTTAGGGTGGAATAGGATAGTTTGCATTCCATTTGGAATGCAAACTATCAATGGAAAGGAGAGAGGACTGACCCAGTCCCAGGTACTCTGAGCTGTCTGAGGCCTGCTCTCTCAGGCTGGCCAGGAGGCCCCCTTTGGCTGGGACCGTCCCTGAGATGTAGCGGGCCTTCACCCCTGTCCCAATCAGCTGGGCCAGCTCCAACTGACTGATACACTTCAAGATCTGTGGAGGGAGAACAGATGAGAACCTTTCAGATGGGCTTTTAAATGGAGGGTTACTATACTAATCATCCTTTATTTAGCTATTGAGTCAAGTCTTCTCTTTTACGATACTGGTTGGTAAAACAATGCAGACCTAAGTCTTAAGACCATTCGCTTTATAATAACGTACTGAAATACAGTTACTGTACTATATAAGACGAGAATATGAAAGAGATGCTAACCTCATGCCAGGAGTTGCCCAGGTAGTTTCCGTCAGTGTGAGCGACGGTGATGAGGGTCTTAATGGTGTCAATGTTCTTCTGTTTCATCTCAGAGATACCAGAGCTGGCTGTGAGCAGGGTGAAGCGTGCCAGGGCCTGCACGTATGCATCACGCTCCAGTTGGATGGTAAAGATGCAGGCTATCCTGATGGCACAGCGGATCCCCTCCAGACACAGAGAGGCTACCTCAGTGACATCACAGTCCTGAAGACCCACACTGAATGCTGCTAAGAACGGAGTCCATGCCAACTGGGGAAAAACACACAAAAATAAAATGTTATTTGGATTTCCAGACCAAGGATGTTGGTACCTGAAATATAAAAAGATAACTCAATTTGAGTGTAAAAATGTGTAATAAGATGGTTCCAGCATCAACTCCAATCCCATTTTATAGTGAAGGGAATGCATTACTACTGTGAGTAATGGTGACGTAACAGAGCTGGGATGTTGTACCTTGAACATTAGTCTGACCAAATAAATAGAATGAGTTTCATTCTAATTATTTTCCTAACAGTCATTTATTCTAATTCTATTCGTCTGAAGTAGTCTAGGTGAGTTACCTTGAACATAGCTTTAACTATAAAAATAGAATGAGTGTTTTTTTTTTGTATTATTATAATTTTATTAAATTATAATTAAATTATAATTTTATTAAATTATAATTCTATGGGTCTGACGTGGTCTAGGTGGGTTACCTTGAACATGGGTCTGACGTGGTCTAGGTGGGTTACCTTGAACATGGGTCTGACGTGGTCTAGGTGGGTTACCTTGAACATGGGTCTGACGTGGTCTAGGTGGGTTACCTTGAACATGGGTCTGACGTGGTCTAGGTGGGTGGCGCTGGTGAAGGGAGCCTGGACGTGGCTGACTGCCTCCATCAGGGCCTTGGCTGTCTTAGCCATCTGCTCCATCTCTACGTTATACAGCAGTCGCCTTTGCTTCTCATTGGCCACACCTGTGGAAAAAACAGACTTAGTGAGCATAAGCTCACACACAAACCTACTGTACACAGTGTCAACACCAAACCACACAAGACAATATGTTAATGCCATCACTGTGCCTCTGAGGACAGACTAGCTTTGAGTCCATGTAGTCTGCTTGTCTCATTCTTGACACGTCATTTTGTCATCCAGCAACAGAAAAGTGACTTGCTTTGTTTGCTGGATTTGAGGGTGATTTTTTTTGTTTCATTCATGGCTATTTTCTTCCCAGCGATTTCATGGTAAATGGCTGACAGGTACTCCTCAGGTAAATCTTTACTGTCGTTGATTCCTCGATTCATTTTGATGTATTGCTCTTTAGTCATTTTATTCTTCACCTGGGAGAGGAGAAAAAAAATGTAGGTCACAGAAAAATGACCTCTCTTAATCAATAGCAAATTACAAAAAAGGTATAGAAGCCGTCCACAAGTGACCTACTTGTGGACTGTGAAGGTCTGTTGTCAGCATAATGATTGAATAAGCCAGGACGTAGGCCGTATCTGCACTGGCGAACTCAGTTTGCCTGAAGTATTAGAAAAAGCCCAGTGTCATAACGTCTACTGTGCAATAACTTTATAACTACCAACATCATCCATTAACCCGCACCATGGAGTCTGTCTACTGAGATGGAAACCAGAGAGAGACTCACCCTTGGTTACATTCTAAATATCTGGCCGCAAATTTCTCCATGAGTCGATCGATTTTCTGAGCCTCTCCGGGCAGACGGAAGCCCTCCAGGAACAGACGCAGAGCCGAGACAAAGTCCTTGCCTTGGAAATCCATCTGGTCCACGTAGGCGTACATCACCTCTTTATTAATACGCTCGTTATCCCCGATGAACTCACCCACCTGAGTCTGAAAAGCAAAGTCCATACAGAGGCACTTCAATATACACAGAAACAATGAAAATACAGTGTACTGTACACTGTATATTCAATATATTTGTGGACAACAAAAGTGAGACCCTGAAGAAGGTACAGTGATGCCGAAACGTTGGTGATTTACCCAATAAATTACTGGGAGTTTATACATAGAGTGTGCGACTCTTTATTATTTTGATAGTTTATAGTTTATTCACCTCTACATAAAATAATTGTCTCTGGGTGTGCGGCAGCTCATTTTTTTTATTAATCAGAAGTGAGAACAACAAGTTGGATATTTAACACAGAAAAATATCCCAGATTAAGACAGATCTTTTAGGGGCAGTTTCCTGGACACATTGAGCTTGATTTTTAGTCCAGGACTACGCTTAATCCGTGTCTGGTAAACTGCCCCCTGAAGGCTAACAGACAGTGAATTTCATTGCATGTTATGTAGTTTCAGCAGGTCCTTACAGAATCTAGCCTCTCCTCCTGATGCAGAAACTGAGCTAGGTCCTCCAGCGTGGTACCCAGCATGCCTTGCTGCTGTAGATACTGGATGCCCCTCTTTGGCTTCTTGTTGAACCTGCACAGGAAGAGAGAAGCGGGGTAAATGTATGACTGTATGACACAGGCATTTGAGAGCATAAATTCTGCTCAGTCACTGATCACCGATTGAGCAGATTGACTAATCTACAAATTATAATGATTAGTTATTTAGGATGCAATGTGATTTATAGATCAGACCCTGTGAAAGCTGCACTGGCATTACTTCCAGTCTCCCACACACTTACAGGTCGATGCCTTGCTCGATGATCTCTTTCTGCTGCTTGAGGACCTCAAACTGCTCTGCGTTGTCAGTTCCTGACATGAGGGTACTGTAGGAGCCGATGCCTGAGGAGGCTGTTGAGTCCAGGGAGTTGAGGCTGCCGTAGCGGTTGATTCCGTCTGGGGGCTTGGTGCTCTCACTGGGCTCCTGCTCCACGGGCTTCTCCTGACCTACAGAGGCGAGGGGTGGCATGTAGGGACATCCCATAATATCAATAACTACCCTTCAATTTAAAAAACACTGTCAGAGGTCTCAGGGGCTTCACTAGTAGGTCTGCTGCTGGAAGCCTGAACACCACTAGTGTTCACAGCAGATTAACAAACACAGGGCCACACAACAAACTTAAACGTGGCTACTACCTAACATTAAGGTAGGGGGGATTTTTGCTAAAACTGACAGTCAAGATCAACCTCAGGCTTTAACTAACTGGAACCATGGGTTTCTAAGTCTAGGAATACACATGATGATTCACAGAGAGGAAAGCAGATCCAGATCAGCGATGGAACACGTCATGATAAACACAAATAAGAGTGTGAGCCGGAGAGAGATCTCAGATGTGTAGTTAGAGATATGGGTGGTAGCAGGGCTGTTGCATCTCAGTGGGTTTGTGCACCATTAAAAAGCCCCTAGGCTACTGCAGTAGTTCTGGTTATGAATGAGGATGACCTGGCTCTTATTCAACAGTAGGTAAGTAGTATTTTACCTAGACTGGTCTGAGAGTTGGGGTTCACATACTGATCATTGCTCCACTCCACCATACACTTGAGGATGGACACTAGACACTCCAGACCCTTTTTCCTCAAGCTCAGCTCCTAGAACAAATAAACACATTTAAATGGTCACACAACAGGAAATGAGATGTATGGAAGGCGAGTGTCCATTGGAAGCATCTTTTACCTGAGCAGGTGTGGTGCCAAGTTCATGCCCCACTCTGCCCTGTGCTATCTTAGATAGGTAATTGACCAGCCTCTCAAATATATTAGCAGCATTCAGGTTACAGTCGTAGTTGACATAGATATCCACCACACTCTGGGCGTCTGTAAGGAGAGAGAAGACACAGAGGTGAATGGCTGTCTGTCAAAGCCTCAGTAGTGTGAGGTGGTCTCATACCTGGAGACAGAACATCAATGAGAAAGGAATACTGCCGCTACCTCGCTCTCCAGCCAAGGTGCATGAACAGAGGATCAAACCGAGGTGAAGAGGGGATTCAGCAGCTTTTGGAGGAGGACTATGGAACTTGACACAATTTTGATTTTATATTTTTGTTTCAACCATTAGCCTTCATCACAGTTTTTCAGGTAGACAAATCCTTGGTAGTGAGAAGTACAGTAGACAGATACTAACCTGCACAGATCCTGGTAAGGCTCTGGATCACCATCCATTTATGATCATAGGAGCTGGTGGACGTCTCCAGGATGTAGAGGAAGATCTCCTTGAAAAACACCTGAGGGAAAAGTAAAAAAAAAAAACTCCTTACACTCCTGTATAAATCATTTTGTAAAGGGTTTATTACACAGTACTTACAAAGGCGTTCAAACACAAAGCAGTAATGAAACTAAATCATGTTGTGTTATTATTCATTCATAATGAAGAGAGCCAAACCGTTACAGTACCTCGATTTGCATCTTGAGGTGGGTCTTGAAGTGGGAGAGGAGGGTGAGAAAGATGGAGAGCGAGAGCTCGAAGACTTCGGGGACTGAGGAGACGCCGTTCTTGGACAGCGCCACACACAGGTACTGCTTGATGGCGTTGATGAACATCTCGTTGGTCTTGAAGATGGGCCCCGCGTTCTGCAGGATGGACAGCAGCAGTTGGAGGGACAGCACCTTGGAGCGCAGCTCGTGAGATCTACAGAGACAAAGTTTACGTGACGCATCCAAATGCCTTATTATGCATTTTGTCATGAGCATATATGACATCTTTATAATGTCATCCAATCATCTTATATTGATCTGGACTAACAGACAGTGAGACAGTTGACAATGTTATGCATAAACATAACATATTATAAGTCTTAAGACATAATAAAGGCTCAATACACGCTTATAACAAGTTATAAAGCATTATACACACGCACTAGAGGTTCAATCACACAGCCAATTTGTATGGCCATAGCCTACTGGTCTATTCATACAGTAATTACTTGTGATAGGGTATCAATGAGAGTTTACTTAGGATCAGGGGGTCCATCAGACAGTGGCTTCATAGAGAGTTTGCAGAGGGAGCGAAACACTAAGAAGGCGTCCTTCTGGAGGATGTGGGAGAACTTAGCAACAGGGGAGGAACCACTCGTAGCTCCAGATTCCTAGAAAAGGGAATACACATATGTATCTCATATTAACACACAAAATCATACGTTTTCATATACACAAATGTACATTAATACACCAAATCAGATGCCACTGTAATACTTGGATTTATCAACTAATCTGTTAATACTCGATAGACAGTATCCTCTGAATCCCAAATGGCACCCTATTCCCTATTTAGTGCACTACTTTGGACCAGGGCCCATAGGGGTGTGGTCAAAAGTAGTGCACTATATAGAGAATAGGGTGCCATTTGGGAAGCTGTCAATGCCATTCTATGTAGGGGAGCAGTGTGGGTGGGCACCTGAGTGTCATTGGAAGAGACAGAGAGCCTGTCGTCCGTCAGTGAGGGGGTGAAGCCAGTAGATATCGGCGTGCCAGGGATATCGTTGGCATGGACGTTCTCTGTGTCGCTGCCCAGCCCACCCTCCTCCTCCTCCTCCAACACCACTGGGACTGGTATATCGTCTACACACTCTGTAGCGCTGCACACACTGTCCCTACATTCTACACACACACGCAGGAACACACACACACACACACACACAACCACACACACAGACACACACACACACACACACACACACACACACAGGGACATCAGCTAAAATTAAGCTTAGGATTGTCTCAGAAAACATAACAGTGGGGCTAAAAATGAATTATTCCTAGTGCAATGTGAACAACTTTCAAGGCACTTCAGTGAGTCTAATGTTCTACAGACAAGACAAGACATACTATATAGGAGTACAAAAGGTAAGAAAATGTTGTGTTACCGCCAACAACTGTATTGACAACTTCCTGCAGCATGGTCTGGACCATCTCTTGAGCTTGCTCCTCATAGTTGACTGGTTCTTCCTCTACAACCCCTTCAGCATCTTGCTGGAAGAAACCTAGAAAGATTGAAATACACTTTAACATGATTTCCTATGGTGACATTGAAGTCATATTGACACAGACGGAGCTGCTATGCAATAAACCAACATAATGGTAACTCCTTTGTGAGACATTCCATTTAATGTATCCCTCCACTACGTGTAGGAAACATATTAAACTGCAGAGGTCCCGGAGGACCATTTCATTATGAATCCCAATAAAGGACCTCTGCCTTGTAGAGTTCAACTGCCTCTGGTCAAGCCAGAGAGTCTAGAATGGACGCCATATTCAGACATTAGTAGTAGCCTTGGCTTGTCTCCTGTTTCTGTAGCGTGAGGCAGCTTGATGTACAAGTACATCAACGGACAGAACACTAGTCTATCGCACGGCCTTACCCCCAATCCATCTCTTTAATGCTGAGTGCCAAGCAGAGACACATCGGGGTCCCATTTTTACAGTCTTTGTTATGACTCGGCCGGGGATGGAACAAACTCCTAACCTTGCAATCTCAGGGTGGACACTAATCACAAGGCCACTGAGTTGGTCATATACACACACATTTTTATATTTGAGATTCTTCAAAGTAGCCAACCTTTGCCTTGATGACAACTTTGCACACTCTTGGCATTCTCTCAACCAGCTTCATGAGGTAGTCACCTGGAATGCATTTCAATTAACAGGTGTGCCTTCTTAAAAGTTAATTTGTGGAATTTATTTCCTTCTTAATGCGTTTGAGCCAATAAGTTGTGTTGTGACAAGGTAGGGTGGTATACAGAAGATAGCCCTATTTGGTAAAAGACCAAGTCCATATTATGGCAAGAACAGTTCAAATAAGTAAAGAGAAACAACAGTCCATCATTACTTTAAGACCCCCCCCTTTGCCCTCAGAACAACCTCAATATGTCAGGGCATGGACTCTACAAGGTGTTGTTGACTCCAATGCTTCCCACAGTTGATACAAACGGGAAACTGTTGAGCGTGAAAAACCCAGCAGCGTTGCAGTTGTTGACACAAATCCATACCCTCCTACCAGACCCTTCTACCATACCCTACTACCATACCCTTCTACCATACCCTTCTACCATACCCTACTACCCTACCCTACTACCCTACCCTACTACCATACCCTACTACCATACCCTACTACCATACCCTTCTACCATACCCTTCTACCATACCCTACTACCCTACCCTACTACCCTACCCTACTACCATACCCTACCCCCATACCCTACTACCATACCCTACTACCATACCCTTCTACCATACCCTTCTACCATACCCTTCTACCATACCCTTCTACCATACCCTACTACCATACCCTACTACCATACCCTACCCTACTACCATACCCTACTACCATACCCTACTACCATACCCTACTACCATACCCTACTACCATACCCTACCCTACTACCATACCCTTCTACCATACCCTTCTACCATACCCTACTACCATACCCATCTACCATACCCTTCTACCATACCCTACTACCATACCCTACTACCATACCCTTCTACCATACCCTTCTACCATACCCTACTACCATACCCTACTACCATACCCTTCTACCATACCCTTCTACCATACCCTTCTACCATACCCTTCTACCATACCCTACTACCATACCCTACTACCATACCCTTCTACCATACCCTACTACCATACCCTTCTACCATACCCTTCTACCATACCCTTCTACCATACCCTTCTACCATACCCTTCTACCATACCCTTCTACCATACCCTTCTACCATACCCTACTACCATACCCTTCTACCATACCCTTCTACCATACCCTACTACCATACCCTACTACCATACCCTTCTACCATACCCTTCTACCATACCCTTCTACCATACCCTTCTACCATACCCTACTACCATACCCTACTACCATACCCTACTACCATACCCTACTACCATACCCTTCTACCATACCCTACTACCATACCCTTCTACCATACCCTTCTACCATACCCTTCTACCATACCCTTCTACCATACCCTACTACCATACCCTACTACCATACCCTACTACCATACCCTTCTACCATACCCTTCTACCATACCCTTCTACCATACCCTTCTACCATACCCAGATCAAAGGCACTGAAATATTTATTCTTGCCCATTCACCCTCTGAATGGAACACATACTCAATCCAAGGCTTAAACACCCTTCTTTAACCCGTCTCCTCCACTTTACCTTCACTGATTAAACTCAGTGTATATTTATACATGGCCTATTCTTAATTTAGTGCACTACTTATGACTAGGGCCCATATGGCTCTGGTCAAAAGTAGTGCACTATAAAGGGAATAGGGTGCCATTTGGGACACATCCCTTGACTTCTGATGGACGTTTTATTACCTCCTTCGATCCATTTAAGAGCTCTATTAACATGGCAGACCTCTCTCTCTCAGCAGAGAATAGGAATACTAATTCACACACATGGATTTTACAGACAGTGATATGTATGAAGCTTGCCTAATCACATGCAGTGACCCAGTGAAATATGGAACAATGACTTCCAGAGAGACATACAGAAGAGGACTTTTTACTGTGAGTGAGTGAGAAAGAGAGAGAGAGAGAGAGAGAGACTTACCCTGTGCAGCAGCTGCAGTAGCCTGGTCCGCCTCAGTCTGCTCGTTTTCAGCACTGCAGAACACAGAGCCGTTTTCTGGCTCCGGGTCCTCGTGGGCGTTCTGATCAGGCACCTGGGTGATCTCCTCCTGAGGTGGGGGTGAGGCGGTGTGCTGCTCCTGTTTAGGTGAGGCAGAGGGCTGAGGTGGGGCGGTGTGCTGGTCCTGTTCAGGGGAGGCAGAGGGCTGAGGTGGGGCTGTGTGTGGCTCCTGGTTCTGTTGGGGGGAGGAAGGAGGTTTCTGGTTGGGGGAGGCGGTTGCCTGATGGTGGGGTGAAGCAGGGAGCCCTGGGCGGGGCGATGCGGGGGGGCCTTGGTGCTGGTGGGGGGATGAAGGAGGCTCCTGCCCCTGTTGGATGCTTGGTGACTGCTGCAGATGCTGCTGTCTCAGACACTCCTTCTCTATCTGTCTGGCCTCCTGGAGCTGGACGAAGAGACACGGACACAGACGGAATCACAGACAAAGACACACAATTCACCCTAATGCCTACTTGAAACATAACCATAGGCCAAAAATGTTGGACCATGCACTGTCAAGCCTAGCACAAAAACAATCACAGCACTGGGCATCATTAGATGTCTCAGGTATTTTGTCTTCTACATACAGGTCAATATAAGGAAACCAATCACCAAGTTGGTAGCACAGATTTTTATTCTGAATGCAGTTCATTCAACTCATAAATTAGTATGGTTACATGCACACAATAATGTGATTATTGTGGACAGTCAGATTATAATAATTTGATTAAAACATTAACATGCTTTGCAAGAAGAATTATTTCCCTAATAATCCGGTTTACAAAGACATCTGAAATCAGGCTACCCGATGGCACTCTGATAAATGCAGAAAATTGCCAATCAAAATAAACGTTCTACCACAGCGATTATGTTATTTTTGGGAAGCATATTTGATTCTGAGTTCGGACATATTATTTTGTATGTGAAAACTACTTTTAAGACGCATACATTCAGTTGTTCCGAACTCACTTCACTCACGCTAAAGAGGGAGGCTCGCTCGGCTGGTGCCACTACATCCGCAGATCAAATATTGTACACTGTTGGAACACTGACTAAGGCGCTTACATGTCCGAATAATTTGAAAGATTGCTCAGAAAACCAGGTGTTGTAATAGGCCTATGCTTACATTGATTTTGACCTTACGAAGATTCAGATAAACAGAAGTAAGTGTTTACATGACTATTGCATAATCTGCCTACTGCCACAATCTGTTTAATATCCAATTATTAGTGTGAATGTAAACATACTCAATGATAAATACTAGTACCTTCTTTATCTTTGACTGACATTGTGAGACTACTATACTGCATCTTCATAATACAGGGGGCTTAGTCAGGGTTGGTTCCTTGGTCAGGTCGGCAGCCAGCAGCCTGCACGTTTTTACTTGAAAGAAATCCCACTTGGCAAAGATAGCAGAGTGACGTGTCATGCCAAGATGGACACACACCCCAGAGGAGAGTTCATATCATCAGCCACTTCAACACCAAGCAGTTGAACACAATGCACTTCCCTGCTGCAAGCTTTACCTGGCGCACCCCCTTTCTGGACGACCCAGACGAATTAATCATGATTTGAATGCTAGATATCATTTGAGAGTTAAAATAAACTTTACAATCCAATTATTGTGTTCCAGCTTCTTTTCCATCGATGACAAAATCACAGAAATATAATTACTAGAATGGGGAAAAACGTCCCTCAGGCTACTGACATTTTACTGGAATACTAATGGGTACACTTAACATGGCCACTGGTCCACCCATCATGGCACATTGACTTGAATGGGAATTCTCGTTCTAGCAATTCTTTGTGACACACAGAGAGAGAGAGAGAGAGAGAGAGAGAGAGAGAGAGAGACAAAGAGAGAGAGAGAGAGACAAAGAGAGAGAGAGAGAGAGAGAGAGAGAGAGAGACAGAGACAAAGAGAGAGAGAGCGCGCTTACTGCTTGATTCTCCATGCGTGCGAAGATAACATTGAGCATCTGTGTGAGGGTGGCCTTAGCAGTGGTCTGGTTGATGAGGTTCTTGCTGGCCAGGTAGATGTTGTAGCAGGTCCTGACCGCCTGCAGCACCGTGCCCTCGTGGATCTCGATGTGCTGAGAAGTCACCACTGTCAGCAGAGCCTGCAGAGGGATAGCATCCATCAAACTAGAATGTTTTATTCCTATGGGTACACTTAAAATGGCTGCCAGTAGACCCATTCTGGCATCATTGACTTGAATGGAGACACCCATCCAACTTATTCTATTTTTATAGCACCGACATAACAGTCACTACTGCTCACAATAAACAAGATAGGGTTTTTATGACTTAACAAAGCATTATAAAATCATGATTGTCATTATAAAAAGAAAACCCTAACCCTAACTTCCAATTTCATCAAATTTTCAATAATTTATATCATTAACAAATCAATCATGGGTGACTCCTGTCCCTGAAAATAATGAATTTGACGCCATTGCTTAATGGGCAGAAATATTGAACAGTCAAAACCAGCAACTGAGGAGTATGTCCACTACGTATGTGCAAACTGTTAGTTCAACTAATTTGGCACAACCCTGACAGGAAGAGTCTGAACACACCATTGATGTGTGTTAGCTGCTCAGTGGTTAGATGACAGACAGGCCAACAGGGCCAGTCATGCCAGACACAGGATTAACACTGGGGAGGAGAGGCAGGAGGAGGAGAGCTCATGGACCACACACCTTTATAATCTGCAGCTGAACACCTTCGTCTGTCTGAGGGCCTTGAAAGCAGCCACATATGGTCTCGATGATTCTATCGATTAACCTCTTTCCAGGTGTAGTGTTGTCTGGATCGTTTCCAGTGAGGTGGCCATAAGCAATGAGTTTCTGGAGAAAGAAAAGTGAGGATAAACCTTACCTTAACTGTGTATGACACAATAATCCAGATAAATACTGTAAACACTGAATAACTGCAGTGTAACCTGCTATTGACCTGTAAACAATCTAAAGATGTGATGACGATGCGAGGACATTTGGACTGGCAGGCTAACTCAAACGGCAGGAAATACTTGTCTGCTTCTATGACGGTATCCTTGGACTTGACCGGTGGTAGAGCACTGGAATCAGCATTGTTGTCTCCAGGAGGGGGACTACAGGGGGAATACAGAGTGAAAACTAAATGGTTAAAACATTAGGCCAAACAAACATGTCTGAGGAATTCAACCATGTAATATGAAACATATGTGCCTCTGTGAGCAGTGGCAAACTGCCCCCAATAGGCCTCCATGCTACAGTCATATTGATGCTCCTAAGGTCCACTGTAAACATAAGCATTGCTGTGATTCATTCAGGTAGGCAGCTGGAAGTGGAGTTGGTGCAGACTGCAGAGAAGGTTAGAGAGTTTGGGAGGTCAGGGGAGGAGTACTAGTGTCGGCTTTGTGGACACTGTCAAAAACACACTTGGGGAATTCCGATTCTCTACCCTTCTCTAGAAGTGTGCACTACAGCCAATGCATACATCAATCCAATGCTTTCAGATTCATGAGGGGGAGTGGACAAGTGCACACTTCAGGAGAAGAGTAGAGAATCAGGACGTAGCCATTGTCAGTTAGCTGGGGGATGTTGACCATCAGTACTGAGCTACTCTTCTTTATCACACTTCTCGGCTCCATCCTCCCTCTCATTTCCTCAAACTTTAATAAGACTGGCTATGAAGCAGATAAGCCGAGGCATTTAAAAAAAAAAAACTTTATTTGCATATTATCTCAGACTCTAGAGGCGTTCGTTTCCCCAATGCACAAATCAGAAAGTCTTGTTTTTAACATTGAGTGAGGAGTGATTCAAGTTTTATAGACTGCTGTGCTATAGTGTGTGTGTCTCAAACGGCACCCTTTTCCCTATATAGTGCACTATATAGGGGATTTATTTTGGAATCACTTGGGAGTGTGCCTGGTCAGTGTATCAGTCTGGGGCCTGCATGATGACTAGGACCTGTGAGATCTCAGCGAGAGATGTGTGGGTCACTGAGCTGCATTGATCTTCAGTTCACTGGCCCATCTGGCTATTAACCAATCACAACCAAGGGATTGGGGGAGAAAACAATAACAAGAAAAGAAGACGCATCAAAACAAACCTTGACATGATTTACTAGAGATTACATTTCACACACTATATCTCAAAATAAACCTACCTCAGTTTCTCTGCTTCTTCTTTAATTTCCTCTGAAAACAGAAAGAGAGAAACAATTAACCAAAGAGCCATGATATTGGC
This sequence comes from Thymallus thymallus, assembly GCA_023634145.1. Classification (NCBI taxonomy): domain Eukaryota; kingdom Metazoa; phylum Chordata; class Actinopteri; order Salmoniformes; family Salmonidae; genus Thymallus; species Thymallus thymallus. The sequence continues at coordinate 19,259,183 of CM042382.1, read as the reverse complement.
CCTGCATGACCTGTATGATGCTGCTACATGGACAATAATTAAGGTCAATACATCGACAGCCAATGTAATACCCCAGCAGTAGAGAGCTTCATTACATAAAGACATGGGCACTTTGTCAAATTAGCCCATGTCCTCCAAGACTATAAATTCCTGCCCTTGACCTTCATAGAACATCCTGCCGAATTGAACACTCCATACAGATAATGAAGTTGGCTGGTAATCAGGGTTTTGTCTGCATAGAGAAGTATTGGGTGGGTCGCCTAAGTCCAAATGGTAGAAAAGAGAAGAAAAAAGGATGGCAAAATGCTTTCAGTGTAAACTTAAATTATTAAAACCAGATATAAAGTATGTAGAAAAGATCATAGACCTATTTTTTAAATAAGATCATCTTGGGGAAATAAAAATCACCAAAATAAAAACTAGACACTCAGGGAGAATCTAAAATTCCCCAAATTATTTTTGGCATAGCACGGGGTCACTATTGATTTTGTTATAATGTATGAGTCCAATACTGTTATATAATATTACATATCTCTTCATAGGAGCTACTGTCCATTTCATGAGTACTTTATGAGTCATGATGAGATCATCAACAATAGCCTCATGTCCTCCACCAACCAGCCAATCTATAACCACAAACCAACTCCCAACATAGCTCAATACTTTGGACCTTGGCAGATACAGAGATAACCTCCACTCCTCCTCCATCATTTACATTACATAGTAAAGGGAGGCACCGACAGCTCAATAGCGTACCACACTCAATCAATCTAGTCAAAACTAGTTCCCTACATAGGGAATAGGGTGCCATGTGGGATGCAAACAAACAAAGAACAGACTTCAGACGTGTTACCCCTCTCATTAACACTGCAGGTGAACGATAATTAATTCATCAGTGGTGCCACAAATAATACATCATTTATTGAATGAGTTTCTAGTCTTGAGAAGGAAATTAAAATTCAATTTTTTTTCTCCTAATTATCAAGACAGCTTTGATAAGTCTGGCCTTTGGAAGTCTGGCCTTCAGCAGGGCCAAGATTAATATTTCACTTTTGATCTACAGTATACTTAGGAGGGTATAAGCAATGCATGATAGGCGGTGTGTAAGTCATTTCATGTCATTTCACCAAGCCATGACACCCACCATCTCAGATTGTTCTGAAATGGTTTCTGCAGTTAGAAACCGATAAGATAAGTATTCAGGCGACCAAAAAAAAAAAAAAAAAAAATCTCTGGAAAATTAACTAATTGATTGCACCCAAATTGGTCATTTTAATTCATAGGATTGATATTATATTAACTAAAAATAGTACCCAACATCCGGGTTGCAAAAAGCCACTCACTAGCTTTCCCCCCCCCGTTCAGAGAAACTAGTCATCGATGTTGTTAGGTTTATGTCCCATAATACATCCTGATATTACCCGATATTACCAGTAGATGGTGCTGTTGCTGCTATTGTTCACACAAAAGTGTGAACAATGTTAAAGGGATAGTTCACCCAAATGACAAAATGGCATATTGGTTTCCTTACCCTGTCAGCAGTCTATGGACAATGGATGCCAAGGTTTTGTTTTAGCTTTGCGCGCGCACACTTGTCTGTGGTTTACACCTGGCTGTTGTTAGCTAATGAGTCCTGCAGACAGGTGCTGATCCCAGACAGGAAGAAAAGGAAGCGTGTGCACGCAATTAATCCGAGGTCAAATATTGGGCTTCTGACTACCATACTATTATGTCAGTAACTGTTATGATTGCATCCCAAATGGCATCCTATTCCCTATACAGTGCACTACTTTTGAGTAACGATTAATATGGCCACCCCAGTGCATTCGAAAAGTATTCAGACCCCTTGACTTTTTCAAATTTTTTTACTTTACAGCTTTATTCTAAAATGTATTAAATCAATCTACACACAATACCCGATAATGACAAAGCAAATTTATTACCAACAAAAACTGAAATATCATATTTACATAAGTATTCAGACCCTTTACACTGTACTTTGTTAATGCACCTTTGGCAGCGATTACAGCCTTGAGTATTCTTGGGTATGGCGTTACAAGCTTGGCACACCTGTATTTGGGGAGTTTCTCCCATTCCTCTCTTTCAAGCTCTGTCAGGTTGGATGGGGAGTGTCAAGTCTGGACTCTGGCTGGGCCACTCAAGGACATTCAGAGACTTGTCCCGAAGCCACTCCTGCATTGTCTTGCCTGTGTGCTTTGGGTCGTTGTTCTGTTGGAAGGTGAACCATCGCCCCAGTCTGAGGTCCTGAGCACTCTGAAGCAGGTTTTCATCAAGGATCTCTCTGTACTTTGCTCCGTTCATCTTTCCCTCGATCCTGACTAGTCTCCCAGTCCCTGCCACTGAAAAACATCCCCACAGCATGATGCTGCCACCACCATGCTTCACCGTAAGGATGGTGCCAGGTTTCCTCCAGAGGTGACGCTCGGCATGCAAGCCAAAGAGTTCAATCTTGGTTTCATCAGACCAAAGAATCTTGTTTCTCATGATCTGAAAGTCCTTTAAGTGGGCTGTCATGTGCCTTTTACTGAGGAGTGGCTTCCGTCTGGCCACTCGAACATAAAAGCCTGATTGGTGGAGTGCTGCAGAGATGGTTGTCCTTCTGGAAGGTTCTCCCATCTCCACAGAGGAACTCTGGAGCTTTGTCAGAGTGACCATCAGGTTCTTGGTCACCTCCCTGACCAAGGCCCTTCTCCCTCGATTGCTCAGTTTGGCCAGGCGGCCAGTTCTACGAAGAGTCTTGGTGGTTCCAAACTTTTTCCATTTAATAATGATGGAGGCCACTGTGTTCGTGGGGACCTTCAACGCTGACAATTCCTTTGACCTCATGGCTTGGTTTTTGCTGTGACATGCACTGTCAACTGTGGGACCTTATATAGACAGGTGTGTGCCTTTCCATATCATGTCCAATCAATTGAATTTACCACAGGCGGACAACAATCAAGTTGTAGAAACATCTCAAGGATGATCAATGGATACAGGATGCATCTGAGCTCAATTCCATGTCTCATTGCAAAGGGTCTGAATACTTATGTAAATAATATTTTTCTAACAACCTATTTTTGCTTTGTCATTATGGGGTATTGTGTGTAGATTGATGAGGGAATTCTTTTTAAAAATACATTTTAGAATAAGGCTGTAACATAACAAAATGTGGAAAAATGGAAGGAGTCTGAATACTTTCAGAATGCACTGTAAAGCTTCTCCTCCCTACCATGCTGTTCTGCTCCTAACTTGACCCTATTAATGTGAAAATTAAAAATTGCTATTGGGTAAACTACTGTATATATACTCTAAAAGAAAGTTGAAATCCCTTTCCCTCCTTAAAGGAATGCTTTAAGATGATTATTTTCTTTAGTTCACAGTTATTGTCAGTTACACGATTATAAGATTATTGTACCAGCCCTACTTTTGTCCAGGGCCTTTAGGCCTCTGGTTACAAGTAGTGTATTTTATAAGAAATATGGTGCCATTTGGGATAAATCCCCTGTCTAGTTGCACTCAGCAAACACTTGTCCCATTGCCACTGAGCAGTCCTGCTCACATTACCCTTCTTGATCCACATCACTCACTGCAAAGGTGTTGTCTGTCTCCACAGGGTGGGACCAAACTTTGACTGAATAATTGCATCAATTGCAAATGGTAATCCTGAATGAAAATAATACAATAGCCTAAAAATGTTTTACCGTGTTTGCTCTCCTTAGATAATTCAATAAATTGCAATCTATACCATATATGCATTTATGTGATCTACCCATTTAAACAATGAATCTGCCCATGTAAACAGTAAACACTGACAACATTATTAACACTGGCTTTGGAAGGCACTGGTCAATCACAGGATACGGTTGGGGTCACAATGTGGTATGAGTACACCACTCCTCTCACACCTGCGTCCTCTCCTAGGCTACAACGCAGATGACAACAAGCATACACATCATAACAAACTACATCTGGTAGTGATCAAGCTTGATTTCTGTTAAGCTAGTTTTCGGCCCAGAATTTTAATCGACTCTCGATTCTGCAGCGAAGCAATGCTTGTTTAGAACGCAGTCCATATTGATGCTACAATGCATGCAAGCACATCGTGGCGTGCAGTAGTAAGATGTGTAGCCAATGACAAATGATGATGACATCCCAAACTAACACATTGCTGTCACAATTAAACTCACCTAGTGACACTTCACAGGCTTTGCGCAACTGGGAATGGTGAGCTTTTTTCACCTCCTTATCAGCTAAAATCTTCTCCAGTGCTCGGGTTAAAAACATGTTTTTGGTTTTACTCTCATACATGATGTGATGGAATCGTAGAAAGGTGTTCTTGTAGTCTTCTTTAGGAGTACTAAGAAGAAACCAAAATATCTATCCCAGGAAGAAAATCCTACCAATTTCTATTAGCAACCTGTCAGCGCCATGTTGAAAGGAAGCAACGTCATTCCGTCACTTACGTCCGCAGCTCCACAATGAGAATACTGTTACTGCAGGGTGGGGGACAGAGCAACAACTTTTGCACCACTGTGGACCATCACTGTCCAGTTTGATCAATGTTCCAGCATTGTATTATGATAATATTGACACTGTCCAAAGTGGCCTTGAAATAACATCATTAGCCTTATATCCAATAAAAGATAACTCCCATTAAATAGTATAGTTCACCCAAATAACAAAATTACATATTGGTTTCCTTACCCTGTAAGCAGTCTATAGACAAGGTATGACAACAACTAATGCTTTGGTTTTGTTTACATGGCTACTGTTTCAAATGCAATCTTTTTAGCATTTGTGGCACAAATCCAATGCAAGACAAGGGAAGGGAAAGGGGATACTAGTCAGTTGTACAACTGAATGCATTCAACTGAAATGTGTCTTCTGCATTTAACCAACCCCTCTGAATCAGAGAGGTGCGGGGGGCTGCCTTAATCGACATCCACGTCTTCAGCGCCCAGGGAACAGTAGGTTAACTGCCTTGTTCAGGGGCAGAACAACATATTTCTACCTTGTCAGCTCAGGGATTCGATCCAAGATTGATCAAATAAAATACCATTTTATTGGGTGAAATGCTTACTTACAAGCCCTTCACCAACAATGCAGTTCTAAGAAAAATAAGTGTTAAGAAAATGTTTACTAAATAAAGGCCATATACAAGGCTTTATACAGGGGGTACCGGTACAGAGTCAATGTCCGGGCTACAGGTTAGTCGAGGTAATTGAGGTATATGTACAGTACATGTAGGTAGGGGTAAAGTGACTATGCATAGATAACAAACAGAGAGTAGCAGCAGTGTAAAAAAAGGTGGGTTCAATGCAAATAGTCCAGGTAGCCATTTGATGAACTGTTCAGCAGTCTTATGGCTTGGGGGTAGAAGCTGTTAAGGAGCCTTTTGTAGACTTGGTGCTCTGGTACCGTTTGCCATGCGGAAGTAGAGAGAACAGTCTATGACTAAGGTGCATGGAGTCTTTGATCATTTTTAGGGCCTCCTTCTGCAGGGGAGCGTGATTGGGCCTCTGCTGTTTTTACTGTATATAAACAATATGAAAGATGCTTGTTCTTGCCGTCTTTTCCTTTATGCGGATGACTACACTTCTGGTGTTATAAAAGTAAAACTATGCTGCAGAGCATACTTAGCACAGAGCTTACTAACATTAGCAAATGGCTTGGAGATAATAAGCTATCTCTGCACTTAGGTAAAACTGAGGCAATTATTTTTGGATCCAGACCTAAATTGAGTAGGTCCTCTGAAATCAGAGTGGAGTTAGGGGGTGAGGTGCTGACTACTAAAACCTCTGTTAGCTACCTGAGATGCATCCTTGATGGAAGCTTGGGAGGTGTAAGCATGGCCACTAAAGTGCTAGGGAAGGTTAATGCCAGGACTAAGTTTTTGGCTAGAAAGTCCAAGCTGCTTGATAAGGACTCCATGAAAGTGCTAGCCACTACCCACTTTCAATGCCATTTTGACTACACTAGTACTTCCTGGTTTGGGGGCTTATCTAAGCTTATGAAGGGGAAGCTCCAGATAGCCCAGAATAAGCTAATCAGGGTAGTATTAAAGGTGAGTCCATGTACTCACATAGGCAGGAGCTGCTTTCAGGAACTCAACTGGCCTCCTGTTGAAGCTACAATAGAGTGTCCCAGATTATACTGGGTTTGGTTTACAGGAGTATTTATGGTTCTGTGCCCAGATATCTAACTGATTACTTTCACCGTGTTAGGGATGCACACAAACACAGCACCAGACCAGGTGTTGCTGATGTGGGCTTATACAGGCTCAGGAGTAATGCTGGGAAAGGTATTTTCTTGTATACTGGAGCCTCAGAGTGGAATGAGTTGCCTCTGCCCATAAAAACAACATCCTCTCTGGGCAGCTTTAAAAAATAAGGTAAAAAACAGTTTGATGTCTTCTGTGCCCGTATGAATGACCCCTATGATGTGACTACAATGATGAGATAGATGTTCTTCTTCTTCTTTGTTTATGTTTTATTATGTCGCTGTCATACTGTGTTCAACCGTGTTCCATCTTGCTTAGCCATCTTGTTTCAAGAGGACCACAATGGAAATAAGTCCCAGACTTTATTGTGTGTTATCCTCCATGATTTCGTATGGCTTTTTCAAGATTTCTGTGTGCTTGTTTCTTAAAATGGTCGAATTAATACACTAAACTAAACAAAATCTTACACCACCTGGTATAGAGGTCCTGGATGGCAGGAAACTTGGCCCCAGTGATGAAGTGGGCTGTACGCACTACCCAGTTGCGCCTTGTGGTAAGATGCAATGGCCACTAAAGCAGTTGCCATACCAGGCCGTGATGCAACCAGTCAGGATGCTCTCGATGGTGCAGCTGTATAACCATGCCAAATCTTTTAAGTCTCTTGAGGGGGAATAGATGTTGTCGTACCCTCTTCAAGACTGTCTCGGTGTGTTTAGGCCATGATAGTTTGTTAGTGATGTGGACACCAAGGAACTTGAAACTCTCGACATGCTCCACTACAGACCCATCGAAGTGAATGGGGGCGTGCTTGGCCCTCCTTTTCCTGTAGTCCTTGATCACGTTGAGGGACAGGTTGTTGTCCTGGCACCACACTGTCAGGTCTCTGACCTCCTCCCTATATGCTGTCTCATTGTTGTCGGTGATCAGGCCCACCACTGTTGTGTCATCAGCAAACTTAATGATGATGTTGGAGTTATGCTTGGACACGCAGTCGTGGGTGAACAGGGAGTACAGGCAGTGGTGTAAAGTACTGAAGTAAAAATACTTTAAAGTACTACATAAGTAATTATTTGGGGTATCTGTACTTTACTATTTACATTTGACAACTTTTACATCACTACATTCCTAAAGGACATAATGTACTTTTTACTCCATACATTTTCCCTGACACCCAAAAGTACTCGTTACATTTTAAATGCTTAGCAGGACAGGAAAATAGTACAATTCACACATTCAAGAGAACAAAACTGCATATTTAGAGTGGCCTTATTGTCCATAGCACAAGGTGCACCTGTGTAACGATCATGCTGTTTAATCACCTTTTTGATATGCCACACCTGTCAGGTGGATCGATTATCTTGGAAAAGGAGAAATGCTCACTAACAGGAATGTAAACAAATGTGTGTCCTTGACTTTTTCCACATTTTGTTACATTACATTCTTATTCTAAAATGGATTAAAAAATAAATAAATCCTCATCTATCTACACACAATACCCCATAATGACAATGTGAAAATGTATAAAAAAAGAAAAAATAATATGATTTACATAAGTATTCACACCCTTTGATATGAGACTCATTGAACATCCTATTTCCATTGATCATCCTTGAGATGTTTCTATAACTAGATTGGAGTCCACCTGTGGTAAATTCAATTGATTGGACATGATTTGGAAAGGCACACATCTGTCTATATAAGGTCCCACCGTTGACACTGCATGTCACAGCAAAAACCAAGCCATGAGGTCGAAGGAAGGATTGTGTCGAGGCACAGGTCTGGGGAAGGGTACCAAAAAATGTCTGCAGCATTGAAGGTCCCCAAGAACACAGTCACCTCCATCATTCTTAAATGGAAGAAGTTTGGAACCAGGGAGGTGACCAAGAACCCGATGGTCACTCTGAATGAGCTCCAGATATCCTCTGTGGAGATTGGAGAACCTTCCAGAAGGACAACAATTTCTGTAGCACTTCACCAATCAGGCCTTTATGCTAGAGTGGCCAAAAGGCAACTAAAGGACTCAGACCATGAAAAACAACATTATCTGGTCTGATGAAACCAAGATTGAACTCTTTGGCCTGAATGTCAATCGTCACGTCTGGAGGAAACCTGGAACCATCTCTATGGTGAACCATCTCCGGACTTGAACCCAATCGAACATCTCTGGAGAGACCTGAAAATAGCTGTGCAGCGACGCTCCCCATCTAACCTGACAGAGCTTGAGAGGATCTGCAGAGAAGAATGGGAGAAACTCCCAAAATACAGGTGTGCCAAGCTTGTAGCGTCATACCAAAGAAGACTTGAGGCTGTAATCGCTGCCAAAGGTGCATCAACAAAGTACTGAGTAAAGGGTCTGAATACTTATCTAAATGTGATATCATTTTTTTTATTTATATTAGCAACATTTTCTAATAAGATGTTTTTGCTTTGTCATTATGGGGCATTGTGTGTAGATTAATGAGGAAAAGCAACAATTTAAGGCTGTAATGTAACAAAATGTGGAAAGTCAAGGGGTCTGAATACTTTCCGAATGCACTGTATTAGCATTTTTAGCACATCATGTCCAAATCATCCTAAAGTATTTACATATAATTGCTTAGCTCAACAAAGTCCATTATAGATGATTTGGACATGATGCGTGAAAAATGCTAATATAGGTACCATGACTTGAAATGGATGTACGCCACAAATGCTAAAACCACAGGTAGAAGGAGCAGTTACCAGTATCTTCGCTAACGTTAGCATTTGGAAACAGTGGGATTAGGGCCTAATGGATTTATTTCAATTGACTGATTTCTTTATATGAACTGTAACTCAGTCAAATCTTCGAAATTGTTGCGTTTTTATTTTTGTTAAGTGTAGGAAAAATGTATCATTCACACAGTATTACATCCCTACTCTGCCACCTTGTGGTTTTTCTAGAGTACAGCCGTTTACCTGTAAGTGTCAATGGAAGACAGTCCACACGCTACACATAGCAGTTGCATCCCAAATAAACATTTTTTGTTGTAGCCCCTGACAAACTCCCCTGGTTCAACTCATAGAGGGATTGATGATTAGTTAAATCAGGTGTGCACTTGTCCGGGGCTACAACGGTACTGTTGGAGGTACTCAAGGACTGGAGTTGGAAAACACTTCCCTATAGTGCACTACTTTTCAAGAGGGCCAAAAGTAGTGTCATCAGGTTATGTGTTTATTACCTGCTCCAACAATCACTTCTTGAACTTCTACCTCCCAGGCTTTTTTTTGCATCAGACAAAAATCACATGATTCAATACACTATTTAATTATTTTTCACAATTTTTATTGACAGATGTCAAGTATGGAAGGCATTTGTAAACAGTGTGTCCACAAACAATGTACATTTTGTTTCTTATGATGTCGACCATATAGCAGAGGCATTAACTTGTCATTAAAACACTGCCATTTGAATTTAAATAAATATAGTACTGATTTAAAAAAAAGAACATACAACTCAAATCTACAATCTACCTGAAATAATCCTTAAGGTAACATCCAGGTCAAATCCTTGTTTTATGCCACATACAATGACTGATAAACAGCATTACACAGGGAGGTGAGAGAGAGAGCTCCTCTCTCCTAGCTACAGTGGAACAGTAGGTTTGAGGGTGAGGATAACAAGAGTACCAGAATTCTTCAGTAAACATCCTAGTACTGTAGGTATAGGTTGAAAAGGTCTATTGATGGCAGCAAGTAAACCAAAAACCCTAGAGCCAAATTCTTCACAGTACACAGTCAGTCTTATCACTGAGTTTCATTACTTGTAAGTCAAGAGCATTTCAGAATCAGCAACATCTCATCTTCAATCGATTAGTTGGAAAAGTAGGCACTGAGAAACATAATACTGTAGCCTTTCACTAACAGATTCAATAACACTAAAGTTAGGAGAATCCTTGTTGCAAAATGTAGCCTAGCTAGAATTGTGAATAGTTTGCCCCTGGATGCTCAACATATTCTATTTATTCTGTCACATGAAAAATAATGTTTGACTAAGAGTTATGTGATTTATCTCCATTAATAATACTGTCTCTTTTATGGAGTCCTGAATAATTATTACATGCAGCAATTATGTTTGACACTACTACTGCAGTATGTTATTACACTGTTATTCTAGCTGACAATGTCAGGAATAAACATTTTACTATAAAGAGCTATGGTGCCTTTCGATATTAACGGCAAAATGTTATAATATCCCAAAGGCAATACAAACCATAGCTATTAACTTGAAACCAACAGCCACATTGTATCATGTAAGTAAAGAAAAATATGTTCTATTGACACATACTGTACACCGGATAGGTGAAGTGAAATGTGTTGTTTACAGGCTCAGTGCTGTTCCAGCTGCCCAAATTCAACATAGATACATAGAAAAACATAATTTTAGCTTCTTATATTTAATTGCTAAAATGAACTGAAAATTAAGATTATTCCACCAAATCATTTCCTAATTATTTTGCTTGGGGAAACATCACATAGCTTAATTTTAGTCTTTCTACAATATTGCTTACCACATCTGACTAGCAGGTGTCCTCAACCACCCTGTAAAACCAACAGCAATATGTACTTGAATATTGCATGCTACACCCATGAACTACTTGTTTCAACGATCTTGTTGCCCTCCAGCTTAGGGACCATACGTATCACTAGTACAGAGAAGTAGTGCTGATCTAGGATCAGGTCGCCTCTATCCATGTAATCACATTGATTACCAAGCTGTGGGAGTTCAGCCCTAAACTCGACTTAGTCTGATGTCCATTGAATTAATAAGAAGCGAAAACCATTTCACCAAAAGCATAAGACAGCCATGATTGATATCACTTTGACAGTTGTTCAGTAGAACATGCTCTATTGTAGACATAGTGAGTAGTTGGATATTATAATACTTATTTAAAGAGCATTGTTTAAAAACGGTTATTTGGCTCGGTTACACAGTAGATGTGAGAAGTGGCCCTGCTGCTGGTAAATCCATTAATTTACACATCCATATTTTTTACAGGTACAGACCTATTAAGCTAATCTAAACTACTAGCCACAGACTCCCAGTCTTCGCTCGAAGGTAAAAGTCGGTGACATAGGCTACTAAACTACTAACTAACTAATGTGAAAGAGTGGTTTGTTTGTTTGAATTAGCTAATCATGGAAGCACAGCAGATTATCTTTGTGCCAGCAGCACTGGTCTGGTCTGGTCTGGTCTGGTCTGCTCCACCACAGAGCCAGCAGGGGGTCTGGTTGGTTAAAACATTGTATGCGTGCCAACCAGCACCCTATATTGTATGTAGTACACTACTTTTGCCCTGGTCATTTAAATGAGGAGTGGCACACGAAGCAACACTGAGGGGGCTCATCATGAGTGCACTTAGTCTTTGCCCCAGATGGCACCCTATTCCCCATGTAGTTCACTACTTTTGACCAGAGACCTATCGGCCATTGTCAAATGTATAGCACTATATAGGGACTAGAGTACCATTTGGGATGCAGCCCAAGTGTGTCTGAAATAGAACTACAGAGAGGGATGTATTTGTGGGCCTGTCTATGAGGATGCCACAGAGAAGAGGTTCCAATTACAAAAGGTCCCAAACATATCCTTTCCAAGGCAACCACCCATCATTACACGTAGGTCTGGGGCAATACTGAATGACATTTCCAGATTCTATGGAAACGGAAGGCAACGCTCACTGTGTGCCTTTAATACTGCTTGCCATTGTATAACAGGGCAAAAAGAAAAATACCTTGCATAGTACGGGATTTAGTTTGTGTTCGCTGGCCAAGCTGCTGAGCTCTGTCACCTCGTCCTGCTGAGGTCTTAGAATGAACACTAAAAACTGAGCAATGAAGGATATTATTCATGTCATTTTAACCTAGCGCCATACAACAACACCCATCAGTACGATCGTTCTCGAGAAGTATCGAAGGTGCACTTTTCTAAAGAGATGATATGCATTCACTCCCATGATGATAACCAACTAAAGAGAAAAGCACACAACCATACTAGGTAGAGGGCGATTAGCTAACTGAGGTATCCATCCCAGTGTCTTCCTGTGTACATGTTGACCAACCCCTGCCTGTCTGAGTGACGTCTTGTGCCTATGAATGTGTATGTGTGCTCACGCGAGTGTGTATGTGTGAACATATACTATAATACCATACAGAGTGAGGAAGGCACACATTGCAGAAACTGTGGATAGCAGGGCGGTTAGAGTTGGTTGGTAACCTCACCTAGCCCTCAGACGCGGCCAGACACCTGTTCCAGAGAGCGAGTGGGAGGGCGAGGGGCCGGTGGGGTTATTGCTTTGAGGCTCTTCAGGCTGTTCCCCGGGCAGCTCTGGCTGCTGAGGCCCCTGTTGAGGACGGGGATGATGGGAGGTTCGTTGCGTGGTATATTAACGGGACAGGAGCGGGTACGGGCGTGCCCCTTGTGACCCCCGGCGTGGCAGATGAGGTCGCTGACTGTGTCCATGGGCGAGAGGTGCTTCAGCCAGCGCTCCAGGCGCTCTTCCTTGTATTTGATGGAGTACCAGGTGAGGAAGATGAAGACGAAGCCAATGAACTTGAGGCTGGCGGCCAGGCCGAAGTAGACGAAGCGGAAGGAAGTGACGTCGTACTCCCAGCAGGAGCCGTGGACGCCACAGTCCTGCTGCCATAGCATACAGGTGGTGTCGATCACCACCCCAAAGTAGATGGGTGTAGGTATGTAGGCTGGGGAGAGAGGAGAGAGAGAGACACCGTTATGATACAGAAGTAGATGGGTGTAGGTATGTAGGCTGGGGAGAGAGGAGAGAGAGAGACACCGTTATGATACAGAAGTAGATGGGTGTAGGTATGTAGGCTGGGGAGAGAGAGGAGAGACAATTCGAAAACAGCATGCATGTGGTGTGGATGTGGGAGAGGGGATGTACGGGGAAGGACAGAGGAGGGAAACATCCTCATTCAGAGAGGGAAGCCAAAGACACATTTCCATTCTTAAAACCTTATGAATTGTTTGCCTAATTAAGTTTTGAATATCAGCAATAAAAGTAAAAAAAAAAATGTTTTGATTACTGCTCAGTTCCTCTTAGTAATTTTCTCTCACATGAAATGGGAACCAGTTTTTCCAAATTACCTTTCGAAACAGATCTCATTCAGTGTCCCAATGGGACCCTATCCCTATATAGTGCACTACTTTTGACCAGAGCTCTATGGCACTATATAGGGACTAGGGTTCCATTTGGGACATTACCTAAAAAATGACCTCAGTATTCAACTCTCTGTACTTCACTGAAGCTGCATCACTCACCAAGGGTCCTGAGGAGAACAAACTGCATCCCGAGTGCAAAGGGTCTCTCCTGCTCTTCTACTGACCTAGAGGAGAGGACGGAAGGAGGAAATGGGGAAGATAGAGATAACTTTTCAAGGATTCCAGAGGATTCCAGGATGTCCTGCTTATTCTATCCTGATTCTAGAAATCGTCCAACCAGGATCACAGAAAGTTATCGCAATTTTGCAAACCCAGGTGAAGAGAAAAAGAGAGCTCACAACCACTAACTCAAAATCCCTTCGATAAGTGTTTTGTTCAGTGTCTGTTCCGGGTCAATACCTGAGAGTGACGATGATGGCCGAGGGCTGAGCGCAGGCGGTGATGAGTGTGACGATGAAGAGGAAGATGAGGAAGGGAATCAGGGTGCTGCAGGTGCGGTCACACTTCCCCGACACGGCATAGCCGTTCTCGTTCAGGTAGGTCTTGACGATGACCAGCTGCAGCTGGTTGACTTGGCCATTAGAGGAGGGGGTGATGACCTGTCTACTCTGGACACATGCACAGTCAGAGTAGTTCCTGATCTGAGAGCAAGAGGGGGAGAGAGGGCGAGAGAGCGGGTGAGAGCGACACACAGGACACCAGGCATCATTCTCAGCTCATTTTATTGTACTATGGAAGTGAACTTCTAAGGAGCAACTGTGCGTAGCACTAGAAGTGTGTCATTCAAGTACTACCAATGTAGACTGTACACTGTAAATGGATGCTTAATGAATGTTCGTTCAATGGTCAGTAAGCTATAACTAGGGCCTAACAATACAACATTACAGCCAGGAAGAATTCCTATCCCTAGCTTTAGATAAACTTTCCCAAAAATCCAAGGTATTCCAGAAATCCTGATTGGAATGTTTCTAGAAACAGGAGGGAATATGCAGAAAACCTGGGAAAACATGGGAATCTGGGGAAAGTTAACACCATTTTGCAACCCTTCTTTTGTGACTGAGGAACTCACTCCTGTGCTGTCGTTGCCCACACTGCTGCAGCCTGCAAGGCAGGGGTTGAAGTAGGTGATTCCGTCTGAGCCACAGACTGGAGCGTACTCATGGATCTTACAGCCACAGTTCACATTACACCCTCCAGTCAGGTTACGATGGGTCATAGTTAGAGTAGGACTGAGAAAAGTGAGGGAGAGAAATTAATTAGAGAGGGGGAGGGAAAGAGATGGGGGAGAGAGAGGGAAAGGGAAGGGCAGAGAGAGGGAAGAGGGAGAGAGAAAAGAGGGGGATGAAGAGAGCTAAATACCGTACACACTTAGAACAAAGGGTTCCAAAAGGGTTCTTCGGCTGTCCCCATAGGAGAACCCTTTTTGGTTCCTGGTAGAACTATTTTGGGTTCCATGTAGAACTCTCTAAGTAAAGGGTTCAACATGGAACTCAAAAGGGTTTTACCTGGAACCAAATAGGGTTCTTCAAAGGGTTATCCTATGGGGACAGCCAAAGATCCCTTTTAGGTTCCAGATAGCACCTTTTCTTCTAAGAGTGTAGGACATTTTCTTCTATCACAACGTAATTATTCTAGGATAGTCTTCTTAAACAATGTTAAGAAGACTATCCTACCACGCTGCTATTCAAAGGTCACATTTACACTGAGATTTTCTGCACCAAAATACATTGCTCAGAACCCGAGAGCAATTAACGTTACACCAGTTCGGAAAAATACACTACATGACCAAAAGTATGTGGACACCTACTCGTCGAACATCTCATTCCAAACTCATGGGCATTAATATGGGGTTGGTCCCCCCTTTGCTGCTATAACAGCCTCCACTCTTCTGGGAAGGCTTTCCACTAGATGTTGGAACATTGCTGCGGGGACTTGCTTCCATTCAGCCACAAGAGCATTAGTGAGGTCGGCACTGATGTTGGACGATTAGGTCTGGCTAGCATTCGGCCTTCCAATTCATCCAAAAGGTGTTAGATGGGGTTGAGGTCAGAGCTCTGTGCAGGCCTGTCAAGTTCTTCCAAACCGATCTCGACAAAACATTTCTGTATAGACCTCGCTTTGTGTATGGGGGAATTGTCATGCTGAAACAGGAACGGGCCCTCCCCAAACTGTTGCCACAAAGTTGGAAGCACAGAATCGTCTAGAATGTCATTGTATGCTGTAGCATTAAGATTTCCCTTCCCTGGAATGAAGGGGCCTAGCACAAACTATGAAAAACAGCCCCAGACTATTATTCTTCCTCCACCAAACTTTACAGTTGGCACAATGCATTGGGGCAGGTAGCGTTCTCCTGGCATCTACCAAACCCAGATTCATCCGTCGGACTGCCATAGGGTTGTCCCAGTCTAAAAAAAATCTTGGTTGACCAAAAGACGTCTGTTCTTTCGACCAATCGGTTGGTCTAAATTTGTATTTTTTCTATATATAGACACATCCTGTGTTTTAATAAAATCAACTATATACATTGAGCTTGTCTGATGCTTTAAGCTTACTGTTTGATGAAATAAGACACAAATGACTCAAGAGGGAGCCAGAGATCTAGATAACCAAAAGGAAACAACCTTAACCTGACCCAACCATCCTCCTCCCGCTCAGATTCTGCCATTACTCTCCTGAAGAGGTCGGTAATAGGCTACATGAGGAGTCGGCAACCTTTCATGTGGAATGCCAATTTATCTTACCATTTCTACGTGTCAGTTATGGTTTTGATATGCACAATATCTCTAAACCATTGTCATGTGGTAAATCAAAATTCTATCAAAATCTAAATGAAAATTATACAAACCTAAAAAGTAACTTATATTGCCATTGCCAACTATGTAAAAATATCCTGCATAAAGCCAACAAATAAAAACATTGCAGACTGCAGGTAGAAAATATCCTGCTAAAACAATTATTTCCAATAAATCACATTGGCTATGCATGGCCTGTCTGCAACAAACTTGCAACATTGTATCAACTATTCTCGGTCCTCAGAGTTTCTTCAGGGCATTCACATTACTGCGCTTTGCTGAGCAGTGCAGAGCTGTTGTGAAGGAAGTTGTCAAGGAAGTGAGTTTGTGTTTATACAGGATGTACCGCCCCCACCTACTGTCAACCAATCGTGTATATAGAGCTAAGCAGAGCCCTCCGCATTGTTACAACATTTGGGAGGAGTATGGTGATGCGGTACCTAGCTCGAATTGGCCTCGGCATGCTTCCAGAGGCTCCGCAATTGCGTCACACCTTCCATATGGAGCCTCCGACCACATTTCCGGATCAAGCATGAATTGGCTTTTAGTCTAGGCCTCAGCAATGGATTAGTTCACTGAGATGGGCGCAAAAATATCAAAATATATATGCTACTGCTCTAAAAAAATATATCGACCAAACAATCGACCAGTCGACTAATTGGGGTCAGCCCTAGACTGCCAGATGGTGAAGCGTGAATCATCACTCCAGAGAACTGCTCCAGAGTACACCACTCCAGTCGACGCTAAGTATTGCGCATGGTGATCTTAGGCTCGTGTGCGGCTGCTCGGCCATGGAAACCCATTTCATGAAGCTCCCAATGAATAGTTGCTTACAGAGGCAGTTTGGAACTCGGTAGTGAGTGTTGCAACCCAAGGACAGACAATTTTTACGCGCTGCGTGCTTCAGCACTCGGCGGTCCCGTTCTGTGAGCTTGTGTGTCCTACCACTTCGCGGCTGAGCTGTTCTTGCTCCTAGATGGAAGGTCATTCTACTGCCAATGTTTGTCTATGGAGATTGTAGGAAGGAAGGTGTGGTTCCTACCCAGTGGTGTATGGAATGTTGATGCCTCCTAGGTTGATGCTCTCACAGCCCACTATGAACAGAGTAGAGAAGCAGAGAAGAGACACCCCACTACAGATCATGGCCAGCTTGGCTGACTCTCTGGCTCCCAGCTTCAGCTTCTTAATGATGTAGCCCCCCAGGACTATACCCACCCCAGCACTGGGCACGATGATGACACCTGGGACAGCAGAAGACAGGCAGAGAGAGAGAGTCAATGGTGCGGTCTCTGGAACTCATAGATTAGATCACGGCAATCTGTTTCACATCTAGACGCATGTTATTCTACAACATAATTTACTTTGGCCTTCTGTTCACTTTCAAACACACCATCCAAACAGAAAGAGCAGAGTAGAAGCTCCTCTTTAGGGGAGTGGTGAGGAAGCTTTAAGACAGCTAGCTGTACAACTAATGTTCAGTGATGGAGTGAAGGCCCACCCAGCAGCCATGAATAATACAAACACTCTTCCTTAAAATAAAGGGGGCACCTGGGACATGGTCAAGTAGTGAGTGTTAAGCTCACAGTGGTCCCACTGACGTGGAGTAATCTTAAAGATACAGACCCCTTCAGGCTGTAATGGAAGTGTCCCGGACTAAGGAGATTTTGAAGGCGAGGGCTCTAGCTGACGTCTGTGGTGAAGCTGGAGACAACAGACCTGTGTTCCAAACTATGCACTTCAGAGGGGTCTTAGGTGTGTATTTACCTGTGTATATACTACACTGAACAAAAATATAAACGCATGTAAAGTGTTGGTCCCATGTTTCATAAGCGGAAATAAAAGATCACATAAATGTTTCATATGCACAAAAAGCTTATTTCTCTCAGATTTTGTGCACAAATTTGTTAGTGAGCATTTCTCCTTTGCCAAGATAATACATCCACCTGACAGGTGTGGCATATTAAGAATCTGATTAATCAGCATGATCATTACACAGAATGCCACAGATGTCTCAAGTTTTGAGGGAGCGTGCAATTGTCATGGTGACTGCAGGACATACATTGAACGTACATTGTTGTTTTTAGCTGTATAGATTTCTTTAAGATGTTTTCAGTGTATTTTTAATGCTTCCAATGTACGTTCAAAATACACTAAAATATAAAGTGCACTAAAATTACAAAAAGTTAAAAGTTAATTGAGTAGATACTAGACGTGTGTTAACCTGTGTAGATACTAGGAGTGTATTTACCTGTGTAGATACTAGGAGTGTATTTACCTGTGTAGATACTAGGAGTGTATTTAGCTTTGTAGATACTAGGAGTGTATTTACCTGTGTAGATACTAGGAGTGTATTTACCTGTCTAGATACTAGGTGTGTATTTACCTGTCTAGATACTAGGAGTGTATTTACCTGTGTAGATACTAGGAGTGTATTTACCTGTGTAGATACTAGCGCTGGATGCTGGGATGCTGAACTGCGACTCAATGAACTTGGGTATGAAGGTGATGAAGGCGGTAACGATGGCGCTCTCTGCAGTGTAGGACAGGCTCACAAACAGGAAGGTGACATTACTCAGGATCCTCACTGCAGCCTTAGGCAGCTCTACAGATGGACAGGGAGGGACGGAGGGAGGGAGGGAGAGAGAGAGGGAGAGAAATACAGATGTGGGGAGACAACACAGCACGTTAGCAAAATGAGCATCACACACTTTTTCGCCTAAACCTATAATGTAGAATAATAATAATAATAACAATAATAATAACAATATAATAATAATAATAAATAATAATAATAATAATAATAACAATAATAACAATAATAAATGTTTATATTATCCATTCAGGCAATCCTTGCTCTGCAAAGAACCATTCATTCTAACGTTGAAAAAACATTATTTTGCAAGCAGTAGGCATTTAGAATTATATGTGGAGAGGAGCTTTATAATAACGTGATGACATCATGTGCCCCTCATACCTTGACAATTATTCAGCAATAATAATTTATTTGAAAAACACAGTTTCCATAATTTGTTGCAATAAAGGGCGTTAGCTAGACTAGCGAGCCAGCAGCCGGAGGGTTGCCAGTTCGAATCCTATATCCATTGAGAAAAATCTGTTGAGGAGTGAGCTGGCAACCGGAGGGTTGTTAGTTTCAAATCATAGATGCCACTGCCTGCCGTTGAGCCCTTGAGCAAGTTACTTAACCCTCCACAAGAACAGCTCCCCATAACTCTCCAAAACCTGTATGTGTATGTGTGTCTTTCTGAGAGGTTGGGTTAAAAGCGGAAGTAAAATTTAGGTTGGACCTTGTGTGCAATTGAACAATAACAATCCTTAAAACAAAGAATGTTTGAATAAAGAAAAATCCACCCCTGTCAATACAGATACAAATGTTGTTGAAACTTCTCCTAGATCTCCCTGCAATAATTTTTTTTGCGACATTGTTGTTGTCGAATAAACCTTGTCAATGGAAATCTGCATAGTGAGATAACCCTGCTTCTAAACAACCTCATTAGTGCCCCTAAATTGCACCCTCATAGCTATATAGTGCACTTCTTTTGACAAGGGCCCATGGGGCTCTTGTCAAATGAAATCCACTTCGTAGGGAATAGGGTGCCATTTGGGACACATCCTCTCTCTCTGTATAGCATACCTTTGATGTCTTTCCCAAAGCCCATGGATGATGTACCCTTCTGGCTCTTGCTGTCGGTCTTCTCCTTGGTGATGTCATCATCGCTGGACACGTTGTCCAGGCTGATCTTTTTCCTCTTCTTCTTCTTCTTGTTTCTGGGAGGCAGCTTCTTGGGGAAGGTAAACATGGGGAATATGACCAGTAGCATGGCGATGGAACAGAGCAGGAAACCGCTCCACCTGAGAGAGCAGAGAGGGTTTAGCTTAGTGATGGGGACTAAATACTAAAATGTATTAAAAAAAATGCTAGGTAGTTAACGTTATCTAGCGCTAGTCGGCTGTACCTGCGCTAAAGCTCCTGTATTTTTCCTCCTCTACCATGTTTTCAGCACTTTTATTTAATTGAATTATCTTATGGCTTTCTCTTGTCCCTCTGCAGCAGACATGGTGAGCAATATGTTTGGAACATGAAATCGCAATAAAAAAAATCAAAATAATCACAGTATTGAATCGCAATCCATATAGAAGAGCAATACATATCGTATCGGCACCTAAGTATGATGATATCATATCGTGAGGTCCCTCGGAATCCCCATCCCTAATGTTGAGTGTAATGTACAGTGTTTATTTTGTATACAACTACTGTGTGTCTAAGACAATTTTCCTCTCTGGGAGCAAACCTAGCGGTTAAGACCGTTGGGCCAGTAACCGAAAGGATGCCGTTTCGAAATCCCCGAGCCGACTAGGTGAAAAATCTGTCGATGTTCCCCTGAGCAAGGCACTTAACACTAATTGCTCCTGTAAGTCGCTCTGGATACGAGCTTCTGCTAAATGACAAAAATTTTAATGTAAAAATTACATTCAAGTTGATCTTAACCCATCCCTGTCATATCAACTGCAATGAGTTAAATAGCACATTCTCACATTTAACACACAAGCCCCACATTTAACACACTATGGAACACTGGAAGAGTAACTGTATGTACAGTATTTCAAATTCCACATTTGACAAGCTAACATGTACAGTACCTAACCAGGGTTGGGGAGGTTACATTCTAAATGTAATCAGTTACAGTTACCTGTTCAAAATTGTAATCAGTAACGTAACTTCTGAATGAAGGCTATTCCATGCGAGAAATTGCCAAGAAACTGAAGATCTCGTACAACGCTGTGTACTACTCCCTTCACAGAACAGCGCAAACTGTCTCTAACCAGAATAGAAAGAGGAGTGGGAGGCCCCGGTGCACAACTGAGCAAGAGGACAAGTACATTAGAATGTCTAGATTAAGAAACAGACGCCTCACAAGTCCTCAACTGGTAGCTTCATTAAATAGTACCCGCAAAACACCAGTCTCAACGTCAACAGTAAAGAGGCGACTCCAGGATGCTCGCCTTCTAGGCAGAGTTGCAAAGAAAAAGCCATATTTCAGACTGGCCAATAAAAAGAAAAGATTAAGATGGGCAAAAGAACACAGACACTGGATAGAGGAAGATATGTATATTTCAATTTTTTATAAATTTGCAAAACCTTTTTTTGCATTGTCATTATGGGGTATTGTGTGTAGATTGATGAGGAAAAAAAACGATTTAATCAATTTTAGAATAAGGCTATAACGTAACAAAATGTGGAAAAAGACAAGGGGTCTGAATACTTTCCGAATGCACTGTATATATTTTTGTATAAGATTTTATTTTATATTTTATGAATAATACAAAACACATACAAACAACTACATCATACAAACATCACACCTACCCAGAACCACCATCTACAGCACCCTTATCACTTTCTGCCACATGGTCTCAAACGGCACCATTTTGTTTCTCTCAGTCGCCCACGCACTTAAATTTTTTAATAATAAAGCATTCGACCTTTCCATTGTGTAAACGTCGGAGCATTGGCTGATTTCCAGTTTTTGAGTATACAATTTTTTAAAGATAAATGATGAGAAGAGTATTGTCCAGCTGATCCGGTATCCGGCTCATATGTCATGTCATTAAATACACAGACAGACAAATTAAAATGAAATGTACATTGCAATACCTCTGACATCCATCTCTCCAACTCCACCCATTACTTTAGAATTTTTTTACATTCCCAGAAGGCATGAATTATTGAGTAATTAGTAGTTTTACACTTCAGACATGACACTGCCATTGTGCTGTAGAATTTGTGAACTTTGTCTCTTGTATAATAAATTCTATGCATTAATTTATACTGGATTAAGCGTACATTTTCATTAACTGTAATCTCATTAGTTTTGTTCCAACATTCCTCCATCTTGTGCCAATATCAGTTATTTTTTAAATCTTGGTTCCAATAGATTGTCAGTTGGATAGGCTCTCTGCAAGGTTTTCTATACTGTAGCTTACCTATCATATGAAGATCCTTTTCAGACTCAAATAGGATTCCCTCAAAATTGCTCTGGTGTCCAAAAGATATCAACATTTTGTGATATAAAACTTAAAAAATATTTACCATGGTCACCCCAAGCCACAATTCATTTTAAAAGCTGCCAAAGAAAAATATGTATTTCCTATTACCAAGTAATTTACGGTTTCTATGCCTTTAGTTTCCCATGTAGATCAATTTATCGATGAATTCTGAAAAGCTATCCAATGATTGTTCCATAAGGTTGTGTTTCTAGTGAGTGATATTGATTCTTGTAAAATATGTTTCATTTTCTTCCATATTGTTATAGTGTTCTTAACTATGAAGTTGTAATGTTCTTAGCTTTATCCTTTTAAAATAGACACGTAAAAGGATTCTGGGAATGAGCATGCGCATCTTCAATATGTACCCATTGTTCCTCTTTAGTGCAAGTAAAAGCCTTGGGTAGCGAGTTGATACAATTCCAATTCTGGAAGGTTTAAAACCACCCTCGGACTTAGAAAAATGTAGAACTTTCCTTTTTATTCTATGAATTTTATTTGGCCATGCAAAGTCTGTTATGACTTAGTAAACTTTTTTTTAAAGAATGTCTTTGTGGGGTAATTGGTATTACTTCAAATAAATACAAAAACTTTGGCAACCATGACATTCTAAAGAGGTTTATTCTACCTGTATGATTTATGGAAATATTATTCTATTTAATCTGCTTTCATATTGTTGAGTAATGGAATAAAGTTATCTTTTTATATTTGTTGTCACTTATTAAGCATCTTAAGTATTTCATATTTTTTTGGTCCACTTAAAGGATTTCTGTAGACCATGAGTTACTTTTCTTATTGCCATTATTTCATTTTTTTCCACATACATTTTATAACCTGAGATTTTTGAGTACTCTGAAAATATTTTTAGAAAATGGGCATTGAGTTCAATATTGGTAAGGTATATCAGGAGATTATCTGCAAATATGTTTAGTTTATATTCATGTTTACCAATACTGATACCTGTTACGTTTGGGTCCTGTCTAATTCTTTCTGTAAGCGGTTCAATTGCCAGTGCAAACAGGATGTGGGGAGAGGTGACATCCCTGTCTTGTGCCCCTTTCTAAAGCAAGATAGATAGATAGGTACTAAGTTCATAAGATAATGTATTATTCGTGTACATTTTTGCTTTAGGACATTTATACAATATATCTATATTTTTATTTCAGCTGGAAAGTTTAAAATCCTTTTCGTCATCAACAGCCATTATTGTTGGCTGTTGCTTTGTTATTGTCACAATTTGTTTTTTACTTATGGGTCTATAATCAGCAGGGGACTCCAGGTTTTTCTGGATTTAATATAACTGAAGTAACTGTTTGATACATGGAACTAGGAAGTACTGAATTAAGTGACATGTGTTGTCATTTGTGTAAATAGGGGGCTACTTTGTCCCAAAATGTTGAATAGAATCAGATTTTTTTTAATCCAGTAAATGGTTGAAATACATTTTTGGAGCTTATTACTTTGAGAAAAAAAAAAGTATTTTGAGAAAAAAAAGTGTCTTTTGTAGTTGGGAATATTAATCTCCAGGTGACCTAAATCATACATTTTTCAGCCTCTTTGGAGGCTCCCTAAATTAGCTTTTTTCTTACTACGTCTATTAATCTATGATTTAGGTCACCTGCTAAAATAATAGTTCCCGTCTGGATTTGATCTAATATAGCTTGAATTCTATCTAAAACCCCCATATTTGCCCGTGGTGGGATATACAAATGAAATTAATGTGTATTTTTCACCATGTAAGGTACAATTCAACATTTGAAAATGTCCTTCTTGGTCCATATGCTGGGATATAAGGGAAAATGGTGTATTCTTATTTATCAGGTTGCCTACACTTCTGCTGTTACTCTGCTGTAACTCGCAAAAAAACACATCTGCTGACAATCTCTTTAGGTGTTTGAGAACCATATGCTTTTGTCACCCTATCATGGAGCTCGTGGACATTCTACAGTATGTGATGAGTTGGATTTTGTTGGTCTTTACTTGTATAAAAACCACACTTAACCTTATCTGTTCCGTATCATTGAAGAACCAAGTTCTGGGCATTCTATAGAATGGGAGAATCATAGTATAAATACATACTGTAGTTATTGTATACATTACATATATAGAGCGTGTGGGCATGGGGCTGAGCAGACATTTAACAAAAAACTACATAAAACATCATGCTCCAAACGGCGCTTGTGAACTTAATTCTCTGTGTTCCCTTCAATACCCACAGTACTGCCGGGAATTGGAGTTGAGACTTAATTCCTTTTTCCTCCAGTGACTGTCTGATCGGAATGAATTGCTTGTGTTTTTTCCTCAGTCTATCTTGGTGATATATTGATTTTAAAGGCTTAATTAAAATTATGTTGTCTGGTTTCTTCATTGAACCACAGTCTTGTTGGTACAAAACGGAGCCACTCTCTCTCATGCGTCCTATAGGTACGCAAATGCGCCTCTCTGTCTAACATTTCTATTCAATCGCATCGTTAACCATATTCAGTGACAAGTCTAACATTACCAGTTGCCAATGAAGCGAGGGTCGCTCTGATCGATGTTGACAACAGTCTTGGGGTCGACGTAGAAGCCGATGAGAACTCCTCCCATCAGGTACCCAGCAGCTGGACCCAGGGCTCCCATCACGTACATGACAGCTGCAGAGAGAAAGAAAGACATGACGTGAGGCATAAGGACAAATGTACATGTTGAGAATGGATAAGAAGAGTTGCAATGCTAAGAGAACGCAGAATAAAGAGTATTGATGCATCCCAAATGGCACCATATTCCCTATATAGTTCACTACTTTTGACTGGAACCCAAAGGTCAAAGGTAGTGAACTATATGAAATAGGGGTAAGGTTAGGCACAGCCTGTTTTACCTCTGAATAAGTGATGTGAAGCATTGAAAACCAACTGTGTGGCTACAAACTACAGGCATTGTAAGGCTCTGTCCAAAACTAGTCATGAAATGAAAGCCATTGACTAATCAGAGCATGGATCTTTGTCAATTAAGCTAGTGTAGATTTTAATGTAATTTATCTAATGGTGCCAATGCTACTATGAACATGATATCCTCCAACACCTCAGTCAGAGGTGGATAGGGCTGAGTCCCAAAAGTCACTCCATTCCCTATGTAGTGCACTACTTTTGACCCGCTGGTAAAAATTAGTGCACTATCTAGGGGATATGGTGCCATTTCTAGACAGGCTTGGCCTTCCCTTTCTGTATCATCCAGGAGTTCACATCCAGCTAGCACAGTGAACCTGGGCCGATTCCGGCTGAGAGTCGAGACACTCAGCTGAGAGTCAGACTCGGCCATGTGGCACCAGTCTGGCCTGCCTTCGGCAGTATTACTTATGGCTAGGATGCGGGGATTGAGCTCGAGCCGATTCAGGTGTGAGTTATCTGGCCCAAATGTATTACTTGGGGCTCGGGCCGATTGTTCCATAAAATGGTAGTTAAAATAGAATTGATACGGAAGACAAACAAACCAGCTTTGA
The DNA here is from genome assembly GCA_023634145.1 of Thymallus thymallus. Lineage (NCBI taxonomy): Eukaryota > Metazoa > Chordata > Actinopteri > Salmoniformes > Salmonidae > Thymallus > Thymallus thymallus. The sequence goes on along the minus strand of CM042382.1, from coordinate 19,233,429 downwards.
AAGTCATTTTGCGCAGCCGTATTCAGTATGGCTACTCGTTGAGTTTAAACATCCACGGTGGACCACCACCTGCGCTCGAGCAGATCTATGTACTTCCTGTCTACCATGAGTTAATGAGACGCTTGCTATTCCAACTGTCATAAACTGTCACTAGAGCTCAATCATCAAGATGGTAGGTATAGACACCCCTTTTGTTAAGATGGAAACAAAATAGCCAGCTGATTATTGTTATTTTGTGACAGTTGTAACGTTAAAGATAATCTATTTATGATATTTTGTTTGTGGTATTGTTTGCTAAATGGTCTGGTAAAATGATTGGGAAATCAGAGTACGTTCACGTTATGTGTTTCTGTGATTGTGTTTACCATATAATTTTAAACTTCAACAGTAAATAATATTTCTTATTCAATTTGGACAGTATGTTATTTTGCTGCCGCTTAAGTTACCAGTGTGAAAAGGCTAGGTTGCAGTAGCCTAACGTTAATTTATAGGACTGAGTAGGATAGACACATAAAACTACTAACGTTAAGGGATTTCTAACATGCTTCAAGGCCAGTTTCATAATCGGCAATCAGATTGTGTTGTCTGTGATGTTAACTTACAGCAAACTGCTAACCAACATCTTTTAATTAATCAAGTTGAGTGTTCCCTGAAAATGACAAGTTTTTAAAATGTTAATGCAGTCACTTTGACACCTAAAAATCTCTGTTCTTTCTCTCTAGCCTGCCAGCTAATTCCAGCAGTAGCCCCAGCTCTTCCTCCTGCAGCCAGCCAGCTATTTAGCCAACAAAGGTGGTTAAGGTTCCTAAGAATTAAATGCACGTCGCTGCCCTTTTGTAATTCAGTTTATCAATGTGTGTTTTAGAAATCCGGCTCTCAACATCAGCGTTTGTCAGAAATGACTGAGAAGTATTCAGAGTATAGTGTGATTTCAAACATCCGGTAAAGGTGTACTGAAAACGTGTCAAGATTTCTATCATCTTTCCCCATGACTACATGCACCTTGTATGTCTTGGAGTGACAAGAAAACTGTTAGAGCTATAGGGTGGCAGCACTGGTCCACTTCAATGCCGGTTATCATCTCAGAGGGTTACTCAGTTGTCTCAAAATCTATACTCCCTCTGAGTTTGCAAGAATGCCTAGGGCTGCTGCTGAAAGACACAGGTTTTGTTATACACTGGGCTGTATAATGTTTTGAGTGGAGAAAACTGAGGATGGCTCAACAACATTGTAGTTACCCCACAATACGAACCTAATTGACAGAGTGAAAAGAAGGAAGCCTGTACAGAATCAAAATATTTTTTTAAATGTGGCAATTAAATGCACTTTATGTCCTGAATACAAAGCGTTATGTTTGGAGCAAATCCAATACAACACATTACTGAGTACCACTCCCCATATTTTCAAGCATCTATTTTGTGAAGTGCACCAGACCCTCCTGCAGCAAAGCACCCCCACAAAATAATGCTGCCACCCCCGTGCTTCACAGTTGGGATGGTGTTCTTCGGCTTGCAAGCATCCCCCTTTTTCCTCCAAACATAATGATGGTCATTATGGCAAAACAGTTCTATTTTTGTTTCATCAGACCAGAGGACATTTCTCCAAAAATTATGATCTTTGTACCCATGTGCAGTTGCAAACTGTAGTCTGGCTTTTTTATGTCGGTTTTGGAGCAGTGGCTTCTTCCTTGCTGAGCAGCTTTTCAGGTTATGTCGATATAGGACTCGTTTTACTGTGGATATAGATACTTTTGTACCTGTTTCCTCCAGCATCTTCACAAGGTCCTGTGCTGTTGTTCTGGGATTGCACTTTTCGCACCAAAGTATGTTCATCTCTAGGAGACAGAACGCGTCTCCTTCCTGAGCGGTATGACGGCTGCATGGTCCCATGGTGTTTATACTTGCGTACTATTGTTTGTACAGATCAACGTGGTACCTTCAGGCGTTTGGAAATTGCTCCCAAGGATGAACCAGACTTGTGGAGGTCTACCATTTTTTTGGGGCTGATTTCTTTTGATTTTCCCATGATGTCAAGCAAAGATGCACTGAGTTTGAAGGTAGGCCTTGAAATACAACCACAGGTACACCTCCAATTGACTCAAATTATGTCAATTGGCCTAGCAGAAGCTTCTAAAGCCATGACATAATTTTCTGGAATTTTCCAAGCTATTTAAAGGCACAGTCAACTTAGTGTATGTAAACTTCTGACCCACTGGAATTGTGATATAGTGAATTATAAGTGAAATAATCTGTTTGTAAACAACTGTTGGAAGAATTACTTGTGTCATGCACAAAGTAGATGTCCTAACAGACTTGCCAAAACGATAGTTTGTTAACACGAAATCTCTGGAGTGGTTGAAAAATGTGTTTTAATGACTTCAACCTAAGTGTATGTAAACTTCCGACTTCAACTGTACATAAGTATTCAGACCATTTACTCAGTACTTTGTTGAATTACCTTTGGCAGCGATTACAGCCTTTTTTGGGGTATGACGCTACAAGATTCCCATTCTTCTCTGTAGATCCTCTCAAGCTCTGTGAGGTTGGATGGGGAGCGTCACTGCACAGCTATTTTCAAGTCTCTCCAGAGAACTTCGATCGGGCTCAAGTCCGAGCTCTGGCTGGGGAACTCAAAGATATTTAGAGACTTGTCCCAAAGCCACTCCTGCGTTGTCTTGGCAGTGTGCTTAGGGTCATTGTCCTGTTGAAAGGGGAACCTTCACCCCAGTCTGCTCCATTCAATCTGGACTAGTCTCCCAGTCCCTGCCACTGAAAACCATCCCCACAGCATGATGCTGCCACCACCATGCTTCACTGTAGGGATGGTGCCAGGTTTCCTCCAGTCGTGACGCTTGGCATTTAAGCCAAAGAGTTCAATCTTGTTTCTCATGGTCTGAGAGTCCTTTAGGTGCCTTTCGGCAAACTCCAAGCGGGCTGTCATATGCCTTTTACTGAGGAGTGGCACCCGTCTGGCCACTCTACCATAAAGGCCTGATTTTCAATTTCATGATATCCAACTGGTAGTTGCAGTCTTTTCCCATCGCTGCAACTCCCGTACGGACTCGGGAGAGGTGAAGGTCAAGAACCGTGCGTCCTCTGAAACACAATCCCGCCAAGCCGCACTCCTTCTTGACACAATGCTCGCTTAACCTAGAAGTCAGCCGCACGAATGTGTCAGACGAAACACCGTACACCTGGCGACCATGCATGCGCCCTGCCCGCCACACGAGTCGCAAGAGCGCGATAGGACAAGGACATCCCGGATGGCCAAACCCGCATTGCATATTCTGCAATGGTTATGAAAATAAAATAAATAGGATTCCTAAACAATGGTTGCTTTCTTGTTAAGCTGTTTTCGGTTAATTAGCTTTTTATCATATCCCCCATTTGCACAAAATACTTACTTGCCAGATTGAAATACAATATTTTAACCACTAGCAGATGTGCGTACGCATGGTCTAAAGTTTGCGGGAAGGTGAGTACATTCTCACGTCAAGTAAATGTTTTATAAATGCCAACTTTTGCATGAAAACTGGTGCACGCACATCTTAGGGTATATTTTGTGAATAATGCACTGTTTATAAATGAGGCCCCAGGGCCCTGGTCAAAAGTAGTACACTATGTAGGGAATAGGGTGCCAATTTGGGACACATCCCATCAGCATTGTCTGGCTCTTGTGGAAATGCAGTCCTCATCAATTGTTTAACATGATGCAATTGCCCTGTAATGAAAACAGGGTGATGTTTCAGCTCTGAGAGGCATTGAGGTAGAAAAATAATGCTTACATTTTTAAGCTTCTCTTTGAGTCACTAATTAAAACCTATGGAAATCCATATATTTACAGCATTCTTTGATTTCGCATAGATCAATGGGGAATGACATGCACAATGAATCATCAGAAAACAACTGGTCATAGCAATCAGAGAAGAAGATAAAAGGAAGATGTCCGGTCACCACAGTCTACATCTGAAAAACAGAGTAAACTTATGTTGTCCGGTCAACACAGTCTACATCTGAAAAACATATAGTTATTCCGGTGCATTGGCCATCAGTCACATCCTCTTGAGAGGTGTTCAATAAGCTGCTGTGTTGAAGTCACAGCAAAATGAACAAAATTAATTTGAAAACCCACAAAGAATTCCTACTGTTTTCAAGCACAATGTTCTAGGCTGTAGCTAATAGTTACTATAGCAACAACAACTTCATCAAATTCAGCTACCGTTTCACCCAACATCTTTAAAGTTATCATTATGAAGGTATGCCTAGGAGGGCCCTACTGTGAGGGGACATGGTGCTGACTACTCCACATGTGGATCGGATGGCCGGCCCATACATAGGGGAGCACATGAACAGAATGCTAGGCTATCTGCACTGCAGCATGGATGTGGACAGGACTAGAGCTGCAACCACAATGACCGACCATTCCCATTAACCTGCTGGACTAGGGACAATGAAGATCACACATCACTGGCTGATTTACAGCAGGGTGTGTGAGTGGACTGTGGAGCAATAACGTTCAATAGACCGCACGGCGATTACAAGTGACCCCGTTCACCAACTGCTCTTCTGTCAGTCTCCTAGACCAAGGCACATTCGGAGACATGTACAGGTTTTGAACTGGTTGTACTGTATGGACAGTGTTGTTAATTTGAATGGGGAACAAAGTGGTGAACTACCCATTCAGTCAGAGTCCATTATTATCATCATTAATACATTGCTTAATTACATACAGTATGTTCTTAGGGAGCTATTCTGTGTCTCTACAGCCCTGAGTACATGAGCTCAGACGGGTGAAATGAGGTGTTTTACTGTTAGCGTCCTTGTCCTGTACTCATAAAGGAGATCGATGCAAGCATAACGGGCCGAAGCCGCATGTTACAGGAAAGTGATGCGAGCCTCAGCCTGGCAGCTGTGTCAATTGGGACCCTGTGACCTTGCGGGAGGGCGGGAGATGCACAAGGCCAGGCACAATGAAATGTGGGATGACTGCATCGTCATGGTAACCTGCTGACACTGCACTGTCATCTTACAACGATCTGCTATATTTCCCATAGACAGACCCCCAGCCCAACTTGAAACAGAACTGCCTGTATGACAAAATGTAGAGGACTCCAACTGAAACCAAATATATACAGTGCCTGCAGAAACCCCTTGACTTTTTCCAAATGTTGTTGTGTTACAAATTGGGATTAAAATAGATTTCATTGTCTTATTTTTTTCAATGATTTACACAACATATTCTGTAATGTCAACGTGAATTAGTATTATTATTTATTTTTTAAAAGATGAATAAAAAATAAAACAATAATATATATCTTGATTAGAAAAGTATTCAATCCCCTGAGTCAATACATGTTAGAATGTTTATTATTATTATTATTATTTTAACTCTTCAAGCTCTGTCAAGTTGGTTGTTGATCATTGCTAGACAGCCATTTATGTCTTGCAATAGATTTTCAAGCCAATTTAAGTTCAAACATAACTAGGCCGCTCAGGAACAATCAATGTTGTCTTGGTAAACAACTCCAGTGTATATTTCGCCTTGTCCTGCTGAAAGGTACATTTGTCTACCAGTGTCTATTGGAAAGCAGACAACCAGGTTTTCCTCTAGGATGTTGCCTGTGCTCAGCTATATTCCATTTACAACTCTGTAGTCCTTGCCAATGACAAGCATATCCATAACATGATGCAGCCACCACTATGCTTGAAAATATGAAGAATGGTACTCAGTGATGTGTTGTGTTTTCCTCAAACATAATGCTTTGTAGAGGCCAAAATGTCATTTCTTTGCCTCATTTTTTTGGCAGTACTACTTTAGTGCCTAATTGCAAACAGGACGCATGTTTTGGAATATTTTGTATTCTGTACAGGCTTCCTTTTCACTCTGTAATTTAGGTTAGTATTGTGGAATAACTACAATGTTGTTGATCCATCATCAGTTTTCTCCTTTCACAGCCAACTCTGTAGCCTAACTGTTTCAAAATCACCATTGAGCTCATGGTAAAATCCCTGAGCGGTTTCCTTCCTCTCCGGCAAGTTAGGAAGGTCGCCTGTATCTTTGTAGTCACTGGGTGTATTTATACACCATCCAAAGCATAATTAATAACTTTTCCATGCTCAAAGGGATATTCAGTGTCTGCTTTTTATTAAATTTTTACCCATCTACCGATAGGTGCCCTTCTTTGCAAGCCATTGGAAAACTTAAACTGTGTTTGAAATTCACTACTCGACTGAGGGACCTTACAGATAATTGTATGTGTGGGGTACAGATAGGATAATCATTCAAAAATCCTGTTAACCACTATTATTGCCCACAGTGTGATGTATTATGTGGCGTGTTAAGCAAAGCCATAAGAAAGGGGTTGAATACTTATTGACTCAAGAAACTTCTACTGTTCAAAAGTTTGGGGTCACATAGAAATGTCCTTGTTTTTGAAAGAAAAGCACATTTTTTGTCCATTAAAATAACATTAAATTGATCAGAAAAACAGTGTAGACATTGTTAATGTTGTAAATGACTTTTGTAGATGGAAACGGCTGATTTTTAATGGCATATCTACATAGGCGTACAGAGGCCGATTATCAGCAACCATCACTCCTGTGTTCCAATGGCACGTTGTGTTAGCTAATCCAAGGTTTTCATTTTAAAAGGCTAATTGATCATTAGAAAACCCTTTTGCAATTACGTTAGCACAGCTGAAAACTGTTGTGCTGATTAAAGAAGCAATAAAACTGTCCTTCTTTAGACTAGTTGAGTATCTAACTGTTTCAGTTGCAAATGAGAACTTGTTCTCAACTGACCTACCTGGTTAAATAAAGGTGAAATAAAAAAATAAAAAATAAAAAATCTGGAGCATCAGCATTTTGTGGGTTCGATTACAGGCTCAAAATGGCCAGAAACAAATAACTTTCTTCTGAAACTCGTCAGCTGTAAATAAGGTATTCGTGTTTTTTATTTTTAAAACATTTGCATAAATGTCTAAAAACCAGTTTTCGCTTTGTCATTATGGGGTATTGTGTGTAGATTAATGAGGGAAACATATATTTAAGAAATGTTTGAATAAGGCTGTAAAGTAAATAAATGTGGAAAATGTCAAGGGGTCTGAATACTTTCCGAAGGCACTGTATGTATAAGGGACATAGAACAAGTTCTTACGAGATTACAAAAGAATACTGAATACTCACACTGTTTTGAGATTATACATACTACTGTGTATATAATCTCAGATTAAAGGCTACTGTAAGAACCCTCTTAATATGGAAAATAACATTATGGTTATCTAGCCTTTTTGTGACTACTCTCATTTCCAAAGACTATAAATCCTGGAACTCCATGAACAACATTCAATTAATAAACCATTGCTCCATTACCTAACAGTCATGTCCTGTCCTCAGAGTAACTGTCTGTCTGTGGCTCTATCAGACTGACCAGAGATCTGTCAAGGACCATTAGTGTTCTCCACTCTAGGCTTCGTCCCAAATGGCACCTTTTTCCCTACATAGTGCACTACTTTTGACGAGAGTCTGTTTGTCTTCACAGCCCTCGAGTTCCAGCTAGCCAGACAGGTACTGATGGGCCAAGTTCTGTCACATCTTGGCCAGTGTGTATCCAGCCATTGTACTGCTGGCACCAAGTGACCGCATGATCAAAGCCGCTCAGTCCTTTGTGAACTGGCCTTCCACAAGAACACCATTAGAGATTGGGTCTAGGAGAAGAAAGGGGACTGACTCTGTGCTGTGTCAAAGGCATTCTTTAGAGGGTTCTGGTCAAAAGTAGTGCACTATCTAGTGAATAGGGTGCCCTTTGGGACACAAATGGGAGCTAATTCTTTTGTGGAGATTTTTTTCTCTGACCGTACCGGAGGCAGGCACCAGGCAGCCACATGGGAACCACAGAATACAAGCCTGTTTCATAACTACTCTTTATTTTCAGTGTTTAGGCCTTAATTAGGTTTACGTTGTTTCAGACCACTGGAGAGAAAAGATCTAGGACGACAGTTGAAAGGGACAAGGATTGATTGAATAACTGAAGTCCAAGTTGAAGTAGCCAATTTCATAATGTATTGTAAGGCCTTGTGTATAGGCAGAGGCAGGTGGAAAGGCAGTTGGAAAAATTCCACCTGAAACCAAACAGTAGTAATCAGTAAATCTTTGGCACAGAGGTGGCTAGCTGAGTTGCCTCCCTCCTTAATCTCCTAGTTTATTACTGGTGCGCTGTGTAGTCTTCAGACCTTTCACATCCCATCTGACACACACACACACACACACACACACACACACACACACAACTATGTTTTACTATACTTGTGAGGACCAAAAATGTAATCCCATTCAAAATCCTATTTATCTAACCCCTAACCGTAACCCTAACCCGTAACTCTAACCCTAACCATAACCACAACTCCTAACCCTAATTCTTACCCTAACCCCAACTCCTAACACTAATTCCAATTCTAACCCCTAAACCTAAAATAGCTGTTTTACAAGTGAGGACTTAAATTCCTGTGAGGACTTTTGGTACTGACAAGCATAGTAAGACAGGTACACACACACACACACACACACACACACACACGTCTTACCTAGATAAAGAGAGGCATTCTCCTTCTTGACGTTGTCGTCCAAGTAGGTGGGTCCCAGGGTGTAGATGGGCGTCGACCCCATGCCCACCAGGATCTGTGCAATAATGAACAGGGTCACGTACAGGTTGTGTTCATTACCCTCCTTGTTTCTGGGGCAGGACACATCCAGGAAGTCCTTGCCACTGCCGTTGATGTTCATACACAGGCCCTCGTTGCCCCGGGACGAGTTCACCTCCAGGATTTGGTACGGAGGGGAGATGAAGTGAGGCAAGGAGAAGAGGGCTGCTCCTAAGGCTATAAACACCGCACCCACGGCCAACCATCTGGGCCTCTGACCTCGCCCTCCGAAGTAACTGATGAAGACCACCACCAGCAGACTGCCTATGTCAAAGCAGCTGACGAGCAGGCCGGACTCAGAGCTCCGGAGGCTGTACCTCTTCTCTATGGTGGTGATGACACTGCTAAGGTATCCAGACACCATCAGTGACTGGATGAATGTCAGGTAGCACATGCAGAATAAAAAGCAGCGAGAGTCTTCGAGAATTGCACTCATGTATTTCCTAGTGGGTAAACGCATCAGGGTTAACCTCGAGGAGAGGAAGCCTTGACTCGTTGGGTTTTTTCTCCTGGGTTTGCTGACCTGCGTCTCTGTGTTAAATGAACTACTCATCCTCACCACACTAGAACTGGAAGGGGAATAGTTAACATTAGTCCTAGTGGAGGATTCAGGTAGAGGTTGGTTCAGGTTGATCTTATGTGGGAGGTGGATTAATTCAGCGCTGTTTTCCTCTGTTATTGACACCTGCTGCTGCATAGACTTGGCCAACAAGGACTTGCTTTGCTGGCCTGAGTCATTCAGAGCAGGTAACCTTTTGGATTTTAAGTTAGTGCCAGCAGGGTCCTCATCCTCATACTGACTCAATAACTCATCATCCGCTTGAAGGGGTTCCGACAGTTCATTCTCTGTCTTGTTGTGGTCAGTGGAAGCCATTGTGTTTTGTTGTTGTTGAGCTGGCTGAATTCACAAGTGTAGGTTTAAAAGTCCAGTCACTGCATTCAATAGCTGACACCACTTATACTATAATATACACATTTCATCCAGTAAAAAGCAGCTTCAGGCTGCAAGCCAGGCCCAATAAAAGTGAGAAAATAACGGATTATGGCTTCTGCATTGGTTTATCTTTGTTGCTGTAAGCAGCAGTGACTCTTATGTTTATCTCGCGAACACTTGTGCTCTGCCAGCATCTAATTATTGAGCTCGAGGCCTCTGGTGTCGTCGATTGTCTCTCATGCCTTCAGACGCAGAAGATGCTCACCATCACTAACGTTAACGGAGGCGGTGGAGGATGTTGTTGTTGTTTTGAGTCAAGCTGAAAGAAAATAGACTTGGGTAGATGACACGGCAGAGTTGACATGGTCCCCCTGGAATCCCCTTTTCAAAAAAATAAGAAAGTAATACATTTCAGACATATTGAGTGTTTTCACCTCCCCAATACCACTTAGCTGTCATTGTCATAACATAAGCAGTATAACTTGAGTAGATAGCCATCTAATGTTAACGTTGGACATGAAAACGAACAAATTAAATTAGTCTTGACATTCAATTAAAAAAAACTGACATGTTGCTAAAAACAACGATGACTGGTCAACTAGCACTTACCAACGTCGACCTGTTTTCAATACAACCCCTACAGAAAAATTAACATACCGTAGCTAGCTATCTAGTCGCCTAGTAAACACTGCGGCTAGCTCTGATGAGCGGCTGCTGCTGATCTACTGATGGCAGGCTTGTAGCTAACTAATAATAGCTGTTAATAAAAATACAATCGCTAACAAACCTGACGATTTTAAGCAATATCATGGCCCTTGATTCTTCATTTAAAGGTTCCATTTAAAACCCATTTGACGGCCGTTATCAAATTGCACCAGACAAAGATATCGTCATCCCTGTCTGTAGCTGTACATTCTGTCTCACCCACTCACTGAATAGAATCAAGTTGTTTACCACGACCCGGATAGAACTAGCCTCTGTAACGTCCGAGGCCCCTCACTGGTTCGATTTTACTGGGGCGGAAGTGTCGTGTGGCCATATCAAATATTTGTATAACTCATTGTTCTATCTGTGGCCATATGGAGTGATGCTAATGCTTGGGGGTGAAGATGCCCCTAAAAGCAGGTCTAGAATCAGCTTATTGTACAAAGCCCAGTACTTGACCATACCGCTGTTAATGGTCAATGCAGACTTGTGATCAGTTGTCAGTCACAGTTTGCTTCTGCATCTGGCACCTGCCAGTGATAATGCTCAGTTCAATCATACGTGTCTGTCTGTGACTTCGTTGCATTTGGAAACATGGTACTTCACTTCATACTATTTTTTTTTTTAAATACTCATATAGTCGCATTTATCAGTTTTATTGGATGGTATGTCTTCTGTGTGTGTTCCGTAAAAAATTACATTTTGTCTGCTCGACAACCATGCCCTCTGCTGATAAGGGAAAGAACACAGGATGGCCCAACCAGTTGAGGTACATAGAGTGCCTTCAGAAAGTATTCATACCCCTTGACTTATTCCACATTTTGTTGTGTTACAGCCTGAATTCAAAATTGATTAAATAGATTGCTCCTCTCACCCATCTACACACATTACATTTTTTTCAAATGTATTGAACATTATATCCAGAAATATCTAAGTTACATAAGTGTTCACACCCCTGAGTCAATAGGTTAGAACTCCCTTTGACAGTGATTACAGCTGTGAGTCTTTCTGGGTAAGTCTGGGTAAGAGCTTTGCAGACCTGGATTGTACAATATTTGCACATTATTCTCTTAAAAATCTTCAAGCTCTGTCAAGTTGGTTATTGGAAAATTCAATGTTGTCTTGGTAAGCAACTCCTGTGTGTATTTGGCCTTGTGTCATTGTCCTGCTGAAATTTGTCTCCCAGTGTCTGTTGGAAAGCAGACTGAACCAGGTTTTCCTCTAGGATTTTGCCTGTTCTTAGCTCTATTCCATTTATTTTTATCCTAAAAATCTCCCTAGTCCTTTACCGATAACAAGCATACTCTTAACATGATGCAGCCACCACGCTTGAAAATATGAAGTGGTACTCAGTGATGTGTTGTCCCAAACATAACGCTTTGTTTTCAGTACATAAAAGTGCATTTCTTTGCCACATTTCTTGCAGTTTTACTGTAGTGCCTTATTGCAAACAGGATGCAAGTTTCAGAATATCTTTATTCTGTACAAGCTTCCTTTTCACTCAGTAAGTTAGGCTAGTATTGTGGAGTAACTACAATGTGACTGATCCATCCTCAGTTTTGTCCCATCACAGCCATTAAACTCTAACTATTTTGACCATTGGCTTCATGGTGTCTGCTTTTTTTTTTTCTACCAATAGGTGCCCTGCTTAGCGAGGCATTGGAAAACCTCCCTGGCCTTTGTGGTTGAATATGTGTTTGAAATTCACTGCTCGACTGAAATACCTTACAGATAACAAACTGTATGTGTGGGGTAAAACACTATTATTACACACAGCGAGTCCATGAAACGTATATGACTTGTTAAGAACATTTTTACTCCTGAACTTATTTAGGCTTGCCATAACAAAAAGGAGTTGAATACTTATTGACTCAAGATATTTCAGCTTTTCATTTTTTATTTACTAAAAACAAATCCACTGACATTATGGGGTATTGTGTGAAGGCCTGTGACACAATCTTTTAATCAATTTTAAGGTCAGGCTGTATCACAACAAAATGTGGAAAAAGTCAAGGTACACTGAGATATCCTGTCGTAGTACATTTGTTACTACAGTGTGGCTAACTGATTACATTACGTTCTGGAATAATTACAGTCTGGAAACTGAACAATTATATTCTGCAAACCTTATAGGATAGGGACAAAAATTGTAGACCAAGTCAAATCAGTAATTACACTTCAATCAACATAATACAAATAATTTATTTACAATGCCATAAATCATAAATTAGCAAGCAGCATTTGCAAAAGCAATATTAGTCAACAGCTTGCATAAGGTGTAAATTAATTGTTTTGCATAAAATGCTCACACTGGATGAACATCGATGCAGGTGAACATAGTGATATTTAATATGAACATCACACCTGGAAAAATAAATCTCTGAACCGCAACAATGAGCTTTCTACACGAAAACTCGGTTTACAATATTGCTTTGATTTACCATTGTGTTGTTTACATACTCATCTTAAAGATAGTCAATATGAAACAACTGTACAAATAATAATACAACCCACAATTGATCACAAATAGAATGTGGGGAAAAAAATCTACTGTGAAAACCAACCAAATAAACCAGGGGTGTAGTAGTCTAACCATAGCACAAGTACATTGGTTGTGTCTGAAATGGCACCCTATTCCATATAAAGTGACCCTATAGGCCCTGGTCAAAAGTAGTGCACTATATAGTGAATAGGGTGCCATTTCAGATATGACCATTGAGTTATGATGCACCCTTCAGTGCTGTCATCTCACTATACATATATGATACAACTGTTAACTTCACAGTAATACACAAGACAGAAAAACAGATCTAAGGCATTATGCTAGGTCTTTAGCATGTTAAGGTACTTGCATGTAATATTTACCAATTGATCAAATAGCAAACTATAAATTAAGAAAAACATTTTTTGAGTATTGATCAGTCAGAATCAGAGAAGAAAAAAGTAATTCAATTCAACCAAACCTTGTGAGTAAATTGAATATTCGTATGCACACTTTCCTTACAACTTGTCATTGTGATTGCCAAAATGCATACCCTACAAAAGGCTGTTAACACAGTAACACTTCATGGCTTAAGTTTATTTTAAAAGGTTGTATAATAAAATCTTTGGATACATCCATTCTATTACATTAGTTTTCCTTTTTTTGTGACCTAATTTGCATCAGAGCATCCTAATCTTCAAACTTTGATCAACTCTTTAAAAAATGCCTTGTTTAGGAAAATGTTAAATGAATTGGGAGAAATTGGCCATCACAAAAATACGAAATAATATTTGCATTGTCAGAGAGACATCATAATAACCAGTGCAAACCTACAAAATAGATATTTTCTGGCCACACATTTTCACAAACACTTGATTATGTGAGGCCAACTTCATTTCAGCGTTTGAAGAAAATTTGGAATTTTCACATTCTTAAAATTATAAGTTCTGCGAGATCTCATATTTGCTATGTGCTTACAGACTATAAACCAAACTGGAGTAGTACAGGAATACAGCAAGAAAAATACATATTGCCTGCTCATTTTACACAACTGAATCAGAACTTGTTTTGTACCTTCCAGGTTATCTATAGACATTACCCCCAATCAACACAGTCAGTGACCACCCTAAAGTAGTGAGTTATGCCTGTTGTTGGCAGGCCTGTCCATTCCTTTCATTGTGAGGATGAGGTGAAGTGCAAGGAAAAATCATTAAGAAATTAGTTGAAACCCTGAAAAAAAAAAACAGTCCTTTGTGAGTTAATCCAACACAAACGGTTTGACTGTAAAGTCACATTTCAGTGTTTGTTTTTTGTAACACCAGGCTGGAGAGAAAACAGACATCTTATTTAATTAATTTATACTGCAATATATACACAACCTATGAACATTCACCTTCATACATATCGCAGCAGGGGGATTCACTTGAACATTTCATCTAAAACTACAGGACCTAAAATATGTAATTCAATTAGACACAATAAGGTAACATTTTAAGGGATACTTGTTAAGAAAGTTACTTAACCCTTTCCTCCATCTTATAGTGTCATACAAATAACATTTCTAAAGTTTAAAAACTATAAATACCTGTAAAACATTTATTTTATAAACCTTTCAAGTGACTACTTTAGTCAGGCTTTACAATATAACCATTCAAAATCAAACACAATTGTATAGTTTATGCTCTTCGAGCCAATTATAATATATCACTTCTCAAAAAAAAAATGTATCCTGTGATGTAATTTTGTCTCACACCCGTGCATGTGTATACAGCACAAACACACAAAGAAAATATGTTATTAAAAAAAAGACCTGGAGCGAGAGTAGTAAAGAGTGTATTTTCAGAGGGGAGCCATAGTCTGGGTTCTATCCCTTAATTAATACATTCATCTGAACAGATGCCTGCTGACAGGATCAGTTTTGCTTCTGTATTCTGTGAGTCCGTTGTATGCGTGTGTATATGCGTGTTTATCTGTATCCATTTTGTTTATGTGTGTATGCTAGTGTCAGAGTGTGTGTGTGTGTGTAGAGCTGGATGATATGGGCAAAAATCAATATTGCGACAAATTGCCTGATTTGATGTGATAACGATAAACAGAACGATAAGTTTACCACAGTTTATTTATTATCCTTTAAAACTAGTTTGACAGTTGTAGCCATCAATTGTCCCATTAACTATCACCCATATTAGCAAACATATTTCATTTCAAACTTCACATTTCTCTAGTATAGGTTACTTATCGCAATGAACGATATTAACAAAATGCCTGCGACAAGTGGTCGGTGTCGATCACTTCCGTTTATCGTCTCAGCTATGTGTGTGTTTGTCCGTTTTGTTTGTTTGTGTGTGTGTGTGTGTGTGTGTGTGTGTGTGTGTGTGTGTGTGTGTGTGTGTGTGTGTGTGTGTGTGTGTGTGTGTGTGTGTGTGTGTGTGTGTGTGTGTGGGTGGGGAGGACCTAAGTCACACTAAGGTGAATGCAGTTGGTTGGTTCAGGGAGTTGTGTTCTTCTTCAGTAGGCAAGTCTTTGTCCAATCAAAGACCCAGGTAGAACTGCAGGAGATCTTTGATTGGTTGGATGCCAGTGTTTTCATTGGGTGCTGACCGTCTATAATGTGTTGTCCCACAATAGACTGGGGTTAGCAATAGTTCTGAAAAAAAAAACATGGTTATATAATTTTTAAAAGGCAGAATTCTGTGAAATAAGAGTGACAATATTCTAAAGAGAGACAGGGTATTAGAAGGATGTGGGAATTACGCCCTCAATGACAAATCGGTGCAGTCTGTTTTGATGTGTAAACGTTTTTAGACAACAACAGAAGATGAAACGTTAGTCGATGGAGTTGCTTCACATGTCAATCCCGACTGTTCTAGAATGAGGCTAGAATCAAGCCATTAACATTCGCATGTGAAATTTGGAACACATGCAGACTTATGTTTAAATTTTCCACTACACTAAAGTTGACTCCCAAACAGCACCCTATTCCCTCAATAGTGCTCTACTTTTGACCAGGGCCCATAAGGCTCTGGTCAAAAGTATTGTACAATGTAGGGTGTTACAGTATAATGCCATTTGGGAAAGCAGCCTACTACTATGCATCAGATTCCACTGCATACTATGCATAGCAAGCAAACAAACCAGTACTATAGGGCAGATCCTCTGGTTAAGTGACTCTAATCAACTAAATAGCTTTTTTCTAAAGTACTTCTAACTGCTAAAGAGAAACTATAGTACACACATGGGTAGGTGGAACAGGCATTGGACACACACACTCATTACACAGCCCTACACACACACACTTTCCCTCCCCTCACCTGCTCAGGGCCCATGGAGGACAGGCTTTCTGTAGGTACAGAGGTGATGGTCATCTGGCCTGCTGACATTGGGTTCATGTTGCTCATGCTGCCGTTGGAGGCCATGGGGACACCACTCATGTTCGGGTTGCCGTTGCTGCCGTTGTACATTCCACTGTTAGGCTGTTGGGGCGTGTACTGCTGAGACTGTTGCGTGAACATGCTGAAACGGAACATGGAAACAAAAAAAGTACATATTCAGTCACTGATTTTACCAAAAGTTGATGAAATATTTTGTATCATGAGAGCATACGGGATACATCTTACAGACAGTATAGATTAATGCAAAGTCAAAGTATATGGTCATTGATCATAATAACCATGACAACTAAATAGATGCTAAATGCATAGGTTAATAGTAGGGGTGCAAAATGTCCAGGTTTTCCCGAAATCCTGGATGGAGAATTACAGATTTCCTGCAAATTCCCTTCTTATTCAGGGAATCCTCCAAACTGAATTTCTGGAAACCCAAAATTAAGTTACCTGAATTATGCAACCTTATCAACCTTATCTAGTCAGAGCTTCCAGTCAGTCTCACCTGTTTCCTGACATGTTGCCCTGAGGCCAGCCGTTCATCTCAGAGGAGGGCTGGTAGGAGGAGTTGGCCTGGGCCTGTTGCTGCATCATGGGGCTATGGGAATGGCTCATGCGGGGGGACATGACAGGGCTCTGGGGGGTGGTGGCTCCTATGAAGCTTGCATCCTGCTGCTGCTGGTTCATACCTGACAGGACCAACAAGGAAACATATGGTATCAATACTGAGGGGTGGAGAGTACAGCAGAAGACACCCAAACACATTAATTTCATTGTCAAGAAAAGATAGCTTGAGTGCCAGTCTGTTTGTGCCATCATTCCAAGTCTATGTCACTCATTGTCATGCCATGTTTGACTTGACAATGACAGCAATGAAGTTGGTAAGAGAGCACAAACATACCTGGGACCAGGCTAATGATAAGCTATGTGTTGTAGTTGACTGCTGCAGGTATGTTCATGTAGGAAGAAACAGAAATACAGGAAGAGCCAAAGTAAAGTAAAATACATGCAGTTGGGTCAAAAAAGTTGCACAAGCAGAAAATCAATACAGTCACATGAATAGGTAAGAGAGGGGTGAAATGAGGTCACAATTCTACAGGTCAGCCACAACTATTTGCCTATGTGAACAACACCAACACAAAGCAAACTAAAATGTGATAATGCTATTAGTGATTCTTATCCTTGTATCCTATGTAATTGATTGTTTTGACTAGCATGACAAGAGAATGATTAGTTAATACTATGGATTGTGAGTCCTCGGATTTCTTCAGGTAGAGATTACATGAGGCATACTATTTCATTGGCAGATGTTCAGCTAAACCATGACAAAATGGAGAACATGTGAGAAACAAACACCTCCACACAGTCATGCAGCCATAAAATAAAACCCATGTATGATTAGAATGATTATCAGTTCAAATTCAACCTAAGCTGTGATAGGAAGCCAGTAGCACACTGCTCCATGGTGTCTGAGACAGAAGCACACATAGCGAGGTGACCGGGCAGTATTACAGTATACCTGAGCTGGGAAACTGGAAGGCACTGTGCTGCTGCATTTGTGGGCTCACTGCGGCTCCAAATTGGCCGCCTACGTTTCCCATCATCCCTTGCTGGTTAGCCAGACTCATCTGGGAGGAGCCATGCGGGATCGGGGAGGAGTGGAGAGGGGAGAGGAGCTGCTGAGCCCCTGGGAGACCAGGGGACAGCGGGGAGAAGGGGCTGGTGGAGGGCGGTGGGGATGTGAGCCCAGTACCGTAGCTGGCCGGGTAGGGGAACTGCTGGGGGTTTGCCTGGGGGATCCGAGGGTTGGTGCCCATGGAGGCAGGCATGGAGCCGGGGGGCATGCCGGGGGACTGCGAGGGCCCAACTGCCCCAGCCACTGCAGCCATGTTGGGGGGGATGTTGAGGCCCTGGGCCCGCATCAGCATGGCTCTCTGGTGGACGTGCTGCTGGCGCTGCCGCAGGTGGTTACTCAGGTACTCCCTCTGTCGCTGGGCCAACATCTGAGCATTAATGGTTCCCTGGAAGGACAGACGGACAAATACGATTTTAGACATTTAGTGTACGTCCCAAATGGCATCCTTTTCCCTATATAGTGCACTATAGTGCCAGTTTCTGTCAGAGCGGATGGTCAGGGAGCCGGAACATAATTTGAATCATTTGTGCAAATTGACCATAACTAAGCCCAGAAATACAGTGTATGTTCCTGGAGGGACCCGAAAAAAAAAAACACACTAGAGGGCCAAAACTGCCTGTTGCCGACCCCTCATATGGGGAATAAGGTACCGTCAAAAGTAGTACAATATATAGGGAATAGGCTTCCATTTGAGATGCAAGCTTAGAATCACACACACACATGGAGCTGTTGTGTTACAATAATGATCTGCTACAGTATTTGAAGGGTCTGACTAACCTGGTTGGGTACACTGGGTCTGAGAGGTAGATTCATGTTGGACACACCCATCTGGTTCATCATTGGCTGACGATTTTGCTGAGGAAATAAGAAAATGAAAAAAATATACATGTTCATTATATAGACATTGACATTATATTAGGCCCATTACTCAGTGAAGACCAAAGACATTAAGATACTGCACAACATTGAGTCATTGTTGTTATATTTTTTATCCATTTCTCAAACTCTCCAGCAGGTGGCAGTAGAAGCCTCAGAGAATAGACTATAAACTCGTATTTTTAGATGTCCAGTTCAGTTTGCAATGTTCTTAAATGTCAAGTTACTTTGTGATTTTGATGAGGGAGGAGCAAGGTTGTGCAATTATGGATGTCAACATGGCAAAGTATTTATTCCAAACTCAACACTATTTCAGGTTTTGGCCTATCAATTGTCCTTTTCAGGTCAGGACATTCCTATATGCACTATGATTTACAGTGAGGGCTCTAGGGGTGGTGTGTCTGATTTTGAAAGGGGAAAGTTAGTATATTGGGCCAAAGTATTTAATAGTTAGAACATTATTTCAAGCTTTTAAAATGTTTCTTTGCAGATGAAGACATTATTTAGAACAGGGCCAATATACATTTACAGTGAGGGCTCCAGGTGTGCTGTGTCGCCCTACCAGCTGTGCCTGTAGTCTGTGCTGCAGCTGCAGCCTCAGGTTGTTGGGCTGGGCAGGCACCGGGCCTCCTGGTCGGGCAGGGAGTCGGAGCATGGGGTAGCCCATTCGCTGGCCCATCAGACCGGGCATACCGTGGAAGCCAGGGTCCTGCTGGCCCATGTAGTTGCCCTGTGCCATGCTGCCAGCCTGGGGGTAGTGCTGGCTGTACATGGGTGGCTTCATCATGGGCGACTCCTGACTGGGATACTGCTCCTGCTCCACTGGCTGGCCCTACAAAGATAGACAGGTCAAACATGGTAAGAAATGGAGTCGCATAGCAGATCATTTACAAATGATACAATAGGTCAGTGTTTGTTTAGGCTTGTCTTCTTTCTGTTAATAAGTAATGGCTGGCTAACTAGTCAGCTAAATTCATTTTAGATTTTGTAGTTTCTACACCAACTTGCATAATATCCCAATCCATTTATAAATGGAACCCACAGCAACATACACATTCCCTATAGACCTTAGGGAAACAAGTAACTATTTTTGGATATGCCCTTGAGCAAGGCACTTAAACCTAATTGAGTCGCCGTTGATAATGGCAGACACTGGCTGTGACCCCACTCTCCGAGGGTGTCGCTGGGAGTTGGGATATGCAAAAAAAAAAACACATTTCAAATTCACACATGCATATTAATACACACTTATGCATATGTGAAATAGGACAACTATAAGCACCCACCAAATTATTATTATTAGTAACTTCTGTACAGAAGTCACTGAATTACAGTCCAGTACTGAACTACAGTAAGGCTTCTAAAGGGAAAATGTAGCTGAGCCCAGATGCCTGCCTGCTGTAGGCTTGTTGAACAGAGCCATAGAGTTGGATAGTGGGCACACTTGGCCCAAAGCCTGTTTAAGAATGGACAGCGCCATTAAAGGGGCAATGCACAATTGAAACAATAACAAAGCATCTCGCCGCCGCTGTTTCGGTAAAAAGCTGAGGGGTGGGTCTGGAGAAACGTAAAACGCTCAAATTCATAGAGCTATGGATGCAAGGACTGACCCCATCCATGATATCAAAATCATTGTTTTACCATGTTTTGAGGGTATACAGTATTTCTTTACATTAACTTTGTTTACAAACATTGATTTAAAACTCTTAGATTTCAGGTTTTGATGAGGTATTAAAGTTGAACTAAGCTCATTAAGCATTTATAAATTATATTCTTCAAGAATCAGTGGGTAAATCCAAAAATGACTGTAGCAACTGCAGATTGCCCCATTAATAAGGTATTTCACCAGTTTGAAGTGGCAATTGAAAAGATATGAGATGAGCTCTCTAGTACATCTGTGTGGCCTTGGCAGATTAGAGCGGCTAATAGAGATTACCTGACTGACCAGAGTAGGGATTCCCAGGGCGCGGTCAATCTCCTCCAGGCCGTCAAAGTCTTTAAGCACTGAGTAGAGCTGGCTGAGCAGGGCGTCCCCGTCCGAGGGCCCCTCCCCAGGCCGCGAGGGGGGACACAACGCCTCATCCTGGGGGTTACCATATGCCTGTCTGTGGGCAACACATTTCATTACATTTAGTTCATTCAGCAGATGCTCTGATCCAGAATAAGTTTAGTAGGGAAAAACACGCACATATCACAGTTATCGCAAGTAGACCCTTTTCTGAAGTGTTGGCGTTAAGTGCAAGAACACAAAAATGCCACAAGACAAGGACGGAGGTTAGAGATCAAAGGTCAGACAGGTGAGGGCCATGTGGCCAGAGGAGACAGTAGAGAAGTGTGAGGTGTGTTGTACGGTCACTGAGAGAAGAGGTCTGCACTAGGGTTGAATGGCGGGAACCCGGTTGCAGTGATTTACCGTCCAAACTGGGAAATTATAATTATTTATATGAACAGCATGACGTAAAATGGAATGCAACTTAAATTATATGTGATGTCTAAATCTAGCTTCTCTATGCCCTTCTCTTTGCGTGATGAATCATCAACGCTCCGGGTGGGGAAACAGCCCATCTCAGTATGGAGTGCAGTTCACAATGCGTGAAGCCCTATCATCTCATGGTAACTTCTTTGCCTTGTGACAGGTAGGCCTACATTTGCTGCAGCATAGTCTATGATACAGTAATATAAAGACAGAATGCGGGTCTTTACACATCTCCATCTGGCTTCCGGGGTCACTTTATTTTTTAATTGTAAAGCAACTATTTAATATTTAAATCAGTGCGCGCGCGAGCACTCTCTCACTCTGTCTCTCTCTCCATCAACTCCATTCAAATTGCATCCAAAATAGATAATCCTGTTCTACATTGATTGGCCTATATATTGATGTCCTAGCCTATATCTTTCAGGCAATACATTAAATGTAGTACTAGCCTTATATTTAGCTAATGAATGATGAGTTATGCATAATAAGCTTCTCTATCTCTTGCACAATATGCACGCACCTGTGCTCCGCTGGCCTTTAAAAAGGCTCCTTAGCTCTTGGAGTCCCATGCAGGAAAAGCTAGACTAGAATAGCAAATCATTTTTTGTAGCATTTCTTAAACCAATAGACTATTTGAAGAGGGACGCAAGCCCTTGTTTGCTGAATGTTAAATACGGCAGCCAATAGAACAAAAAATGAATTAATTCAACTCTTGAAAGCAAAAAATGAATGAAGCAACACTAGAGAGAAAGAAGGGGTAGGCTAATAACATTAGGGAAAATATTATGTAAGGTATATGCGTCAACCTACTACAAATAGGCCCTGTTATATTTCAATATTAAAATTATACTTGTACATTTGTAGGTCTCATGTGCTGCACCAGAATCACATGTTCTCTTCTGCTTTATCATGGTTTGAACGATGTGCGTAATTCCAGTCCATATAATATAATACAAATCACAGCTCACACTAAACAAGATTAGCCTAAAGAAAGTTAGTTTCATGTATTTACCCAAGAGAGCATATAGCTAGCTACGTCTATTGGCTTTTAATGTGCAGTAACCTATTTCATATATGCATTGAATAACAGCACAATAATTGGGCTTGGGCTCATTAAATGTCTTTAAAAATATATATTTAATGTATGGCTCATCAGGCTCAGGTAGCATCAGGCTTGAATTTTAGCTCTAATCAAATCCAGACATATACCTATGTATATGCTTTATAATGCTTTTGAATGACACTTCCGGTTTTGGCGGGAAATACCGAGTTACCAGAGAGAAAAGCGATTTAATTCTTGGGATGGAACATTTGTAAAATAACAGGGAAATATTCAACCCTGGTGTGTAGCTAGTTACCTGTTCTGGTTCCCATAAAGTCCATGGTCTACAGACATCATGCGGTCAGGCCACGGGGCTGTCTGATTGGGCGGTGCCTGCTGCCCTGGGTAGTGAGGACCAGTCATCTCCATCTCTGATTGCACTGTTCAACAGACATTTTTTAAAATATTCATAACAAGTTCAATTATAGCCTTCATAGGGCTCTAGATGGATACAGAGGCAAGATGTACGTGTGTTAGGTGAAACAGGGGGCAAGGTGTGCGTGTGTGGAGAAACCGGGGGGGGGGCAGTAGCAGCACTCACTGTTTCCCATCATCTGCATGGAGACCATCTGTCTGGGTCCAGGCTGCTGGTTGCTGGGCCTCATGGGGACTCCAGTGGAGACGTTGGGCACCAGGCGACCATCAGGCCCCATTCTCTGCTGCAGAGCCTGGCCCATTGGCCCCTGAGAACCCTGGGGGCTCCAACCCTGCTGTATGCCAGCCCGGGGCATGCCTAGGACAGGGAGACAAAAGAAGACAGACTGTAAGCAAGAAGTGATCCTTGCTCCTTACTTCTAAACACTGGAACTGGACCCTATGGGCACTGGTCAAAAGTAGTGCACTATATACGGAACAGGGTGCCATTTGGGACTGATACTATATCCAATAATAACATGAAGTGGCATAGAAGAACACACAAAACTTTTAGCTGGTAATGCTTAGCTTAATGACTTTTTAGACAAGACGACTCGCCTGCGTTGCCCATGTTAGCCTGGTTCTGCAGCATCCCGTGGTTTCCCATCATGGCTTGCTGCTGCATGACAGAGTAGGGGCTGCTGTTCCTGGGAGGAGGGAAGGGCCGGGGAGAACCATTGGCAGACATGTTGGACTGATCCAGGGACATACTGCGGACAGGGGGCCCTCGTCCTGGCTGGCCCATCCTGGGACCATTGAAGTCTGGGAGTACAAGACAGAAAAATTTACACAATCATTTCATTTTTTCCCATATCAAAAGTGTGACAAAGTAGGTAGAAGTTAGCCCTAACTAACCACTGACACCAGTTCAGATATTCTTTATGATATATTGGTGAGGGTAAGCTGATTTCAGATCTGTGGTTAAGGGCTACTGCTATCTCAAGCTATTGGGGTTACTTCCCAAATCGCACCCTATTCTCATTACATTGAGTGCACTACTGGAATAAGGTGCCATTTGGGATGTAACCTGGGACAGATAAGAGCAGAGGTGTGGTGAACTCACGTCCTGGGCCCATGCCTGGAAAGGCCTTCTGCTGGGTGTTGGTGCCCGTGGGACTGCTGTTGTTCTCTGTCATCTGCAGGATGTCGTTGATAATGGACTGCTTGTCTACGCTGGCGGGCAGAGACACGGGTCTGGACTGCTGCTGGTGGTGGTGCTGGCCTGAGAAGAGCTGCCGCTGCTGGCTACACTGCAGATCATCCAAGATGTCTTCCAGCTCACTAGACTGTGTGCATATCCATATACATAGACAAAGACGCAGATACAGACATACAAGTTATATATACACATTAGAATGGGAGACCATGTCCATGAGCATTTTGAAAAATCTGATCACTATATACATAATTCATATATAGATATATTATGCAACATAATGGTATATATATTTTCTAGCACAGGAAAACACTTTGAACACTCCATGTTAAAATCCAGATCCCTTTCTAATCAAGAAAACCAGTGCATATCTAGCCTGAGCTACTTACTGTACGCATCACTGAGAATGAGCTCTATTTTTCAGTGAAAGGAGGGAGGCCTATAGATGGGAATGGAATCTTTCATACAGGCAGGCCGATGAATAGAGGGGAGGATATAAATAGCTGCACTAATGAGGTCATGTATGATGTAAGGCCGCTCCACACCACTCTGCAGAGGGAGTTGGCTACTGGCTAACACAGACAGTGATGCCTCCCTATAGGCCAGTGTTTCCCAACCCTGGTCCTCCAGTACCCCCAACAGTACACATTTGTGTTGTAGCCCTGGACAAACACACCACATTCAACTCACTTAGTTTACAAGTTGAATCAGGTGTGCTTGTCCAGGGCTCTAATGAAAATGTGTACTGTCGGGGTTACTCGTGGACCACGGTTGGGAAACACTGCTATAGGCTATAGGGACCCCAGCTAACATGTTGTGGCTATGCTAAAACCTATTGTGTTGACAGATTGCATTTGTGAAAATGAACCCCGAAATAAATCTTATGCCCAATATTCTCCTCTGAACTGAATGTCTATAGTCCCTGTAGGGGAGATGTGTAGCTTAACGGCTTACATCTAATTAAAGGCTTGTAGTTCTTACTTCCTCTTCGCACAGTGTGTCTGCTAGCTACCTCTCCATCTATCTCTCTCTCTCTCTCTCTCTCGCTCTCTCTTACCCCCTGAACACACAGACACACAGTACAACCTGATCATCCTCACTCACACACACACGCTCTACAGGAAGCACAGAGAGCTGGAAGTATAAACACTGGCTGCTAAACTGTCTGCAGTCACCTAGGCCTTCCGGCTGCTGTTTAGACCAGGACGAGCCAGAGGAGGAGGCCACCAACGCGTGCCAATCAGCCAGCCAGCACTAAACACTACTGGATTCTCTCTCCTCCCTCCACTACCCCTGGCAATATGTTGTATTTCAGAGCCCCCGCTGTCTGCCAGAGTAGATTCAAGACAGACGCTGGGCCAGCCAGCCAGCCTCACTAGCCAGCTAGTTCTCAGGACCTGTCCTTGGATTTCACAAGGAGATCAAATTGGCTTTGGCAATGACGAAGAGGTCTCTCAACAACAATCAACAAATCCTCACAGCATATTAAATGCCTGGCAGGGCAACAGATTCCCTAGTTAGCCTCTCACTAGGTATTATGTAATAAAGCACAATAATCCAGAACAACCCCCAGGAGGCTGCATTGTATGGCTAGGCCTACTTCACAGACTATCAGTGATTGCGTCTTAAAATGGCACCTTTTTCCCTATATAGCACACTACCTTTGACCAGGACCCATAGAGGGAATAGGGCGTCATTAGGGATATAGCCAGTGTATCATGACCATACACATTGCTGCTGTACTGACCTGATCTGCCATGTTGTATCCCGGGTCATGCTTCTCCGTCTTCACGTTGGCCAGCTTCATCTCTGTCCCTGGCTCCATCTTGATGGCTTTCTCCTGCATGCTGTTGTCGTCTTTGTCCAGCAGGTAGCGCAGTAGCACGTTGTCCTTCTTCTTGGGGCTGACGGGCTCCTGCTTGGTGGCCATCTCAGCCACGCTGGCGGCCATGCTGTCTGGTCCTCCCTGGTCCTGACCCAGGTCCTTCCCTGTGGCCTCTGCCGTCAGTTTGGCCAGCTCCACCGGGGACGTGCTGTTCTGGAGGAGTCTATGGAGGATCTTGTGTTTCTCCTTCAGTGAGGAGGAGTGGTTGTTGTGGCCCCCCGTTCCTGTCCCAGGGTCCTTACAGTTGGGGTCCCCTCCCCCATGTGGTGAGCAGGGCTCCATGTGCTCCGACTTGTTGGTGAGCAGCTGCAGGAGCTTAGTGTGGCCCTTGCTGTTGAGGAGCCTGTTCTGGGCCTCAGTCAGTTCTCCTCCCGGCCCTCCTCCTCCGAAGGGCTCTGGGGTACTATCTTTCGACTCCCTCTGCTCCCCGTCCTCCCTCTCCTCCCCGTCTGGCTGGGACTGCTGTCTGTACGCTCCAAACATCTCCATCTCTCTCTCAGACGTGCTGCTGCGGTTAGCCAGCTGCCTGGAGTTGTGGTTGTTACCGATGCTGGCTCCACCACTACCAGGGGGACTCTGCATCTGCAGCATGTTGCTTGGCTTCCTGTCTGGTGACCCTGAGGACTGCCCCTGGGAGACCCTGTGGCATTCGCTGAGGGCCTGAAGTGCGTTGAGGGAGCTGTTACCAGTGTAGCCACCATGGCTGTTCCCCACCCCTGTGCTGCTACACACCCCTGCCGGAGAGTGAAGGCTGCCTGTTGGGGAGAAGGGTCCTGGGGGAGGAACCCGGGGGCTACCCGCCACACTGGGGCTCTGCCGGTGTCGTGGAGACAGCATGGTACCACCACCACCCTGACCCCCCTGAGAGGTTACAATGGGGCTTCCCTGCAACGGGCTGTTCATCCCCATCTTGAGTGCATAGTTGCTGCCACCCTGAGGAGTGGGGGTACGGTTCATAGTCCCATGGCATCCGTAACGTCCACCCTGCAGGCCCGCCATGGCAGCCATGGTGCTGACCATTGTGTCCTGGCCCTGAACCCCTTGCCCAGGGGACAGCCCAACCATACTGGGAGGCGTCAGTGAGGACATGGTGTTCATTGGCTGCTTCCCCATCCCCTGTCCTTGTCCCTGTCCCTGGGCAGACATGTCCGGGTTCATCCCACAGATCGTCTGCTCCCTGGAAGAGGGCCACACACATACACACACAACTTTATGGCATAACAAAAATATAGGCTGAATGCCATTTTTTATGCTACTCTAGTTCAACCAGGGCCCAGTTCAAAAGTAGTGCACTATAAAGGGAATAGGGTGACATTTGGGACGCGGATATTCTAAAGGAAGCTGCTTTACGTCATTCCGGCTGAACTAGAGTAGCATAAAAAATGGCATTCAGCAATGGACTGACAATCGTTTTTCTATTCAGACAGTACTTCTTCTATGATGGATACTGATGATAAAAGATCATGTTGGCAATGACTAAAGTTCAGTCCTATGAGACACGGTCTGTGTACTCAACAGAGCAAACTCAAACACCAGTCAGGTCTCCAGACCACAGCTCTAATGCGGCACGCACAGAACAAGCTTTAGCTGCTCCAGGCACAGTTAAAAACACAAAGGCGTCATTGTGGACGGCACTGAAGCTACATTATGAGTTAGAGAATTCACCAAGAAAAAGCAACGTTTGCAGTTGATCCACTCATTCTCAACAACAGTCCTGTCATTGTTTCCTGTTCTTGTAGAGTTCTGCCCCGGGGCCGCCAGTTAAACGGGTGAAACACCGGGGTGGCCTCCGAAATGGCATCCTATTCCCATTATCGTGCCCTACTTTGAAGTGCATTCCATAGGGCTCTCGTCAACAGTAGCCCCTATACAGGGAATAGGGAGCCATTTGGGGTGCAGCACCTGACTGTTTAAGCGGTGGGGCACATCATATAATCTATGACAAGAAATGAACTTTGCCTCCGTGGTGTGGCTGCACCTATAGAATTAGAATCAGTGGAACAGGCCAGGATCCACGTCTATGAGTGCTGCGGTCCAAACAGTGGCTCTGATTGGGGGTTGAACTAGAGAGAGGAAGGGGCCAGGGGGCTGTACCTCTGGAGGATATGGAGGGACATGTAGAGCTGTGGTTCATTGGTGGCAGGGGAGCGCACTAGCTTGCTCTTGGTCTGGGCCGACACGATGGTACCGTCGGACAGGGAGAAGCGATACAGAGGGCTGAACGCATGGCCCTGTCTCAGGACTGGAGAGAGAAAGAGAGAGAATATGAGATATGAAAGAGACAGATTTACTGACACATGCTTTCCATTTTGGAGGACTCCATCGCCAACAAAGGCTTCCAGATCCAGTGAAACATTGCAACACAGAATATAATTTATAGAACATAGAATATGCAATAGTATTATATGATTTCAATGCATTGTACCTTCTTGCTGATGCTTTTTTGCAAAGGACATCTCCCCATCGTTCTGCAGGTGGAACCTCTGGATGCACCTCCTGACCAGGTCCTCCCAGCCTGGCTTCATGGAGGCTCTCAACAGACTGGTGTCCAGTGATGTGATCTTACCTACGATTAAAATGCTAACAGTTAGTTTCCCTAGTTTCAGTCAATCAAACAACTTGATTTTATAAAGCTCTTTTTACAACAGCAGTTCAAAGTGCTTTGCAGTTACCAGGCCTAAACCCCAAACAGCAAGCAAAGTACATTTCAAACATACAACTTTGAATGTGAATGATGAAACTCTTTTTGAGAACTATTCCACATCAGGGGTGATGAGAGTAATACATATGAATAGTGTAGTAATACTGTAGTGTAACTGTACCATACCTTGGAGATCCTGCCTGGTGGTAAAACTCTCATATGTCGGGAGCATGGGCCTCTCTTTGACTGGAAGCCTTCGTGCCACACAGATCAGACAAGACTGGAAATCTAGATGAGGAGAAGAAAAAAAACACAAAGACTATTCAAAGGCTTTCCACAGAAGGAGCTCAAGTTCATCAACATTACCTTGTCTTGGTTGGAGGTGATGTTCGGTTCACACCCTGCCTCAACTTCCCTAGCTACCGTCCTCATTATTGATGTGCAGTGGTGTAAAGTACTTAAGTAAAAAATACTTTAAAGTACTACTTAAGGGGGGTATCTGTACTTTACTATTTATATTTTTGACAACTTTTACTTTACTACATGCCTAATTTTCCCTGAATCATTACATTTTGAATGCTTAGCAGGACAGGAAAAGGGTCAAATTTACGCACTTATCAAGAGAACATCCCTGGTCATCCCTACTGCCTCTGATCTGGCGGACTCACTAAACACACATGCTTCATTTGTAAATTATCTGAGTGTTGGAGAGTTCCCCTGGCTTCCCTTTAAAAAAAAAGAAGAAAAAAGGCACCATCTGGTTTGCCTAATATAAGGAATTTCAAATTATTTGTACTTTTGATACTTAAGTATATTTAAAACCAAATACTTTCGACTTTTACTCAAGTAGTATTTTACTGGGTGACTCACTTTTTCTTGAGTCATTTTCTAGTAAGGTATAACTTTACTTTTACTCAAGTATGACAATTGGGTACTTTCTCCACCACTGGTGACACGTCTCCATTGAATTTGAAGCTTTTGTGTGGTTTCAATGTCAAGAGGAAAATGTAGCAGAATATCTGGGAAGTGGCCGTGTACGGATGGCGATACTAAAATTAGACATTAGAAATACATTTCCCTGGGAGCTCTGGGGGAAAGGAGGAAGTGGCAGCCACTAATTAGACATCCCAGGGTCCTCTCTTAGGATATGTCTGACGGATGACAAGAATCTTAAAGGAGGACAGGACACTGGAGAGATGGAGATGAACCGAGGAGAGGAGAAGACACCCGACTACACAAGGTCATATTTACTAGGAACGAACGGAAACAAACAGGCCGAATTGGGAAGGGACTACATGAATAGCCAATAAGTAACGCTTGTTTTTCGTTGCAAACCGTTTTGCACTAATGAATGTGACCCAGGTCTGTGATTTCTGTCCAAGCTTAAGCCCAGATGCTCTTTGGAAATACCTCCAATATTGGAAAACCTTACATTCCTAAAATAATGAGTTTAAGAGTGAAGTTCTATTGAAAGGCACACGTTACATCTGTGACAGAAACATTAATGTTCCATGTTGGAATATTTTGTGAAATTAACTAAGAGAGTTCAGCATTAACCCCTTATTGGAAGACAGAGGAGACAATGACTGATCATCATGGTACTTTAAGATGATGGGAAACATCCTTTTATTGTCTTCTGTTTGATTTGCATCGCCTTCAGTTAATTGTTTCACTGTAAAGTCCGTTTTCAAATAAAGTTTGATTTGATGGTAAACAAACATTCATGTACCTTCTCCCTCTTCTTTGATGGACTTTGGCTCGGACACGGCGAAACACTGCATGGTCTCGTATTTCTGCTGCACCTCCTGGTCCTTGGGCTCCTGCTCACCCCCCTCCTCGGGCCCGTGGGCGTTGACCAACATGCGGCAGTTAAACGTGTGGCTATTCCTGTTGGGGTTCTCACTGGACCGCGGTGCCCTGCTGTTCACTGGGGGGCACACACAGGAGGTCAAAGGTCAAAACGATCAACTTACTGTCCCATTGGCACTCAAATCACCATTTCAAAGCTCTTTTCTATCCAGTCCTTGCTGATCCCCGCCAGTTCAGATTGACTTATTCACTGCTGATTGAAAATCATTCACGGCCGTGTGAAAATCTCATTAAAAGGGATAGTTCACCCAAATTACATATTGGGTTCCTTACACTGTAAGCAGGCTATGGACAAGAAAAGACGGTAATCCATACTTTGGTTTTGTCTACTTGGCCACTGTTTCCAAATGCTAACTGTTTGGACATAAAGCACAAGAATGCTAATTACAGGCATTAAAAAGTGAGCACTTGAAACAGTTGCAAGGTAGAACTATCCCTTTAATACTTTTTAAAACTACTGCTACCAATGTTGTTCCCTTCCACTGACAACCTTTCTCTCTCTGTGGATGGTTGTGAAATCACATTAAACAGAGATGGAGTGATAGAGGAGTGAGAGAATGGGAGGTGTAGCGTAACTCACCCAGGCTCTTGGGCAGCAGGTTCTTGATGAACTCAGCGTGGTCTAATACGTGTAGGATTCTGTAGACGCTGGTGTTCATCAGCTCCTCCTGATTATACAGCAGGTACTGAGTCACATTCTCAGACACAAACACAATGTTCCCCTCCATGTTCACCACAAAGAAGAACCCATCCAGGGCCTGAGGAGGAAGACAACAGGAGTAGAGGAAGAGGGTTATTAGAAGAAAAATAAATACTTTATTGATTCACACAAGACGGAAAAGTGTATTTTGCTTTACCCAACCCCTCCGATATACACACACCTACACACAAATAACATTATGTTGGACAGAGAGTAGAAGAAGGTTATTAGCCAGTTGACAAAAAACTTCAGACTGAGTATACAAAAAGGGAGAAATATCAGTGACCTTTGGTATATTCAACGTTGTTATCTATTGCGTCCCAAATGGTACTTTATTCCCTATATAGTGCACTTCTATTGAGCCCTATGAGTCCTATGGGAGCACTATAGGCCCTGGACAGTAGTGCACTAAATAGGGAGCCATTTGGGATGTAGCCATGATCAGCCATGATCTTTATCCAGGGCCTGGGTTCGAATTGGCCAAGAGGAGAGTCAAGTGTTATTACGGAGTCATTAACCAAAAAGTTATCTTACAGAGTCATTACAATGAGGATAGAACATGACAAAATGGTGAGCCATCGTGGGTCATCTATGGAAGCAAACAAACCACTAAGAACTACGACAAACCCCTTATTTCTACTATACAGCCATTACGAACAAAAGAGAATAAGAAGTTAAGTGCCACACAAAATGATAGTCAATAATGGCAGCTCAACGCTAACACACCAAGTCAGATTCAGAGCTCTGAGATCAAAAGTTTAGCAGAAAATAGTAGAGGGTCTTTGTTCCAAATGGCACCCTATTCCTTTAAAGTGCACTACTTTTGACAAGTGCCCATAGGGACTCTGCTCAAAAGAAGTGCACGATATAGGGAATAGGATGCCATTTGGGATGCACTCTGGGTCTTATTATTAAAACATGCCGATCCTCTAAAGCAATAAGAGACGGTTGGAATATAACCATGCATTACTGCACAGCGACCGAGAGCATTGCGCAGCAACACGAAATTAACTTTTGCACTTCTTCGTCTAGATACCCCAGATTCTCTCCTCATCATCATCATCCTCAGTGAGCTAAATAGCTTGGAGAAAAGGAAGTCTCATCACGACATGTTAAGAGCCCCAGCCAGAGTGTGTACACACGAGACAGTCAGGCCATTAACCTCAAAACTGGCAACAATTCCCTGTCATATTACTGTGGTTGGGTATACTGTACTACGCAACTAAACTACAATGAAAACTAGGGTAAACTATGCATGAAACTGAACACTAACATGATTAAAAGAGGAATACTCTTCCTCTATCAACTTGCTTCAGCCATGGTGCTACTGCAGATATTCTGTGTGTCATAAATAGACAGAGAAACTCTGTTAAAAGCTACGATTTCGGGTAAATCGCCTGTTCTCTTGGCAGCGCCAGAGAGGCTTCTCTGAGTTTGCTTTATGGTCCGTGGTTGGTTACCGTCAGGACTGATGAGTAACCCCCCCCTGGCTAGTGGAAGTGTGCATCCTCCTAAATGGCACCCTATTCCATATTTAGTGCACTACTTTTGACCAGAGCCCTGTGGCCCCTGGTCAAGTGTAATGCACTATAAAAAGGGAATAGGATGTTATTTTGGACACAAGCACAGCCTTTCTGTTGGCTCAGCACTGTACTCTCCTCCACCATGCCAGCTGACCGGCTGTGAATTGTCCCTGCTCCCAGCCTGCACCACTTCAAACAGTGCAGACAACCGGCTGCAGTGGTTATATTTAGAGTCTCCTGTGTCTGAATGCAGTGACATAGGGACCAGAGGGAGTATAAATACCCACTGACACGACAGATTAGACAGAGCTGGAGAATAACACTGGCAGCCACTCACTGATGACCACTTTCCCACCACATAGATAGAGGGACCCCTTTGTCTGACGTCACACGAGAACCAGGCTAATGCATTGGTGAATAACTTGTCCTGACGAACACCCAGTTTGGGATCGAAACTTTGTGCAATTACACACTTTGGGAGCATTATACCAGTGTGCAGATAAACTTGCAGGGGAGTTGGCTACAACCATACGCATGGGGAGTTATAGTGCATTCGGGAAAAGTAATACGAACCCTTCACTTTTCCACATTTTGTTACATTACAGCCTTATTTTAAAATGGATTAAATAATACATTTTCCTCATCAATTTACACACAATACCCCGTAATGACGAAGCGAACACAGGTTTTTAGAAATGTATGTATAAAAATAAAAAATAAATACCTTATTTACAAGTATTCAGACACTTTGCTATGAGACTCGAAATTGAGCTCAGGTGCATCCTGTTTCCATTGATCATCCTTGAGATGTTTCTACAACTTGATTGGAGTCCACCTGTGGTAAATTCAATTGATTGGACATGATTTGGAAAGGCACACACCTGCCTATATAAGGTCCCACACTGACAGTGCATGTCAGAGCAAAAACCAAGCCATGAGGTCAAAGGAATTGGCTGTAGAGCTCAGAGACAGGATTGTGTCGAGGCACAGATCTGGTGAAGAGTACCAAAACATTTAATTGAAGGTCCCCAAGAACACAGTGGCCTCCAATATTCTTAAATGGAAAAAGTTTTGAACCAGCAAAAGACTCTTCCTAGAGCTGGCCGCCTGGCCAAACTGAGCAATCGGGGGAGAAGGGCCTTGGTCAGGGAAGTGACCAAGAACCCAATGGTCACTCTGACAGAGCTCCAGAGTTCCTCTGTGGAGATAGGAGAACCTTCCAGAATGACATCCATCTCTGCAGCACTTCACCAAACAGGCCTTTATGGTAGAGAGGCCAGACAGAAGCCATTCCTCAGTAAAAGGCACGACAGCCCGCTTAGAGTTTGCCAAAAGGCACCTAAAGGACTCTCAGACTATGAGAAACAAGATTCTCTGGTCTGATGAAACCAAGATTTAACCTCTTTGGCCAGAATGCCAATCGTCACGTCTGAAGGAAACCTGGCATCATCCCTACGGTGAAGCATGGTGGTGGCGCAGCATCAAGCTGTGGGGATGTTTTTCAGCAGAAGGGACTAGGAGACTAGTCAAGATCGAGGGAAAGATGAACGGAGCAAAGTACAGATAGATCCTTGATGAAAACCTGCTCCAGAGCGTTCAGAACATCAGAATGGGGCAACAGGACAACGACCCTAAGCACACAGGACAAGTCTCTGAATGTCCTTGAACTGGCCCAGACAGAGCCCAGACTTGAACCCGATCGAACATCTCTGGAAATAGCTATGCAGCGACGGTCCCCATCCAACCTGACAGAGCTTGAGAGGATCGGCAGAGAAGAATGGGAGAAACTCCCCAAATACAGGTGTGCCAAGCTTGTAGCATCATACCCAAGAAGACTTGAGGCTGTAATTGCTGCCATAGGTGCTTAAACAAAGTACTGAGTAAAGGGTCTGAAGACTTATGTAAATGTGATATATATTAATTTACTATTTTTAATACATTTGGAAAAAAAATGTTTTAATCAATTTTGGAATAAGGCTGATACAGTAACAAAATGTGGAAAAAGTGAAGGGGTCTGAATACTTTCCGAATGCACTGTATACCCCTATATATTTTAACTGTGTTCAAAATCAGTGTCGATTTCACAAGCCCTGCTAATCATGTGTCTTGTGAGTGAGTGCTGTCAATAGTGTGTTGCTCCCACGCACCTCGAGCATCATTGGTCCAAGAGCATCTTTGTCAATAACACTTTGGCCTGTTGACGAGACATCTGCTTTCTGTACATCCTCTGCATTGGCAGTAATCGTTTTCTCTGCAGAGAGGAAAGAAAAAGAGAGAGTGTGAGGGAAAGAGAGAGCGAGGGAAAGAGAGAGCGAGGGAAAGAGAGAGCGAGGGAAAGAGAGAGCGAGGGAAAGACAGAGCGAGGGAAAGACAGAGCGAGGGAAAGACAGAGCGAGGGAAAGACAGAGCGAGGGAAAGACAGAGCGAGGGAAAGACAGAGCGAGAGGGAGAGAGCGAGCGAGAGGGAAAGAGAGCGAGAGAGAGAGAGAAAGAAAGAGGGAGCCAGAGAGAGAGGGGGAGAGAGAGGGATAGGAAAAGAGAAAGGTTGTTAGACATGTTTCACAACTTAACATGTAATCATGTCGTCAGCAGCAACATAGCCATTGCAGAGGGAATGTTCTGTTGAAAAACAACATGACTTATCTGACTACTTAAACATACCATCGTCTCAACAAAATCCTGAAATGGGAGGAACCACAGACAACACAACCAATTTGTCATTCTAACTGACAAAATTCTGTCAAAAACAAAAAATCTGGGAGGGGAAGTTCTTTTAGAAAAAGATAACAATTGGTGGTTTGTGTTGTTGAGGATTCATTTATCAGATGCAATCGTATTAAGAGCTCTGAGGGTCATTGAGAATGACAACAACAGGTGTTGTTGTGTTAATATTATTGTGTCTGGGCCAACTGATTACCATTAGCATTCAGCAACATAATTTCTCCATTAAACAGTCTCCCACAGTACTGTTGATTTACTTGGCAATAATGCAGTGTTTGACTTAAATACCAGTGTGCATCATTGAGTGAGGTGTTAATGCCTCACTAGGCCCCTCCCCTACAGTATCAACCCCTCTCTCCGTTGGTTGGTGCCACTAGAGTCAAGCTGTATGTTGTCTGTCCTGTCTGCCTCATTAGGGTACATAGCTGACATTCATGTCCCTGTAAACTGAGCCTGTACAACAACTACCACTGGGCCTGTACATCATGTACTCTGTTCACACTGGGCCTATACACATTGCTGTCAATTTAGTTGTAATTAACAAAAACAAGTAGGATCCATGTTGGATCCAGTGATAAAGGGTGAGTGAGGAAGCGGGAGAACCTATTGTAGTGGGCCTGGGCAGAGTGAGCTCAACATTCCTCTCCATTCAATCACTAAACACACAAGGCCCATTTTCAGTCACCTACTCAGTGGAGATGTACCACAGAGCACTGGCTCCCAGTCTAACACATGTAAGGTTGTAACTACAGTACCTGGGATTGTTCTTGCCTCAGGCTTTTGTCCCCAAAAGCACCTTATTCCCTACATAGTGCACTACTTATTATATCCTTTTTTTAAACCCTTTTTCTCCCCAATTAGTAGTTACAGTCTTGTCCCATCGCTGTAACTCCCATACAAACACGGGAGAGGCGAAGGTCGAGAGCCTCCAAAACACGACCCCGCCAAGCCACACTGCTTCTTGACACAATGCACACTTAACCCGGAAGCCAGCCGCACCAATGTGTCGGAGGAAACACCGTACACCTGGCGACCGTGTCAGCGTGCATGTGCCCGGCCCGCTGCTGGAGTCGCTAGAGTGCGATGGGACAAGGACATCCCGGCCTGCCAAACCCTCCCCTAACCCGGATGACGCTGGGCCAATTGTGCGTCACCAATATGCTATAATATAGAATGACAAATCTACCAATATTGAGATGTGTTGTGTCTTCACTGCAGCTGTAGACAATGACAACACCAACACACTGTATAATACAGTAAGCTGACTCTCATACTAACATGTTATCAAAAGCTGGAACAGCAGGAGGATTTTTCACATCATACAGTAGGGTGTGCGTCCCAAAAGGCACCCTATTCTATACATAGTGCACTACCTTTAACCGGAGCCCTATGGACCCTGGTCAAAAGTAGTGCACTATAAAGCAAATAGGGGTCCGTTTGTGATACAGCCTAGGAACTGTCAGAGCTCTCCCTCTGCCACAGGCACTCCACACCAATTCAGACCAGTTCCCTTTCTGCGTACTGCATCACATTGCGCATTATTACATAATCCAGTCAGTGAATAACAAACAGCTTGCTTCTTCTTAGTCTTCATCATAATCATCATCATGAAGAGCATCTCATCTGACTGACTCACTCTGATCTGCTGCCGTCTGCCTTTCCAGGCAACAGTCTGTATTTCTATGCAGACCGGCGCAAAAACAGACAGATAGTTGCACGCACACACACACAGCCATCCTGCCCTTTCAGCACATCTCTCCCCCAGACGCCATCCAAGCACAGACACACATCTCACTGAGTCATCAGGACCCCACAACGCATCTCGCAGCTGACTAAAATACACACACAGAAACCGTACAGTAAGGATGGTGTTTTGAAGAACGAGGGTAATTTTTGTGACATAGGAATAAGTGTGCTTACAATGAAGGGCAAGTCACTCAGCAGTAGAAAATAAAAGGAGCAAGTGAAACCTTACCCTGCTCTTTTATTTGACGAATCTGCTTCACAGTTTCTTTCAAGATTGCACATTTGTCAGGCTTGACATTGAAGTTGTCAATGTCGTTGATGTTTGCAAAGATCAACTCAGCCAGTTCTTCAATGTATTTGTTTTCATGCTCCCGGTTCGGCTTTTCCGTGCTCCGCTTGGGGCTGTGGAGACAGAGACAAAGGTACAGGTAAGATGACGATGCAGGGAGGGCAGGGGGCACACTGATTAGGAAAAACGCTTTCACAGCAATACGTGTGACGTCTGTTTTAAAAGCTTAAGCAAGCAATATTGATAGCCTATACAGGTACTTAAGATTAGCCAACGGCCCGCCCCCAACGTCACTGTATTCTGCCATTGCTTGACCAGTGTATGAACAGATAGGCTCTGGTCAAAAGTAGTGCACTATACAAGGAATAGGGTGTTATTTGAGACGCATAATGACCACCAAATGACCTGACTGCTGAATGACCTTCTAGAGCAGTTCATCTGAGAGTGATCTGTAACAGGGTTTCAGTTAGGACATTTGACCGGCAGCATTTTAATTTATCCGGACATTTAAGGCATTTACCAGAACCATATGTATTGGTGGCATAACCTGATTAAGGTGTCCACCCACGGTTCTCAGAATGACAAAAAATGACATTTAGTTCATGGTAATTCATCTTAACTGAACATGCAACTCGGATGCAATGGCGAGAGTCATTCTTACCGAATTCCAATGAGCATTTTGAAGATGTTAGAATACATAGGTGGCGCATCCATAAGGCTAGGGGAAGCTAAGCTTTCCCTAAAGTAAATTGAATGAAATAGCCTTAGCTTAAACCGGTCTATACAGAAATAAATCAAAATAGGTTACTACACCAGAAAGCATTTTGGACTGAGCACTCGGCCAATACCAAATACAGTGGCAAGAAAAAGTATGTGAACCCTTTAGAATTACCTGGATTTCTGCATAAATTGGTCATAAAATTTGATCTGATCATCTACAGTTGAAGTCGGAAGTTTACATACACATAGATTGAAGTCATTAAAACTAATTTTTCAACCACTCCACAGATTTATGTTAACAAACTATAGTTTTGGCAAGTCGGTTAGGACATCTACTTTGTGCATGACACAAGTAATTCTTCCAACAATTGTTTACAGACAGATGATTTCACTGTATCAAAATTCCAGTGGGTTAGAAGTTTAAATACACTAAGTTAACTGTGCCTTTAAACAGCTTGGAAAATTCCAGAAAATGATATCATGGCTTTAGAAGCATCTGATAGGCTAATTGACATCATTTGAGTCAATTGGCAGTGTACCTGTGGATGTATTTCAAGGCCTACCTTCATACTCAGTGCCTCTTTGCTCGACATCATGGGAAAATCAAAAGAAATCAGCCAAGACCTGAGAAAAACATTTGTAGTCCTCCACAAGTCTGGTTCATCCTCAATTTTCAAACGCCTGAAGGTACCACGCTCATCTGTACAAACAATAGTACGCAAGTATAAACACCATGGGACCACGCAGCCGTCATGCCGCTCAGGAAGGAGACGCGTTCTGTCTCCTAGAGATGAACGTACTTTGCGAAAAGTGCAAATCAATCCCAGAACAAAAGCAAAGGACCTTGTGAAGATGCTGGAGGAAACAGGTACAAAAGTATCTATATCCAAAGTAAAACGAGCCCTATATAGACATAACCTGAAAGGCCACTCAGCAAGAAAGAAGCCACTGCTCCAAAACCGACATAAAAAACCCAGACTACGGTTTGCAACTGCACATGGGGACAAAGATTGTACTTTTTGAGAAATGTCCTCTGGTCTGATGAAACAAAAATGGAACTGTTTGGCCATAATGACCATTGTTATGTTTGGAGGAAAAAGGGGGATGCTTGCAAGCCGAAGTACACCATCCCAACCGTGAAGCACAGGGGTGGCAGCATCATGTTGTTGGGGTGCTTTGAACAGGAGGGACTGGTGCACTTCACAAAATAGATGGCATCATGAGTAAGGAAAATGATGTGGATATATTGAAGTACATCTCAAGACATCAGTCAGGAAGTTAAAGCTTGGTCTCAAATGGGTCTTCCAAATGGACAATGACCCCAAACATACTTCCAAAGTTGTGGCAAAAGGGCTTAAGGACAATAAAGTCAAGGTATTGGAGTGGCCATCACAAAGCCCCGACCTCAATGCTATAGAAAATGTGTGGGCAGAACTGACTCAGTTACACCAGTTCTGTCAGGAGGAATGTGCCAAAATTCGCCCAACCTATTGTGGGAAGCTTGTGGAAGGCTACCCTAAACATTTAATACAAGTTAAACAATTTAAAGGCAATGCTACCAAATACTAATTGAGTGTATATAAACTTCTGACCCACTGGGAATGTGATGAAAGAAATAAAAGCTTAAATAAATAATTCTCTCTACTGTTATTCTGACATTTCACAAAAATAAAGTGGTGATCCTAACTGACCTAAGACAGATAATTTTTAGAAGGATTAAATGTCAGGAATTGTGAAAAACTGAGTTTAGTATTTTGGCTATGGTGTGTGTAAACTTCCGACTTAAACTGTTAAGTCACAACAATAGACAAACACAGTCTGCTTAAACTAATAACACACAAACAATTAAACATTTTCAGGTCTTTATTGAACACACCGTGTAAACATTCACAGTGCAGGGTGGGAAAAGTATGTGAACCCTTGGATTTAATAGCTGGTTGACCCTCCTTTGGCAGCAATAACCTCAACCAAACGTTTTCTGTAGTTGCGGATCAGACCTGTCACAAAGGTCAGGAGGAATTTTGGACCATTCCTCTTTACAAAACTTTTTCAGTTCAGCAATATTCTGCGGATGTCTGGTGTGAACTGCTCTCGAGGTCATGCCACAGCATCTCAAATCAGGTTGAGGTCAGGACTCCAGAATGGGTATTTTCTTCTGTTGAAGCCATTGTGTTGTTGATTTACTTGATTTACTTACTTTACTGTTTTGGGTCGTTCTCCTGTTGCATCACCCAACTTCTGTTGAACTTCAATTGGTGGACAGATAGCCTTACATTCTCCTGCAAAATGTCTTGATAAACTTGGGAATTCATTTTTCTGTCAATGATAGCCAGCTGTCCAAATCATGATGCTCCCTCCACCATACTTTATAGATGGGATGAGGTTGATGTGCTGTGCCTTTTTTTCCTCCACACAGTGTTGTGTGTTCCTTCCAAACAACTCAACTTTAGTTTAATCTGTCCACAGAATATAATTTTTGTGACCGCTAAACCAGGCCGAACATGCATAATCAAAATGGCATTGGATCAGAGCTACAAGTAACTGTTTTCTAAATTTAAAATAAAAAAAGACCTTGTATGGCAATATAAGAATCTTAGTTTGTTTGCAGATTTCTTAAGGATACTGTTGGCAATCAGGTCCCCGGAGAGACTCTGATACATGCTTACACCAAGGTATTTCACACTAGTCTTGGACTCAATTGTGTTCCCTGCACATTTTACCCTGATCTGTGATTGTTTTTTAATCCTACGCTTTGTGCCAAAAATAATTAATTCAGTTTTTCCTAGATGCAGGGAGAGCCTGTTATCCACTAGCCAGTTTCGTACTAGGTCTAGCTCCCTCCCTAATGTTTCCGCAATGACCCTGACATCCCTTCCTGACACTAGGAGTGCCGAGTCATCTGCGTAAAGGAGTAGCTTACATTGCACAGCACCTGCCATATCATTTACATATATAAGAAATAAAAGAGGTCCCAGGATTGGCCCCTGGGGAACTCCGCAGGGCAGCCGTCTCAGGCCAGATGCCTCCTTCCCTAGGTTACACACTTGGGATCTTCCTGTCAGGTAAGATCTAAACCAGTCCACCGAAAGGTCAAATAGAATGGTCAACTGTATCAAAAGACTTTTGCAAATCCAATAAAATGATTCCTGTAAAATTACCTTTCTCACTTTCCTCCTTTATTTGATCAAACAGGTGGATGAGACCGGTATCCGTAGAATGAGCCCTCCTGAATCCAGACTGTAGCTCATAGAGCAGGCTGTCTTTCAGGAGGTACTCCTCTAGCTGGTTGTAGATCAGACGCTCAAAGACCTCTGATATGGAGCTAAGAATGGACACAGGGCGGTAGTTACCCTCATCTGAGTTACTACCAGTTTTGTAAAGTGGGATCACTCTGGCCATTTGAGTGGCGAA
Source organism: Thymallus thymallus (assembly GCA_023634145.1). Taxonomy (NCBI): domain Eukaryota; kingdom Metazoa; phylum Chordata; class Actinopteri; order Salmoniformes; family Salmonidae; genus Thymallus; species Thymallus thymallus. Next base: position 19,192,062 of record CM042382.1, on the reverse strand, counting down.
TTGGCAAAGGACGTTGTGAATGATTAGACTGACATTGATGGTTTTTGCCTTGGGTTTAGTAGATGAGCCCATCTCCTTCAACACTTTTTGGGGTTGATTCAAGTTCATTTACCGCCTCTTTGTAATATTCAGCTTTGGCTTTATCCATTTTGTACCTTGTCTGATTTCTATAGATTTTATAATATTTGAATTCCTGATGTTTCTGGGAAGTTTCAGTCTCTCGTCCTAATAGATTCTAAAATCTCACTTGTCATCCATTTCCCTGTGCGCTGTTTAATCCTGACTTGTATCAAAGGAGCTAGAGAGTAGAGTGCAGACAAAAACATTTCTTAAAAAAGACACCAGGCTTTATAAACGTCAGTGCTATTTAATAGACCAGTCCAATCCTGCTCCCTTAGGGCCTGGTTAAAGCGTTCTTTTGAGTATTTCTTCATGGAACGTACTTCTATGCCATCATTACCAGAGGTGCTTTGGTGGTGCAGTAAATTACCAAGTGATCACTAACGCCAATGTTTAAAACACCTGCTTGGCATATTTTGTCTTTGTCTGATATAATAATCAAATCTAAAATTGATGCTTTCCATACACAAACATGTTGCGTCCTTAAATCAGTTGTTTTAACCCAAACAACTGATTAAACTGATCTTGGGCATCGAACAGGGAGCTTTTCCTAGGTGACAATTTCACATTTGTATTGAAATGAACTATTAGGATACACTCCCTTCCTGTGAGCACATTCTGGTTGCAGCAATCTGTTTTAAGTAACTGTTTGGGGGGCCTGTAGCACACTCCTACTAAAATGGGCCTAGTTTTGGGCAGAAGAATGTCAACCCAAGTGATTTCGAGATCTTGATGATCGAAATCTGGCCAAGGGTTGTACTGTAAACTGCTCTTGATGAAAACACAGACCATGCCGCCGTTTCAGTCATGTCTGTGAATGGAGTAGCCTGGGAGCTCCACCTCCAAGTCTCCGATTGATTGGTCCAGCCAAGTCTCCGTCACAGCAATCACTGCTGCTTTGGTTTTGACAGCGAGCATCTCGACTTCCTTGAGTTTACGGGGCAGGCTACGAGCGTTTAAGATGAAGAAAGTTAATTCCCCTTCGACTACACACTGACTGCGCTCTCATCTAAAATACCACCAGAGGGCAGTTCATTTGTACAACACGAGTTGCAGACGAGGGGAATGCCACTTTGGGCTTTCACAGCTTTGTCATAATTGGTAGCAGAGATCCTTTGCAGAGATTCCTTTGCACTTGAATGGCGAATTGTAGCCCTTTTTAAATTGTGTAAAAAAATATATATTTACACACAATTGCCTTTAGAATTATTGTGGAATGATTGTGCTTATTAAAACACATATCACTCCAGCAGCAACAAACAGCTGTTTGAGCTGTATATCTTTTGAACAGCTCTTTATAGGCCCTGTTCAAAAGATAGTGCACTATATAGGGATTGTGATGACATTTAGGATGCATTCTAAGGTTGTGTGTGTGTGTTTGACAGCTGATCTTACCTGGGCCCCAGGAGGTCCGGCCCACATTCTTTTCGCTTCAGGGACTCTCCCCTGGCAGCAGGGTCAGGGGTGTTCTCCCCTGCACTACTCATCTTCAGCAAATATCACCAACTACAGGGAGAGAAAGAGAAAGGACACCATTAAGGCTCAAGGCTGACAAAGACCTTTAGAACGAAACACAACAAACCGCTGGAGCATTCATCAGTGTACAGGTATCTCCCTTTATTTCAGGAGTTGATTTCTTTCTACCCTAGTACCTGCAAGTGATTGGATGTTTGTACATTATATATGAAACAAGACGCCGTTTAGGACAATGAGAAATTGTACAGCAGATGTACAGTATTGTGGATCATCACAGTCCAAGGGAAAGTATTGACGTGAGGTGTTCAATTGAGGAGCACAGCTGAAAGTGAACCAATGAGAGAGACGGAGATGGGTGTTAATCATGACTCTCACAGTCTCTCACCGATTTAGTACATGTCATCCCACAGTCAGCCACGTCGTAGTCCCGTGTAGCTCAGATGGTAGAGCATGGCAATTGCAACGCCAGGGTTGTGAGTTCGATTCCCACAGGGAACCAGTACGGAAAAAGTATGAACACGTATGCGCTAACTGTAAGTCGCTCTGGATAAGAGCGTCTGCTAAATGACTAAAATATAAATGTTGTGTGGGAAGCCTAATTGTAAAAGGTATCAAATGTTTACCTCAATATAAAGCAATTTGTGTGGTTGTGTTACAGCATGGGCTTCTGTCTCCCATCAAGTCCAGGCTGAGGGAGGAAGACCGAGAGCATGTGGCCGTCTTGTGTCTATACTCTGTTTGCAGTTAGAGGCGAGAGTACCCCCACACTAGTCTGTTTGTCCAAGACCCTTAATCGGTCAATGCTATTAGTTCGTCAATTTCAGAAGTAACAGAGCCTCTTAAAAGGGTGTAAACACAGGCCAGACCGAACGACACTGGAAATGGCACCCTGTTCCCTTCATAGTGCACTGTTTTTGACCAGTGCCCATAGGGCTGGCTATGGTCAAAGTAGTGCATTGTAAAGTGAATAGGGTGCCCTTTGGGACAGAGGCTCTTAGTAGTCCAAACAGAGCTCCTTCCTTGTCCTGCCCAGTTTGTGTGGACTGATACTAGGCTGACATTCAGCTCTTGCATTGACTGATGCTTCAATAGTAAGAGATCTGTCAACACCAAGGGGCTGTAAACTCTTAAACACATAGAGGATGATTACAACAAGTGACCTGCGTGGACAGACTGCTGGCCTCATTCAAAATGACACCATTTTGCCCTGAATGACTGCTGTAAGCAATAAGCATTACAGATTTCTGACTAACACCATTTCCTTATAGAGATGTATAGATCTGTGTCATCATGATGAAAATACACATCTACAGTGATTTGTATTTAATTCCCGAATATCCCCAAAAAAGACAAGGCAATAAAAAATGATGAATGAATACATTAGTAAAATAAACAGTAGTATTAGTCAAGTCCTCATTACATATACAGCTAGCCTGGCCAGCTAGCCTAGTGCCTCTTTAGGGCGTGTCAACTAGCCTAGCGTTGAGCTAAGTTGAACTGAGCTGCTGGTGGAATGGCAGACTAGTGTACTAAAAGGCCAGGCAGGCCACCACATCACCTGACCATTACATAACACACAGCCTGGACCTGCCACTGAGCAGATGAGAGGAGGAGGAGGAGGAGGAGAAAGAGCGCCGACTGAGGCAAATCTCCATGCTCATCTAAATGAATAATCAGCCCATAGATCCCTGCTGGAGACTACACTGGCACTCTAGATTATGAGGAGGTCTCAGTCTACTTCTCTCATGTATGCTTGCTTACCTAATTTAATTGTTAGGGCTTCTCACTTGCTCAGTTAAGCTAAAGCTCAAGCAATGAAACCGATCATACAAGCATCTTGAAACGCTGTGATTAGGGCTGTGGCGGTCATAACATTTTGTCAGCTGGTTATTGTCATGTAAAACAACTTAGCTGAATGAAATAGAAAGGACATTTTTCCCCATTATTGAGTGAGTGAACAAAAGGAAGTGTCTATGTTGAGCGTAAAAGTGATAATTTGAAACAGGTATTTGGCAGCTTTAGATGTGAATGATAAACATTAGAATCTTAGAAATCAAAACATATGGGTTGCATGGTGTGACTATAGGCTATTGATGATTTGAGAAAATAGCAAAAAAAGCCTTTGCTCCATTCCTTGCCTCAGGCTGCACAGCAGTTCTCTCAACAAGTGATCATACTTTCACCCATCAAACTATTCTCAGTGTAATCTTGTCTTTACTAATATGAAAGACTAGCTTCGATTTAGAAGGGTCCATTATCAAATGGGCAGGAACAAGGGCAGGGGAAATTAATACGTCGTCTGTATGCACTCGAATAGCGAATGGAGGCGGTGCGCTTTCCAGCTGGTCCGTTTTGTCGGCTACTTCGGTTTTATAGCGGGCGGAGCAGGTGATATTCAGCCCACACTCTGTATGCCATGGGCTCTCCGACCTTGTTCCTGCAGCTACCCAGTGCTTAAATTTGGGAAGCCAAGTGAAATCTGGTCGGGTATATCGATAGTTACATGTTTTTGCAACAAAATATATTTCACTAAAATGTTGACAGACCACCTGCGCGCTCGAGAAAGGAATAAAGGAGAGAGAGGAGATGGAAACGCATGGTGGTGAGATATTCTGTATAGCTAAAAGGTCATGTGTCACCCAATTAATTATGAAAACATTTTTTTATCCCCATTACTATGCTATTCCAAATACAAATTCACTATAATTGTAGGCTAACTGTAAGCCGCCCTGCACAATCAATGAAGCAACAGCATCGCCTAGGGCAATACGTTCTCTCCCAGACTCATGGATAGACATTTTGGAGCATAGCATAAGGTAACCAGTCCATCCAGTATGCATAATAATTCAGTCCACAACCTACCAAAAACATCTTAAATCAGTTTTGTTTCATGTTTTTCTGCCATGCATAATATGTAGTAGGTTATGGATTGTATAACGGCACAATCATAATTTTAATTCATAAGTCTATGCATGTGCATAAGCTCTAATATGCATGTGGATGTTTTGAATTAATCATCACCTTAGAAAACACTGTCCATTTCATTCGGTTTTGAAACAACATCCACCACAACCATGTTTTCCACTGTCTCAACCTGCTGTTAAACTTCTTTCTTCAAATTGATCATCGCAGTGAGGGGAGTTTTAAAAGTACGATAGGCCTACTGTTTTGTGTCTGATGTGATCTTTGATTGCATTTGCATTGATGTGGTTAAAGGGACAATATAGCCCTGAGTACCAACCATTAGGACCTGATGGTAGTTAGCAAGTTGAGTACTACCAAAGCATGTCCAGAGTGTATAAAAGGAGACTCAACGGTCATGTGGAATTTTACTGCGGTCATGACTCATGACTGCTGGTGTGGCGGTAATACCGTCACCACAACAGCCCTAACAGGGATTATACTGTATATCAACATGTCCATGTTAAACCATGGGTATAGACAAGGCATTCTCACTAAGGCTTCAACTGATTGTGTATGTACGCACCTAAAGCTGTACTGTATGCATTAGAGAACAGTGAGAATATTGAAGACCTTTGCCACATCCCACTGAGATGTCTGTAGCACTTTCCATTATTTTTTTGTTTATATTTTATTTAACCTTTATTTAACCAGGAAAATCCAATTGTCTCTTTTGCAAGGAAGGCCAAGAAGGCAGCAGCAATGGGCACAACAATAAAATCCAGCCAAAAGTGTAAACATTTACACTTTTGTGCCCGAGTTTTAAACTCATTGAGGGGCACTAGTACATCCAGTTTAAGCATACATTGCAGACAAGTCCACACCTCTGGTGCTGTGAAAAGTAGCATGACACTGAGCTCACAGTCAGAGCAGGTGTTTGGGAGAATGTTATGTAATATAGTCGTGCCATTTGGGATACAGCTGCTGTCAGTAATTGTTCTGTGTTCCAATAATTGTTGCGTGTTCCTCTTCAGCCACAGTAGTTGAGATGTCCTAAAATGTCCTAACAGATATAGCGAGTGGACTGACTGGCAATGCATTAGGGGTTTCAGTAAAATTAACTGAAGAGACAACAGACAAGACTAAAAGGTAGTGGTAATACCAGAGGCATGGTCAAACATGACTCGTCACTTTTTTATATTAAGACCCCATTACGCCAACTTTTTTCTACATTTTCCTTTTATCTGAAAGGTATTGCCAGTATCAAAGTCAACGACCCAGTAATCAATTCGGTAAAGTTCTGCATACGGCTTAGTATGAAACGTAGCCGTAATGCTGGCACCCACTACGCTCTTAAAAACTCTTGGTGGTTGCTAGGCAGCGCCAGTTAACCTTCCTCCTGCCAGTTCTTAACTTTGCAAGGCATATCCACAACTGGATGGATCCATAAATAATTACTGTAGGAATAAATATTACTGAATTACGAAAATATTGGAATAAAAGTATGCTAATACAATTTAAGGCATGTATCAAATTGTTGCTTAATGAAACTACCAAAGTCATTCAATCATTGTAATACATTTTAAGCAATAGCCTACCCGCGTGTGGTCAACTAGATCACTTCAGGACCGTTTTAACTGGGACAGCGCCATCGCGCTGCTTTGAGACAAGAGTGGGGACTAGTCTTGATGAATCAATCTTCTGATTTTAGTTTTCACTGAATCTCCATTTGGATATAGGTTAGGCTACAACTAGGCTGTGGAAATGCTAGCTGAGGTGAGTGCTGCTTGTGATCATCTTGTCTAGTTGGCTCATTTATTAGAACATTTGTGACTCGTTTCAGGAAACTAGTTGTATGTCGCGTGTCACTACTTCACAGGAAAGCCATTTGAACACACCCATAGTATAAACCAGCCTTTAGCCTTGAAATATTTAGTTGTTTAGTACATGGCTTCACATGTGAATCCTTAAAGAGATAGATGGGGCTAAAGCTTAAGAGGGTGTGAACGATGCTGGATGGGTGAAGACAAAGAGCTCTCCAGTAGCTGTACCAAAACATTCAACATGTGAGTTTACAAGTTTATCAACTTTCAGAATTACTTTCCCATTGTTCCTCAACTGTAGTGTATGATATATATATATTTTTTTCTGAGTCTCTACTTTTATCCAATGTAAAAAAAAGAAAATGTAAAATACAAATTTCAAATGTTGCTACATAAGAGCCGGTCGGCCACATCTTGTCAGCATGTTAGACTACATAGTCTAACAAAGTCTAACAAGTAAATTATTTTGCCCTTCACTCGCAGTCGCTTAGTAGCCTAGGCCTACTCCCGACCAAAAGCCTGTGACTTCACGGATTTGTTTCAATCAATGCGCGTTTCACTGAATCTCCGTCTGTATAGGCTATTTGGTTAATTGGTTTCTGGCTGGGCATATAAGTGGAGGTGTTATAGCTCATCTATTCCTTTGCTCATCTATCACTGATCAGAAACATTTCGGATACAATAATGTAGCTCAAATCAATATTTTGCTCGATCGCGTATATGCAACTCCAAAAGCCCACAGAGGTTGTGAAATATGAACGCAAGACTCTTTTGACCCAATTGATTTCATTCAATTGGACCGAACATAATTAAACTCAAAATATGACATTCTATTGTTTTGTAAATACTTTGTATTTGTCTGATGTTTCTTAGGACCAGCCTAAACAAATAATGATTTTTATTGGTATATATTAAATGGATTTATAAAAATAAAAAAAGACACCCCCTCCACATCTGCACACCACAAGTCACCGCCATGCGGACAAGAGGCATAAAAGGCATACCCAGGCTAGAATGTAGTAAAAAATAAAACAAGAACTGGCAAAATACCGTAAATACTATGTGAAAGCAGTATCAGTAAACTGAGTCTGCGTCCCAAATGGCACCCTGTACCCTACATAGTGAACTACTTTCACCAGAGCCTTATGGCACTACATAGGGAATAGGGTATCATTTGGGATGCATCCCATTGCAAACAGCCTGCATTGAGGGTCACCATGACTCTGTGATGTGGGGCGACATGTTTCAAGAGCAAACAGAAAACTGTTTGTCTGGCTGCTTGGACTAAACGCATGGACAGAGCCTACCCTACATCCTCATTCCATTACACAGTAGCAGCTCTATGCAGGCAGAAAGATACAAATCATTTCCCAAATGGGTGCTACACATTGGTGGTGGGTGAGGTGAGTTTCTGCCACTTACAGCGCATTTGAATCTCTGGAAAGGCACTACATAAATGCAATCAATTATTAGTATTATTAATTATTTCAAAATATGTACCATTCAGACATTTTCACCGTCGAATAAAGTAGTAGAACATCAAAGCCTCTTTTTGTAGTTGAGCTTTAATATTGCAGAGAAGAGTGTAGCTTCCATCAATGTAATTGTCTGCATCTTTTCCAATCCCTACCACCCCTCCCATAATTGGAGTAAAGTAATGGACAACAACACTTGCTACCAAATACTAATTGAGTGCATGTAAACTTCTGACCCACTGGGAATGTGATTAAAGAAATAAAAGCTCAATTAAATAATTTCTCTACTATTATTTTGACATTTCACATTCTTAAAATAAAGTGGTGATCCTAACTGACCTAAAACAGGGAATTATTTGTAGGATTAAATGTCAGGAATTGTGAAAAACTGAGTTTAAAAGGTGTATGTAAACTTCCGACTTCAACTATATATATATATATATATATATATATATATATATATATATATATATATATATATATATATATATATATATATATATATATATGCACATACATACATACATACATACATATACACACACACACTCAGCAAAAAAAGAAACATCCTCTCACACTAAAAATCCAAATAACTTAGATGTTGTGAACAGATCTTCATTGTAAAGGGTTTAAACACTGTTTCCCATGCTTGTTCAATAAACCATAAACAATTAATGAACATGCACCTGTGGAACGGTCGTTAAGACACTAACAGCTTACAGGCGGTAGGCAATTAAGGTCACAGTTATGAAAACTTAGGACACTAAAGAGGCCTTTCTACTTCTGCGTGAACGTGCCTTAGGCATGCTGCATGGAGGCATGAGGACTGCAGATGTGGCCAGGGCAATACATTTCAATGTCCGTACTGTGAGACGCCAAAGACAGCGCTATAGGGAGACAGGACGGACAGCTGATCGATACATCCGAACATCACACCTGTGGGACAGGTACAGGATGGCAACAACAACAACTGCCCGAGTTACACCAAGAATGCACAATCCCTCCATCAGTGCTCAGACTGTCAGCAATAGGCTGAGAGAGGCTGGACTGAGGGCTTGTAGGCCTGTTGGACCAGACAGGACTGGCAAAAAGACAGGACTGGCAAAAAGTGCTCTTCACCGAGTCGTGGTTTTGTCTCACCAGGGGTGATGGTCGGATTTGCATTTATCGTCGAAGGAATGAGCGTTACACCGAGGCCTGTACTCTGGAGCGGGATCGATTTGGAGGTGGAGGGTCCGTCATGGTCTGTGGCGGTGTGTCACAGCATCATCGAACTGTTGTCATTGCAGGCAATCTCAACGCTGTGCGTTACAGGGAAGACATCCTCCTCCCTCATGTGGTACCCTTCCTGCAGGCTCATCCTGACATGACCCTTCCTGCAGGCTCATCCTGACATGACCCTCCAGCATGACGATGCCACCAGACATACTGCTCGTTCTGTGCATGATTTCCTGCAAGAAGAGTAATGGCCAGCGAAGAGCCCGGATCTCAATCCCATTGAGCACGTCTGGGACCGGTTGGATCGGAGGGTGAGGGCTAGGGCCATTCCCCCCAGAAATGTCCGGGAACTTGCAGGTGCTTTGGTGGAAGAGTAGGGTAACATCTCTCAGCAAGAACTGGCAAATCTGGTGCAGTCCATGAGGAGATGCACAGCAGTACTTAATGCAGCTGGTGGCCACACCAGATACTGACTGTTACTTTTGTTCAGGGACACATTATAACATTTCTGTTAGTCACATGTCTGTGGAACTTGTTCAGTTTATGTCTCTGTTGTTGAATCTTGTCATGTTCATAAAAAATAAACGCAGTTGACAGTGAGAGGACGTTTCTTTTTTTGCTGAGTTTTTATATATATATATATAAATGAAACTGGAATACTTTTTAAAAATTATTTATCACAATTTTCTTTAACCAATTTTGGTCTTTAATGCAGGGCCGACAAACAAGTTCCAAACTTTTTCCCCCTTCCACTTGCCTCTTCCATTTGCGGTAATGGAATTAGTTGGTTGTAATTTTGCATAGAGACGACATTTCCATATATTTTTGTTAGCAGCATGTGTGACAACTCCACCCAGTCCTATTTATGATAGAATTTACTAAGAGTATACCTTTGAGTTTAACCATAGTAATTTATTTTATTATTTGTTCTGTCTTTTCTGGTGGATTTAACTGAAATTGCAACCAACTTTCTACGGCTTGTTTTAAAAAACAGCTGTTTGTTTTGGAGATGTTTTTCAAATAACCGAAAGTGAGAGGTTGTAATCTGAATAAAGGGAAAACCACCATTCTTAGGGTGAGCCGTTCTTACTAATCTGCTAGAGAACCATTTGGGATTTAAAGTATAACTTCTGTATGACTGAAGCCTTTAGTGAGAGGTCTAATGCTTTAATACTTCATAATATTTATTATATAAAAATAGGCCTGATAAATGTTAATAAAATTGAATTTTTTTTTTATTTTTTATAAATTGTTCGCTAGGTGTAGGCAAGGCCATAAACAAATAGGTAAACTGGGATATGAGTTAACCAGGGTTATTTTTCCACAAATACAGGTATTTTCCTTTCCATGGTATCAAGATATTTTACTAACTTTCTATTAAAATGTTTTGTAGTTCAGGATACAAAACATTTTCTTTTGTTCAGGATATGAATACTGAGTACGTCCACATCACCGTCAGACCACTTTATTTTTTTGTGATCCAATACGTAATATAGTACCGTTCATAATTTGGTTGTAATCCGGAAAGGTTCGAAAAAGCATCAAGATCCTTAATGAGGCTGTGGAGGGATCCAAATTGTGGATTTAAAAGAACTTTTTACTCATCGAAATACACTCTAGGAAATTGATATTTAGGATAAGTCTTCCAATTTCCACGGGTCCATAACACGTGAGGGAAAACAGGCATTACTCTCGCTCATCCGAAGTGTAAAAATATTCTGAATTCAAATATAGTAGTTTTCAGCATGCTGCATGGCCTGCAAAAGTCCACAACGCACTTCCAATGTTCATTGTTTTATAGTTGAAAAAAACAAACTACATGACCAGGGGTCTTCCCAAAGGCAGCAAAGCGGTTAGTGTCTTGATCAGGAAGATAATCCCGTTAGGAAGTGGTGATCAATCCAATGGTTAATTCTTTAATGGGTCAGTTGACCTCTGAACTGTTTTCTTCTCTCTTCAAAAATTGTTTTAAATGGGTTTACTTTGTGAGGCACTTGGCTCCTCTAAATTCATTAGTATTGAATTGGAAGGAGAAGATGCTGGGGTGTAAGCATTTTGTGGTACTCTACATTACTGTTCATTCATCAAGAGAGTGCCTGCCATGGACGGTGATGGAACAAATCGGTCCCAGCATGCTTTCTATGATCTGTGAGGTAATTACCCTCCTGGCACTGAGAATGCACCCACATTGGATCAACCATAGAATTAGGAATTAGAATACTAATTTAATAGGATCTCTATGGGATCAACACCATGACGTCATAATCATCATTAGACTGCTCTGTTCTTCATCATCATCATCCTCCCTAGAGAGTCAAATACAGGAATAATATACATTTAAACATTTCTCATCACATAGGCGTGATTCCTTTCCTATGTAACAGAGTTCAGAATAGCCTTATTGAGGATGTCGATACCATGAATGCAGAGACTGCCATGACTTAGTGGACCCTCCTACTAAGTGAGATGTAAAAGTCAGTGACAGTCAGTCAAACCTTTGGAGGATGTCCAAGCCTGCACAGACAGAAGTCTTAGACTATAGAAAAGCCATGGTAACAGGGCTCAAGCCCTCCCATCAGACATATACACTGGGAATTAAATCTTCTTTAGTGTGGATTAGGAGCCCTAGTTTTGCTGTAGCAGCCCTATAGCTACGTATGTTGGTGTACAATCTCTGTTTGCAGAATAATCAATTCCACGAGACGATGAATGAGAGCTGGAGCCAGCCATTATCAGGCTGATCCCTCAGGTCAAATTGAAAATCAGGGCTGAGTCCTGCCGACGTCCCCTGGCCCACTCACACTTCCTGAGTAGAGCTCTACGGGCCACGATCAAAAGTAGTGCATTCGGAAAGTATTCAGACACCTTGACTTTTTCAAAATAAATGTAGTTACAGCCTTATTCTAAAATGGATGAACTAAAATATTTTCCTCAATCTACACACAAAACAGTTTTTGCTTTGTCATTATGGGGTATTGTGTGTAGATTGATGAGGGAAAAAAAACTACTTAATCCGCTTTAGACTAAGGCTGTAAAAATGTGGAAAATGTCAAGGGGTCTGAATACTTTCCGAATGCACTGTATAGGGTAATAGGGTGCCAATATAGCGTAATAGGTAGCCAATATTAGGAAGCTGTTCCTAATGTGTTGTTGGCTCAGTATATAGGGAACTATATAGGAAATAGGGTGCCATTTGGGACACAACCTGTTGACTCACACCCACCTAGCTCAATTAGCAAACACTTCTCTTGTGAATTAATGGTGATATCATAGAATATCCAGAAGACCATGGATGTATCTAGAAGAAATGGGTCACTTCATATTGACAGACAGCATAGGACCAACCAGATGTTATCTGCTCAGCTCTGGCTGCTACCATGGTAAATCAGGACAGGCATCTAACACCATCTTTCATTGTTTTCCTAATTTTCTGATGACTTCTGACACTTGTGTGCTGGAATGTGCAGCAAACGACTGCCTCACTGTGTGTGTAGAGGCTGCGTCAATGACCCACTTCCACTTCTGTTCCGTTTGTGTCTCTCAATGCAAATACAGCCCAAATTGCTATTTGAATAAAGCGACCAGTCAATCACTGTAATTTACTTAGAATTAGTCCAAATTATCCTCCAAGATAGATTTACATACACTGACTGAGCACACAACATTGGTTTAGAAGCTGTTTTTAGATTATGCTAAATGGGCCGATGGAAGGCAACATGGAAATAACAGGCTGAACAACTCATTACCGCCTACGTAGGCTTGACAATATCTGTGACACAAATGCCACCCTATTCACTATATAGGTCCATGGGGCTCTGGTCTGATGTACTGCACAACATAGGGAATAGGGTTTAGGACGCAACCCATGTTAGAATACATTGATCATGGAACCGGATCAATACCATAGAACACACATACCCTGTGGCTAACTAATCATACAGTAATGGCACAGTGGACATAACAATGAAATCACTGGCTTTACTGCATCCGTATGAAACAACACAATGGCTGAAACTGCATCACATTCTATAGCCTGGTCCGAGATCCGTTTGTGCTCTTGCCTACTAAATTGCTGTCCTAGTCAAGCCAAACAGACTGGCACTCAGGCTACGCTATCTAGGCTCAGAAAACAAAAACAAATAAACCAGAGTCGCACCGAAGCTTTGTCGACTGTCAGTGGCACCTCTTTATCCTCTATGCTATACCAGGCCAGGCAAGGAGCAGGCAGGGTGTTGTGTTAAAGAGGCATGTTCACCTTCCTCAGCCCTCTACTGAAGAGATGCTCCATGACTGGTGGCCAGGGGCCTACTGTACAACTCGGTCTGCGCCTAAAAAAAAAAAAATCCCTATAGAGAGAGATAAATGTCCTACAGTCGGTCATCACCTGTACACACTTAATGCGGCACACATTATTCCAAGAACCAGTTCAATACAAACAGTTAATTCAGTATCCCAGCCCCCTGATCAGACTTGTGGGTTGTTTACAAGTGGCTTGTCCTGTTCCTCTCAGGTGAGATCATGTAGGACTGCTGACAACACACAACCAAGAGCTAATGGAATGTGGACATCTAAATACCTCTCAGAATACAGTTGGAAGTTTGTTGTGTAGATAGAATCCCACACAAGCACTTGGCTAAAAACAAAAACACCAATGTACCAAGAAACAAACAATTCAATACAAAACATTTATTGTCCACTTCCATTGTGAACCAATAGCTAGGCCTTTTTATTCTATTACTTACCGCTTTGACCAAACGTGGGTCCGTACATCCACAGTATCTGACCCATGGCTACTCTCGTTTCAGTTTCACATCAAAAACAGGAGCAGCCCTCTCAGCCTAGTAACGTTGAGTCCAGGCAGGCAGGCACGGCACTGTAGAAACTACACAGCGATGTAGACAGAGGCACATGCTGGAGCAAGGACGTGCGCAAACAGCAGATTACCCTCCTATGTCATCTGCTCATAATGACAGCTGACAAACTACAGCACAAATCCTCCTCGAACCGCCCGGCCGATGAGCTCCAATCCCCTCCCCCCACTCTTCCCTGGCCCCGCCCCCTACCCAACCCCCCTGAAAATCCAGCACAGCCAGAGAGTAGAGCACTCGAAAATTCCAATAGCTTCTGACGCCCGGCCCGAAAAGTGATTTCCTTTTTCACCAAGATAATGGCCTACTCTTGTCACATGACTCAGAGCAGAGGCAATAATGGACTGGCAAAAGAGGTGGAGGCAGTATGCGCGTAACACAGCAGGCAGCTGGCTTTCGTTTCACTAGGCCTGTCAAACTGCAGAGGTCTCTCCCCCTTTACTTTCACTTTGCGGAACATTACATAACATTAACATTTGGGAAACAGTGGCTTTATAGAAACAACAAAGGGCTTGTTGTTGTCATATAGTTGGGTATGTGTGTATGCCAGTAAATGTAGATTGTTGTTAGATTTAGTACACACTAAACACAGTTGACTAGCATCCTCACCAGGGGTTGTACTTGTACAATCAATCAGCTTCACACTACAGTAACAGGATGGGCCTGTTCTGCCTCGGACAGGGCTTGCTTTCCTTATAGTAAACACAGGAGGTCGGTTCCAAAGCAGAAACGGCACAATATCAGGGAGAATAATGAGAATGGTTGATTCAGCTGACTCACCTTGGCTTTATATGAGACACATTCTTCTTAATACGTTTCTGCTGCAGGTTTCCTTCAGGCATCATCCACTCCCCTCTGTGGAAGACTGAACATGAAGAGACATACTACAGTTAGTTCCAAACCTACGACAGTTACTGTACATTCAATTGGCTCAAGAGAGAGCTATAGCTTGTTTTTCAATGCAATCAGCCAAGTTCTCTTGTTCATTTGCAATGACTTGAACGTGCGAGGAGCAGTAGCAATACCACTTGAATGTGTGAGAAGCACAACAAGTGAGAAAGCACTGCAATAAGAGAATGAGTAAGAAGGGGAAGCTCATTTCTTGGGGACCGGCCAACTAGAAACATCTGCTAGAGCTTTCTCGCTGTGTGTGTTGAGTAGAAGAAGAGAGGTTTGTCTGATTCGTACTGTATGTGCACTTAAAGATTCACCTGCTCCCAGAGAGGCCAAACGGAGGCGTGGGGTTGAAAGCTGACAGAGTGATTTCCACCAGGCCCAGGCCAGGAACCAAGCCCTCCCTGCAGCCCACCACACCATTCAGAGGGAGGAGCAGGGCCCGGCCCCTAGCCTGTCACACATGACATCACTCACACTTTACAGCAGAAGGGCATAGGGAAGAAGGGAGGGCTGGGGGCGTGCCGGTAAGACTCAGTCCTATGACTAAAGTCTGACTCATCACCAGTCAACTGTCTCTGATGATACTGGGAGGTTACAAGCAGGTGCTGTGACCTTTTCAACTTCTGCTTTATCACTTTGGGAATGAATAGAAAATGAAACGTGTTGGCAGAAAGAAAGACTTTCACATGTTAATGGATGAGGAGCTTGTTTTAATAGGGTGCGTTGAGATAAATAACCGAAACACTTTACCAAGTAAATTTCAACATGCCAAATCATATGATCTGCAACATCCTGGTCCCATAGGGTGGTTACATAACACTCACTGACTCTCACCCATGGAGGCTGATCGTTTCAGGGTTGCTTCTTTCATTGCACATTAATCTAGTATGCCCTACCTCCATCACAGCTTCTGTGATGGATGTAGGACAAAAAAATAAGTCAAATGATAACAGGTGCTGTAGGTGTGCACACAAAGCAGTGACACACACACACACTTCAGCTCTGAACAAGGACAGGTCAAATCCCCCAGTCAGTCAGGGCGATCATCTGATGCTGTGTGTTGAGAGCAACAGTGATTTCCTCCTCCTGTAACATGATCTCCACCAACCACAGGGCACCAGAGAGAGAGAGGGCATGGGTGGGGGAGCGTGGCCGGAGAACATCAGCTTTCTGTTGAGTCAAGAGATCAATTAAAAGGAAGATTTCAGAAAAGAACAGTGAGCTATGCTAAGGATGGTATATAAAAGTTCATACATTTGTAGAGGGTCCGCACTCCAAACTTGATTTGTAAAGTTATATTATGCCATGTAATTCACAAACATTTGGGCTGCTAGACCATTACCATATCACAGGATCTGTGTGTAAGTTCCTCACACCATTCTTTCCCCCTGGAATGCACCAATGAGAGGGTAATGTTGGCTCACCCAGCTCAATTGATTTGGTCCAGTCATGTGATCTGAACACACACACCAGGATGAAATGGCACCTCGCTCAGATGGAATTTCTCTCCTGGTTGAAGGCATGAAGCTATGGGCCTAGTAGCCTGAGCAGCACACTCTGTGACCTTTGGCCGAGTGCTTACAAGTCATCAATCAATCAACAGGTAATGCTGCCATTTGTTATCGTTGTCATTTGTCCAACTAGCTCATGGTAGACTTTGCCTCCTGCCTGCGCAGATCTAACATCAGATCAGATTAGATTTTTCTCAATCAATCCAAGCCTTAAAGTGTCCGCATGCTTCCCATCGAAAACAGTTCGGAACGGTTTGTGCATATATTATGACAACATTTTTTTGGTTTTGGCACGGTTTATTATTTCAGCACACAACATTTTTACTCGAGGCAAGCCGAACTCGTTAGCCGAAGTCTAAGGCCCTTCGTCAGTGATTCTTCAATGAAGTGAATGTTGTCCTTCAACAAGAGACTAATCGTTTTCATGCACATTTTTTCACTTGAGAAATACTGAACCAGACATCTTAGATGTAAAATTGTGTGACTAAGATGTCCTCGCCAAAAACGTAAAAATGAATGACATTTCTTGAGTGAACTTAGATTAATTCTGACTATTTTGAGGAAGTGTATACTGGCTCGTACAAACATTTCTATTGACGTTTTTTTCTTGTTTTTCAATCAAAAAGGTATTTAAGGGAGTATGCGAGTACACTCGCTCGGTTCGCCTAACCAAGAGAGACACCTTCTGTATTTTGACATTTCTATATCTTGAAAACTTGATTACTGACTGTATCGACCCTTGACGAATGAAACAAATAGCAAAACAAAGTTTGAGTGGAATTTTTCATCAAATCATTTTACACAGGCAAACGCAGCAAGACCTACTTCCAATCTATGATTAATTTGTGTTACTAAGCAACCAGATGGTAACAGAGTGAACTTGAAATTCTGGGAACTGTAGGAGACAGCTGAAATATGTGCTGGTTTTGAGTAAACAGACTAAAAGCTTTGATTTCAGAATTACACCGGAAAGCAAGCATCTAGGCTTAGTAGCCTATATTTATTATGGTATTGCAACAAATACTTCTTGCACTCTGATGTCAGGAGTGATAACAGTTTGGATGTCAATATGGTATCATGATCACATTGTAATGAAGATGATATTACTAAAAATCACCAATGTATTTTTATAACATGCCACACTTTAGAGTTCATTGGGAGGCTTTTCACATCCAGAACAGTAAATGATACGATATATCCAGACTAAACTATGGAAACCCTGCCAGGTTGGTCAACAAGCAGGCAAACTGAACACTGCATCCTAACAACTGGTGCTGCAGTTAGCAGGTTAAAAAGCATCTACTGCTGACCCTTTTCACAGCAATGTGGGATTCCTGAAAAATAACCCTAAACAATCCTACAAACAGGAGGTTGGTTCCAAGCCTGCCTGGCTGTTAGTCTACAGCGCTTTCACACAGGGTGTAGCACAGTGGCCACTTTATCACCAGGGCCCCGTCACAGAGCTGCAGAATTATGGCCACAGCTCAAACTAAATTAGCACTTGTTATGCAACTCTGGACTTGGCTCCCAGGCCCCTGGTTCATTCCGCTGCATTCTGATTCACTATCGTTTGCTGTGTGGCCAAACAGTTTACCACAGTGGGTTAGGATTGTCTGTGAGTACACAAAGTACATTTCTTCAATTGTGTGTGACACCACAGGTTCTCTATTTGAACCAGGCTCCTCTCCAGTGCAGTATGTTAGAACCACCATTTCAAGACAGTAATTGCTTTTTCACAACATTGCTGAATTCTAGAAAGGAATGGACCTCTTAAACATGCTGTAAGGTGGCACTGGCAGTCCATCCACTAACCATCATTGAGGTGTTTGAGGTGGTGACTGCCTGGACCGTTGGGTTAACACTGGTACTGTTAGTCAGTCTGTGGCCAAAGTAGTTAATACAGGTGGGAACACTCACTGAGACACCCGTCCCTGCAGTGTGACATCCAGGTGACAGTCAGACTCAGTGTGGGGGTGGGGGAAACGAGGTCAGACTTTCTACACACTCTCCAGTGTTTCCGTTGCAGTCATTTATGCGGTGCTGCACCCACGGCAAAATTATTACTGCCACTCCCCTCCCCCCCAAAAATATACATAAAAAAATATACATAAAAAAATAAAATAAAAATGTCTGCCAAGGCACACTTTGAAGATGCTATAACAGTCCACATTTTATTTTCCTCTGCAAACAAAACGTGTAATGAATAGAAAACTCGGACAAATAGTTGATCTACCTACCTAGTCGGATTGATGTGTGTTCTATACAAGAAAAACATTCCTCTCGAGGCGCATACAAGTGTCATAGTGAGGGGAAGCATGCATTCTGACAAGCAGTCAATGCACAACTATTATTGCAATTGTGATTAAAACAGTTGATGGCCTTCGTTAAAAAGAGAGGGATTCCAGCTTTCCATTCCTACTTTATTGATTTCTCAACTCATAAATATGTACAAACAGCACTTTTTTTAACCCAGAGTTTTTAGCAGCTATATAGTTAAGCACTAGCCTCATACAAATCATCCTGATGGTGACACGAAGTGGTTTCTGTGAGAAGTACAGGCAGGGGGTGTTTTTACCCCTTGTGGTAGATTACCCCAACAGGTAGGCCTACATTATATTCATGGTGTTTATGCACATTTTCTGGAACAATTCATCAATAGGATGCAAACTACACTGAACAAAAATATAAAACCCAACATGTAAAGTGTTGGTCCCATGTTTCATGAGCTAAAATAAAAGATCACAGAAATGGTTCATACGCACAAAAAGCTTATTTCTCTCAAATTATGTGCACCAATTTAGTTTGCGCCGAATACAACAGGTGTAGACCTTACCATGAAATGATTACTTACAAGCCAGAGAATTTAATGTTAATTTCTCTACCATAAGCCGCCTCCAACATCATTTTAGAGAACATTCCACAGGCCATAATCAACAGCCTGGTCAACTCTATGTGAAGGAGATGTGTAGTATCTGCATTCCCAGTCATGTGAAATCCATAGATTAGGACCTCATTTTCTTATATTTTAGAGTAGAATGTCCTTTTAAAACCCCCCCTCACAATGAGAGATAGAGAACATTTAATTCCACGAGAGAGACTTCCATTAGTCACGTGAACGCAGCATGAAATGAACATTCAAGGGCTTTGGTATCATCATATTGTAGTAGTAGTGCACACTACACAACCTCTAATAAATCAGGTCACATAAGAAATTATGTATACAATTTCTTATTTTCCATGCAACGCAATTCCAGAGAGCAGGGGAAAACACTGCGATTTCAACGCACATTTGAAAAGAAAGGAAGAAAGCAGAAGGTGAGTTGTGAGTTGGGGCATTCCATTTAATCATGCAGTGTTTCAAATATTAGATTATTTAGAAATTAGGTCAATAAACTCAATGAAATAGGAATGGCTGATGACTCTAAAAATCAGCAGACCCTGCCCCTTTAACATGGGATTTTAAAGTTCAGGTCAAAGGCGCAATTATCTCAATATCAAATCATGTCTGGTTAACAATTAAGTACCTTATGGTAATTGCTTTTTGGCAACAAAAAAAACACTTAAGCAAGAATTTTGCTAGGACTGTCGGAGTTGTCTGAGTGGGGAGGAGAAAACTAGCTGTTAGGCCTATTGGCAGACAGGTTTGGGATTATCTTTGTTATTTATTGTATTTTATTTAACTAGGCAAGTCAGTTAAGAACAATTTCTTATTTACAATGACTGCCTACACTGGACGACACTGGGTCAATTGTGCGCCGCCCTATGGGACTCCCAATCACGGCCGGATTGTGATACAGCCTGGAATCGAACCAGGGTCTTAAGTGACGCCTCTAGCACTGAGATGCAGTACCTTAGACCGCTGCGCCACTCGGGAGCCCCCAGTTACTGGTCTATTAACTAACTTACCACCTGGTGACGTCACCAGGCAAGCAGAAACTCCACCAATGCAAAACCTGCAGATTAGAAGGTCCTGTGTAGATTGTATTTTCAACACGTAACTATCGTTAAACACTGATACAATTTTCTTCATACTTCAGTGTTCGTTTCATCAACTGTAGTACAATTTGATACAAAACACAGGAAGAACTGCATTGACTGCACTGGGCCTTTAAGCCTGTGCAGAAAAACCACCCTGTCAAATCCCAAGCTTCATCCCGCTCCTCTGCCATTGGTCAAGGCATTATTCTATTGCTCACATGGTTTGCGGATTCCAAGCCACTGTCTGCATTTACATAGGCAGCCAAATTATATTGTTATTTTTTCCAGCAATTGCTTCACATCTTTTCACATCAGGGCTTTTTCAGAGCAGATGTGATTGGTCAAAAGACCAATTAGGGAAACAAATATCAGAATTGGGCTTCCTGTGTAAATGCAGCCGAAGGATCACTCTTTGGGAAAGCTGCCAAACTCATGTTAAGATCCAGGCTCTTAATGTGTACAGCAATGCAATGGCATCCCTTCTAAATCACTTACTGTGTACTGTAATGCACTGTGTGTTAAAAACACATGCCAAGCCTTTGGCATAGCCTATTAAATACGGCAAATGAAAGGGGGAAAAAAAGGCTAAAAAATTAGCAAAAAAATTAATGCATTTGATAAGGAAAATAGGGAAAGTTAAAGAACAAGAAATGCTGCTGTGTAATACAATACCTTTCAAAGTTCACTACTCTGTAACACAGCAGCAGAGAACAAGTAGTCTTTAAAGGGCCAACAAAGACCACTAGTCCACTATTCTCTACCAATAGATTCTCTACCAATAGGCCTAGATCCAGCTTTTTTCATCCAATCTTTATATTTAAACTAATATAACTTATTAGGTAAGATTTCACTAAGGATAACATGCACCTGCCATATGGTCAACCTTCTGCAGGCCAATTTATTGGGGGCCCACTGGCCCTGCTCAATGTTAACTGTATTTGATTTTGGAGCCATTATTCCAAGCTCCTTACACTTTTACTAAAAATGATTCAGTGATTCACTCATACAAAGTAACACAGATTCTCACAAGACTGATTGAGATATTTGTTTTAACTGTTGAGTGACTACTGGTGATAGTCACTCAAACCAACAACACTTAGGTTGTAAGATCAACGCCAAACTCAAACGAGTTTTTTGTTATTGGAATTGTGTCATACAACTAACTATGGTGGGAACACTTGTTATATGTTCGCCATATGACGTCACTGTCAAAGGTTGACGAACAGATAAGACTTGTTTTTGTATAATCTCATACATTAATGTTACACCTTTCAGATCGCATGCGTTTCTAATTGTTACACATTTGATGAGACTGAATAACAATTGAAAAATGTGGTGCCTCGCTACTTAAACTCTTAAACCACAGTGACGTTTGGTTCATCGACCACAACTGTTCTTTTAGTTTCAATAAGCTCTTTTGTATGATGCAGAAACCTCAAGCTATGTGCAGTTTACAATCATGTTCGCTAAAGGCATGTCGTTCAAGATCTTCAAATGAATCTGCCAAACACAAATCTTCTTAAACTTTTATATCCGAAACTAACAAGACTATGTACTTACAAACCAAAAAGGTTTTATTTTAAAATTGTTTCGTCAACACATTTCAAGTTTAAATTCATTGAATTGTCAGCAACGCTTCACAACAAAACTAGTCTAGTGTAGAAGTCATCCCGAACCATCTAACGAAATATCTCGCTTCAGATAAGCGACAACGCCGCTTCCCAGTTAAGACTAAACTGACATTACGGATTCTACAGCCTACCATATATTCGATCTAACTGCACAACAATATACTTATTCACTACAAAACACATCCATTGCAAGTTACTCTCAACTTACCGTAACTTGAAGTCCCATAAACACAAACTGCTATGTCAGGACAACCGAAATCGAGAAAGGGCAATGTAACAGCACTGCCGCCATGTTCCTCCACTGCGATGACTGGGTGCTTGTTTATCTTACCAGTAGTCCTCCCCCACACGCGCAGGGCATCAGCACTCATTACCACAATAGACTTCGCTGCTCACAGAACAGACGGCAAGAATGATGACACCGCAGCCAGCCATAGCAGCTAAAAGCCAGACACAATGCAACGAATGCCCGTTTAAAGTTCGTTAACCACAATCTTTTTTTTTTTTTTTTTTAACTTAAACAGGTTGTCATATTTCTTCCTTGTTTACTAAAATAATTAAACATGACATTATGAAGTCTTTAAAATAGTAAACACCATTTTATGTAGGCCTAAATTCATTTTAATTTCAGTAAAAAAAAAATCATCCTTCAGGTTTGTATTTGATGAGTCAATTAACCAGCCGCCACACAAACACAGTAAGATAGTGCCTCTCGTCACATTCGGAATCGGCACGGTCAAAATGCCTCAGGCAGACGTTCAAACGTTTACCCTGCTCACAAATCATATCCTCTGTTCAAACCCTCCATGGACTTGTACTGATTACGCTTCCTTCACCCATGTCTGCCTTTATAGTGGCCACAGAGCCACACTCACTAATTGGCCACACCTGCTGTTGATCAAATACATTGTTAATGTTCCTCTATTAAATTGAGACTGTTGGAGCAAGGGAACAGTTTTGTGCATACATAAAGAGAAACTAATGTAGACATGTCTGCCTAATGTTATGTGTTGTCTTTCAAGCTTTTTAGCTCTATTTCATATCTTTTTCTATACCCTGTAAATATATTTACTTAGAGGGATTTCAAGGGATCTAGTTACAGACAGTTCAATGGGCAGAGGCCAGGCAACAAAAGGATGTATTTGGTTGCCTATTACATTCTTAAAATCCCAAATCCGTATTGTATATTGAAGAGTAAAGACCTGCGGATGGCAATTGGTAATATCGTTGTTGAATGGTTCTCTGCTTGTGGCCTAAATACAAAATCGATGCCATTATGGGCTGACGTTCTACTCCCCTCATTGTCCACAGTTCAGTTATTGCCTCTCCTTGATCAACACTGCCACCTAGTGAGGATTCCTTGGTATAATCAGTGGCTTTGGTATTAGCGTTGCCCCAAAATACTTGTTTGTATATATATTGCACAATCAACAAAGGCAGTGAATTATATGAATGATAAAATAACTTTCAGTACCGGTTTGTTCTATATTGAAAAACAATGTATTTATTAGAAGGCATCTATATCTTACATTCTAGATTCATACAGTTTGATCTTGGTTTCTCAATAAGAACATTCACAGGGTTTAAATGTGTGCTTTATCTTAGTGCATCGGAGTTAAGCTGTCCACAGTAACATTCTAAAAGCAGTTAAACTCATAACGCTTATATTTGTCCTGTTACACACAGACAAAAAGTACAGACATTAAATAATTTCAGTGCTATAAAGAATTACAAAGTAAGATTCTTGCAAATACTCTTTACTTCACGTCAAATCAAGCTCAGTTGTGTGTTGGACAGGGAAATGTGAATCATTCGAATCCAAGATCGCATGTGTCCTTTGTTAGGGATGTAATTTTTCAACAGATAAATCGGATTCAAATCATCGATCACAAATTACTCTTCCATTTGTTGGTGTGAGAAGAATCATCACCAGCTGAAAGAAAAATAGTAAATGAAAAAATTTTAACTACTTGAAAATGGTAATACATAATGTAATGTAAGTGAAATCAAGACATACCAACAGTTATCTTCCCCTCCTTCTCCAGTTTCTTTAAGTGATGCACAAGGTTCACCTCTGCTGCACTATGCAGATGTTCAGGTGTCTCCTTTTGCAGAAAAGTACAAAGTAGATTATTCATGGCAGAGGTCTTCAACAGTGCAAAAAGTTGGACCCCTGTTCTGAGGTTTCTCCACCCGACCCGGTATGCATAAATAAATAAAACATTTAACGGCAGACGTTCCGAGTGGACCCTAGGACAGTCAGACCTGTTTTCGGAAAAAGGCCCTTGAAAAAACAGACCAAAGCAGATCCGTGCTGGTTTGGATCCGAGATACCCATGCAAATCAGAGAGTAGAAAGAGAGAGAAAGAAAGAAACCAACTGGGCGCTGCCAGCGCCATCAATAAACAAACGATTTTGGCCAACTGAACCACAGTTACATGTCCTTAGAAACTGCCTATAATAAATTACAAAAAACTACTAATTGTCTTTCGATGTGTAGCATATTCAAAACTTTATAGCCTATTGTTTTAATGGTTTTTACTTTCCTAAAACAATAAGTGTCCACCTTGGGGTTCAGCTGTCAGAGATTTGAGCGCTAAATGTATCAGGGCATTGCATGCACATAAGCCTATAGGCCTAGGTGTCCACTGTATGTATATTTAAAAGCAGGCACACATGAGGTGAGCAGCAAGAACCAGTTTTAGCTGGACATAAGCTATACGTTTTGTTGAATTGCAATTGGCTGACACAGATAATTCAGCTTGCGCCGTTCTCATCACCTCACACACAGGTCCAGTCGGTAACACAATTTTAATTGCACATACACAAGAACTGTGGCAATTAAATCACACCTGACCCAGATCCGAGACAAAGTCAAAATTTAGGACCCGGACCCGCTCGTGTCCCGAGTCGGAACTTCAGGTCTGTTGGAACCATGAAGACCTCTAATTCATGGATTGCACCTACAGTTGAAGTCGGAAGTTTACATACACTTAGGTTGAAGTTATTAAAACTCCAGAATTTCCCCTTAAAGTAAGTGAAAAAGTTAAGGTTGCCCCACGCGGTACCTTGCAACCTTAACTGCTTCATTCAGTATGGATATCAATGTAAACAGCATTTGTGGATGTGAATATTGCTTTCATCTGATCTAGTAACAAAAGAACATCAACCAGCTAGCTACTTAGCTAAACAATGGAAGGTGCACAATCCATGGCTACAAAGCTAGCTGGCTCGTTAGCTATAGCTACTCTGTAATCTAGCGTGACATACTTGAAAGTAATATAAAAAAGTAACTACAACAAATGTGGTTTATCATCTTCTGAAGGAATTTGGTTATCCTGTCTTGATTGTAGGAGTTCTATTTTGCCATCTCACAAAAAGAGTCAGTGAATCATGCCATCTCCATGGTAACCAGATACTCTTTCTGCCATACATGTCTTCAATCTCCTTAAGTATGCCCTTACCTGAGGAAATATTTGAGGGGCTCTATGCAACGCCCTTGAACAATTCCCTTAGGTAAGGGGAAATTATTCCTTAATGTAAACCCTTAAGGCAAACACTTATGATGTTTTATGCAACCGGGCCCATAACTTTAAGTTAAAATGTACATACCTTGTAGACAACTTTGACCAGTTCCATCGATGAAAATGTGTTCCCTCCAGCTGCCTGGAGAACACTGAGGATCTGTTGCTCTCTGAGATTTCTATGGCTGATGTAATGCTGGATCTTAGAACCAGCATCTTGGACCATAGGGCCGTGACCTAAACAAATGAGTTTGGGAAGAATGTAATGTAGATGTTTTTGTATCAAGTCCTATGCATAGCTGAAATATGTAATCTGAAGAATAGAGCCTCTCAAATCATGATGACATGAGTCTTCAGACATCCATTCATTTTTGTCCACTGTGCACTTAATGACACACCCTCTACGTCCCAAAATGCACCCTATTCACTATTTAGTACACTACTTTTGACCAGCGCCTATGGACAGAAGTAGTGCACTAAATAGGGAATATGAGTTTTTAAGAAGTGTTTAAGAGCTCAATAACAAACCTGGGTATATTAGGTCAGCCTGTGTGTCCAGCAGGATTTGCAGAGATTTCATATAGTCATAGAGATCTTCAAACACGGCTGTTCCCTCCCCTAAAATACAGTCTCCTGAGAAGATGGCCTTCTCTTCCTCCAAAAAAAGGGCCATGTGGTCATCTGTGTGTCCTGGGGTGAACAGGACTCTGCGCGTGCACACACACACACACACACACACACACACACACACACACACACACACACACACACACACACACAGCCATAATAAAGCTTATGCACTTCAGTGTTAGACTTGGACTGAAATAGGTGCCGGTACTGTTTATATTTAGGTGCAGGAGCTCCACAATACTTTTGAGCTAGCATTCTATAAGCGGTGCAGGAGCTCTAGCAGTAGAAAAATGGAGGTGCCGGTCCTCAGCTCTGGTGAGCTGGCACTACACTATTTACACAGTAACGTTACACTCACTTCAGTGTGGCCCCCTCAGTTTCTATGACGTCTCCATGTTTCAGGTAAGTGTACATCTTACTTGGTCCTATTCTTTCATCAGTTGGTGGAGAGCGAGGGAGTTTGCTGACTTGTAACTCAGAATCTGCATGGAGAAATAAAAGCACATAGGCTTCTAGCTCTGGATAAGGGATGTGTGGCTTTCTGAGTCAGCAAAAAGCACATAATGCCCTGGACTAGACCTAATAGGCCTCTGAAGTGGTCAATCTGTTGCTGACAAAATTAGACATTTGCTATCCTCAGGTTTCACATCCTTGTGTCACTCACCTCCAGTGATGTCCCTGCAGATGTCTGTCACTCCACCTGTATGGTCGTGATGCCAATGGGTGACAATGATCTCCTGGATGGCAGTGTTGAACTGGCTCAAGGCTTGTTTGAGACTCCTGATGTATTCAGGGACGGCAGGCTCTCCTGTGTCTATCAACACTCGCCTTAAAACAAGAATGGTCTGTATTTCATTCATGCATTTAATACTTTTGTGTAGTTTCCATATCCATAACACTTTCTCAATAAAATGTTACTACATTAGACCTTCAACTGCATCTGGATAGGCGCGCATGTGCCGATGCTGTCCAAGAGGGGAAATGCGCGGCTAGCACAGTTGTGGAATACATTTCCACAAAACGAAAATACATTTTCCCCGTGCATACCTTTTTCCCGTTCCAACTAAATATGTATTGGTTCCTTGTAGTGTCATTGGACCAGGGTTGCATCCCAGGATTCGCACAACTCTGGACGATAGCTGCTCGATACGAGGCAGTAAGGCGCTCATGACTCGCGACGCAATCAGGTACGTATAGAAATTGTGCTTATGTTAGTAACTCAAAGGCCTGTGCAATGTGAAAAATACAAACTGTAGCTCAAGACGCTGAAGTTAAATTAGCTTTGAACTTCACCTCTCTGATGTAAATAGACATCGACCTGGAGTGAAGGATTACTTCCTGTGTGATGTAGCACCTCACCTCTTTTCAAAATAAAAGCCTAATTTTCCAAATAAAAGATTTAGCTAGAAAGCTTATTTTTCATTAGTCATAACAATTTAGCATCCAACTACAAAACGATTGCAAATCACTTCATAATAATGATTGTATATCATAAATAATGGCCAAAAAGAAGAAAAAAAAATGTATAGATGGCAATGACATACACAGGCACAAGATGGTAGTAACTGAGCTAGGTCAATAGATAGAGCCATTGTCAAATCTTATTCAGAGATAAATTGTTTATCAATTGTCTATATCAGTATGTTGTAGATAAAGTGTAACAGGATAATAAGATAACACATTTGCACATTTCTCTGTAGAAAACAATCAAGAAAAATTTGCACAAAATGTTGAAAACACAACAATAAGTTATTTTTGTGTGAGCATTTGTTTCTTTACAGCTTAAATATTTCCTTGGGTTTGTTTCTTTTGTTTAATTCTTTATAGTAAGTAAAGCTAAATCATTTTTGTCTGCTGTCATCGGCTATAGCCTACCTAGGCTATAGTAAATGTAATAGACCTTCACACATTTCTATATCATTTATTACATGATTTAACACCAACTCATGTAAAAAAAGAATTGACTTTGCCGTTCCCATGCATTGGCCGTATTGTCATTATATACAACATAAGGGACAGCAAGATCTTATATAAAGCTGTCGGATATTTATTTTATTCATTCTATTCTCCCCCTTAGTGCTTCATGAGTAATAGAACATGCATTACAAGAGATCGATACAGTCAAATTAACCCATAAAACTGAGATAACATGCAGCCATAAATCGTACAATGGGGCCAACAATCCATCCCACTGAATGCCGTGTTTGATATTTGTCTCTCATAAATTGTGACCTATAAAAATGGCTGCTTGGTCTATATAATATTTACAGGAGCGTTGAGAGGTAGCAGAGACCTTTTCTAAATGAAATAGATCCTGCCATCTGGGTATCAGGACTCTTTTCTTCTCTTCTCCCCCCTCTGTAATTACACAACATAATGGCTGTGCAATCTGTCTGTAATCTCACATTATAATCACTCCACTTTCCTTTCCTCTGCACCTCACTCTCTCTCCACTGCCGCTAATTCAATATAAATGTAAATGACTGAGAGAAAGAAAGGAGACAGAAATATAGAAATCTAATTTTTATTTACATGCTTATTCACAATAAATTGTTCTGTGTGAATTTCGGTGAAATATGAATGGGGCAGTAGAGGATAAGGGGAAATGAGAGAAGGTTGAGGATGTTTGAAGACTCCTTCGGTTAAAGCATTTTATTACACAAATCCGTCATAGTGCACTGGTTATAGGCCTACTGAAGCATAGTGCTATTCAGACATTAACAATTTTTTCCATTTAAAAATATCACAGAACACTTCATAATTCATAAAAAGAAGGAATATAATGGCACTAATTTTATCATAATTTATTATTCAAAATGCTAAGAAACGTGGTGTAATTACGTTTCCCATTTAGAAACTTAATTTACCAATGGATTAAATGGAGGGAGAGAGAGAGAAGGAGAGAGACAGAGAGAGAGAGGGAGAGAGAGAGAGACGAAGCAGAGAGAGAGTGGAGGAGAGGAACCAGCTCATTGGACCGAGACACGTTGCGTTAATAATGTATGACCAAGCAGGTGTAGCAGGATGAGAGTTTTAAATATGGATTATGGATAATAGACATTTTAGGATAGATGCCTGATGTGTAATCTCTCCACTGTCCTTCAACACATCGCTGCAATTTACGCCCGTTAATCTTTTATGGGAGCAGTCATGAGGATGCTGAGTCACAATTATCTCTTGAATATCCCACTTTAACTGTGTTGTTATCAAAGTATTATTATGCAAATACAGCCTCTACTTCGCCTGTGTATCTCTTATACTATTCTGACTGTACTCCATATATCTGCTGTTTACTCATTTCATCATTCAGAACCCTTGTATTCAAGCAATATGTCCACCCTTCATTACACCCTTATAGTTAACCCTGTCAGTCCCGGGTCCTTTCAAATAGAGACAGAAGCAACGAGGTATGCATGAGCTATGAGTGCAGCAAAGGACTCTTCAAGTCAAAGTTGTGACAACATTTTCTTTGCGTCTGAATGACCTCTTCTTGAAATGTATCAACATGTTCTGTCCCCTGACGAACCCTTGTATGATGTCACCGCCAATGTGTTGTATGAAGTCACCACCAATGAAGGATGCGTGACTTGTTACTATCCCTCCTCTTGCTGTGATGAAACATTGACGGGTCTGTAGTGGAGCGGGTTGAGAGGTTCAAGTTTCTCTGTGTCCACATTACTAAGGAATTTAACATGGTCCACACACACCCACACTTTGTGAAGAGAGCACTACAGCGCTTCTTCCCCCTCAGGAGGATGAAAATATTTGGCATTGATCCTCAGAAAGTTCTACAGCTGCACCATTGAGAGGATCTTGACTGGCTGCATCACCACTTGGTACGGCAACTGCAAGGCACCCGACCGCAAGGCGCTACAGAGGATGGTGAGTACGGCCCAGTACATCACTGGGGACGAGCTCCCTGCCATCCAGGACCTCTATACCAGGCGGTGTCAGAGGAAGGCCCAAAGAATTGTCAAAGACTCTAGTCATAGACTGTTCTCTCTGCTACCGCACGGCAAGCAGTACCAGTGCACCAAGTTTGGAACCAACAGGACCCTGAACAGCTTCTACACCCAAGTCATGAGACTGCTAAACCTCTAAATAGCTAATCAAATGGCTACCCAGGCTACCTGCATTGACCCTTTTTTACACTAACTCTCTGCACACACTGGACTCTACCCACACACTCACACATATTTACACTGACACCCCAACATACACACGCACTACATACGCCCACACACACATAACACGCGCATACATGCATACTGACACTATACACACACCCTCTCTCTCACACACACACGCACGCACGCACGCACGCACGCACGCACGCACGCACGCACACACACACACACACACACACACACACTCACCACACTGGTGCTACTGTATTTTATCCTGTATTTTATCCTGACACTTTACCCCTACCTGTAGCTACCTCAGTTAATTCATACCCCTGCACATTGACTCGGTACTGGTACTCCCTGTATATAGCCATGTTCTTTATTACTCATTATTGTTATTCGTTATTAACTGTGTAGTTACTTCTCGTGTCACTATTTTATTGTTGGAAATGGACCCGTAAGTAAACATTTCACTGTTAGTCTACACATGTTGTTTACGAAGCATGTGACAAATAAAATTGGATTCGATTTGATTAAGCTTAGGATGTAGTCTACGTGTTGTTCTTTTAAGTTCTGTCGCTAGAGGTCATATGAGGAAACAGATTAGAGTTTTAAGTTCTGTCGCTAGAGGTCATATGAGGAAACAGATTAGAGTTTTAAGTTCTGTCGCTAGAGGTCATATGAGGAAACAGATTAGAGTTTTAAGTTCTGTCGCTAGAGGTCATATGAGGAAACAGATTAGAGTTTTAAGTTCTGTCGCTAGAGGTCATATGAGGAAACAGATTAGAGTTTTAAGTTCTGTCGCTAGAGGTCATATGGGGAAAGATGAGAGTGCTGAAAGCCAGAAATATATACAGTACAACACAGTGGGACACCAGCAATGAAAGAGCAAGATGCTATTGAGTTGTCCCCTACCCTGGCTACAGCACCGTATCAATATTGCCAGCCAAAATCAATATGATGTGTATAACAAGGCGCTGAGAGCCTGGTCAGAAGTAGTGAACTATATAGGGAATAGGGTGCCTTTTAGGACGTAGAAAGACTCAGTTAGCCTACCTGATCTTACTCTACCACATTAGCATTCTCAATGTTTTCCTGACTAACTGCTCCTGGTTCTTCACTAGAGTGGAGGGCTAACTAGATATTGCTTAATTAGTTTCATGAGCAGGTATACATTATATCCAGTCACACCGAGAGACAATGAGCCCCTTTGTGAAAACATATTCAAATGTATTGATTTTTCACACTGAATAAAACCTCCCTTTGATACTTGAGAGAGAGAGCTGCTGTTTGGGTGATGTCTTTAAATTTCCAGATCTCATCACGTCCTGCTGCTCCTGTCTTCTCTTCTCCATGCTGCTACTCCATTATTATAGTCTTTGA
The DNA here is from genome assembly GCA_023634145.1 of Thymallus thymallus. Lineage (NCBI taxonomy): Eukaryota > Metazoa > Chordata > Actinopteri > Salmoniformes > Salmonidae > Thymallus > Thymallus thymallus. The sequence continues at coordinate 19,160,500 of CM042382.1, read as the reverse complement.
TAACTGCTTGACTAGCTGCTTGTACTGAACCCCTGCCAGTTAGATAACCTTTGTTTTTTAGCATAGTGCTATATCATTGTAATATTCAATATTGTATGTTCTCAGAGACGTCATGCACATAGTTGGCACAGGGGCATGTGCCCCCTCAGATTTGTCCTGTTTAAAAATGAATACAAAAATATTTTTGTTTTTAAAGTCAATACAGCTACTGTAGCAATTTTATGAAGTTTACTTTAGCTAGCCCAGATAGGTCCCCAATCTCCCAACCTCATAACTAGCTACCAAGAAGCCATTTCAGGCTATCAATCAAGTTAGAGTAGCTAGCTTGTCTAACTATGTTAGCTGGCATGCCTGCTGGCAAGGTTGGTAGACTTTAGCAGAGATGCAGAGAAGCATAGGCCTATTTAATGTATACAAATAAATACTATAGAAGTACCCATTAACAGAGAGGAAGAGGCAAAGCCAGAGGTTTTACTCTTCCCAAAATCTGTCCATGAAAATAAGCCCATGAAGTGAGGAATTTTTGTATGGAGGTCAATGGAGAAGCCACTTGCCTATGCACACCAAAAGAAAGCGGGGCGGGGACGGCTGTGAGTTGGGTCGCCCCAGACCACCACAAGTTTTTATTTGCAGATGCTTTCCAGACAGACAAGGGATAGGCAGAGCTGGGTTGGTATAGATCAGTGGGTTCTTAATTCGTATACCTCAGTGGTTTCACCTGGGCATGTTGACCATGTTCAATACGAAAACGTTTTGGAATGTTGCAGATAGAAATGCCATGAATAGAACTGACATGATACATTAGAATCAGAGAGGCATGTTTACATAATAATTTTATATCTGACTGTGGCCAAGGTTGTGTCCGTCCTTCTGCTGAAAGCCGCCCTTGTACCCGCTTTCCCTACCCAAGTGAAACTAGCCACAATAAAGATTAGCAACAATAATGGCGTTTACATTTTGCCTTCAAAATAAGAGTCCCTCATAGAACGCGATCCAAACAGATACAAATGGTGGAATCATGCCATATTTTTTATAAATAATGCTAAACAAGGTTGGAATGTTAAGATGAAATAGTAGAGCGTGGCGCTGTCAACGGCAGGGTGTGAGTTCGATTCCCACGGGGGACCAGTACGAAGAAGGTATAAAAATGTATGCAATCACTACTGTAAGTTGCTCTGGGTAAGAGCGTCTGCTAAATGACTTAAATGTAAATGTATTGAACATTCATATTGCACAGTACAGCTTAACCTATGGATTGTGCACCCATGAAATGGGGTATCAGCCTGCTCAGTGAAACCCACAGAACATAACCATGTAGAGTAAAAAATTTTAAAAGAGTTTACACAAACAGCGTCTTTAGCTCTATTGCAGGACTCTGAAACACCTGTGAAATGAGCCATATTAACTCACCAGTAAACCTACTATTTATATAGACAATTCAGAGCTAATGTGGCTCCTTTCACGCAGAGAGGCCAAGGCAGGGCCATGCTGGGCAGAGGCCCTGTCATATGGAACACTTGCCCACTCAATAAGGCTGGCTTAAGAAAGATATACACTGTATACATAAATGAAAACAATTAATTTGATTTGCTGTTTGTATTGTCTCCTGACTTATCAGACATTTTTTAAAAGGCAGTAGGATGTTCGTGGGATCTAATTGGTTATATTGCAATACTATGGTACCACTACCCCCGGACAGTTTTATTGGCTGGAATACAGTTCGACAAGGGACGCTGTTTTCTGTCAAATGTGTAGCCATTTCCCAGAGGCCACTATGGAAGGCTAATTTGTTAGAGACGTATATAAGGATTGGAAGCACACACCTTCGTGAGGCATGCTTCAAGCACCAGGCTAGCAAACCCCACTCTTTTGCACTGGATCAATTTGAAGGCTACAGTGCAAGCCATCGCAATCAATGTTTTAAATCGATCAAATGCACTAGGCCATCATGGACTGTTCATTTGTAGAGAGTAATCGTGATTATGTCAAATTATCCATATGTTATCCAAAAATAAAAAACATTTTACAGCAGCTGCCCAAAACACTAGACTCATGAGTCCAGATATTCAAAATGAGCTGCTTGAGACAGCAGCCTCCCAACTATTGTGCAAAATCAAAGCAGAGCTCCCGGAATCCTCAAGCACCTCTCACTATCATATCCCTGTTGAGGATGCTGAATTAACAGTGTTTATTCAGAAACTGCGTCGGAAAGTGGGGGGAGGTCAGGACAGCTGCAGTCCTGACATTTTCCCTAACATCAATAGACTACTAAGGGCCATCATCATCCTTCCTATGACTTCATGAAGTGTTGAGAGACTCTTCTCCACTACAGGCCGTATCAAAACATCCATCAGATCTTGCATGCTAACTGCACGTAGCAACAATCTAGCCCTGTTCTCCTTTGAACTCAGTGACTCTTTGGACTATGCTGAAATAATCTCCATCTTTAACACCAAGCCTGGGCGTCTACACCTTGTGCTGTAAAACGCGAAACACACAAGAAAGGCCTATATGTGTATAATTCAAAGTGAGCTACTGTATTTATACCCGCGGTGATACTAGGCTATGTTTGATGATTTCATTTTTCATTCAGTTTATGTTGCTGATTCAAGTGAGCGATTGTATTCATATCCACTGTGGTATTATGTAAAATGATTTAATGTTTTCATGCCTGAATGCATTTGCTCATTATTGATTATTTGCTTTTTTCTTGTTCACTTCATACCCGCCTTACAGTTCAAGAAATAGGCCTAAAGTGTTTGTATTGTATTGTGTGTGGCTGTTTTAATATGGCAAAAGGTGTGCACTTTTGGGCTTAATGAAAACAAACTTTCAGGGCTTTCTATTCTTCCTTGCTTCTTTGTGCAATAAGCTGTTTGCACACATTCCGATCCAGTGCCGAGCTGATGTCCGTCCGATGCGCTGACCATGGTCCTGAATTCACCTGTTGTGCCTGTATAGTAGATCGCTCCTCTGAGTGGGAGTGGTCGATCTAATCTGATAACATGTTGAGTATTTCATTAGGTTGGACTTTTGGACTGAACACTTTTTCTCAAAATAAATTTGAGGTGGTTTTTTTGTCACGTTTATCCTGTGTTATGTGTTAGATTTTGCAATGTGATTGCACACCTTATCACTTAAATAGGTTGTTATGAATGCACTGATATAAGTGGACGAATGTGGCGTTTGGGCAACTTTATATTGAAGTTGTGCCTGTTGTCATACAGATAGATAGAGCAGTCACACGAATATCTTGTCAATATAATAGACAATCGTTGCCATTAAATGTCAAATAAAGTAACAGGGTTGACTGTAACAGCATTGACGATTCGTCTATCTATGGGTAATAGGGTTGACCGGTTATACTCGACCCGCTCAGCTTTCCACCACAAAATCAGAAAATTGTCAAAAAGAGTAGAGCCAGCTCACCTGCTTTTACACTACCATTTGACTATTAGATGTTAAATTTTCTTATTTAAATTATTTAAAAAGGAATAGTTTCACCATATTAAAATGAGAGTTCAGTTCACCTAACAGGGTTGACCATAAAATGAGGGACAGACATAAATAAATATCTAATCACATGAAATAAATAATAATCTTCAGAAATTACTTTGTCAAAGCAACAAAATGACTTTACAAAAATTGTGAAACTTGGAGAAATGATTGGATTAAGTGGGTTGAAATCTTCCTAGAAGTGGCACAGGGTTGATGGAGGGACATGTCAAAATGCAGAATTTTGGCACTTTAGAAAGCCTTTATTCATATAAAAAAATCGGATTTTATTGAATTATCCATGTGGTCTTTATTAAAGGGCACTTCATTTAATATAACAGGATTGTAAAATTCAATAATGGTGCACAATTTCTACTTAAAATATAAAAGGAACGCAAAAGGCACTCTTTTCATGGAACGACCCTACAGTACTTTGATTCAAATAATATTTATACAGCACATTTCAGACATGGAATGCATCACAATGTACTTCACAGGAAAAAAAACAATGAAAATACTACACAACAAACATAAGAGGATAAAAAAACAAAAAAATAACAATTACAACTAAACGACTAAAAATCACCCTAAGGAAAAGCAAAGGTAAAAAGGTGTTTTAAGATCTCTTTTAAATATGTCCACAGTTTCACCCCCCCCCCCCCCCCCCCCCCTCTGTTTCTGTGGCAGGTTATTCCAGAGGCTGGGGGCATAATAACTGAAGGCTGCCTCTCCATGCCTCTTGGTCCTAGGCTATGGGATAGTTAAAAGGCCAGTGCCAGAGGACCTGAGGGACCTACTGGGTACACAACTTAAAAACATGTCTGACATGTATTGAGGTGCACAATCGTGCATTGATTTAAAAACCAATAGAAGAATCTTAAATTAATTCTAAAACTCGCAGGCAGCCAGTGCAGAAACCTTAAAACCGATGTAATATGTGCTCTCCGTCTGGTCTTGGTCAGTACCTGTGCTGCAGCATTCTGTACGTTTTACAGTTGACCAATGGCTTTCTTTGGTAGACCAGACAGGAGAGCATTACAGTAGTCAAGCCTGCTTGTAATAAAAGCATGGATGAGTCTCTCTCTATCAGCCTGAGAGAGCTTGGCATTGTTCCTCAGGTGGTAAAAAGCTATTTTGGTCACATTCATAATGTGTGATTTAGAAATGTTGTTCACAATCTAAAATAGCACTGAGGTTTTTATATTTATTGCCTGTGAAATAAAATGTGTCCCTAGATTCTCTCTGCTTTTGCTCCAACAATAAGAAACTCGGTCTTGTCTTGATTTAGCTGGAGGAAGTTGTGAGCCATATAAGTATTTAAATCACTAATACAGTCTAATAATTTAACTGTGGAGCTAATATCCTCTGGTGACACAAATGTTAAGTTGTGTATTGTCTGCGTGGCAGTGAAAATCAATGATGCATTCTTGTCACATGTGGAGAAGATCCAACACTTTTTTTTATCTCATTTTGGGCCAGATTGTGTTGTTGTTGCTATCAGTTGATAAAAGTTGCGGTCAAGGAGATTTACACTCCATTGATATATGCAGGTACCTACTACCAACTGCCATTATTAGCCCGCTCGTTGTCTGCTTAAATAATGTAAAATAGGGTTTTGCACTTACAAATAAAGCAAGGGGTGGATGTGAGAGATTATTACTTAGCAGCTTTTATCCCCTCAGGACTAAATTACGGCAGTTCCATTTGCCAATATGCTGATTCACAGCAGGCCGGTGTCTCAGGCTGATCTGGACTGGAGCCAACTAGATACAAACTGTCAGACAGTGGCAGGAAGCTGCTGATTAAAGATGCTGTATAAAGGTTTGGTATAATTTCAGGCAGTTGTTTTGAAAGTAGAGCTCACATCATCCAATTGGTATGATATGTTAGGAATTCCAATTCGTACAATATTTTGCAAATTTGTAAGTACTCAAGATCTCATTCAATCTCTTTAATCCGAGCAGTCTTGGAGCAAAACAATCCCGAGAAGTGAGAGAGAGAGAGAGGGGGGGGGGGGGGGTGAAATAGGATATCCTGAAGTGTGACCACAGCATCTATTGCTAAATTGTTAAGAGAGGTAGAGCACAGACTGAGTTGTGAATCCCCAAAACTAGGGCAAAGACTGTGCACCATATGGCAGTAGGCAAGGATCCATGGCAGCTCTCTACATGTGAAGAATCACACAGACACATGGACAGAAGTAATAGGAAAATATATATCTATTATATGCTAGGACAGGTTATTGCATGGCTGGTTACCCAATCCATACTGCTATTGGTTCATCCATGTCATACCATTCTGATGGGGGTTTTCTCGCCAAACTAGCACATTCAGGCAACAGAGTCATTACCTTTTTAAATAGAAGGTGACTATTGTTGGCCGAGGGAGAATGATTTCAACTGAATTTGCTATTCAGATTCTTATCACATTTGTGAAAGTTTTAAATATTGAATATCTATGTGGCTCCAAATTGTGATCCTTGCTAATTGCATGGATGTCAACAGCGAGACCGTATCATATTCATTTAATCTGGAGATGATGAGTAATTCTCCCTCATTTAGAAGTATATATCAAGGTCCCAACTGGCACCCTATTTCCTATGTCGTGCATAGGGCTCTAGTCAAAAGTAGTTCACTATGTAGGGAATAGGGTGTAATTTGGGCGATCCTGTGTCTGGATATGAGTCAGTGGAGTGCTCCTATTTCTAAGAGCACATTGGGAGACCACCAGTTGTCAGGGGACCTGCAGTTTTCTGATCTTGATCCAAATGAGCTGTGTGTCACCCTGTTGTCACACAGGCCTCGCTAGCACTTTAATGGGGTCTCTACCCACACACTGCCACATCTAGAATTGTTTCAGTTACACACTCACTGAATTCTCCATACTCACACATTTTCAAAAAGCAAGGGGAGGGAAGTGGTGATGAAATCTGATGAAGTTCAATGTCACTTTCAAAGACAATATCGACATTTTTTAAATCTCTTCATAAAGAGAGAGAGCTCTCTTAAATGGGCAATCCGGTATTGGTACATCTGTTTTTGGACTTTTAAATTATTACTATATGGATGTAGGACGCTAAGTAATGCCACATTTTCAGTAGTTGATTCCCTGGCCTGGATGGACAACACACAACACAAATAAAAAATTGACACACCCTTTTATGTATGCCAGACAAGCCCTGTAAATTGCATAACAAACAATAACACTTCTATTTTGATAGAAACCATCTGAGATGAAAGTGTCTGTGATACTGTAGATTGCCTGGTAGAGAATGGAGTCGTGAATGAGCATTGTTGGCTTTTGAAAGAGCAGGTAGGCTTTTCATTCTTAGATTAAGCCAATGCATGACTTTCTAGATAATACCCACCTCTGGCCAGGAAATAGAAAGAAGCTGTTGTGTCTGTCAGATGCAAAGACATATTAGATTCAGTCAAATAAGTTAAAGTTAAAGACTATCTTTTCCCTCTCATACTATGGAATGCCAGTGGACTGATTGTGGCCCAACTGTGGACTGAAGTTGATAGTTGTCAGAAGATTTTCCCGATGCTCCTACAGGACTACTGTAGGAATTTGCACTATCCAGAAGGAATTTTAGTAGAACCTCTAGGATGTTTTGATATTCCTGTCGGACATGCTTTCCTATAGGACCGTTTTGTAAGGGAGACCTTCAATCCAAGCATTTGATATAATGATGATGTGATAATGTTTTAATGCTTCATCACGACCTCTGTACCAAGTTGGATGTGTATAAAACACGCTTTTCATAAGTATTTCTCCCACAAACATGGTATTTGTCTCTGCATGCTGTGTTTGTATTTGTGTGTATACGAGTGTGTGTGTGTGTGTGTTGGGGGGGGGTTTGGGGGGGTGTACCTGAGCAGATACCGAAAGGTCGTGGCTCAGTGGTATGTTCACACAGCTGGAAGAGTGAGAGGAAACACATAATTTCCCCTCTCACTTCCTTCCCTCTCTCCATTGGCTAAATTGGATCAGACAGGCAGGTTCCTGATAGGCTGAGGGTGAGGGGGGTGGTTGTTGCTGTTGCTAGGATTCTGTTGCTAGGATCTCTGCTGTCGCTAGGCTCTGTAGGAAACATGTAATGAATTATGGATGGTTGATTTTCTCATAGAGGCCTCATCTGAAATGCAGATGAGCTCAATCCTCCCTCCCTCCTTCCCTTCCTTTCCCTCCCTCCCTCCCTCTCTCCGCGCTCTACTTTCCCCATACACACACTTTATTCTGGGTTCATTAAAGGAATCAGGAGTTTGGAAATTGGGAGCCGGCCATTGTGTAAAGCCAGTTGCCACTGCCGGGACTCTGGAATATTGATATCAATTCTCATGCAAACACAGGTCAGAGGTCAATATCTGTTATTTTGTCTCCAGGAGGCATGGATGACGGCTCGGAACAATCCCCCCCAACACATCCCACCCCCTCCCTTCCCAGATTACAGATTACCTTTAGATGAGGGACAAGACACTGGCAGCAGAAAAGACCACAATACAACAGGCATTATCTCACTAACAGGAAGAGGCCGCTGAGAGCAGTGTGGAGAATGAAGGCCGATGAACAGATACTACCTGATGGTCAATGTAGCAGTAGCTGCCGTTTACCTTATAAAACCCATGTCTACATTTGGCAACATATTCTATGAAGTACATAGATATATGTATAACATCCTTTACAATGCCTACTGGGCAGGAGGTAGCCTAGCCAAGCTGACTAGGTGTGCCCTTGAGCAATTGCTCCTGTAAACCGCTCTGGCTTACAGAGAAGGAAAATCAGCCAACAAGTGTTCAGCATATGTGGGAACTCCTTCAAGACTGTTGGAAAAGCATTCCAGGTGACGCTGGTTGAGAGAATGCCAAGAGTGTTTTTTAACACTTTTTTGGTTACTACATGATTCCATGTAGTAACCAGGAAAGGAAAATCAGCCAACTATGTTATTTCATAGTTTTGATGTCTTCACTATTATTCTACAATGTAGAAAATAGTTCTAAAAAATCAAGAAAAACCCTGGAATGAGTATGCGTGTCCAAACTTTAGACTGGTAATGTATATATATACAAATACATAGATACATAGATACATAGATAGATAGATAGATAGATAGATAGATAGATACATACATACATACATACATACATACATACATACATACATACATACATACATACATACATACATACATACATACATACATACATACATACATACATACATACATACATACAAACATTACATATACCTTAGCCAAATACATTTAAACTCAGTTTTTCACAATTCCTGACATTTAATCATAGTAAAAATCCCTGTCTTAGGTGAGTTAGGATCACCACTCTATTTTAAGAATGTGAAATGTCAGAATAATAATAGAGAGAATGATTTATTTCAGCTTTTATTTCTTTCATCACATTCCCAGTGGGTCAGAAGTTTACATACACTCAATTAGTATTTGGTAGCATTGCCTTTAAATTGTATAACTTGGGTCAAATGTTTTGGGTAGCCTTCCACAAGCTTCCCACAATAAGTTGGGTGAATTTTGGCACATTCTTCCTGACAGAACTGGTGTAACTGAGTCAGGTTTGTAGGCATCCTTGCCCGCACACGCCTTTTCAGATCTGCCCACAAATGTTCTATAGGATTGAGGTCAGGGCTTTGTGATGGCCACTCCAATACAGCAGTGGCTTCTTCCTTGCTGAGTGGCATTTAAGGTTATGTCGATATAGGACTCGTTTTACTGTGGATATAGATACTTTTGTACCTGTTTCCTCCAGCATCTTCACAAGGTCCTTTTCTGTTGTTCTGGGATTGATTTGCACTTTTCACACCAAAAAGTATGTTCATCTCTAGGAGACAGAATGCGTCTCCTTTCTGAGCGGTATGACGGTTGCGTTGTCTCATGGTGTTTATACTTGCGTACTATTGTTTGTATAGACAAACCAAATAACTTTCTTCTAAAACTCGTCAGTCTATTCTTGTTTTGAAAAATTAAGGCTATTCCATGCGAGAAATTGCCAAGAAACTGAAGATCTCGTACAACGCTGTGTACTACTCCCTTCACAGAACAGCGCCAGCTGTCTCTAACCAGAATAGAAAGAGGAGTGGGAGTCCCAGGTGCACAACTGAGTAAGAGGACAAGTACATTAGAGTATCTAGTTTGATCAACTGGCAGCTTAATTAAATAGTACCCGCAAAACACCAGTCTCAACGTCAAAGTTGTATTTTTTTGTGATCCAATACGTAATATGTACTATATTACGTATTGGATCACAAAAAATACAACTTTTACATTACTGTGTAGTTTACCAATAATTTGGTTGTAATCCAGAGAGGTTAGAAAAAGTATCTAGATCCTCCATGAGGCTGTGGAGGGATCCAAATTATGAATTTAAAAGAGAACATGAATCTTTAACATACAATGACACCTTTGTTTTTAAGCCCTGGATTTATAGCCTCTTGATATTATTGTTAGATCTGATTTTAACAGCTAATATTTCGATGGCAATAATAAATAGATATGCCGATAGTGGACAACCTTGTTTTACTCCTCTTGACAGTTTAAAACTTTCTGAGAAGTAGCCATTATTTACTATTTTACACCTGGGGTTACTATACATAACTTTAACCCATTATATAAGAGATTCTCCAAAACTCATTAGTACTGTCACTGGAGTAGAGAGGAGTAGGCAGTAGGCAGTCGCAGGTTTAGAACTACTGAATTTATTTAAGCACCATAGATCAAAGTGTGACGAAACCCAAACGCTGTTGTGCTCAAAATATATCTTTATAAACAAAAGGCACAGGGCGAACCCAAAGTGCAAAATATAAAGTACTCAGGAAAAAGTAGTAACATTTACAATGACCGACAAAGACAACTGACAGAGGGAGTATATATACAGTGATAGAGTGGGGATTGGAACCAGGTGTGTGTAATGATGATTAGACAAGTCCGGGGTTGATGAGTGAAGGGTTTTTGCCAGCAGTAGGTTCGGCAGCAGCTAGAAGGCCGGCGACGCCGAACGCCTGAGCTGGACAGGAGGGGGAGCCAAAGTGAAGGCTGGTGTGACACGTACTTTATCCAAAGCCTTTTCAAAGTCAGCTATGAATACCAGGCCTGGTTTTCCAGATTTTTCATAGTGTTCTATTGTTTCCTGTACTTGTCTTATATTATCTCCAATGTATCGTCCATGTAAAAAACCTGTCTGATTAGGATGAATGATATCTGACAATACCTTTTTAATTCTAGAATTTCTGCATCACAACACTGAAGTGTAAGAGGCTTCCAATTGTTTTAATGGACTGGATCTTTATATTTACCACTTGAATCCTGTTTCAGTAATAATGAAATCAGACCTTCTTGTTGAGTGTCTGATAATCTAAAATTTATATAAGAGGGATTAAAACATGCTAATAACGGTCCTCTGAGTATATCAAAAAAAGTTTGGTATACGTCCACTGGTATGCCATCCAACCCTGGAGTTTTCCCGGACTTAAAGGCTTTAATTACATCAAGAAGTTCTTCCTCTATAATTTGTCCTTCACATGAGTCTTTCTATACAGCTGTTAATTTTACATTATTAATAGTAAAAAAATCCATACAATTAGCTTCGGTTAGTGGATATGGAGGAGAATGAAATGAAAACATATGTTTAAAGTACTTTACTTCCTCTTTCAAAATAAATACGTTTCAGTAAATTATTTTTGGTAGCATTTCTATGTTGAAGATAAAAAAAAAAAAATGTCCTCATATTCCATCCAGTTCGCTTTAATTTTATGATATATTACATCTTTCTTGAATAAGTTCCTCCATTTCTTTTAGTTTTTCCTCTAACTTATTCTGAGCCTCCATGGTACAGTTTTTATTTCTCTCTATCTGTACTTAGTCCTTCCATTTCCTTTGTTAATATGGACTCTTTTGACATAAATTCCTTTATTTTTGTATTTTTTAGATGAGTACTGAATTGCATGGTCTCTAAAGGCACATTTAAAAGTGTCACATACAATATGATCTGCTATAGCTATGTTATGTCAGAAAAAGTCAGTTATAAATTCTTCTGTCCTAGTTAAAAACAAGTTATCCTCCAATAGGCTCTGATTCAATTTCTAATATCCTTGCCCACATGGAAATTCTGTAAGAGTAATATATATGCCAATTATTTGATGGTCCGACCGCATTCTTTCCCATATCAACACTTTTTAAACTTTTGGTGCCAGAGAGAATGACATAAGAAGGTAATCAAGACGACTAGCTTGATTGAGCCTCCGTCATGTATATCTCACTAGGTCAGGATATTTAAGCCTCCATATCTCAAATATAGCAAATAATATATCCACTATTTCCAATATATCCATGACATTCGTGATATTCTTAAGTGCATGAGGGTGATAGTTTGTAGTGTGATTTCCTTTATGGTCCGTAGAGGTATTTAAAACCGTATTATAATCTCCCACCATAATAATAGAGTCTTGTATTGCTTGTAGGGTTGATAAATTATTATATATATTTTCAAAGAAGTGTGGATCATCATTATTTGGACCTTATAGTTTAATGAGCCATATCTGTTTATGGTTCAATAACATATTTAAAATCATCCATCTACCTTGAGGATTTGTTTGGACAATTTGCTAATTCGGATCAAAATGACTGTTAATTCATATCTTTTGAATTTCTTTGTCCATGGGAGAAATATATTTTGCCCCCCCAGACCTTTTTCCACACAACTTCATCTAAAATTGTTGAATGAGTTTCCTGTAAACAATAGATATTATATTATTTTCTCTTTTAGCCTGGTAAATACTGATAGTCTTTTCTTATTATCTGCTAAGCCATTACAATTATAACTGGCAATACCTATTTCACAATTTACCATAATGAGATACAAGTTTCAAATCAATTTATCTTAATATATGTTTGTAAACTCGCCATTAAAAAGTACCATAGTGATTGAATGTCCATATAGCTTTACCATGATATTTACATTGCTACTAAGTAAACCTCCAATTGTTCCCCACTATTCCACCCGCTAAAACCCCTCCCCATCCCAAGTTGGATTGTCATCTCAGTGGCTGGCAGACCACCACCTTCCCCCGGGTTCCCAGCGCCCCTGAGAGACCGGGACCCATCCTTCGAAAAAAGCACACAGTGCCACCCACAGAACAGAAGCAGATCAACCGCCAAAAGATTGTCCATTGCCCACACCTCGATTTGCATAATATATAGCTATTCAAAAAAATATATATAAAAAATCCTGCGTATCTTAATTTCCATAATTAACAAATAATACGCGTAATAATGTAGGCATTTCATGAAAAGGATTGTTACCTATAACCAGGATTGCCAATACAAAAATGACATTTTTGGCAAGCAATTATTATTTTAGCAAACAATTATTGTGATTCATCCTATATTGTCCCTAACATCATTACCCCCTAGCAACAGATGTGGGACGCACGCACGCACGCACGCACGCACACACGCACACACACACACACACACACACACACACACACACACACACACACACACACACACACATACACACACTCACACACACGCACGCAGGCACGCACGCACACACACACACACGCACACGCACACCCATACACAATCAACCCCTTTCTCCCACAAACAAACATAAGCTCAGATGCTCAACAGTTGTTCCATCTCTGAGCCCAACTCAAGAAAGGACTTGATTTACAAATGTATATACAGTTGCAGCTGTTTGAGAAGGCATGCAAAATTTAGCAACAATTGTCAGATTTCATTAACCAATGTCAAGTCCTAGGCGATGAAGAGTTTGGGGAAGGCCCTTTCCTGTTTTAAAATGACAATACCCCCGTTCACAAAGCGAGGTCCAAACAGAAATGGTTTGTCATATCGGTGTGGAAGAACTTGACTTGTGTGCACAGAGCCCTGACCTCAACCCCATCGAACATCTTTGGGATGAACTGAAATGCAGACTGCGAGCCAGGCCTAATCGCCCAACATCAGTGCAAGCCCTGCAGCAATGTTCCAAAGCCTTCCCAGAAGAGCGGAGGCTGTTATAGCAGCAAAGGGGAGTCCATCTCCTTATTAATGCCCATGATTCTGGAATGAGGTGTTCGACGAGCATGGTCAGGTAGTGTATCTCCCTTGGATTCCTGCTGATGAAGGCAGGGTTAGGGTTAGGGTTCCATTAGATATTGGGATACCACAGAATAAAAAATAGTAACTTGGAGCCCTGGGAAAGCCCTCAATGTTCTTATGTCCTGTTGTCTCAGCCCAGTGTTGAGTGTGTGCTGGCAGCAGGGGTGAGCCCTGGCCCTTTGGGATGGAGGAGGGTACTCCATTCTGAATGGTGGATCTGGCTGGCTGCTCAAGGCTCCAGGCTCATCACCAGGGCTGCTTTCCAAATGCAACCCTATTCCCTACATAGTACACTACTTTTGACTAGAGCCCCATGGGCCCCGGTCAAAAGTAGTACACTATACGCAGAATAGTGTATGAGTGGGGGGCATGACGTGTCTCCAGACCTGAAGAGAAGCCCAGAACTGCCCATGCACTTCACCAGTCTCGCTGTCTCTAGCCTTGAACATAAACATGCATGCACGCACGCACACAGGTCACCTTTCAATGGGCAATCAATCTGAGTAGTGGTATCACTATAAGTATATTTGGCTTTTGTCATTCTTTGAAACTTTTTTTAAAAGCTTTTATTTATCGGTCCAAATTAATTTAGATCCAGAAACCAAAACACCATTCAAGCTTCGTTCCTTCAATATGAACATTTGATGTCCTTTCCTTTTTAAAATAATACTTTCTACTATAGATGCTATTTTGACAGGAAAACAACTTGACATCAGCTCTAACATTTTGCTTTTAGCCAAAGAAAGGATAAAATAGTAATCTCTAAGATTCTAGAATAAGATTCTAAAATAACTAAGAAGAATTCTAAAATAACTAAGAAGCATTCTAAAATAACTAAGAAGCATTCTAAAATAACTCCCATATATGGAGCTCAATGTTCTGACATTCCACTTATTCTAATGGCTGATAACAAGCTGATTACCAGCAGTATGTAAGGTACTTACAGACCTAAATAACATCTGAAGAATTTCTTAACGATCTCTCCTCATTCAACACACAACATGTTCCCCCACTGGGTGTCATCATGCCTTGTAGTGTAGCTATTCTATTATAGTCATATTTTTCATCCTGATTCCCCAGTACACGGTTTGTCTGAGATCACCGTATCATTTGTAATTATGCAAAGCAGTCTTTTCATGCCATGCAGAAGGAAAACAATTTTTGTATGCAAATGGTTAAATTCCCCCCGAGTGCGGCGATTGGAGGGGTGCTGATAAACGGCCTAATGATGAGTGACAGCATGCAATATTGGGGTCACCACACGTATGACACCGATGAAAACGATCAACTAAATGCCAGAAGTGTCCAGGATGAACGCATGGGGGGCGAGATGAAACAAAGTGAAATGCCAGAGTCACGGTGACACCTATTAATAATAAAATTGGATTGGATGTAATGAGAAAAGATTTTCATAGTGATTGAAGTGATGCTGAGTCTTTCAGTGCGTTCCAAATGGCACTTTATCCCCAATATAGTGCAATACTTTTGACCAGAGCCCGGGTCAAAGTACTAGGGGATAGAGTGTCGTTTGGGACATTCTCCCAGATGTTGGCAGTTGGAGGAACAGTCATTCAAATATTCCATGGTGGTTTTATTCAAATGGCCTCTCTGAAGACCCATCAGGCTCCTTTTCTCCGTCTGTAGCCTACATCACCACAGCCAACAGCATTCAGAGATTAGACTCAAAACCTAAAAACATGAACAGGCAACCAAATCATGGCCCTGAAGCTTTAACCCAACCAAATCATGGCCCTGAAGCTTTAACCCAACCAAATCATGGCCCTGAAGCTTTAACCCAACCATATCATGGCCCTGAAGCTTTAACCCAACTGAGGCTCTCAGACAAATAGAAAACTACAACTGTTGATCATTTTGCATTACACTATAGTGAAATGTGACCATGGTTGCTGTGTGTGGATACTCTGTACATACAGAGCTTGGTACATACTGAGCTTGGTACATACTGAGCTTGGTACATACTGAGCTTGGTACATACAGAGCTTGGTACATACAGAGCTTGGTACATACTGAGCTTGGTACATACAGAGCTTGGTACATATGGAGCTTGGTGCATACTGAGCTTGGTACATACTTAGCATGTTGACTTAGAAAGCATAAAACAACAAATTGATAACTTGAGAGACGGGCTCTATTCAATCTGTATTGCTGAAGCGTTAGAAATGTAAAGGTAATTTCTGACTAAGCTGACATATGCAGTGTTTACCACAAATTCAGTCTCCGCTAACGCTGGAACATTGCCTTTAAATTTCAATCCCACTGTAACGCTGAACTTCCGCGATACGGATTAAATAGAGCCCTGAGAGTTAGAGCAGTTATTTGTGTGTGTTCTATCTCACCATACAACCTATGGATGTTTTTCAATTCAACTTTTTACTATGAAAAGCAGAATAGATTCGATCTATAAGGCTTGTTGTTTATTTATATATTTTTTTATAATCACTGATATTTCTTATGTTGACTTCCTTCTCCCCATTGTGTGTGTGTGTGAGTGTGGCTATGAGGCATGAGTCAGTCAGCGTTCCATCCTGTTACTGTGTGGTTGGTAGGAAGTGTTGACAGTATAATCTATAGTCTGAAGTAGCATGAAGCTGCCAAACCATGTGAATCACCATGCAAGAGATCAGAATAGCACCCAGCCAATCACAGACACTCTGGCTGACAATGAAGTGAGATTGGCAGCGTAAGAAGAGGACGCTAAGCTAACTGTCAGGCTGATGTGACTTGGAGCTCACTCCACATTGACCAATGCTTTGTTAGTGTTAGGCTTTGCTGCTTATACAGTGCTTCTGTTGCTCGCAGACCTTACAATACGGTGCTAAGGTTTATTTGAGAAATAGGATCAGATCTCATTTTGAATAGGTATGATTGTTGTGTAGTCTGTACAGAGGTTACTTGCCTACTCAGACAATGCAAAAATAAACATGTACGGTACTGTACAGGCAGATAGTGGTTGAAAGAATGGAAATACAATGTTGCACCCTCAATAATGGGATTTTATTCACAATAGTTTATCTTCACTGATAGAACAAAATATTTTCTGTTGGTTTTTGACTAATAATATATACATACAGATCAATGGAACAGACCAGACATCTCTTGAAATAAAGGAGTTGAAAGACAAAAGGTTTTGCAGTGGTTGACATTATAGGACACAGCCTAAACATGGCCCACTTTAACTCTGCATGTGTTTCAAACTGCACCCTATTACAATAGGGCTCTGGTCAAAAGAAGTGTACTAGAAAGAGAATCGGGTGCCATTTGGAACGCATCGCTGGCAATATCACTATTGTTCAGAAATGAATGGGATGATTATATATCCTTGGCTTGTCAAAGTAAATTGTCATATCCCTGGCTTTCTTCATTGTAACATGAAATATGGGATACATCATGTAAAATCATATCTTTTGTCAAACATAAGTGAAGTAATATCTGCTAAGCAAAATATGTTACCAGGGTTTCACTAGGATATATTTAGAAGCTGAAGGAAATACTGTACACTACTGGCGAATAATACTTTGAAATAGCCATGCATTGGTAGTGTATGCTATACAACCAGGTCATATCATATGCAATTCAGAACATATTGGAGGTACAAAACAGAATGCAATCCAATGGACACAAGCATATGGAGATTGACATAAGATTGTGTGATTTAAATGGTATGAGCCTAGTCAAAGCAGAAAGTGTTGGGGTAGAGCTGAAAGTACTTTTGTAGTGCAGACAAACCTGCCTGGTCTACGGCCCCAATGGCACCCCATTCCCTACATAGAGCCCTGGTGAAAAGTAATGCAGTATATAAGGAATAGGGTGCAATTAAGGAATTAAGGAATCAGATATGGACTCAGCTGTTAATAAGACACAGGGACATCCAGTGGCAGTTTATAATAGCAATAAGGCACCTCAGGGGGGTGTGGTATATGGCCAATATACCACGGCTAAGGGCTGTTCTTACGCACGACGCAACGCGGAGTGCTAGGACACAGCCCTTAGCCTTATTGCTATTATAAACTGGTTACCGACGTAATTAGAGCAGTAAAAATAAATGTTTTGGCATACCCATGGTATACGGTCTGATATACCACAGCTTTCAGCCAATCAGCATTCAGGACTCGAACAACCCAGTTTATAATCACACTTAAGCCATTGTTGCTGCATGTACATGTTCATCTAGATGAGCAGAACTGCTTTATTTACAAAAGGACAATACCAGACAGTACACACACCAACTCATAGAACTGCTTTACTTGAGGCAGGCATGAGCATGACTTAGTTTTGTTTACTGATATTAGTTAGTTTAGTTTACTCACAATCGCTGTCCACAACTTACAATTATTTGTCCAGGTCTCGACAATCTGAAGAAACACATATTGCTTGATATCATTATCACTATGGTAACTAGAATTATCATCAGCATCATTGTTGTCAGAATTAATTTGGCCTAATTTAGCAGTTTTTGATATACATTACATGGTATGGTTTAGTATAATAGGACCAAAGTGAAACCAAACTGAAATATGTCCAATGATTCAGATGTGATGACCAAGATAATCATTTACACACACACATAGAGATCTAAAAACAAGCTTTCTGTGATCAATATCTTCCAATCATTTAACAAATACATTTTTTTTTCAATCAGTAAAATTCTTGATGCACTAAATGGTCTGTTTGGAAACAAGTTACAGAGACAAAACAATGAAGGCGTTATATTACACGGCTAAGATCAGGTCACACTTTCTCGCACAACATCCACAAAGACGGAGAGCTGGAGGAGAGGTGGAGAGGAGGAGAGGAGGAGAGGTAGAGTGGGAGACAGGAGGGAAGGAGAGAGATCCCTGGGGAGGCTCGGTAGTGGGTACTCCTCTCACTGTGGAAGAGCTTTGAGTATGGCGTTCACCTCCTCTGCAACAGCTGTCAATGCAAACTCAAACTGCTCCTGAGGGTGGACAGAGAGAGAAAGAGAGAGAAAGATATTCAATAAGCAACCACTAGGGGGAGTGAGACTAGCATTTAATAACTAAACAAAAAACTACCATTTACTATGTATGTAGCACCTAAACCACTGATGTAGAACCCTAAACTACTGAAATCAATAGTACTGCATACTAATAAAACATTATGTTTTCATCACCATAACAACGAAAATAGGGTAGTAACTCATTGAGGATACATAGTTTAATAAAGGATGGATCGATATGACTGCTGTGGCAACCAATCTAATAATTCTCAGTGAATCCAAACTATAATTAATGTTTCCAACTTGGGTCCGATTTGAGCTGATACTCTGGAGAGAGAGAGCTCTGCTTTATGAAACAGACATCTATATTTGTTGAGGACACAGAGTGTACCTGTGTTACATATCCCACTGTAGACAAGACACATAACTAATTGAGCCTGCCAGTCTCTCTCTCTCTCTCTCTTACTGTAGAAGTATATAGGAACCACCATACACCTAATACAAACCTAGGACTGCACTAAAGTAAAGGCAATCCCGCTGACACTTCTTAAAGCTAGGTTTTCAGATAAAAAATGGATCATAACGTTTCTACATTTCTTAGTTTTGTTCTCGTCCAGATAGGTCTGTTCTAGTAGACTGTAGGCTGGGGTGATGTATCAGACTCACCCTTTTAAAGGAGTTATGTTGGTGATGTACAAAGGCTCTGAGGTACATCATCCTCTTTGAAGAAATGCATTGAGGGGATTGGATGTCAAGATAACTTCTGCTCTGACTGCATTACATTGTAAAGTGTTGCATTAGCCCTGCACCAAATCCAGTTGTGAAGAACATCCATTTGTGCACCAACTTACTATGTAATGACACCTGCCCCTATAGTAAGCTCCCTCCCTACCTCTCAAAAATGAAAGAGTCCATTAGAGTTCCCAGTAGAGGTGAGGACAGTACCTTTGTCTGGACCATAGCCGGCCGCTGGTCCCTCAAGTGCTCCAGGGTGGCAGCAATATCAATCTCCTTAGCACCTGCAACACAACACCAACAACAAATTGGACTGAGTTCAAAGCCAGGAGATAATCCAGGCAGCGTCTGTCAATCTCCTTTTTTACTCTCTCCCTTTGGAACCTCCGCCTTGCAGCAATTGAAAACTATTACATTCATCCCATCTCCACACAGATGCTACAAACAAGGCTCAGATTGTTCTTGTTGTTTGGATGAAAAAAGAGAGGGGAGAAAAAAAGTGTCTGGGGAAAAATACCATGTTTGCAAAGGTATTTGTAAAACCACGAAATATAAGATACCGGAATCAGAGTGAGTCAGGGATTTAGCTAGGATTTTTAAATAAAACGACTAAAATCTCAAAATAAGGATTTGTTATGATAAAAGCTTTGTCCCCCCTGTTGCTTTGTGAGCTAAACAACATACCCTATAGGTTGTCTCAGTGTCAGGTAGCGAGAGGTGGTGAGTGTCTGTCTGCCTGCCTGCCTGCCTGCCTGCCTGCCTGCCTGCCTGCCTGCCTGCCTGCCTGCCTGCCTGCCTGCCTGCCTGCCTGCCTGCCTGCCTGCCTGCCTGCCTAACTGCCTGTTTGGCTGTTTGCCTGGCAAGCTGCCGCCCAGGTGAATTACTAGATGTGCTGGCTACTGGGCGAGCGGAGAAGCCTCCCTTCCCTGTCTCAGCACCATTGCCCAGTCAGGTTGGCAGCAGGCCCAGCCCCAGTGCCCAGTTGGCACCGCTCCATGCTCCCCTGCCGACCAAACACGGCTGTGATCACAAAGAAGAGGGCTATCTGGGTCTTGAACTAATTGGGGCCAGACTACATGATCGCCTGTGTGGTGCTGAAAGCCTACCGTGAAACCTCACTGAGGAAAAAATAAGTAACAGAGTGAGGGAGACAAGCACAACACAATTAAATTCATGAAGAGTGGTGATGAAAATAGATGGAAAGAAAATTGATTTGATTCGTTTTCTGTAGCTAACTACCTCAACCCCTCCCACAGATTCCTCAGAAAATCATTCCTGTGTATCAAAAGAGCAAACTTTTTGTTTTGAAACATAAAAATAATAATAAGCTAGAATTGCTCATTCAAGACATGGTCTCTTTCAATACGACAGTTTTTACTTTACAAAGGAGGAACTCAAGCCTATTCCTCCCCATGAATGGTGCTCGAACAGTTCTCAGTTCTATGAGCACCACACTGATAAGTTCTTTATTTTCTGGGAACTAACAATCATACTATTGTGCTGGTTCTAATAAACCAGACTGTGGAGGAACAGTATAAACGGCTCAATTGAGTTTCCCTCGCAAGATTCCCTTCAAGGAGGGGAGCCTGAGAAGAAACAAGAGAAAGCCCTAAGTCCTTGTGGGAGCCGTGAAAGAGACAGAGCCGTGGCTAGCAGCTGGACCCCGGGCTGAAAGCACTCCTGCACTTGTGCTGCCGATTCTTAAGTTAGAGAGAACATTACAGCAGGAGAAAAAAAGAACAGGCTTTGGGAGTAAGTTAAAAAACCTGCATAATTCTCAGCCGCCGAATTTATAATTCATTCTTTGGGAGAAAAGGAGAGGGTAAAAAAAAGAGAGGAGAGAATGATTGTGTCCAAGGGCCTACAGGTCCTTTGATCAGGTTGAGGGAACACTGTCGCTGCAACCTGGGCCTCCTGCTTCTCAGGAGACAGACAAAGAGGACCCTAGCCCTAACTGGCCGGGCCCAGATTCCTCCCCGGCACGGAGAAAAAAGCCTTTGGGCTGCCTCACAGCGTGACAGCCTGGGAAAAGCCCCTCTCAGCAGGCCTAAGATGCCTGCTTTGGCCTTTGATCTTTCATTAAGGCCAAGGTCACAGCACTGGTCAAAGGATTTTGCAATCGCTAATACACAAATGTAAATGCACGGATGCACACACACGCACACACACAAACACATACACACCAGAGGAGAATAGGTCAAGAAAAAAAGAGGGGGTGAACGTGTGTGTGTGTGTGTGTGTGTGTGTGTGTGTGTGTGTGTGTGTGTGTGTGTGTGTGTGTGTGTGTGTGTGTGTGTGTGTGTGTGTGTCATGCTGAAGCAATTGGTGTAAGGTGCTATTCATTTGAATAGAATAGCACATTCCAACATATTGTGCATGCAAGTCTACATGAACACAATTATGTATACAGTTTGCATAACATTCAAGTAAACATCATGAACTGATCATAACACATTTACAATTTGCTTGATGTAAATTGGCAGAGTAGGAACTCTCAAACTACATATCTGAAATAATAATTGTGATTGGGAATACTGCCTTTAGAAAATATTACCCCCCAAAATCTCTCTATCTTCATTGATCATTAATTCAGTAAAGCTGCACCCCAGCCAGTCACCCTCTAATGCATTTCAAGACCCACGGCTGAAAAATGAAGGCTTTAATGTTGCCATGGCGATGCCTCCACCACACAAGTGTAAAGGGAAAATAAAAGCTGTCTGACTCCCACCTTTAGCCATCTTATTGAGAACCATGTCAATTAGAATGTATGTTCCACTCCTCCCGGCGCCGTCGCTGAGAGAGAGAGAGAGAGAGAGAGAGAGAGGGAGGGAAGGAGGGAGGGAGGGAGGGGGAGAGAGAGCAAGAGAGAGAGATGAGCGTCATTAGCTATGTGTTTTAGTCAAGTTGTCCATTTTGAATGCTGATATTCTTTCACTTCCTAAAAGCGTGCCCTGCTTCCATGCACTTATAACAGGTGACAGCATAGAAGACGGTTTAATATTCCAAGCATATAAAACTACTAATGTTATTTCAAGGGGCTGAACCAACATCACAGCATATTTTGGAGATTAAATGTAATAACAGGGAAAAATGTACCGTCCTCAAAAGTGGCAAAGCTGAAATATTATGCAAGGGAGAAAACATTCCCTTTCTTCAAACTGTTGGTGAAAAACTAATACACTCAGTATAGAGAAAGATGTTGTCTGTTGAAGAGAGATGCAATACTATTTTCACTATGCGTTTCACTTATGTCTTTCTATGTTTAAATCATCTACTTTAACTGGTGTTGGCTCTGTGAATTAAAACCATACACACACAGTCTGTTGTGTGCCTGAACACAATATTAAGGATGTGCATCCCAAATGGAACCCTAGTGTGAATTTGTTAGATATTACTTGTTAGATATTAGTTAGAACCACAAGCATTTCGCTACACCCGCAAAACACGGGTATGTGACCGATAAAATGTGATTTTATTTTATTCCCTTTATAGTGCATTACCTTTGACCAGGGCCCGGTACGTCCACCATATAGGGACTAGGTTGCCATTTGGGACACAGACAGGAACTCAAGGGTGATGCTGCTATCTATGTCTGTGATCTGAGGTCTGCAGTGTGCAGTATGTACCAACACCTTGCAACGTCTAGCACATGTCATTATGGACTGATCAAAGATAACACTGGGGACAAACAGCCTCGGACCACATAAAACACGTCTTAAGATGTCTGCCTGCCTGCCTAGCCTCGACTGGCTGGTCTCAGAGCTGAGCAGAGTGAGAGAAGGAGAGAGCCCTGTGATCTGTCTGCAAGGTGCATCTGTGTATTGTACAAGGCTCTAGCTATTCACATTTTTTTGCTTGTGCTAATGGTTATATGAAAACTGAAAACACAAGCTGTAAACTATAAACTATATTTCAAACATTTATTTAAGGTTTTATATATATTTGGGAACTGTGGATAGGAGCGTATATACACAGTATACAAGGAAAACACAGTGATATAGATCATTGCACATCTATTCAACCGTATGACTCAGAGAGAGGGAGCAATACTCATAGATGTAAGACCCACTACAGACACATGGTATACTGTGGTTACATAATTTACTTCCTTTACTGAGGTAGAATACTGTTTATACTTGCCTGCAGTGGACTATTATTGGACAAGACCGTCCCCGGTAGCACTTGTTAATCTTTCTGCAACAGAACAGACAAAAGACATGAAGCATAATAAACATAATGTAAAATCCCAACATTAAATAAAATTAAATATTTTTTTAAAAGAGTACACCCAGTGATTGAACCAATGTTATTCTCATCTAGGCTTGGTTTTAACTAAGCAACACTTCTGTATATCAAGAACAAGTCTACATCAAAGTAAAATATTATAATGATCCTATGGAGGAAAGATACATCCCTTGTCAATCAAAAACATTTAAATAATAAACCATAATTAATAGACTGAGTTAATGAAGATATGCCATTGCAGTGGTGATATATTGGATTGTGATAATGAGGTGTGGTGGCTGCTGGGTAAAATGCCTGACTGCGTCCCAAATGACACCCTATTCCCTATTTAGTACACTATTGCACAATATAGGGAATAGGGTGCCATTAGAGACTCAGCCCCTCTGTCCCCTGTGCATTAACCTTGTACAATTAAAGACATTACACAGTGGCGAGACAAGGAGAAACACTCCTGCCAGCAGCACCGTACAGCGGCCCTCACATTGTTAACTAGCTGTTGTTGTGGGGGTGAATTATGCTGGACCAGATCTTTTGATCATGGAGAGCAAGAACTACAATGTTAAAGGGGTAGCGGTTGTGGGGGTTAGAGGGTCACTCACGCCCATAAAAGTACACTAAGTAGGCTAATGATCTTACTGAAACATATAGAACTAAATAAGAATTCAACTTCCACATTTATACATTTACATGTATGTGTGGCAGGACACTGAATACTTATGTCTAGGATTTGTTTCATGCTCTCGCTATAATCCCCAATAATTATGTCTTTAATAAATTTGATTTAAATTTTCCTTCAATGATCAAAAGTAAATTGACAGAAAATGTTACGCAACAAAACAAAAAAAACATTTCACAATTCAGAAGTCCCGATACCACAGATCCCACCATGAACCAAGTTACCACAGGACAACAGCAGATCACCAATGGGGGGTTGGTTGGGGGAGTAGTGGGGGAATTCAAAAGGGGGAGGCGATCCTTAGAGAAATTAAGCTTATAGAGAGTATCAGTCAGAGGAAGTCAAGCAAATCATGAGCAAGCAAAAGGCGAGAGGTCGTTAGAGAGAGGAGAGGCTGAGGAGAGAGAGGGGGAGGAGGAGGGGGGGTTCCACAAGGCCCCTGGTTGCAGAGTCACAGTTTCCAATGATCACTTTTGTGACTATGCAACTGGGCTCATATTACTAGCTGCAACATCACAAAAATGACACTGGCAACCGCTAATTAGCTGGCAAAACAACAAAAGGAAAAACCAAACCAAAACAGGTAGGTAGCTATGAAACTGAAAAAAAGAGTGTGTTGCTCGATCAGAAGTAAGTTTTGTTAATTAAATACATGCAGGCATACAGAGAGAGGAATTAGCTTGCAGTTTATGTTCTCGAACCCTCAAGTGTGATAAATACTGTCGAAACCACAAACCTATATTCAGATTCAAGTGTAAGAAATAGAGTAAGAACTCAGTATTTCCCCTCACCCTGTGATAAAATACAACATTTCTACACTCACCACAGTTGGTGGTTCGATGGCAGTTTATTTTCTTTGACCATATATCCTGGCCCTTGTCTTTCCCAGAAGATCTCATCTCATGAGTGTGCACCACAAATACACTAACACCAGGCTATATAACATCACACTACTCAGACTCTGTGGACCTTAGAGAGCAGCAGGGCTAGCAATAAAGAGATTACTGAGTCATGGTAGTACTATATGAAGACTGGCACGTAAAGTGAGAGGACAATAAGAGAGAATATGAAAAGGGAACCAGAAGTTTAATACAACAAAATACCTTATTAATACCATATCAATCTGACAACAATATGGTTTCCAAAATCTGGGAACTTTCCCCAAATTCCTTCAGGATTTTGGGAAAATCTGGGAATTTGGGGAAAGTTCCTGGGTTTTTGCCATTTTACATAGCGGTGAGGATAGCCCTGACTCAAGGAAGTCCTACCTGCGGAAGTCCAGGAGCGTCCTGCTGGACTCAGGGACGTTAAGGTTGAGCCAGGTGAGGAAGTGGAACTGTGTGACGGTGCGAGTCTCGTTGGTCTGCATGTTCTTCAGGTAGAAACTACGAACCAGGAAGTCATCACACCAGATGTGCTCCGACACCAAGTTCACCTACGAAAAGAGGAAGTGATGTCAGAGTCAGAGAAGTAGAATGAGTTTGCATGGTCTAAATCTATGGTCAGTTATCCCTGAGTACATGCTTAAGCATGCCATTTTAAACATATAGTGCACCTTATAAAACGTTAGAAAATTTGTATTACTATGCTAAAAATAAATACATTTACAACCAAATTACGCAGAATTACTCTGTTACACAAGCGCATGCATTTTAAAATTAAAACGACTATAACCATATTTCAATTTATAACAGACATTACATACAACTAAAATAATGTAAAACTTGTCCATTTGATCAAACAGCCGACATTGGATAGCCAGGCCTTGTACCTCATAGATGTGGTAAAGGTTGGACCCCTCATCAGGCCAGTAGTGGTAGCACTGTTTGACTCCGCTCTCAGTGAGGGGCGTCAGCATGACAATGACCACACAGCCGTTCTCCCACACCATCTGCACACAAAAGAAGGAGAACCGCCATTTTGTCACACGGCAACGCCTCGTGACATGCCTACACACCCTGCGCTTGCCTCATACTCGCACTATTCTATTCAGATGCTCCCACACACACTTTGAACCCCCTTTTATGTAGGAACCCATTTACTATTGTCAGAGGGAACAGACAAAACAACACAAACAAGAATATTTATTGTTCTCAATTTCTTTTGAATAAAACACTTGATTAAAATGGTTCATTATCATGCATTCATTCATCTTATGGAATCATCTGCATCTAAATTACAGTATCATCTACTTTCCAAAAGACAATTGGTAAAAACACTGTTAGCTGTCGCTGTGAATTTATTAAAGTCCTCGAAATGGTTGTTTTTGTCAAAACTTTAATGACAGTAAAACAGTTACATATCTAGGGGGGGTTGATGGTGCAAATTAGCGCACGTTAAAGCATGATGGTGCAGTGCATCTGACTGTCAATGTTTAATTGTATCTGTCCCTTAAAAATAAATACACTATCGTTATTGAGACAGTGCACTATTGTGATATTCCAGAACTAGGAGTGTCTGTGTAGGTGTATTCTTCCTGCTGACATACAGACAGTTTATTTTCCATTGGCCAGAAAGTAGATAGGCTCCAGAGAGCCATTGGCAGGATAGAAAAACAGCAGGCAGGTTAATGGAGCTAATAAAACATTATTGTTACAATCATCAGATGACCAGGATGCTCCCACCTATGGCTCAACATTTCATAAGATACCAATTAAAGTAGGCCATCTTAAAGGGGCAATCTGCAGTTACTACATCCATTTTTGGACTTATAAATTAATAATGTGCATGTACCCATTTATTCTTGAAGAATATAACTTATAAATGCCTGATGAGCTTATTTAAACTGTTATACCCCATCAGAACCCAAAATGTAAGCCTTTGTTTGTAAACAAAGTAAATGTAAACAAACCCTATATAGCTTCAAATTGGATGGTCAGTCCTTGCATCCATATGTCTGAGAGTGTTTACATTTTGTTATTGTTTCAACTATTGATTGTCGCTTTAAGCCCATTGAACAACCCTCCCAATAACTACAGTTATAATGGTCCTGAATAAATGTTACATCAAGGTTATTACTCGATTCTCCATTGAAAGTGCTTCTTAGTCTAGGACTAGTCTTAATCTGTGTCCGGGAAACCAGCCTTTGATGATTGTAGAACATCATTCTTCTTCTGGAATGGACACTTGAAAATAACCTTAGTTAAAGTCTGAATATGGAAGCTCCTGAGTGAGAGAGAGGGGAAGAGAGTGGGGGAAGGAGAGAGAGAGAGTGAGAGTGAGAGAGAGAGAGAGAGAGAGAGAGAGAGAGTGAAGGGGGGGTGGAAGGATGGAGAGGGTAAGAGGAGAGGGGAAGAGGAGAGGGGAAGAGGAGAGGGGAAGAGAGTAGGGTAAGGAGAAAGAGAGACAGAAAGAGAGAGAGCAAGAGAGAGTGGGACGGAGAGAGCTAAAGAGAGGTGAAGAAGAGAGAGAGCTGCATCCTGTGTGGAGAGGGCCAGTGAAGAGGGAGAAGATAAGGGAGGAGATGGGGCCTCCATCCCCCCTCTCAGAGTGTGTCCAGGGTCCAACAGGGATTAGGCAGAGAGGGTCCAGGGACAGGATGAGGCCCATACTCCAGTTGTCCTCATGCTGGGCATTCCTTCCACTCAGTAGCACAGTTCAAGTAGCAGACTGGTAACAGAGGATGCAGCCCAAATGGCGCCCTATTCCCTACATAGTGCCATTATCAGAGGTAGAATAATAATGAACCACTTTATCGATTGCATGAAATAATCAAATCTAATTCAAGACAACCTCCCTTTCTCTATCTGGATGTAAAATGTGTACTGATATTTGATGATAATTTGCAAGTAGATTGTGTAGCGGTATACATGGAGGCTATAGCATCTACAAAAAGCACTTGTCTCCAGTTTGAATTATACTGCTAATAACACGGTTCCCTTCTTGTTTAAGACTGGAGAAGATATTGATTTTATGAGAGAGAGGACTGTACCTGCCAGAAATCAGACACTGTGGAGGGGAGGGGGCCTTGAGTAGCGATGTAGGCTGGGTTCCGTGGGTCGTGGTCCATCTGGGGAGAGAGAAAGAGAGGGAGCGAGAGAGAGAGAGAGAGAGAGTGAGAGAGTGAGAGAGAGAGAGAGAGAGAGAGAGAGAGAGAGAGAGAGAGAGAGAGAGAGAGACATAAAGGTTATTACTTAATTATTGATCAAGTACAGGACCACAAAGTTTACCCTAGTAGGTACTTTGAGAAAGAATAATCATTTTAGACTTGGTTCCACCAAAAAACTGATCAAATCTAAATTTAAAACTAAATCATCATGAAACTGAGTCCAATTAAAACTTCCCAGAATCATTATCATATTGTAAAAGGCAATTTAACAATCTGTAAGAACAATTTGAGCATAATGCTGATTTAAAGTAACATCCACAATGGCTTTAGAACAAGGACAAATCAGAGTATTTCAGCCTACTCTGCCCTTCCAAAGAAATAGCCTTGGTGGTCAGTGAAGCATTCAAGCTTTCTATTGGGTTAATGCAAAACCATTCACCCTGGTTAACCCAATGTTTGTGGACGAACTCCTTTCTAGGAATCCAAAATTCAAATGCCGTCTATTCTTCTTCTACGCTGCTTAAATCAACAAGGGTGCTGAACTCTTGCAAACTTGGAGTGCGAAGAAAATTAAAAAGAAATGTGGGCCAGAAACGTGGGGCGAATGTGAGAATAGGTAAGTGACAGTCATACCTATTACCATGCAAATTGTATGGAAAATGTAATAATTGGATAGGCCAATTTAGCTGGAAGCAATTATGGGAGAAGACAGATAATTCCGAGGCTTGCACACACAAAATGGTGTTTAATAGTCTTCTGTTCCTTTATGAACTGAAATAATAAAATGTTTTAAATGAACTCGGGTTTGCACAGAAGATTACACTTTTAACTTTAGTTTATTAACTCAGGGAAGAAAAGAACAGTACTAACTAGGTGTTTGAATTTCAATTAAAATGGAAAAACTGCCACTGCAAAGTGCATTCGTTAAAGGATGGAGGAGAATAGATGGGCTGTAAATGGTAAAGTGCTTTTATATAACTGTCAATAATGACAAATGCTAGCAAGGAGTCAAACATTTTAGCTTTGGCCTTTAAAAAAATAAAATAAAGATGTCTACTGTTTGATGCGATACCCTTGCCCGACGACTCAAACTGAATTCTTCCGTTGTTGTCATTCACTACATATTTCAGTCTGAGACTGTGATCATTGAAGGCGTTTGTAGTGATATCAAAATGAGGGGTGTTGTACAAAACAGTCATCTGCAATTGGATCATCTCTAACCAATCAGAGTATCAAAACCAATGACCAGTTTTTAAAACGTCACTTAACCCATTGGTTGGGTTAAGAAATTGTCGGGGAGGTTCTCAGATCCAGACTCATTGCTAAGAGGAAACTAACGTCCGTGGGTGTGGCGTAGCATTTGGCCAGAGCAAGGAGTTTGGGTAGCCAAGCAAGCAATACCCCTAGGGAGTATCTGCTGATG
Source organism: Thymallus thymallus (assembly GCA_023634145.1). NCBI lineage: Eukaryota > Metazoa > Chordata > Actinopteri > Salmoniformes > Salmonidae > Thymallus > Thymallus thymallus. The sequence goes on along the minus strand of CM042382.1, from coordinate 19,130,771 downwards.
CAACATAGAGACTGACTGTGTCCTTGGCCTAGACTCAATACTCAGGCTCAGAGTAAAGTATCTCAGAACACTCAGCACAGAGAGAAAGACAGAGAGAGAGAGGGGAAGGAGAAAGAGAGTGAGGGAGAGAGGGACGGGGAGGAAGAAGACAGGAAAAGACAGACAGCGAATAGTCCCTATTCTTAGTGTACGTCTCTCTTCTCGCTCTCTCTCTCTCTCTCTCTCATTCTCTTTCTCTCGCTCCCTCTCCCTCTCTCTCTCTCTCTCTCTCTCTCTCTCTCTCTCTCTCTCTCATTCTCTTTCTCTCGCTCCCTCTCTGTCGCTCTAGCTTTCTCTGTTGTTCTCTCTTTTGCTCTCTCTAATTTCTCTCTCTCTCTCACACATCCAAGTGTCTGTTGTCTCCCAACTGAGAGTTGGTGCTAATGACATTATTGACTGTGTTTATTCCATTCAACCGTCAGTAGGCTGAGGGGCTAATGCAGTTTGGAGAGAGATAGAGAGAGAGATAGAGAAAGAAATATACAGTATATACATATATTTAATACCAGCCAAAAGTTTGAACACGCCTACTCATTCAAGGGTTTTTCTTTATTTAAAAAATGTTCTACATTGTAGAATAACAGTGAAGACATCAAAACTATGAAATAACATAGTTGCATGAGTGAGAGACAGAGAAAGGTTGAGTGAGAGACAGAGAGAGAGAGAGAGAGAGAGAGAGAGAGAGAGAGAGAGAGAGAGAGAGAGAGCGAGAGAGAGAGACAGCGAGAGAGATAGAGTGAGAGGGAAAGAGAGAAAGAGAGAAAGAGAGAGAGAGAGAGAGAGAGAGAGAGAGAGAGAGAGACTAGTCATTACTTACAAGTGGATGATTTCCCTGGGACCTAATGAGGAGCAAGCAGCAATGCGACAGGCGTAATCATGGCTGTTTTGTTCTGCCCAGCCAGGGTCTGTTTTGCTGTAATTATTAGCCTTTCTTCGCTACCGGCCGGTGGCTGTCGTGGTTATTGCAGAGCACTGCTTTGTCTCTGTCTATCACCACCGCACCATGGGGGACCAAGTCTTATCAGGGATTCACTGTGGTTCTGGGGCTCATTTCAGAGGTGTTTCAAAAGGTATTCACTGGGATTGAGAAAGCCAGACTCCGAGGTTTTATTCCCCATGTATTGTGAGGGGGTAGTAGTTAGGATGTGAAAGCAAGAGTCCATAAGACTAGCTAAAGTATCCTTAGAAACTCGACATATACTTCATCGATGTAAAACCAACAGGAGCACTGTACTGTAATGTCTTCAAAACAAAGCCATGCTATAATAGTTCAGGATGAATTAGCTTGAAAACCAGAGATCCCACAGTAGAGAGATAATAACAAGCTCTTTATGCTCCCATCACAAGGGAGTTACACAATTCTTCTAATAACATCTTTCTAAGTTTTACAGTGATTCACAGTATTACTTTGCAGACAAACATTCTCCTGAGTGCCAACAACAACATTGTGCGTGTGGGTGAGTGAGTGGTGTTGTTGAGGAAATCAAATTGCCAGAAGCAGAGGTATTTCTGTATTACTGGTTGTACCCATCATGCTTGTCAGTCGGTCGGTGTGTAGGAAAAGGTTCTTCTGTTTAGTTGTGAGTCACATCCTGGCACTTTGGTGTGACGAAGCCTGGGATGCTTCCCATATGGCACCCGATTCCCTATATAGTGCACTACTTTTACCGTGCCCTATAAAGGGAATGAGGTGCCATGTGGGATACAACCCTGGATTTGAAACACATAGTGTTCCTGTTTCTTTTAATGGAATGCTTCTGTATCTGCCTCCAGGTTGTTGTTTTTTATAACCGTTTTCATATTGATATGCTCAGTTACTGAATTCACATGGTTCCTGTTTCCCTCACTCTCTTACAAATGTTTGGTCCTTGGACATTCACAGTTGAGTTACAGAACACTATTTTGCTCAAAACATCATTTTCTGACGCTTAAGCGGGTATAAAATACTGTATTTAGGCATATACTCTAGGTGTCGTTTTCAAACAGGAAAAGTTAAAATAGCTGGAGTGGGTCTTTAAACGCCTGATGGAGCATTTAGAAAATGCACTGGTAGAAATGATAAATGCTTCAGTTCCCTTCCTGATTCACTTCTTACTGTATGTATTTACTTGTTTATGCTGTGTACTGCAATTCAGTTTTTAGCTGGCAATGTGTAGCTAATATGTAATCAACAAAATCTGAATATATAGTACATTGAGTGTACAAAACATTGACATAGACTGATCTGGTGAATCCAAGTGAAACCTATGATCCCTTATTCACGTAACTTGTTAAATCCACTCCAAGCAATGTAGATGAAGGAGAGGAGACAATTTAAAGAAGGATTTTTAAGCCTTGAGACAATCGAGACATGGATTGTGTATGTGTGCCATTCAGAGGGTGAATGGGCGAGACAAAAGATTGAAGTGCCTTTGAATGGGGTATGGTAGTAGGTGCCAGGCGCACCGTTTTAAGTGTGTAAAGAACTGCAACGCTGCTGAGTTTTTCATGCTCAACAGCTTCCCGTGTGTATCAAGAATGGGCCACCACCCAAAGGACATCCAGCCAACTTGACACAACTGTGGGAAGCATTGGAGTCAACAGGGGCCAGCATCCCTGTGGAACGCTTTGACGAAATGAGGCTGTTATGAGGGCAAAAGGGGGTGCATCTCAGGAAGGTGTTCCTAATGTTTTGTACACTCAGTGTGTATAGGCAACTTTAAAACACAAAAAAACTGAACTGCATAGCTGTGCCAAACCGTAGACAGTAACACATACACCACATTAGCATAACTCAAGGTCAAAAATAGTAATATCTCAGTTCTTCACACCTTTGCTTTCAATAATGAATAGGTTGAACCATTCATAGTACCCTTTCCCAAACTTTCGCCAAGTGAATATTTAAAAAAATATATATTCATATTCAATGCATGAAATTCAGTGTGTATAAGCAATACAAAGCATCTAACTAAGGCTAAGCAACCGTTGCATCAAATATTATATTGTAAAGCACTGCTTTGCTTTAGTTAATTCTAAATCCCTGTGCTGTAAGTACAGCACGCAACACCATCAGTATAAAGCAGAAAATATACTTACAATTGGGCTGGCATTGATGTAATCTGAACTGCCTTGGCTGTTTTCAACCTTCAAGGTTATTCTTGAGTGATCATCTGAAATATAAATGGAGGAATTATTCCACCAACTCAACCGCCTCTACAAGGAGTCAGCACTCCACCCGGCATGCCTGCAGTGTGTTTCAAGTACTGGAATACTCAAACACTCAAAACACCCTCAAACATAACCTTTAGCCTATCACTTAAACCTAAAAGAAACCTGTTCCATATATCATATAAAGTAGTCTCAGATGGGTGCAATTGACAGTAACACAGGGCCGGCCCTATCTATTTGGGGGCCCTAAGCGAGATTTGGTTTTCGGGCCCCCCACTTCGCGGGTAAAACTTTTGTTGGTCCCCCTCTTGATGGTAGAGATTTTTTCTGTACATTTTCTGTAATTCTCAACATTTTGCCATGTGGTTTTAAAGCAAATTGGCGGGGTTGGGGCCCCGCTAGCGGCTGGGGGCCCTAAGCGACCACTTATATCGCATATGCCCAGGGCCGGCCCTACAGTAACATGATATCTTACAGCATTTTAAGACAGTCACCTATAATGCAGGGACAAATGAAAGTGCATGATGAAGGTAAAGCTCTCTTAGGTCAGGCTTCATGTACAGTGGGGAGAACAAGTATTTGATACACTGCCGATTTTGCAGGTTTTCCCACTTACAAAGCATGTAGAAGTCTGTAATTTTTATCATAGATACTCTTCAACTGTGAGTGACGGAATCTAAAATAAAAATCCAGAAAATCACATTGTATGATTTTTAAGTAATTAATTTGCATTTTATTGCATGACATAAGTATTTGATACATCAGAAAAGCAGAACTTAATATTTGGTACAGAAACCTTTTTTTGCAATTACAGAGATCATACGTTTCCTGTAGTTCTTGACCAGGTTTGCACACACTGCAGCAGGGATTTTGGCCCACTCCTCCATACAGATCCTTCAGGTTTCGGGGCTGTCGTTGGGCAATACGGACTTTCGGCTCCCTCCAAAGATTTTCTATTGGGTTCAGGTCTGGAGACTGGCTAGGCCACTCCAGGACTTTGAGATGCTTCTTACGGAGCCACTCCTTAGTTGCCCTGGCTGTGTGTTTCGGGTCGTTGTCATGCTGGAAGACCCAGCCACGACCCATCTTCAATGCTCTTACTGAGGGAAGGAGGTTGTTGGCCAAGATCTCGCGATACATGGCCCCATCCATCCTCCCCTCAATACGGTGCAGTCGTCCTGTCCCCTTTGCAGAAAAGCATCCCCAAAGAATGATGTTTCCACCTCCATGCTTCACGGTTGGGATGGTGTTCTTGGGGTTGTACTCATCCTTCTTCTTCCTCCAAACACGGCGAGTGGAGTTTAGACCAAAAAGCTCTATTTTTGTCTCATCAGACCGCATGACCTTCTCCCATTCCTCCTCTGGATCATCCAGATGTTCATTGGCAAACGTCAGACGGGCCTGGACATGCGCTGGCTTGAGCAGGGGGACCTTGGGTGCGCTGCAGGATTTTAATCCATGACGGCGTAGTGTGTTACTAATGGTTTTCTTTGAGACTGTGGTCCCAGCTCTCTTCAGGTCATTGACCAGGTCCTGCCGTGTAGTTCTGGGCTGATCCCTCACCTTCCTCATGATCATTGATGCCCCACGAGGTGAGATCTTGCATGGTGCCCCAGACCGAGGGAGATTGACCGTCATCTTGAACTTCTTCCATTTTCTAATAATTGCGCCAACAGTTGTTGCCTTCTCACCAAGCTGCTTGCCTATTGTCCTGTAGCCCATCCCAGCCTTGTGCAGGTCTACAATTTTATCCCTGATGTCCTTACACAGCTGTTTGATTGAGTGTGTGGAGTCTGTTTGATTGAGTGTGTGGACTGGTGTCTTTTAAACAGGTAACGAGTTCAAACAGGTGTAGTTAATACAGGTAATGAGCGGAGAACAGGAGGGATTCTTAAAGAAAAACTAACAGGTCTGTGAGAGACGGAATTCTTACTGGTTGGTAGGTGATCAAATACTTATGTCATGCAATAAAATGCAAATTAATTTTTAAAAAATCATACAATGTGATTTTCTGGATTTTTGTTTTAGATTCCGTCTCTCACAGTTGAAGTGTACCTATGATAAAAATTACAGACCTCTACATGCTTTGTAAGTAGGAAAACCTGCAAAATCGGCAGTGTATCAAATACTTGTTCTCCCCACTGTATAATGTACGGCTTTCAAAGTATATGGAAGGATTGGGACTGCCCCACTCCTATAAAAGAAGATAGAAAATAACTTACAGGCCACCACAGCGTTGGAGCGGTTCTTCTTAGTGTTCCCAGCCTCCAGGCCTGTAGTGGAGGCGTTGGGCTCAGCCTGGTACGCACACAGAGCTTCCCACTCCTTCTCCAGACGATTTTTGTTTTTCAGGTGGTCCTCCATGTAAGACTAGGGAGGAAAGATAATATATGGATTCAATATGGATTAACTAACTATAGTTGTTTATCAGTTGGTGTGTATTCCTCCTCAATGTAAGACTAGGGAGGGAAGAGAACATTTATTTTAATTGTATTTTTGCTTAATTTAAGTCAATAAAAACCTGACCAAGAGGAGCAAAGATGAGCCAATAGCATTTTATTGTAGACATTATATGAATAATAATAATTCAAATGTTTTGTGGCATTTGATTCCTAGGTGTGTGTCTGTCTTTATGAGAGGAAAGTGAGCACATTACCCAAGCTCCTCCCATTTTATTACAAACTCATCTTTATTCATGGTCTCTACATGGTCATAGTCGTAGTCAGGAACAGGAATAGTTCCCTCTAAATGACAAGCCATTCAACCAAGACCATTACCTACCCTACTGTATTCATAATTAAGTCAGGAGCGCTGACTTTGATTAACTGCCGCTAATGAGATTGTCAAAGCAAAATGTGAAACATAGAATGTTTTAGCACTGGGGCCGTCAGGGTAGACTAGCTATTGTTCCTCTCTGTGGGTAGAGGACAGTTGGGCTGAGATGGTTGTTGGACGTCGTTGATGATCCAGGGTCCATACACAAACAGGTATCTAACAATCACCAGGAATATCTCTTTAACACAAAATAAAATAGCTTCTTAAAAGGACTCCTAGGCTACGTCCCAAGTGGCACCCTATTCCCTATGTAGTACACTACTACCATACTACACTTAGGGATCTGGTCAAAACAAAAGTAGTGCACTATATAAAGAATAGGGTGCCATTTGAGAGAGCCCTAATGTAATTCTATGAATAACATACGATTACAATAGGGAGGACATCATCTGGATTCATGGTAAGTACTCAGAGAGGCTTAATGGACTTTCTCCTAACAGGATATATGGGATATTTGTTGAAATAGAATCTGTCCTGGACAGATATCTTCTCTGCGTCCCAAATAGTGCACCTTATAGTGTTAGGGAATAGGGTGCTATTTGGGACACACCCTTGACTGGCTCCTCCTCACTATGATTGAAAAAGTGAAGCTCCTTAATACAGCATACAGAGATGATCAGCACTATGTTCACCGCACGCACGCACGCACGCACGCACGCACGCACGCACGCACGCACGCACGCACGCACGCACGCACACACACACACACACACACACACACACACCATTTAACTAAGCTACTTTAATCCCATGCTATACCAGTATGTCCCGGCCTCCATATCATATCAATACTTATTACACTATGTGCTGACACACTGAACACAGTCTGGGAAACAGGCTCAATATTTTTGCAGGGCATGAATCCATGACCCTTCCTTGATTTAGCCCCTTATCGAATAGCACCTTCATTCTGCACTGCTACCCGGATAACCTCACCCCCCCCCTCCACCTCTACTCCTCCATCAGCCCTCCCAGGGCATCAGAGAGCCACACTCTCCTCTGCGCTAATGCCAGAGTAATGGGGTTTTGTACTGTGTAAAGGGATTATTGCAATCCAATCAGGAGGTGCTGAGATCACCATGTGTCAGGCAAACACTGGCTAATCCCCTTACTGCTGGGTTTACAACTGCCAAAAGGTGCTCAATAAAATCAGAATGAAATAACGCTCAATGAGGATCTAGCGCTCAGGTCAGGGCTGCTCAGAGCTGTCGATGACGTCGTGGCAGGGCTAGAGCCTCGGAATGAACTAGACTAGAGCACCCGGGTGAGAGAATTACATCTGCACATAGGAGCTGTTCGGTTTTACACTGATTGGAAGTGTCACAAATGGCACCCTATTGCCATCAAAAGGAGTGCACTATATAGGGAATAGGGTGCCATATGGGATGCAGACATGGAGATGGCAGGAAAGGGAACAACTGTGTACAACTGCAGCTTAAACACTAGAGTGAGTTAGCTGCAGTATCACATGAAGCTAACAACACCGTTACAATAAGGCCAATTTTCTTTATACTGGATTAAGCTCATGTGGGATGTGTCCCAAATATCACCCTATTCCCTATATAGTACACTACTTTTGAACAGGGCCCATCAAAAGGAGTGCATTATAAAGGGAATAGGATGCCATTTGGGATGCAACCATTGAATAGGGGGTATCATGGAAGATTAAGAGCATTTACTCCTGAACACATTGTGCTTTCCAGCATACATGCTCCAGATAGGCGTTTCCCCCAACACTGTCCTGTATTAAAGTGATTAAACAACATATTTCTTCATATTTGGCACACACATTGTGCCTACAAAATGGTGGTGTATATCAACACTCCAAATTACACCTCAGCACACTCCCACACACCCTCACATGGTAACCTACTCAGCTATCTTCTAAATAACTCCCCACTCGACAGCTTCCAAACCCCTAATCTCTATAGACTCCACATAGTATAATCTATAAAAATTACTGGGCCAGCAACAAAAGACAAGATAATGTGCTTTATATATAGAGTATGTTCATCCGCTTAAGACACAGCCAAGTCTCTGTATGAAGTCAGATTCTGAACAAGTAATATGGGACAAAGTATACATTAACATAGATAAGATGGTGCAAGGCAATTCTCTAATTCAACAATATGAATCGATCTACAATGTACTGTAGTGTAAGTGTGGAGATTGTACTGTTGGTACTGACGACATGTTTGTCTCTCTGCACTGCCTGTGATAACTCAATATGAGCTCTCCTCAGATGTTTGTTCAAGTCTGACTCTGGTCATATGATATGACAAAGGAAACTTCTCAGAACATTTACTGTGACTAGATGAACAGTCACTTTCAGAAAGAGCCTAGAACAGAAACATCAACACTACTCAATCAAAAAAGTTGGCATTATTCTACTGGCAGATGGATCACAGTAGCAGTTGTTGTTGTGGTTGTTGAGAAAAGAAGAGAGAGGGCAGAGAAGAAAGTGGAAATTTGAAGGAGAAGAGTGAGGAGAGATGAGAAGAGAGAGATGAGAAGAGAGATGAGAGAAGAGAGACGAGAGAAGAGAGAGATGAGAAGAGAGACGAGAGAAGAGAGAGATGAGAAGACAGAGAAGAGAAGAGAGAGATGAGAAGAGAGAGATGAAAAGAGAGGAGAGAAGAGAGAGATGAGAAGAGAAAAGAGAGATGAGGAGAGAAGAAGAGAAGAGAGAGATGAGAAGAGAGAGTTGAGAAGAGAAGAGAGAGATGAGAAGAGGAGAGAGAGATGAGAAGAGAGAGATGAGAGAGAAGAGAAGAGAGAGAAGAGAGAGATGAGAAGAGAAAAGAGAGAAGAGAAGAGACATGAGAAGAGAAGAAAGAGGAGAGAAGAGAGAGATAAGAAGAGAAGAGAGGTGAGAAGAGAGAGATGAGAAGAGAAGAGAGAGATGAGAAGAGAGAGATGAGGTGGAGAAAGTTGAGAAGAGAAGAGAGAGATGAGAAGAGAGAGTTGAGAAGAGAAGAGAGAGATGAGAAGAGAGAGATGAGGTGGAGAAAGTTGAGAAGAGAAGAGAGAGATGAGAAGAGAGAGATGAGAAGAGAGATGAGAAGAGAGGGATGAGGTGGAGAGAGATTAGAAGAGAGAGGAGAGACGAGAGAGATGAGAAGATAAGAGAGAGGTGAGAAGAGAGAGTTGAGAAGAGAGAGATGAGATGAGAAGAGAGAGATGAGAAGAGAGATGAGAAGAGAGAGTAGAGATGAGAAGAGAGAGGAGAGATGAGAAGAGAGATGAGATGAGAAGTGAGATGAGAAGAGAGATGAGAAGAGAGAGGAGAGATGAGAAGAGAGAGGAGAGAGGAAAGAATAGAGTAGGAGCGTGCCCCTGGACCTCCCCCAGTCTCATGCAGATTGTAATGAAGCAGGGCATTCAGGATGATGGGGGGGGCGGGGGCACAGCTGGGGGTGGGATGGCGGGAAGCGTGGCTCACACCTCATGGATAATTTCCTTTCACTTCCCTGGCCTGGCCTGGCTCCAATATAAAGTCATGTGAAAAAGTAAGTACACCCCCTGGAAAGTTCTCTCGTTTTCTTTTTACGTATTTGGACAGATGGATATGTAATCTTCACTTCAACACTATTGACAGATAAAGGTTACCCAATTTAACAACAAAAACAACTTTGAAAATGTTATACAATTAAAATAAACAAAAATGCCTTTTCCTTATGGGGAAAAGTTAGTACATCCCTACCTTAACAATCACATAAAATGGCTAAAATTTGAATTAGGTGTACCAAAACAAGCGCAAATGATTAGAAAACATTAGAGAGAAATAATATCAAGACACAACTGATTTTACCCAGGTGTTACAGTGGGGATAACAAGTATTTGATACACTGCCGATTTTGCAGGTTTTCCTACTTACAAAGCATGTAGAGGTCTGTAATTTTTATCATAGGTACACTTCAACTGTGAGAGATGGAATCTAAAACAAAAATCCAGAAAATCACATTGTATGATTTTTAAATAATCAGTTTGCATTTTATTGAATGACATAAGTATTTGATCACCTACCAACCAGTAAGAATTCCGGCACTCACAGACCTTAGTTTTTCTTTAAGAAGCCCTCCTGTTCTCCACTCATTACCTGTATTAACTGCACCTGTTTGAACTCGTTACCTGTGTAAAAGACACCTGTCCACACACTCAATCAAACAGACTCCAACCTCTCCACAATGGCCAAGACCAGAGAGCTGTGTAAGGACATCAGGGATAAAATTGTAGACCTGCACAAGGCTGGGATGGGCTACAGGACAATAGGCAAGCAGCTTGGTGAGAAAGCAACAACTGTTGGCGCAATTATTAGAAAATGGAAGAAGTTCAAGATGACGGTCAATCTCCCTCGGTCTGGGGCACCATGCAAAATCTCACCTCGTGGGGCATCAATGATCATGAGGAAGGTGAGGGATCAGCCCAGAACTACACGGCAGGACCTGGTCAATGACCTGAAGAGAGCTGGGACCACAGTCTCAAAGAAAACCATTAGTAACACACTACGCCGTCATGGATTAAAATCCTGCAGCGCACGCAAGGTCCCCCTGCTCAAGCCAGCGCATGTCCAGGCCCGTCTGAAGTTTGCCAATGACCATCTGGATGATCCAGAGGAGGAATGGGAGAAGGTCATGCGGTCTGATGAGACAAAAATAGAGCTTTTTGGTCTAAACTCCACTCGCCGTGTTTGGAGGAAGAAGAAGGATGAGTACAACCCCAAGAACACCATCCCAACCGTAAAGCATGGAGGTGGAAACATCATTCTTTGGGGATGCTTTTCTGCAAAGGGGACAGGACGACTGCACCGTATTGAGGGGAGGATGGATGGGGCCATGTATCGCGAGATCTTGGCCAACAACCTCCTTCCCTCAGTAAGAGCATTGAAGATGGGTCGTGGCTGGGTCTTCCAGCATGACAACGACCCGAAACACACAGCCAGGGAAACTAAGGAGAGGCTCCGTAACAAGCATCTCAAGGTCCTGGAGTGGCCTAGCCAGTCTCCAGTCCTGAACCCAATAGAACATCTTTGGAGGGAGCTGAAAGTCCGTATTGCCTAGCGACAGCCCCGAAACCTGAAGGATCTGGAGAAGGTCTGTATGGAGGAGTGGGCCAAAATCCCTGCTGCAGTGTGTGCAAACCTGGTCAAGAACTACAGGAAATGTATGATCTCTGTAATTGCAAACAAAGGTTTCTGTACCAAATATTAAGTTCTGCTTTTCTGATGTATCAAATACTTATGTCATGCAATAAAATGCAAATTAATTACTTAAAAATCATACAATGTGATTTTAGATTTTAGATTCCGTCACTCACAGTTGAAGAGTACCTATGATAAAAATTACAGACTTCTACATGCTTTGTAAGTGGGAAAACCTGCAAAATCGGCAGTGTATCAAATACTTGTTCTCCCCACTGTATCTGGCAAAAGTCAGTTGTGTCTTGATATTCTTTATAGCAGAGGCTTCTTCCTTCCTGACCTCCCATGTAGGCCAAGTTTGTGCAGTCTCTTTCTGACAGTGTACCCATGCAATTCGACATTGATTGTGGCAAGAGAGGCCTGTAGATCCCTTGATGTTACCCTGGGGTTCTTAGAGACTTCTATGAGCATCTTTCGGTCAGCTCTTGGGCTGACTTTGGTGGGACGACCTGTCCTAGGTAGTTTGCCAGTGGTCTGGAATTTTCGTCAGACAGTAGAATGATGTACTTTGAATTACTTGGAAATAGATTTGTAACCCCTCCCAGACTCATGGGCATGAATGATCTTTCTTCTGAGGGCCTCGGGTAGGTCTTTTGACCTTTGAATGATGTTACCACCAAACCAGACCAAACCAGACCAATGTTCTTATCATTATGGAAGGCTGTTTTGTGGTGTTTTGGTACACCACAATTCTAATTTTAGCCATTTTATGTAATGGTAAAGGTAGGGGTGTACTAACTTTTTCCCCATAAGGAAAATGTATTTTGGTTTATTTTAATTGCATTTTTTTTTTGTGTGATTTGTTAAATTGGGTATTCTTTATCTGTCAATAGTGTTGAAGTGAAGATTACATATCCATCTGTCCAAATATGTACATACTTTTTCACAAGACTCTATACCAACCCACCATAGCCCCAGTCTCATCAACACTGAACAGTCTCTCTCCAATGACGGCCTCGTGGCTTACTTCATTCTCATAATTCAACTACCGTACGTGGGAAACAATTTGGCCAATCTGTTGAAAATGGGCTCAGTTGAGTAGCAGCACACGTTACTATCTGTTGCCAGGGAGCTGTCCAAGGGACTGAAGCTCACAGAGCTTTCTCTCACGTTACACTGCTGCTCCACTCAGAGGGCAGACCGGTGTGTGTGTATGTGTGTATGTGTGTGTGTGTGTGTGTGTGTGTGTGTGTGTGTGTGTGTGTGTGTGTGTGTGTGTGTTCGTGCGTGTGTGTGTGTTTGCGCGTGCGTGCGTGTGTGTTTGTGTGTGTCTGTGTTCGCGCGCATGTGTGTGTCTGTGTCTCATATATTCCCGGTGTAAATCTCAGGGGCAATTAAGAGCTTCATGCCTATTGAACACATCCCAGGGCCCTTCTATCACATATTGTGAGGAGCGTGTAATGCATGTGGATTGAGCTATGTGAAGAACAGATATACAGTACACTGCAATTACAATGGTAGACAGAGTTATTTAGAATCAATTAAAATTTAAATATGTGGGAAGAGAAGACATGTGGAAGAAGCTTGCTCATGTGGGTGTAATGAGATGGATACAAAGAGAGAGAGAGACAGACAGACAGACAGACAGACAGACAGACAGACAGACAGACAGACAGACAGACAGACAGACAGACAGACAGACAGACAGACAATGATAGGGTGAGTCAGTAGTGCTACAGGGGTTTACCAGGATCATGTGTCCAGTGGAGATGTCCATGTTGGAGTGGACGGGTTCCTCAGACCAGGAGGAGGTGGAGCTTCGTGCCGAGGGGCTGACGATGGGCCCCCCATCGCTGAACTGTGACGACACACTGTTGATCCGCGACGACACACTGTGCATCGGCTCTGGACGCTCAGCCGGCGGCTTGACCGACATCCGCTGACGACACAGTTCCTAGGAGAGGAAGGAGGCACAGTTACAAAGTTAACTCACGAATGTACTATTCTGTTCTGTTGAAATACATGTTTCTTAAGACCTGCCTTCACAAAATAATGGATTTTCTTTTGTTTTCTGATGGTATACATTAAATGGATTATTATTAGACTGTTTAAAATGTAGACGTTCCAAAGGCTGCTTCTTGAATGCGGTTCTAGTGTTACTGACTATCTCCAAGGAAACTGCAACCGTCACTAACATTATGTCACTTATACAGTGGCAAGAAAAAGTATGTTTAGAATTACCTGGATTTCTGCATAAATTAGTCATAAAATTTGATCTGATCTTCATATAAGTCACAACATTAGACAAACACAGTCTGCTTAAACTAATAACACACAAACAATTATACGTTTTCATGTCTTTATTGAACACACCGTGTAAACATTTATAGTGCAGGTTGAGAAAAGTATGGTTTTAATAACTGGTTGATCCTCCTTTGGCAGCAATAACCTCAACCAAACGTTTTCTGTAGTTGCGGATCAGACCTGCACAAAGGTCAGGAGGCATTTTGGACTATTCCTCTTTACAAAACTGTTTCAGTTCAGCAATATTCTTGGGATGTCTGGTATGAACCGCTCTTTTTTCAGCACCTCAATCGGATTGAGATCAGGACTCTGACTGGGCCACTACAGAAGGCGTATTTTTTTCTGTTGTTGATTTACTTCTGTGTTTTGGGTCTGTTGAGCTTCAATTGGCAGACAGATAGCCATACATTCTCATGCAAAATGTCTTGATAAACTTGGGAATGCATTTTTCAGTCGATGATAGCAAGCTGTCCAGGCCCTGAGGCAGCAAAGCAGCCCCAAACCATGATGCTCCCTCCACCATACTTTACAGTTGGGATGAGGTTTTGATGTTGGTGTGCTGTGCCTTTTTTTCTCCACACATAGAGTTGTGTGTTCCTTCCAAACAACTCAACTTTAGTTTAATCTCTCCACAGAATATTTTGCCAGTAGCGCTGTGGAACATCCAGGTGCTCTTTTGCAAACTTCAGACGTGCAGCAATGTTTTTTTTGGACAGCAGTGGCTTCTTCCGTGGTCTCCTCCCATGAACACCATTCTTGTTTAGTGTTTAATGTATCGTAGACTCGTCAACAGAGATGTTAGCATGTTCCAGAGATTTCTGTAAGTCTTTAGCTGACACTCTAGGATTCTTCTTAACCTCATTGAGCATTCTGCGCTGTGCTCTTGCAGTCATCTTTCTAGGACGGCCACTCCTAGGGAGAGTAGCAACAGTGTTGAACTTTCTCCATTTATAGACAATTTGTCTTACTTGGACTGATGAACATCAAGGCTTTTAGAGATACTTTTGTAACACTTTCCAGCTTCATGCAAGGAAAGATTTTTTTGTTCGAGGCATGGTTCACATCAGTCAATGCTTCTTGTGAATAGCAAAGTCACATTTTGTGAGTGTTTTTTACAGGGCAGGGCAGCTCTAAGCAACATCTCCAATCTCGTCTCATTGATTGGACTCCAGTTTAGCTGACTCCTGACTCCAATTAGCTTTTGGAGCTACTTTTTCCAACCTACACTGTGAATGTTTAAATGATGTATTCAATATAGACAAGAAAAATACAATAATTTGTGTGTTATTAGTTTAAGCACACTGTGTTTGTCTATTATACACAACCTCTGGGAGTGCACATTCACAACCAATGGGGGTTTCACTGCTGTAATTTAATATTTGATAATGCACACATTAATATTTACAGTTTATCAGCGTTAGCGTACATGATGTTGGCGGCTTGGTGCACCTGAGAAATACAAAAGGCCTTCTGTAGAGTCATTGTAGTATTTTGTATTCCAGCATGGGTTCAACCTGCTATTTCAGTAATATTGAAATATTATTAGAGAAATATTTAACGAATACTGAAATAGTTATAACATTTACTCCAAGACAATGAGTTCAAATTCAGTCACAGCTGAATGAGGATATCTATTGGAGAACAGTGATCTAATGCAGCTGGTTATATAGCCTAGCTAATGTCAGAGGACGTCTAGCTACACATGCTCCAGTCATTAGGAGAGAGATAATAATGATTAACACTGGCTGTGAGTGACATCACAAGCAATTTCATTACAGTTGATATCTTATCTCACAATTTATCCTTACCCTCCCTGTGACATTGATCTATTGGCTGTCTAAGCCATAACCATGGCAATTAGGTCTGTCTTTGTTTTACCAGCATCCATTCCCTCAGTACCATTAACTGGAATGAGTATATGGTTTGCTTACACTCTGCATCAGTTTAAGCACACAAAATATCTGCAACGTTATAGAAAAATACAGGAATCTAGCTAGTCATATTTCCAATCCATTAACATAGTACAAGTCTAGTAGCTTATAACCACTAAATTCTACAAAATCTGTCCGTCTGCCTGCCTGCCTGCCTGCCTGCCTGCCTGCCTGCCTGCCTGCCTGCCTGCCTGCCTGCCTGCCTGCCTGCCTGCCTGCCTGCCTGCCTGCCTGCCTGCCTGCCTGCCTGCCTGCCTGCCTGCCTGCCTGCCTGCCTGCCTGCCTGCCTGCCTGCCTGCCTGCCTGCCTGTCAACCTGTCTGTCTGCCTGTCCGTCAACCTGTCTGCCTGCCTGCCTGCCTGTCTATCTTTCCCAGCAGCCACCAGGGAGGGCCTGCCTCTCCTCTCCCCCGTCCCCCTGCTACAGCCCCATTCCAGACAGCCAGACAGCCCCACCATTACCGCAGGCTCAAACATTACAACAACTCTATATGGTGAACTTTGTGGTTACCGCAATTAGTCCTAATAAAAAAGGCCCCATATGAAAAAGGCCTCCCCAGAGATATTCAATAAGTTGCCTGCAAAAAGCCCAAATGAAACAGACGAGGAGGAAAAAAGGAAAAGCGTTACACCAAAGTCGGGTTTAAATGAAATAAGACCTATTGACAGCTTTAGTATGGCACTGCTCAGGCCAAGGAGAAATTAACAGGGCTGCGTCCCAAATAGCACCATATTCCTTTTATAGTGTATTACGTTGTTTTTTTTTAATCCCATTTGGGATGCTACCCTGGTGTCAGTCTGTTCTACTGTATTTGGTTGATTTCCATGTTATATTGCAGTATATGGAGAAATTCTTAAAACAAAAACCCTGCATTGATAGATAAATGTGTGAGCCTGAGACAGACGTTGGAACAGTTGTCAGATGTTACATTATTAATTCCTTCAATTGATGTTTGAAAACAAGCTACGGATGTGTTAAAATCTGGAATTTAACACATATTTTTTGTTAAAGCTTACCTTGTAAGAATTAAGAAAAAAATTGATTAGATGATGGAAAGGTATTGCAATGCGTTTGTTTCAGATGATACAGAAAGCACTACTGCCCTACCAAGCAAAACTGCTCATTTGGTCGAAAATGTGTTAATGTCATTTTTGCTACAATACACGCTTAATCATGTGAACAAGTATCCTGCCTCTATTGTATTGTGTTTTGGAGAAAATGGGGGTCATATTAGCAGTAACTAAATAAGGTTACTGTGAAACCAAGGTAAATAAAATCAATTTTTCTCAGTTCCACGCTATTAGCAGTTACTGCCTTTTTGCTTGGTAGGGTCTGACTAGCTATCTCACAAAAGAAAGTCTGGCCTGACATAAAATAATAACATTATCTTCTATTTCATTTGATTTCAAAAACACAGACAGAACGATTTTAGAGTCCTATGAGTCACGTGTCTCTCTCATAGGCTGTGTTCCGAATGGCACCCTATTTCCCTGTGGTCAAAAGCAGTGTACTAAATAGGGATAGAGTACCATTTGGGAAGCAACCATATACCACCCTGGGCAGTGGAGTGTCTGTGAAGAGTGGCCAGTGTGGGCGAGCTTCTGAACTCGGTTAACCCAGAACTAAAGTCTTGAGTAATTGGTCAGAAGCTCAATTAAGTTCTGGGTCCATATGTGGACTCCACCCTCTCTCTTTGCAAGTTACAGGCAAGTCTTTGGGCCAAATGTCACCTCCCTTTCTGAAATTCTAAAGATGCTAACACCTGCGAAATCGTGATTTGTCCAAATAACCAGTGATGAAAATCCCAAGCCCCGGAACTAATGCTGCTCGTGATCTCACGCATCCCTTTGTATCATGACAGATCTACGGTAGCATTTATGTTTACTTAGTCAGTCACTAAGAGATTAGCGAGTCTCCAACATCATCTTTTACTGATTGGCATGATCGAAAATTACGCTTTGGTTCGTTCAACTTATTCTATTCTAATTTGACCAATCAATGTGATCTTTTCAATTGAATAAAAGCTTCTTAATTGCTTGCAAAGACGGGTGGGTTGTTTAGCAACAAAACCGATGCGTGTGCAACTTTGGCGGCAAAACTTTACAGGATTGTAAACTATATTTAGTCACCAAATGTTTATTGAAAACATTTTAAAAAATACACAATACAGTTCTTGATTAACTAACTAACTAGCTAGCGAATTTTAAATATTAGCATAGCGTTACATAAGTCAAAACACCTCAAAACAAGACATGGTATCAAGAACAAGAAACAACTAACTGGAACAAACCACCTATGATTCCCCACATGGCAGCTATCTGACCGTTCAGAATCACAAAAACACACGGCCTTCTGCCTCTGCAATGCGCACACAGAATTTTTGTGACATTGCCAGGCAACCCGTCTATAGCGGTATGGGAAATGTAGCGGTGGCAGCCTATTAAAATATTTGGAGGCGTGGCTTATTGGGGCTGTGGCTTTTCGTTTGTTATTTTTTGCCAGCCGTGAAAATAAATTTCATTCCAGTTAATGTGTTCTGTTGTATAAATTTTTACAAGGTTAAGCTTGTATACTGACAATGGTTCTTACATACATGCATGTGATACGAAAGAGCCTGTTCAATTTCTAATACTGGGGCCAATATATCTAAAAGTATTTATGTAAAGAATGTGCTTGGAGTCATTATGTCATGATTTTTAACCAACTTAATTTCTTGATTTACAGGGAATTGGTTTAATTGCTTTAGAAACATGGTAATTCAAAAGTGAAAAATCAACTTGGAACAAGATTAAACAATGGGTTGTATTTGGTTTCAATAAAAAACTTTACTTTAAGTAATTTTTTGGGAGTTTATCCAAAGAGCCTTTTTTAGTGCATTATACAGGGAAAAGTAGTGCATTATACAGGGAAAAGTAGTGCATTATACAGGGAAAAGTAGTGCATTATATAGGGAAAAGTAGTGCATTATACAGGGAAAAGTAGTGCATTATACAGGGACAAGTAGTGCATTATACAGGGAAAGGTAGTGCATTATATAGGGACAAGTAGTGCATTATATAGGGACAAGTAGTGCATTATACAGGGAATTGGGTACAATTTGGGACGCAGACCATCTATAATATAGTGCTAACAGGGAGGGTGGCAGAGGGTAGTTGGCTACAACAGTACAGGGCGCCTGTGTTTGCACTCCCTCCTACAAATGTAGGGGCCTTTCTCACCCCTTTGCCCCTGTGCTAAAACAAACAAAGAGAGAGAGAGAGAGAGAGAGAGAGAGAGAGAGAGAGAGAGAGAGAGAGAGAGAGAGAGAGAGAGAGGAGAGGGAGAGGGAGAGGGAGAGGGAGAGGGAGAGAGAGAGAGAGAGAGAGAGAGAGAGAGAGAGAGAGAGAGAGAGAGAGGGAGAGGGAGAGGGAGAGGGAGAGGGAGAGGGAGAGGGAGAGGGAGAGAGGGAGAAGAGGAAGGCCAGAGAGGGATAACATAAGAAGACTGTTCAGTATGGCAGGCAGTTCCCATGGCTCTTGGGGGACTGGAGACTTACTGACAGAGAGGCATCATCCACAATATAGGTACGGCAGGCAGCTGTCAATCAAGCTTTTCTCTCTAAGTGTCAACCAGTTCAACATCATATTTTCATATCACAGGACAATATGGCTGACAACTTGGAGACACTGAGACCTAAGGCATACAGATTTCTGTGATATGCAGAAAGCTGGTAGGACACTGTGGGGGTACGTTGTGTGTGAGCTGTGTGAGAGTTGTGTGTGTGTGTGTGAACATGGCCTCAGAGGCTCAGACAGACACACCCAGGGCCTGGGTCATTAGCATGCAGTCAGGCTGTGAGAATGTGAGTGTGACTCAGTGATGTGTGTGTAGCACGGCGTCAGACTGCCCGCTGCTACCCGTCTGCTTTAACGGCATGTAGCTTTAAAGAGTCTGCTGGGCCAGAGCGCACACACACACACACACACACACAGACACACACACACACACACACACACACACACACACACACACACACACACACACACACACACACACACAGGCGTGCATTCAGTTCAGTCAAGGGAATCCTTCTACATATCATTAAGATGGATGCTACACACCTTCTACAAGAGTATAGCATAGCAGCAAAGGGAGAATGAGAAAGGATTGTATTGTAATTTCAGGTGTAATATGTTAGTGAAATTACTTCATATCAAAATAGACATGGGTGAATTGGTTGCATTGGTTTTAGTTGCATGGCCAAGGTGGTAAATGCCACTGACCCTTAATCAAAGTGTGTAAAGGCCCAGTAAACATAAATTAAGTGGAAATGTGCAGGAGCCCAGCAGTAAGTGGATCATGAAAAAAATTTAAGACTAATAAAACTATCCAGCCACCTTGTTGGTCAATATGAAATACATCCAAAAATGAAAGTAGAATGAAACATTAAAGTTGAATACCCTATGCTAGTATTACTTACACAAATTAGAATGACTTGAGGACAGCACCTAAAGTGCCCTGCTCATTCTAAAATCAATGCTCACAGGACCACTCTCATTTAAATAGATCAAGGGGAATGGCCAGTGAAAGACATTTTTATTTAATTCTTTCTTAAAAAGGCACTTAATATTGGATTCTATAAATTGAATTTCACACCTGGACTTTCAGACCGTAGGATAATTACACCTGTTAGAGAGAGGAATTGAAATGACTACCAGCACAGAAAGACAATGCCACCCGCAAACCTGGTGGGTTCATATAATTTCCCATTTTCTAAATTCACTCAAAAAGGAAAGGAAGAAATACATACTACTCTACAAACGAAAAATGTAATGAAAAATTAAAAAGTCAAATACATACATAAATTACACCATAAAATCCAAGTAGATTAACAAGTGTACCACAGGAGGTTGGTGGCACCGTAATTGGGGAGGACGGGCTCGTGGTAATGGCTGGATCGGAAAAGGTGCAATGTTATCAAATACATCAAAAACTTGGTTTCCATGTGTTTGATGCCATTCCATTCACTCAGTTCCAGCCATTAATATGAGCCGTCCTCCCCTCACCAGCATCCTGTGAAGTGTATACAACACTCAAAACAATCTAACATACACTTGGATTTCATAAACCCCCCCAAAAACATATTTTTTCCAAACAGATCAAATCATCTGTATTTTTTGGTGTGCGTCCCAAATGATCCCCTATTCCCTATATAGTGCACTACTTTTGACCAGAGCCATAGGGATAGGGTGCCATTTATAGACTGACTAACGTCTGATATATATGCTCGTACTTGATAGGTAGATGTAGCATCGCTGCCTGTGTCTGTTCCCAGGTTAGTGAGCTTCTCTTTGAGCTTGTGGTGAGAGCGGTGTCGGAGGCAGTAGACCACGGTGGAGGCCAGGAGCACAGCCACGATACACAGGATAGACACCACTGTCAGGATCAGGAACTTGGTGGACTCGGCTGTGCTGTACTTGGTGGGAATCTGGTTGATCTGGCTTCTCTGTAGGAGAGAGAGAGGGAGGGAAAGAGAGGGAGAGAGAGAGAATGAGAGGGAGGGAGGGATGGAGAGAGAGAGAGAAAGAGAGGGAGGGAGTGAGGGGGAGGGAGAGAGGGAGAGAGGGAGAGAGAGAGAGAGAGAGAGAGAGAGAGAGAGAGAGAGAGAGAGAGAGAGAGAGAGAGAGAGAGAGAGACGGTGGGGAAGAGGAAGAGAGAGGATTACACATGATATTATGGTGAGATTATGTTTTCAGGCTTCACACGTTTTCCTGATGCATTAGATACAATGAGCCAGTGATCTACAATTGTAAATGTTTTGGTTGGACATATTAAATTATATAGATCTGATCATCAAGTCTTTTTGTTCCATCATCTGTGTGCAATAGTGCAAGGAATACATCAACTCCCCAAAATGTAGAATATTAAGGAATATATTGAATAAAATAACATATATTTAGAATTCATTAACCCAACCACTGTTAGCTTCACCTGACACAATAGTTTTTTGCTGTATTTTCCTATGACATCATTACAAACAGTAGGACTTGTGACTAGTAGCCAATGACTTGTCAGGTACTTAAAACCTGTCAAGCATTTCATCCACTGCCAAGAAAAATGCATCTAAAAGAAAACATTAGGATTCATTTAGCCTACTTAATTTTACACAGTACGAAATCCCACTACATACACAGAGTGCTAAATTAAAACACCATATAAACCTATACCCTAGTAGGCTACACAGGGAAAACGCACTCCATGTACTAAAACATATAAAAGAAAAGGAAATTCATTATGTTGTTCATTAAAAGCATACTGTCTTACTGCTACATGGAGTTAATTTCAGAGGCCAGTGATCTGGGATAATGGTTGTGTTCCATTCTACCTGGGTTATGTCCCAAATGCCACCCTGTTCCCTTTATAGTGCACTACTTTTGACCAGGGCCCATAGGGAATAGGGTGCCATTTGGGACACAGCCCCGGCCACAGTGAATCAACAATAGCCTGATAATTCTCTCTCATTAGAGACAGCATAAATGATGTTAACAACAATACGGAGCAGGGGGGCGAGTGAAGAGACGAGCACTGCAAATTGCAATCCCAACTACCAGACCTACAATTCCCCCTTTTTTATAGAATGATCAAAAATAAATAGTGAAAAAGGCTTGGCTGCTTTCTTGACTCTCTGCTGCTTGCTTCTCTTTGTATTGTTACAAAAAAAAATGCATTTCCAACCCCCCTCTCTCACACCATTATGAATGCCTGACTAGGCTATTCATGATCTTGTTCTAATAGTAATTTTATGCTATGTATTCAGCCTGCCACATTCTATTTTCTTCCCTGTCTTACGTTGCAGAAATGCAAGGCCCTCATTTAAAGTTAAGGCTCATTTTATCTCTGCATCATAAAGACCCAGCAAGCAAATATTGGTGGAACGTGGGTCAGTCGGTGGCAGGCAAGGGGTCGTAGGGGATTAGGGCTGGACCAGTCTGCATCCCAGTTAATGGAAATGTGTGTAAAAAAAAAAAAGTCTGTGAATGCATCCCAAATGGCACACTATTCCCTATGAGCACTACTTTTGACCAGGGCTTTGGTCAAAAGTAGTGCACTCTATAGGGAATAGTGTGCCATTTGGGACACAACTGGATGGAACCTGCTTGGGCCTGCCTGCCTGTCACAGACATGTAAGCCCCTAGGAGATGGAAGGGTGGAAGGGAAGGGGTGGCCAACGAACAGCGCACAAGGATTGCTCTGGAACGCCTTGTGTTGTGAGGCTGTGAGACAGGGTACCCCACCACTACAGTGAACGGTATAGATCTATTCCCCCTGATTTCATTCATAGCTGGCTGTATTCAGCACCTTAAAAGAACGGATACAGAAAGCCCCACAAAGGAGGACAACAGTTGCCCATTGCTTTGTGAGGTCCAATTTGCCTGGTAGCATTAAGCCCTACTGTAAAGCCTGGTTGCATGGTAATGTGATGGTGTTAAAAGGAAACAGTGGGAAACTCTCCTCTCTCTCAGTCTCACTGAGACCCTCAGTGCTATGATGAAAAGCATTTCTCAGTCTAGGAGATAGAATCCAAAAAATATTATATTATTTTCTAAAGATTATATTATAAAATATTCTTAACATTCTGTTTCCAATTACCTTCTCTGTCTCAGAGAGAGAGAAAAAGGAATGTAACGCTCTGATGAATCTTACAGAAATATTACAAAATAAACAGAATGTTTATTGTAGACACATTAATAATACATTTTAACTGTATGACACACTTGCTTTGATTCCGATAATCTTCTGCAAAATATATTTTTCCACACCCACCCTCCTCCAAAAACAAAATGTTAATTATTTTGTCAAATTAAATTTAATAGAGAAAGATCGATGGCATCTTGCTTGGATAGTAATGGCCATACTTAGTTTCCAAACTGTAACTGTTCACTCATCCCTCACTGGACAGATGCTTATGCTGCTCTCTCTATTGATTCAAACAAATGTAGCCTGACTTCAACTGCTTGCTGTTAAGTCACGTCTGTGAAAAATGAGGAGCTAAGATTCTGATTGTGGTGCAGAACCACAGAACCAGATGCTGTGGCATAGGAAAAAAATTCAATAATTTAAAAGCCAAAAGCTTGCTGAGGGAGAATGTTCGAAGTAAATATGTGTATACAGTGTGTGTGATTATTATCTGAAGGCCTACATTTGTGATGCATTTACAAATAAAATCACACACCAAGAGAATGTTTTACCTTTTCTTTGGTACAGTATAAAGGAAGCATAAAATAGATATTACCAGGCAGGCCAGCCAGACAGACAGAAAGGCAGAATCTTCTCTTCAATAATGCAGCTCCAGGGACTTCCTTTCCTCCTCTCTCTCCAAAGGCTTAGCACTTTCAATCAAATTACATGGCAACATCTTGACGCACAGAGGGCTGTGAACGACTAAATCCAATTATATATGGAAAGAAATGCAAAAAATGTGCATTTATTAATTATGATTGGAGATACAAAAATAGCTAAAAAAATAAATACAAATATGTGCCAATAAAAATCATTATAAAAAGATTTTTCTGAAAGAGACACATTTCCTTAAAAACAAATGTGTTTGGTATGAAGACAATTTGTAGTCTGATATCTAATGTTTTACATAATATCACTTAGGCTACTGTTTGGTTTTTAACTTACACTTGCCTAGCTCAATTTTAGGCAAAAAATATTTAGTTTCAACACTATTTACTGCAATGCAAAAAAACAATGATTAAGCTGAAAATCATGTCTGAGATAGTAAAAGGGAAGAGAGCTCCTTTTATGCCAAGAGGTCTATTGTCCATCTGTCCTGAAGCGATTGTACTTGCAAATTTCAATTTCACATAGGCAAACGTGATCTGACATACACAGCTCCTCCTCAGCATGCATTGGAGAAAAGCATTAGCATAGCCGTCAAGGATGGATGCTGCACACTCTGGGTTCAAGCTTCTCATTTCAACACATATCAGATGTAGGCGAGTCTGCCCAAAATAACACTGCTTCTTCTGAGAGAAACAATATCCTATAGGCTGCAATAATCTCAAGAAAGAGAGAGAAAGGATACCTAATGATCTGAGGGGTGTTGAAATTTAATTATTATTGCCAGCATATAAAAGTGTATTTCTCATACAACCCATAGGTTATACAGGTTTACAGTACGATGACAGAAAACTCAAGGTCTGATTCTGTTCTATAGCGGGACATACAAAATAAAGTCACTAAAACTCGAATTCATCGGGCTTAAAAACAAGAATTTGAGTAACGGACTCTTTATTTTCACCTTTATTTTAACAGGGAGTCATATTGAGACCCAGGTCTCTTCTTCTCTCTTGCAAAATTAGAGACCCCCCAAGTACATCCCATCCAACCCTTATAGTTTTTCATTTCTAAAATGTGAAAGAGAAGGCATAGAGAGAGGGCTTGAGTTGAGGTGTGGGTTGGGTTGGCTTGGTGAGGGGGTATGAGGGATTAGTGAGGCTACCTTGGACAAAAGGCAGATGGATTTCTACAGCTCTGGCTTTATTCAAAATCATTGAGAAAAGGTCAGGGGGAGAGAGGCGTCTAACTATTGTTTTCAGCCAGCTACTTGGGAGGAAACAATGATCTCTCCCTAACCTCGGATAATACAATGCCTTTGAAAAGTTCACCCCCATTTACAAAACCTTTCAGCAAACAGGCGTGCACACGCGCGCACGCACACACACACACACACACACACACACACACACTTTTCAAGAGAGCAATTTAACAATTCAAGAGCGTATAAATTGGTAACACAATTTACCACACATAATATCAACAAAGTTGTTTCCATTCTATTCAGTTCTGTGGATCTGTCTGGCAAACATAGCTATAGCCTACAGCTTTGGTATGCACAGTCATTTTTTGATGCATAATGGTCCTCCAAATTAATGATTTGTACACACCATTGAAACAAGTAAATTCTCCATATAAATGACAACATGAAGTGCCACTATTGCAGGCATAATAACTGTTCTATATTTCAATAAGGTCTGTTCACATCAATATATCAGACAAAAATAACCACCCCAAAATGAAATGTATTAACAGTTTCGATAAAAATATAAAAGACTGTGTCTAGGCTACAGAAATATGCGCTGAGTTGACCTCTGGCAACTGTGAGCCGTCAATCTTCGTAATGCGTAAACTCCAGGTAGACTACACGCTGCACCGCGCATTAACTTCAGATTGCTATAGAAGAGTGGTCAAAATAGATCGAAAATGTGAGATAAATAAATAACAAATACGCCTATTATTGAATTTATATTTCAGGTTATGGTTAATTAATATATAGTGCTATTAATACCAACAGAGAATTAGGCATGGTTACCATATTAAATACAACGTAATGCGCAATTATCCAAATTGAGCAGTTGGCTATAGCCTATGCATGACAAAACAAAATATGTTAATAGATAAGCATATGAACTCAAAACACAATCAAAATGATCTTATCCAAATCCATTTGAATGATTATCACCAGTAGACAACATGCACTTGCTGAACATACGATATATCGAGATAGAGAGAAGCGAAGCCAAGTGGGGTTGCAATAATGCGTATCCTAATCTTATACGAGTATTTACCCAAATTCATGTTGAGATGTTACAGAGATTCCTTGAGCTTCAGCTATTCCCTATTCCATCCAAGAGCACGCGCGACACAGCAGTCGCTGCACAGACACTAGCAGCGGTGGCGACATCAGCGTGAATGACTCCGTTCTTTCGTCTTTCAAAAGTTCACAGCCTCTCTCTTCCATTCAATTCAGCCCCTGACAAAGGCGCACGGTAGCGGTTGCCCTGAACAGTAAGCCTACTCCTCAAATGAGGTGAAAGCTTGGAGAAAAATAAAATACACCAACAGCGTTTTTTTCCTCGACAAACTCAGCAGAGAAACCTCAACAATACCAGCACGCTGCGCCCGCGGAAAGGAGGAGCGGAGATGTGTGTCCGTGATGATTTATTCGCTTTGGACAAAGTAGGGGATCGAGCCCCTCCTTATATTCAGCGGCTCTCGAGTCCCTGTCTGTACCACATGTCACATCCAATGGTTGCTATGGTGATGCCTCCACATGTTGCCGACAGTGTAGCGAAAGCTTGAGGAGAGCACAGAGTTGGCTGTTGAAAAGCTTGTCGGGATTATAAATGGACCCTGCGCTTGCCTGCCTCTCATTTGTACAATTGTTTAGGGTTTCTTATCTTATGGAATAGCCAAACTAGGATCTTTATATTCATTTTGTTTCTTTCTTTTATATGAAATAATTTACATTAAATGGGCTGAACGATATAATAGTTTTTATTTCTATGGGTTGAGAATCATCCTTTAGCTGTTCAGCTGTAGGCTATAGCTTATTCTGTAAATGTTATCCCCAGATTTACAGTAGGCCTTCTATGCTATTCAACTGTAGCCTACCTTGTCATTCACCTGGTAAAAAAAACATTTCCATCATAAAAAGTAAAACCTGACAAGCATGATTCATTCCTGCTGTCTTAAGCCAGTCCTGCTGACACAAAACGATGTATCTGATTGTTGGTATTGCAGGTGCCAGCCTTGACCATGCACTGCAGTAGTGACTCACAATGTCCTATCTTCAAAAGACCACGTATGTAGAGAGAGGGAGCAGAGACTTATTCCGCTACAGTACACACAGGGACAAACATCCCACCAAAAACCAATCAACACATACTGCTAATTAGTTATTATCACAGAAAGGGCTGATCCTATGGAGGGCAACAGATGCAGAAAACATGGGGGAAGGAAGGCTGGGTGGCTGGTTCTGAGAAACCAAGTGGGGGCGGAGGGGTTGAAGAACATCAGAAATGGCACCCTTTCCCCTATATATTGACCTATTTTTGACCTCTGGTAAAATGTAGTGCACACCTCTGGTCAAACGTAGTGCACTATATAGGTAAAAGGGTGCCATTTGGGACACAGCCTTAGAACAGGAGGGAAGGAGATCCTGTCTAATGCAGACGACAAGTCTTGGTAGCACTCTTCAGTTTATCTTTCTATTCAGGCCCAACTCCTCCTGCGTTGGTCCATTGTTCTCGTGTGTGACAGCTGGAGGTGACAGGCTCAGCTCGGGGACAAAACTGGGCCCTTTCACTCTGCACCAGGCTGCAATCGGACAAACAGAAAGGACGCCACAGCCAGCTACAGCTTACAGCTACAATATCTAATTTCCGCCTTAACAGCATGCAAACGCTCTCCATTAGGATAGGCTGGCTAGCCCAGGGTTTTTCTTCCTCTAAGCAGCATGGTGAATTAAACAGAGTTAAAAAGGTAAAAATGTCCAAAAGGGTATGTTGGAATTTATTAATGTATATTTATTTACTATTCAATAGCTTCCGCTCCGACTGAGGTACTGATCTAAAACCAACTGCGGTAAGTTCCCTGACCTCTCTTGTCCATGATGCTATGGCAATAAGTTTAACATTTCCATTTGTTTGAGCCTAACCAGTGAAATGAAAGACTGTGCACCAAAACTAATATCCTTCAATGGGAAACTAGGTTTCAGTGTAACTTCTTTTGCCAAGCTGACAGCACAAATTCAGTAGCAGACCACCAAACTAATCTGTCCACCTTTTGGAGGCCACTAATTTCCCATCCCCCATGACCCCCTGTGTCTCTTGGTATTACGATCAAAACAAACGTGCAATGCAAAAGCCTGGACGCATCTCAAATGACACTCTATATAGTGCACTACTTTTGACCAGGGCCCACAGCTAACCTTCATGAAACCCGCAAGATAGGCTACAGTGCATTATTATGCATGAATAACATCTGGCCAGTGGCCTCCACATCCCCACTTTGCTGCTGACAAACCAACTGTGACGAGGCATTTCATAAGGGCAGAGAGGCTCTGTAGTAATAATGAAAAGGCTTGGACACAGAGAGAATAAGCAAGCTAAGGAAGCCTTTTTTCTCTGGAGTCCGGGTGCTTCTTCACGCTGCTCAATTTTCCACCTTGTGAAGTGAGCTTAGGTAGGTGTATGTGTCTGCATCCCAAATGGTGCCCTATTCCCCATATAGTGCACTACTTTTGACCAGAGCCCTGTGAGCCCGATGGGCCCTGGTCAAAAGTAGTGTATTATATAGGAAATTGGGTGCCATTTGGGATGCAGACACAGACACCTACCTAAGCTCACTTCACAAGGTGGAAAATTGCGTGACAAGCAAGCCCACATAACCAGCGTTTTGTGTGTGTGTGTGTGTGTGTGTGTGTGTGTGTGTGTGTGTGTGTGTGTGTGTGTGTGTGTATGTGTGTGTGTGTGTGTGTGCTGGAGAGACTGTCTGGGTTCAGGCTCAGTCTGCCAGGCGTCTCCAGGATTTCAACCCAAATAGAGCATTTCATGCTGTGTGCTTGATTACACCACCCAGGTCACATGGTCCTTGGTTGGTCACATAGTCCTTCCTTTTAAAAAGAGGGCTAATAATGGTACACTTTAATTTACATCTAGTAGTAGTAGTGGTAGCAGTAGTAGTGGTAGTGGTAGTAGTGGTAATAATAGTAGTGGTAGTAATAGTGGTAGTGGTGGTAGTGGTAGTAGTAGTAGTAGTAGTGGTAGTGGTAGTAGTGGTAGTAGTGGTAGTGGTAGTAGTGGTAGTGGTGGTAGTGGTAGCAGTGGTAGTAGTAGTAGTAATAGTGGTAGTGGTAGTAATAGTGGTAGTAGTAGTGGTAGTAGTAGTAGTAGTAGTGGTAGTAGTGGTAGTAGTGGTAGTAGTAGTAGTGGTAGTAGTGGTAGTAGTAGTGGTAGTAGTAGTAGTAGTAGTGGTAGTGGTGGTAGTGGTAGTAGTAGTAGTAGTAGTGGTAGTGGTAGTAGTGGTAGTAGTAGTAGTGGTAGTAGTAGTAGTAGTAGTGGTAGTAGTGGTAGTAGTGGTAATAATGGTAGTGGTAGTAGTGGTGGTGGTAGTAGTGGTAGTGGTAGTAGTAGTAGTAGTAGTGGTGGTAGTGGTAGTAGTAGTGGTAGCAGTGGTGGTAGTAGTAGTAGTGGTAGAAGTAGTAGTAGTAGTGGTAGTAATGGTAGTAGTGGTAGTAGTAGTGGTGGTAGTGGTAGTAGTAGTAGTTGTAGATGTAGTAGTGGTAGAAGTAGCAGTGGTAGTAGAAGTAGTGATGGTAGAAGTAGTAGTGGTAGAGGTAGTAATGGTAGTAGTAGTGGTAGAAGTAGTAGTGGTAGAGGTAGTAATGGTAGTAGTAGTGGTAGAAGTAGTAGTGGTAGAGGTAGTAATGGTAGTAGTAGTGGTAGAAGTAGTAGTGGTAGAAGTAGTAGTGGTAGAAGTAGCAGTAGTAGTAGAAGTAGTATTGGTAGAAGTAGTAGTAGTAGTAGTAGTAGTGGTAGAAGTAGTGGTGGTAGAAGTAGTAGTGGTAGAATTAGTAGTAGTAGTAGTAGAAGTAGTGGTGGTAGAAGTAGTAGTAGTAGTAGTATTGGTAGAAGTAGTAGTGGTAGAAGTAGTAGTGGTAGAAGTAGCAGTAGTAGTAGTAGTGGTAGTGGTAGAAGTAGTAGTGGTAGAAGTAGCAGTAATAGTAGTAGTGGTAGAAGTAGTAGTGGTATTAGTGGTAGAAGTAGTAGTGGTAGAAGTAGTAGTAGTCGAAGTAGTAGTGGTAGAAGTAGTAGTAGTAGTGGTAGAAGTAGTAGTAGTAGTGGTAGAAGTAGTAGTAGTAGTAGTGGTAGTAGTAGTGGTAGAAGTAGTAGTAGTAGTGCAAGAAGTAGTGGTGGTAGAAGTAGTAGTAGAAGTAGTTGTGGTAGAAGTAGTAGTAGTAGTGGTAGAAGTAGTAGTAGTAGTGCAAGAAGTAGTGGTGGTAGAAGTAGTAGAAGTAGTAGTAGTAGAAGTAGTGGTGGTAGAAGATGTAGTGGTAGAAGTAGTAGTAGTAGTAGTAGTAGCAGTGGTGGTAGAAGTAGTAGTTGTAGAAGTAGTAGTAGTACCAGATGTAAAAAAAATAGCCTGCCTCGAACAAAAATATACCATTTATTTTAGAGGGTTTGAGGCATTCTCCCTGTCTGAGACTGATTTGTGATGAAGTTGATCGCTGTGGAGGCAGACAGACGTGATGCATTGAGCTTGAAGAGTCAGCTGCCGCTCCTACTGATGGCGGGAAGAAAAGAGAAAAGAAAGGTTGTTTTGATGCCCAGGGAAGAAAAACATGTCTCTGTGAATTCACAGACAAAGAGAGAGAGAGAGAGAGAGCTCTTCAAAATGCCATTGCTTTCTTGGCCAGGTGGCTGGTACAATCAGAGTGAATTGGTCAGGAAAGCGTTGTGGCAGAACCCAACTGCAGCCAAAGGTCTTCGGTAACTCCAACACAAATAATAAACAGCATCTATTTTCTATTCTACATCTATTCTATGCCTGTTCTATTGTATACAACGTATGTACAGTAAGGGTATTTCAACATTCGTATTAATGTTGTCCAATGGAAATGTTATTATACAATTTTGCTACAGCCTTTGAAATACTGTGATGAATCATTAATAGTATCTACACTGTACATTCAGCAACTGTAGTTACAGTCTTCAGAAGATAAAAATGCCTGCAGCACTCTTTAACTCTGCATTACCAAACACAGGCCTAAATAGAATGGGGGCATTTCACTCAAATAAGCAAACCTATGAATAATAAATATGTGTTGTGGTATGGTATGAATCATGTGTGTGTGTGTGTGTGCGTGTGTGTGTGTGTGAGAAAACACTGCACGTTTTCTCACCGTTATACATACACATGCGTACAAACAACAGCATGCATGCATTCAGCCTCCATCTGTGTTGCAGCCTATCTTACTGTAAGTAACCACCAATATTCCTCTAAGATGGGCTTTTAAAACCGCCCTCCTCATTATTCTTTAGCTAAGCCCATGTATTAGCATGCAGCACAGTTCCAAGCCAACAGCATGCTAGTGATCAAGGTGTATGGTATGCCTGCCATCGCCCATCTTATCCTTGGGATTGAATCACCCACACATCCGTTACGGCTACGTTTGTGTTTTAGGGGTGGTGTGTGTGTTTTGAAAAGAGTTGTTTCTTGGGAGGAGACGTTTTCTCTCCCAAGTGTCTTTTGACTGAATGCATGAGTATCTACCGGATTGAATGGAGAAACCTTGAAATGAAGTGAGCACCATGTTCAATGCATACCCATTATCCACTGAACGTGATTGCTCTCTAAGTGGCTACATTTCACTAGCATAATGTTAGAGGTGGCTAGCTGGGGATGTGTACAGAATATATACAGAATATATACAGAACCCAAGGAACAATTATGCTATTCTTTTCTATTCTAAACATATAAGAGTCTCACTGAAATGCAGGAAGGAATACAATAACTCTCAAATTAAGCTGAAATATAATTCAACTTATAGAAACAAAGAGGACAAGACAATATTGACATCTTATTAACAATATATATGCCATTTAGCAGACGCTTTTATCCAAAGCGATGTACAGTGGCATACGTAAATTCTGGCATTGCAAGTGCCAAAGCCATGCTCTACCAACTGGGCTACAGAGGACTTCTTAACCGTCTCATACTGTAACTAGGATAGGATAGGCCACCTTTTAGTACAGGCATGTATTAATCTACTGACCCTCACAATGTAATTAATGCAGCGTGCATGGCGCTGGCGTTGTCTTATTAACCACATTAGGTGCAGAGGAAAACCGCCAACTGGGTGAGTATTAAACACTAATGACCTGAGAGCACTAGTAACAAAATTGCCTCCTACACAGCCAGAGGGAAACACTAAGGCACGTTTTTCGCAACAATTTTGTCGCCATTTATCAAAGTCATTGTTGGTTTTTTAAACACTACGAGTCAGGGGGTAGGTCATATTTTTCACAACAGGAAGGAGAAAAAATAGAAACCACTAAAAGCTTGCATAATTATTCATCATTAGCTGCACCCCCTCTGGACCAGGCCTAAGTTATTGTCATGACAACAACACCCCCTCCCCCCCTCCCCCTGGGGCCCCTCCCAACCCCACCCCACCCCTCAAACACCAAACACCAATTTGACCCGCCCTCAAATCAAAATGTCCTCCAGGCAAGCAGCTAACAGTTGCTTTCCAAACGGCTCTCTAGTTACATAGTCATTTAGCAGACACTGTTATCCAGAGTGACTTGCTCAATGGCACATCGACAGATATTTCACCTAGTCAGCTTGGGGATTGAAACCAGCGACTTTTCGGTTACTGGCCCAATGCTCTTAACCGCTAGGCTACCTGTTTCGAATCCCAGAGCCGACTAGGTGAAAAATCTGTTGATGTGCCCTTGAACAAGGCACTTAATCCTAATTGCTCCTGTAAGAAGCTCTGGATAAGCTGGTAGAGTTAAGAGTGTTGGGCCGGTAACCTGCCGGCAGGTAGACTACATAGTGCAGGTAGCCTAGCAGTTAAGAGTTTTTGTAGGTAACCGAAAGATCGCTGGTTTGAATCCCTGAGCTGACACACCAAAGCACTTAAACCTAATTGCTCCTGTAAATTGCTCTGGATAAGACTGTCTGCTTAATTACTAAACTGTATAGTTCACTACACTGAATTGGGTGCCATTTGGGATGCATACATGTCTCTGAGGGTTAGGAAGGGGAGAGTGGCAGTGGGCCAGGGTGTTTGAGCCTGAGCCGTCCCCTTGCCACCCCTCTCTCTAGCCAGGCTCCTGTCTCATGGTGTACTGAGTGACTTAAGGCAATGGCTCTGATTTCACAGTTTAATTAGTGCTAATCTGAGGAAGTGTGGCCAATGGTAATGGGCACACACACACACACACACACGCGCGCACACGCAAACACACACACGCAGCAGCAGCAGCAGCAGCAGCATGGACAGGTTGTAGGGATCAGAAACTAGGATTAGTTTCTGAGCTTGATACTCTTTTTACATGAAGACTCTGTACCCTTAAGCGAACATGTGAATTTGTAGACTTTGTTCAGGTCTAAGAAGCATTTTACAGCACAGTATAGCTCTCTAACACAGCTCTGCAATGTGCAATTAAAATATATAAAAAAAAAAAAGAAAAAAAAATAATATTCCAAACTAATGTTGCCTCTAAAACCAAAATGTGCTGAAGCCTTTCTTTCATTAGTCATTGACTAAATGGTATGAGGGGGTGAGGGAGGAGGGGAGGAGAGGGGAGGAGGGGAGGAGTAGGGGAGAAAAGGAAAGAGGAGGGGAGGAGTAGGGGAGGAGAGGAAAGAGGAGGGGAGGAGTAGGGGAGGAGAGGAAAGAGGATGGGAGTAGGGGAGGAGAGGAAGGAGGAGGGGAGGAGTAGGGGAGGAGAGGAAGGAGGAGGGGAGGAGTAGGGGAGGAGAGGAAGGAGGAGGGGAGGGGAGGAGGGAGGAGGGGACGAAGGAGGCTGGGGAGGAGGGTGGAGGGGAGGAGGGAGGAGGGGACGAAGAAGGAGGGGAGGAGGGAGGAGGGGAGGAGGGGACGAAGGAGGAGGGTAGGAGAGAAACTTCTGAACCTTCTATTTTAATTTAAGAAACATTCTAATCAAATTTCTCCTTATGCATCTATAATGCATATGCAATCAGTCACTTGTGACAGATACCTCATACAGGTATTCATCCATTACATTTGGGCTTGTGCTCATTTCATGGGGCATGCCTGTTCTACTTTGGTTGTTTATGCGTATTAAAATGGAAAGATTTGATTATTAGCTACTCATTTGAAATGTATCTCTCGGTAGTGGATGTGCCTCATCTCCACAGAGACCTTCCTATCCTACAGGGGTGTATTTTGAAGATGCCCTTTGAGAGGAAACAGATAAAACTCCATCAACGTTTAAATCTTTTCACTGTGCTCCAAACGATACAAAATCTTTTTAGTAATTAGTTGATAAAAGCTACCAAGGTTAACAGTTGAGTAGTGGTAGAAGTAGTAGTCTCTCTCTCTCTCTCTCTCTCTCTCTCTCTCTCTCTCTCTCTCTCTCTCTCTCTCTCTCTCTCTCTCTCTCTCTCTCTCTCTCTCTCTCTCTCTCTCTCTCTCTCTCTCTCTCTCTCTCTCTCAAAAAGTAATAGTGTGATGTTGGTGAAATGGCTGGCGAGCACAGGAAGTGCCAATCATAATGGAGATGTAGAAATCCTACTGTGTTTGATCAGGTAGGGAATATAGCAGACACCAGTAATAAAGCTAAAGGGAAAATTAACTCCAGCTAATTGTTCTGCAGACACTACATGCTCTGATTAAAAACGACTCAATGTGCAGATAGGAGGGAGACAAACAACAATATTACAACTAAAGTCATGTATTAAATGCACACATAAAACAACAAGTATCAGCCTACAACAAAGTTTCACAATTGATCATTTCAAGTATTTCATTTACTGTATATAGTTTCTCATTTCAATTATATTCAAATTAATATAATGAGAAATTAGTGCGAGACAACGCTGTGAGGTTGATCTTATTAAAACAAAGCAGCGACACAAAATAAAATAAATGTCACAACTTTATTAGTGATTCTAAGTAAAAGGTAGAGTATCTCATTTTTGTAAGGGAGGGGGAGATGGAAGGAGGGATGGGTACAGGGAGGGAGACTGATGGATGGAGGGAGGGAAGTAGGGGTTGCTGGGAGGGATGCAGGGAAAGAGGGATGGATAGCTGGAGGGAGAGCTTCGCATCAAAGTACAGTATATGACCATTGAAGCAGGCTATGTAGCTCAGTCAGGTCCTGTCAATGTCAGAGGACTACTGTACTGTACAGCAGACTGTCAGCTAGGATCACATGGCTCTTCTTCCATCTCAACACCAAAAAGCATAACATCATACCGTAACATGGTTTAAAGCAATGTCTCTCCTGGCATGAGTACGGTGGAAGAAGCTAAGATGTAGTTGTCTCCGGTTCTCTCGTCGTGTAGCCTACACCTTGGTTGCACCCACATAGCACCCTATTACCCAATAAGTGTACTACTTTTGACCAGTGCACTATTAAGGAAATAGGGTGCCATTTGGGATGCACTTCTTGTAACATTGTACTAGCATGGCTTTGTATTGGAGAGGAGTCATAAGCTATGTTCGGATAACATGGCTCTGTATGTATGAAGTCAGTGTTTGTATGAATGTTAATAACAGATATTAATTTAGTCCCATTATCAGACAGTAATTGCTGTGTGTCCTTTTCTAAATTCCCTCTGGTCTCCAGTCTCTGTGGAATGACAGCTTGTTTGCTGAGGCGGTTAACACAAAAATACATTAACATTTGACGTTTTTAGTCATTTAGCAGACGCTCTTATCAAGAGCCACTTACAGGAGCAATTAGGGTTAAGTGCCTTGCTCAAGGGCACAAAGGCAGATTTTTAAACTAGTCAGCTCAGGAATTTGAAACAGCGAACTTTCGGTTACTGGCCCAACATTCTTAACTGCTACCTGCCGCCCCAATACAGAGAGAATGCACCCCAAACTACACCCTATTCCCTATTTAGTGCAATACATTTTACCAGGGTCCATAGGGCTCTTGTAAAAGTACTGCACTATAAAAGTACTGCCTTGGCTGGGAGGATGTCTCAATATATGCAACATAACATGTAAACGGAGTGTACAAAACATGACATACTGACCAGGTGAATCCAGGTGAAAGCTATGATCCCTTATTGTTGTCACTTGTTAAATCCACTTCAGCCAGTGTTGATGAAGGGAAGAGAGAGGTTAAAGAAGGACATTTGAGCCTTGAGACAAATGAGACATGGATTATGTGTGTGTGCCATTCAGAGGGTGAATGGGAAAGACAAAACGGGGCATGGTAGTAGGTGCCAAGCGCACCAGTTTTAGTGTGTCAAGAACTGCAACGCTGCTGGGTTTTTCACGCTCAACAGTTTCCTGTGTGTATCAAGAATGGTCCACCACCCAAAGGACATCCAGCCGACTTGACACAACAGTGGGAAGCATTTGAGTCAACATTGGCCAGCACATGCATCCATTTGTACGTACAAAACATTAGGAACACCCGCTTTTGCCCTCAGAACAGCCTAATTTCATGGATTCTACAACGTGTAGAAAGTGTTCCACAGGGATGCTGGTCCATGTTGGCTGGTAGTGGATCTCTACTCTGAATAGCTCGTTCCATCTCATCCCACAGATGCTCAATTGGATTGAGATCTGGTGACTGGGCAGGTCATTGCAGTAAGCTGAATTCACTGTCATGTTCGACAGTAAACAACAAATTTGCTTTTCTTTCAAAAACAAGGACATTTCTAAGGGACCCCAAACCTTTGAACGGTAGTGCATATATACACACAGTGCTGCTTGAAAGTATGTGAACCCCTTGAGCAATTACAGATTTGTTCAGTTTTTACCATGAAATCTTCATTTAATCAGAACAGGTTTATATTTACCAATACCATATGTTGGTGTAGAGGAAATCATGCGTGTACTGTAGAAGAAAAACTAAATGAAAAAGGAATTAGTGCAGGTACAAAAATAAGTGAACCCCAAGTTGCATTGGTTAAATAAGTAGGTAAGTAGAATCAGGTTGGTAAATAATTAGCTACCAAATTAACCAATCAAAGGAGAGATTGTTTGAAAGAGTTTTATAAATAGAGATAGGAAACCTGGTCAGTTTGGTGTTACCCATCCAAGTGAAGGCAAAGCACACCATGCTGAGAGGAAAGGAGATCTCAGAGGACATCAGGACGAGGGTAGTGAGAGCACATCAGTCTGGGGAAGGCTATAAAATGAGCTCCATCAGTCCACTGTGAGGCAAATCATTTACAAACGGAGAGCATTTAACATGACAGCAACTTGGCCTAGAAGTAGAACCCCTTCCAAAATATCCCCAAGAGCCACAAGAACAATAATAAATCAGGTAAAAGCCAACCCAAACATCTAGAGATTTGCAGACCTCCCTTGCTGCATCTCAGGTAACTGTGCATGCTTCAACAATAAGAAGAACACTGAATCGAAAGAAATGCCATTCATGGGAGGGTTGCTAGGAAGAAGCTTCTGCTGTCAAAAAAGAACCAAACTGCCTGACTTTGCCAGAGACCACCTGGACAAACCTGAAGGTTTCTGGAAGTCCATTCTATGGACCAATTAGTCCAAAATTGACCTTTTTGGTCACAATCAACACCCAACACTGCCTACCACCAAAATAACCTTATCCCAGACGACTCCACATCATTAACTGAACCATGAATTCTGAGATATACCAGGAGATTCTTGAACAGAACGTCAGGCCATTAGTCAAGGAGCTAAAGCTGGGCCGAAAATGGGTCTTCCAACAAGACAAGGACCCAAAGCATTCAAGCAAATCTACCAAAGAATGGCTCAGGAGAAAGAAGATTTGTGTTCTGGATTGTAAGTCAAAGTCCTGACCTAAATCCAATCGAGATGCTGTGGCAGGACCTGAAGCAGGCCGTTCATACCAGACACCCCTCAAACCTCACTCAATTGGCTGAGTTCTGTAAGGAGAAGTGGGCAAAAATCCCTCAAAACAGATGTCAGAGACCGATTACTGGCTACAGGAGACGTTTAGTCCAAGTTATCACGGCTAATGGAGGTGCCACAAGCTATTGACAGAAGGGGTTCACATATTTTTTGCACACATCATATCTGAGTTTCTGTTAAAAAAACACTTTTGTTAAATAAACAATTAAAATATCTCATCTTTTTTTTTGTTTCTGTCATTTACTTGGAAAGTCTTTCTTACGATTTAGGGTTTAGATAAGGATTTTATGTTTATTTTAATATTTTATAGCAAAATAATGACCAGCCCTTTAGGGTTCACATACTTTCAAGCAGCACTGTGTATAAATATACTGTATATACAGCGGGTGAAATAAGTATTGAACACGTCACCATTTTTTTCATGTCAATAGGTGCTATTGACATGAAATTTTCACCAGATGTTGGTAACAACCCAAGTAATCCATACATACAAAGAAACCAAAACATATAAGTTCAGAAATTAAGTTATGTGTAATAATGTGAAATGACACTTACTGATATTTATTTAATACTTTGTACAAAAGCCTTTGTTGGTAATGACAGCTTCAAGACACCTCCTGTATGGAGAAACTAGTCGCATGCATTGCTCTGGTGTGATTTTGGCCCATTCTTCCACACAAACAATCTTCAAATACTTATTTCACCCGCTGTATAACACACTTAACTTTTTCCTCAATGCAAACAAAATCAACAAGCATAATGATCTCTGTCTATCACGTGGCAATATTACTTTAAATCAGTGTGAGATTTCAAACATCTGGCTAAGGTGACAGCACCACACACTGTGTCGGCTGTAATGGTTCCCATTAGCTTGGAGGGGGGTGCTGGAGCCCAGTGGGGTTGGGGTGAGCAGGGGATGCTGGAGCCCAGTGGGGTTGGGGTGAGCAGGGGGATGCTGGAGCCCAGGGGGGTTGGGATGAGCAGGGGGATGCTGGAGCCCAGTGGGGTTGGGGTGAGCAGGGGGATGCTGGAGCCCAGGGGGGTTGGGATGAGCTATGTCTATGTCTGCTGGTGCAGTGTGCAGTGTATGCACAGTCGCACAAATGTGAATGAGATAAAGGGCTGAAGGTAGATGTCAAGTCATGTGAAAGCATCATTTTATCAGCTGTATTGTGTTCCACTGTAGACCATTCTATTAACAAAGGTCATCTACAATCACTGCTGAATTCTGCATTCCATATTTGAAATGACGTGTGTATGTCAGTGTTCATTCAATGTATGCTTGCATACTAAAGCCTTTCCAAACACATTCCCTTTCATTTTGCAATCATGAGCTTCCTCCTATATCAACATTACCTCCTGTCTCCAACAGCTCCTATCCGAACTTGTATAGATTAGAATTTTTGTGGATGTTTCTCTGCAGAACGCATCTGATGAGATCCCATCCTGAGTCACATAATGAGGCTTAATACTTTCACAGAGCAGAAGGAAGGGAGTTGATGATTACAAACTGTCTCCTCATACCTCCGACCGGAACAGCCCCAGGAACCACCTGCTCTAAAGGTCAGGAATGAGCTCACACTGCTCAGCCCCTCCCTCCCTCGCTCCCTAAATGAGCTCACAACACTCAGCTCCTTTCTCTTGGTTTAGCTCAGTATGCCCATTCCCTCCCTCCCTCCCTCCCTCCCTCCCTCCCTCCCTCCCTCCCTCCCTCCCTTCCTACATCCTTCCCTTTCTTGCAATATTGAAAATAGTGAGTTGCGAGGGTTGTTTACTGGACAAATAATGAACCCTATGAGTACATACCAATACATTACACATTATAGACCCAAAACAAATATGTCACTGCCAACAGTGAGTCCTGCTATGATGGTATGAGTGCAGATCATTTTGAATGAGCTGACAAGTACAGTAGAACTTTTTGACTTACAGCACTTAAATACTGTGATGACACAGAAATGAGAGTGAGAGACAGAGAGACAGAGAAAGTGAGAGATCGAAGATCGATACAGATCGATGGAGATACTCAGAGTATATGTGAGTCTGTTTGGTATTGAACTGTGAGAGTCACCTTGCCGTGGTATTTATAGTTACTAGCAGGCAACAGCAGCACAGTGATCCAAGATCAGCATCTGATGTGGTGAACACCTCGTGAGCTATCCCAGCATGCCCCTGGCCAACAGGCCTCATTGTGGGGATGCATCCTAAATGGAACCCTATTCCTTATATGGTGCACTACTTTTGACCCGGGCCCATAGGGCCCATTTGCATGCACCCTGGGCCTCATTACTATATCAAATCCCATTTGGATGCTGTTTCTTGAGCATAAAAAGGGAGCTAGCACTTCAATAGCCTCTTGTATAAATTTTCACATAGATACATTTGAATATCTATTACAATAGATGCAGATTTCTTTCTCTCCATCATTCTGATGTCCCAATATTTTGTATTGCTCTTTTTGTAATGAAAATGAGCTAATGTCTGTATGCCGGTAAACAGATGTTGTCTGAAGTACTGTCTCTTGATCCATTGAAATGGGTCTCGATCATGCACATTAATTAACAATTCGAAATATTCCAATATTGCAAATGTTTTCGATAGGGCATCTAGGCATTGGAAATCAATGTGAAATTGGTGTAAACAGTCATATCATGAAATAATCCTTATTTATTTATTTCAAATGCAATCAATGTTTGTCTGTTTCTCACTAGCAAAACAATGATAACATGTCCTCAGGAGGCAGACACAATAAAGGCATCAAGCTGTATTGTCTTTAGAGTCCTAAAGCCACAACAGAAAGCTTTAATCCATCTTATGGACAGAGTTGTGCAGTCAGTGGTTTTGTCCCAAATGGCACCCTATTCTCTATTTCGTGCACTTCTTTTTACATAGGTCCCTGGTCAAAAGTTGTGCACTACTAGGGATAGAGGTCCAATTGTGATGCAAACCAGTCTCTCAGAGGAGAGAGCCCTAACCACGACGGTTGTAATCAATTAAAATAGCTGTGTGAGGCTATCTAACCACGCTCCTGTGTTTTCTCTTTGATTAATTCCTTCCTCGGCTGTCTAAAATGCAGTTTTGAGAACAGATTGCAAGGAGAACAATTCAAGCTGAACAAAGCAGCGTTGCGGCACAAGGGACTGACTGGGATTAGTGGAAACTACTCCAGGACAATTATAATCTGAGTTCTGTCCAGACTCCTTATCTCACTCCACTCATAATTGGGCCCATGTAGAAGAAGTGTGGAAACAACAATGTTTGTGTCCCAAATGGTATCCTATTCCCCTATATACTGCCCCCATAGGGTCCAAAGGAGAGCACTAAATAGGGAATAGGGTACCATTTGAGATACAACCGATGCTCAAGATGACTAATGGAAAACCTGCAGGTAAAAACACAGCAAGCAATTACAGCAATTTCTGTTCTATTTAAAACTCAGTTATTGCTAAATGAAATGGATACTCTAGCCACCATCACCTTTTTGACTCATACAATCTATAATGCGCAAAATATATCCAACAGGACATATGTAGAATTCAAAAATCTTGAAGGTGGGCACTTTGCAAAAGCCCTATCTGATCACAGTAGACATCCATCTATCTCAGTGTTCTGAGAGAATCCATTTCAGAACAGAATTGTGAAATGGAGTAACTCTCTACCCGACCAAGGCAAGGCTAAGGAGAGGGAGATTGGGGCAGCAGTAGCAGTGCAGCACCAGACATTATCTGAATATGCCTTATTTGTGTCCCAAATGCACCCTATTCTCTACATAGTGCATTACTTTTGCCACCCCTATGGGCCCTGGTCAAAAGTAGTGCACTACATAGGGAACAGGGTACCATTTGGGACACAGCCCTTCTCTCTCACAACAGCAGTTCAATTGGTGATAATAGGGTCCATTCTGGCTAGGTATTGAATTCCCTCCTCCCTCCCTCTCCCTCCCTCCCTCCCTCCCTCTCCCTCCCTCCCTCCCTCTCATCTCTCTCTCTCTCTCTCTCTCTCTCTCTCTCTCTCTCTCTCTCTGTCTCTCTCTCTCTCTCTCTCTCTCTCTCTGGCCAGACGCGTTGAGCTCATCCCTGCCATTTTGATTGACGGTGTGATTGTGACACAGTCATTGAGGCAGACTTACTGCTGAATCAATAACAGAGAGAGGAGAGACACTCCACAGTGTATTTAATAGAGAGGTAGCAGAGAATGGTAATGTTCAGTTGAGCCCAGGAGAGCCAGCCAGTCAGAGTCGGTACTAAAAATGGAGGCTCGGTAACAGTGCTTTTTCAACTGGTGCATAAAGGTACTTTGTAAGTGCCGAGCACAGAAAATAAAGAATGTGTCAGTTCATTTGCTCTACCGTCACTATTTCTGTTTCACACAGAATCTGTCAAAATATTTCATTATGCTCTCAGGAAAATGTACTTCTTCACAAATGTGCTTTGCTTTAGCAGCCCATGAGGAAAACACTCAAAGAAATGACATAGGACAATTTAAACTATGAAAAATAACCTTACAAAGTCTGAGATCATGGTTGCTTCCCAAATGGCACTCTATTCATGATATATTGCACTACTTTTGATCATAGCCTATGGGCCCTGGTCAAAAGTAATGCACTATATAGGGAATAGGGTGCCATTTGATTCAAACCCATATAAAGAAGGGTACTTACATCTGTGATTCCTGCCTCCAGAATGATCACCTTGGCCTCCTTCTCCACTGCATCCTTCTGGCGAACTGTGAAGGGGAGAAAAAGCGGCCTTTGTGAGAGAGCTGTCAATCACTCTTACAGTAGAATGTGTGGAGGTGGTGGCAGTTAGAGAAGCAGCCATCACTCCCAGAGGAAACAGACAGGCCATGGCTGCGTTCAAAATTGCACCCTATTCACTATATAGGGCACTACTTTCGATCAGAGCCTATAGTACACTATATAGACAATAGGGAGCCATTTGGGATGAATTCACAGACAGATATTTACTGTCTAAAAAGGAACTGTCAACAAAACAAGGTCAGGAGGACTATGAAGGACATTATTAGATACCTTTCTACTAATATATTTTGTCCACAATCTAATCTAACAGCGCAAGTTATTAACCAATTAGATCATGTGGAAATAGATCAGTTGATAACAACCACAGGTAGATTTACCTAAAGGTTTATTTACCTCTAGTACACGAAATAGAATTATAAAACTTCTGTTCAACCTTCCTTCCTCAAGAATAAATCATTTTGAGGTTCAATTGAAATTCATGGAGTACTAATTTTACAGGAAGAACAAAATGTTATGAAAAACTGTTCATAAATGCATTCACTATGTTTTCCATGTGAAAGCACCTCCTTTGTTGACACATCCGGCAGATGAAGGA
Source organism: Thymallus thymallus (assembly GCA_023634145.1). NCBI lineage: Eukaryota > Metazoa > Chordata > Actinopteri > Salmoniformes > Salmonidae > Thymallus > Thymallus thymallus. The sequence goes on along the minus strand of CM042382.1, from coordinate 19,087,628 downwards.
TATGCAAATAACCTGGGGAGAGCTCGTATGTGTCTCAAATGGCACCCTATTCCCTTCATAGTGCATAAAACCTTACCAGCACTCATAGGGCTCTGGTAAATAGCGCCCTTAAGGCTCTGGTCAAAAGTAGTGCACTATATAGGGAATAGGGTGCCATTTGCGACGCAAACCCTCAACTCTATATAATGTTAATCTAATTAGTGTTTTAATCTATCACAGTAATTATTTGCACTCGCCAATTTATACAGAGTCCCGTATAATTACGTTGTGCGGCTTCAGATGGGTAATTTGATTGAGGTTCTCTACCTCCTTGGTGAACTGAACTCTGAACCTGAGGAGGGGAGTGTGGCCACCTTGTCTGCCGTTGTCGGTCCTGTCAAAGAGGATGTCTTAATAATGCTGTCAGAGCCACCACCTGGGCTACACACACACTTAGTGATTGGCCGTTTCCACTGAACCACACAGTCTACAACTCCATGACCATTACACCACTAATGCAATGCAGAGAGGACACTAGGGTGCAGCCAGTGGTAACACATTGCGTTTGCAAGTGAGGTTTAATTGACAAAGACATGCCCATGAAAGACATGGACATTAAAACCCAGACAAGGTCAATTAACTACAACCACACACCACAGCCTGATGAGCATACAATAAACAATCAAACAAATAAACATTCAAACAAGTAAACAATCAAACAAGTAAACAGACAAATGAACATGAAAAGACTCCCCTTGCTGTCCATAGGAGGGATCCAACAAGCACACAGCAACAAGTGTGACTTCTCTTCCTGGTGCTAGGATGTTCTCAGTGAGGGTGAATTAATTAAAGCCAGCCAGTCACTCATTAGACAAGACTTTTGTCATCCCAACACCACAGTGTGGAGAGTTGCTCACCCACATCCAGCCTCCTCTCATCTCCTTTCTCCTCTCATTTCCTTTCTCATTTCCTTTCTCCTCTCATTTCTCCTCTCATTTCCTTTCTCCTCTACTCTCCTCCCCTCTCCTCTCCTTTCTCCTCTCATTTCCATTCTCCTCTCCTCTCATTTCCTTTCTCCTCTCATTTCCTTTCTCCTCTCATTTCCTTTCTCCTCTTATTTCCTTTCTCCTCTCCTCTCCTTTCTCCTCTCCTTTCCTTTCCTTTCCTTTCTCCTTTCTCCTCTCCTTTCCTTTCTCCTCATCTCCTCTCCTTTCCTTTCTCCTCTCATCTCCTTTCCTTTCTCCTCTCCTTTCTCCTCTCCTCTCCTTTCTCCTCTCATCTCCTTTCCTTTCTCCTCTCCTTTCTCCTCTCATCTCCTTTCCTTTCATCTCCTTTCCTTTGTCCTCTCCTTTCTCCTCTCATCTCCTTTCCTTTCTCCTCTCATCTCCTTTCCTTTCCTTTCTCCTCTTCTCTCCTCTTCTCTCCTCTCCTCTCCTCTCATTTCTTCTCTCCTCTCCTTTCTTCTCTCCTCTCCTTTCTCCTCTCATTTCCTTTCTCCTCTCATCTCCTTTCTCCTCTCATTTCCTTTCTCCTCTCATCTCCTCTCATTTCCTTTCTCCTCTCATCTCCTTTCTCTTCTCCTTTCTCCTCTCATCTCCTTTCTCTTCTCCTTTCTCCTCTCATCTCCTTTCTCTTCTCCTTTCATCTCCTTTCTCTTCTCCTTTCATCTCCTTTCATCTCCTTTCTCTTCTCCTTTCATCTCCTTTCTCTTCTCCTTTCATCCTCTTTATCTTCTCCTTTCATCTCCTTTCTCTTCTCCTTTCTCTTCTCCTTTCATCTCCTTTCTCTTCTCTTCTTGCTCAGCAACTCAACAGCCATAATGAGCAGGTTAGTTTGTGCCACACTGAGTGGTTCCATGGATGGACCTTTGAAACTACTAACAAACTATACAAAGGGTGAGGGCAAATTGGCAATTGTGTTTACAGTTTGCATACCTGCAGGTTTTGAAATAAGTCTGAGATATAATATGGCACATTTTGAATACAAATTGCAAAAGTAAACTATACAGATTGCCATTGCATGTCCTGTAGGAAATCCATATTCGCATAAATAAAAATAGCAAATTCTTCCTTCTCAAAGAAATTGTTTTCCTTCTAAAAAATACATAGGAGTTTAATTTGTAATTTCAAGTCCTGAGTTCTGCTTTATGTTAACTCAATGTATCAGAGGCGCCTTGAGGGGAACAAAGTAGACGGGATTTTAAAAAATGATACATTTTTCACCATTGACTGAAGGAAAAGGCCTGGGTCTATGAGTTCACAGCCCAGAATTGGATGCTGTGTCGCACCAGGGACTGTTTCTGAGCACATTTGAAGGCGGTAATGAGAAGAAAACAACCGCCATCCTTCAAAGGCAAGGAGTGAGGAGTCACAACACCATCGCTTGCTGACACACTACACGGATGTAATCACATTACCTGATCATGATAGCAGTGATCCCTGATCAAATGAAAATATAGCACAGCGTGTTTTCATCTCTGATATGTTGTTTTGAGCAAGTAACAATATCACTGTCTTGTGACTTTATTTGATAGAGAGAGAAGGAGAAAAGAACCCACAACCATAATAAGTAATAGTATTTCTATTTTTCCTGCCTGAACCTTCATTTTGTGTAAAGACCCTGTCCCCATCCCCAACATCCGGTTATCTATGACAGTCTGTTGCAAGTACAGATGTCAAAACCAATTCCAGAGTCATTTTTCAAAATGGTTTTAATTAGATATCATATTTGGAAGTCTCACTTGCATTAATTTGATTTCTGATACTAACATTTCAGCCTTCAATCTGTTTCAAATGATGTTTTTGTCCAATCTCCAATACCCTAGCCTTATTGCCTCCAGTAATTTCAACTGCAATATGAAGCAATGAGCAATTAGAGAAGACTTAGAGCATTACAAAGACAATGCAATATGTCATAAAATGAAAAGCAGAGGGTAAAATGGCATCCCAGGCCAGCTGGGGCAAGGAGCCATTACCTCTCTGTGGAAGGGGAGAGAGCAGTATTCCATCACACGCTGTCTACATCCCAAATGGCACCCTATTCCCTATATAGTGCCATAGAGTTTTGGTCAAAAGTAGTGCACTATGTAATGAATAGGGTTACATTTGGGACGCAGCCACCGTCTGCCAGCTGAATAATGACAAACAAGCAGAGCACCATCTCTATCTAAACATTTATCATCACTCTCCACTGTTCCACTGCTGTACATCTCGTCACAGCATCACAGCACATGTCTGGATGGGAGAAGCAGTAGTGGTCACGGTACAGAGTTGTATGCGGATAGGTATCGATAAAGCGTCTATTGTTATTGGGGTCTGGCTTACAACGGTAATGGAATGATTTTCATGACATATTTTACACACTTTACTGCAACTATTGTAATACCAAATAACTAAGAACATTTTTTTGTTGTTGTGCAATGACGTGCTTGGTTGTCAATACAGACGTTCATAAAACAGCAGCTACGGAATGTTGCCACCCCAATTGGCAGTTTGTTTTTTTTTGCATTTAAATGCAGGTTCTAAACAGTGATGAGAATGTATACAAACATCTGATTAAGCTCTTAATAGGGTTGTGTACCAAATGGCACTCCCAAAGGTTCAGGAAGGGAGGCAGGGTCAGAGGGATGGAGTGAGGGAGGGATGGAGTGAGGGAGGGATGGAGCGAGGGAGGGATGGAGCGAGGGAGGGATGGAGCGAGGGAGGGATGGAAAGAGGGAGGGAACTGGCGAGAGGGAGCATTTAGGTTTGATAAGTGGAGGTGATGATGATTCGCAGATAGCAGATAAGCAGCTAAAAATGGGCCAGACTGTATCAGCCCATCCACAGCAGGGATCTGAGGCAGCGCTCACAAAGACAGAATCAGAAAGACATTGCACTCCATCGTCAAATAGTCAGGCTGCCTTTTCTGCTTACCATAACACTGCTTTCCATAATATTGGCAGTACCAGCAACATAACCCATGCCTATCAGTGGGCCGTGACAGTGACAGTAGTCTAGGCTGTTAGCCAGTAGAGAACACTAGCAGCTGTAGACTTAACACCACAGGGACTCCCAGTAAAGTGAAGGTTTGCATCCCAAATGGCACCCTATTCCTTATTTAGTACACTATGTGCTCTACTTTTGACCAGAGCACATGGGCCCTGGTCAAAAGTAGTGCACTATATAGGGAATAGGGTGCCATTTGGGATGTAGACAAAGTATTTGGTCTTATCAGGAGCGTTTGTCCCAGACACCCTACTATTAGACCCATCCTTCAAGAACCATTAATACACCACTTCCCACAGAACCAGGCCTGAGCCAATTGGACTCGGGAAGGAAGGAGATACACACAGTTTATTAGGTACATCACCCCATTCACGAAACTGTATCTCTCCTACGGACAATGATCCACATGGCCATGGCATGCTATATAAAGCAGGCAGACAGGCATTGAGGCATTCAGTTACTGTTCCATTGAATGTTAGAATGGGCAAAACAAGTGACCTAAGCAACTTTGAGCGTGGTATGATCATCGGTGCCAGGTGCGCCGGATCCAGTATCTCAGAAACGTCTGACCTCTTGGGCTTTTCACTCACAGCAGTGTCTAGGATTTACTGAGAATGGTGCGACAAATAAAAAACATCCAGTCAGTGGCACTCTTGTGAGCGAAAACAGCTTGTTGATGAGTGAGGTCGAAGGAGAATGGCAAGAATCGTGCAAGCTAACAGGCAGGCCACAAACAGATAACGGCGCCGTACAACAGTGATCTGCAGTACGACATCTCGGAACGCACAACTCGTTGATCCTTGTCATGGATGAGCTATTGCAGCAGACGACCACACCGGGTTCCACTCCTATTAGCTAAAAACAAGAAGATGCTCCAGTGGGAATGCGATCACTAGCACTGCACAATTGAAGAGTGGAAAATCATCACTTGTAACATGACAGAGTTCAGTTTACTTGAGTGGCCCGTGCAGTCCCTCAACCAAATAGAGCATCTTTGGGATGAGATGGAATGGGCTGTTTGCAGCATGAATGTACCATTGTCCAGTCTCCAGCAACTGCGTGATGCCATCGCGTCGGCATTGACCAAAATCCCAGTGGAACGTTTCTGACACCTTGAAGAATGCCTGAAGAAATCAGGCTGTTCTGGCGGCAAAGGGGGGTCCGACCCGGTACTAGATGTGTGTACCTAATAAACTTGCCGGTGAATGTATATAAATGGTGTGTGTAGACAGTATGGACATTATAGTATATGAATAGAAAAGGTGTGTATAGCAGTAGTTATATAGGATGCAGTATATACTGTACTGTAGATATAGGGTGGGTAAACAGTAAACAGTATGTAAACATTTTTTTAAAAAGTGACCAGCGTTCAATGACTCTGTACATAGGGCAGCAGTCTCTGGAGGCAAGTCTTAAAGCCAGAACAGCTTCAATGCACCTTGCCTAGATTCTACAAGTGTCTGGAACTCTATTGGAGGGATGAGACACCATTCTTCCATGAGAAATTCCATCACTTGGTGTTTTGTTGATGGTGTTGGAAAACGCTGTCTCAGGAATCTCCCATTAGTGTTGAAATTGGGTTAAGATCTGGTGACTGAAACACACACACACTCACCCCTATGCTCCTTGGAGACCCCTCTTTCAAAGTCACTGAGATCTCTTCTTCTAGCCATGGTAGCCAAAATAATGGTCAACTGGGCATTTTATACATGACCCTAAGCATGATGGGATGTTAATTACTAGGATCAATATATTACCTGCAATCAATATACTTTCAATATATTTTCTATCCCTCATTTACTTGTGTTTCCTTTATTTTGGCAGTTACCTGTAGTATCATCCCAAATGGCACCCTATTCCCTATATAGTGCAGTACCTTTGACTAGGGTACAAAGGGAATAGGATACAATTTGGGACGCAGAAATAGCCTACTACTCAGTAGGAAGCCATTTGAAGCTGCAGTAGAGTTTCCTTCAGACTGAAGACATGAAAAAAAGAGAGAACAACTTATTGGGAGGAAAATTCACACGAACTGACAGCACTTAACACCTCTCTCTCTCTCTCTCTCTCTCCCTCTCTCCCTCTCTCCCTCTCTCCCTCTCTCTCTCTCTCTCTCTCTCTCTCTCTCTCTCTCTCTCTCTCTCTCTCTCCCTCCCTCCCTCCCTCCCTCCCTCCCTCCCATGGGATGGGTGACCTTTATGTCTGACTCATCTCTCCAGCCAAATTAGTGGATGCGTCCCAAATTCCCTTTATAGAGCACTACTTTTGACCAGACCATCATTTGGGATGGGCCCAGTGAGTGAGGACCGGCAGCAGCCAGCTCCAGCTCACTCAAATATTATTGCTGCATGATCACTCAAGCATTTTAAAGACCCTCTGACAGTCCAATGCATTTCAATGGTCCAATAAAGGCTAGATTAAAAGACAGACATATATGGAGGGTTCAAACTGTAAAATGGATCATTCGTAGTGTGAGAAAAGCAAAAGGGTATTTGTAACGGATGTTATGCAGAGGTGTAAGCAAAGAAATTGACAAAACGCTACACAAGGTTATCTGGTGCTTTCAAATGTGTATGTAGCTTATCATTGTGTGTGTGTTGGCGTGCGTGGATGCATGTATGAACGTGTGTACCTGCCTGCCTACCTGCATGTGTGTGTGTGTGTCTGTGAAGCACAACAGAGAGACTTAAAGCCTTCTGGTACAGTTCCATGGCCAAGGCCATCTTGGCAGGGGATGCACTCACTGGGGAGCCTGCAGTAGAGTCAGAGCCTTTCCACAAAAAAATCACACTTACAGGAAATGTCTCCTATTATTGCTGCAGGGAGGACAAGGGCAGACACACTTGAGCTTTCAATTGTTTCCAAGCCCTGGAAGCTTCCAAGCCCAATGTTATAAGGTTATTTCTTAGATTGTGCTGGGTTTGTTCATATTGTTTGTATTATGTCAATTGTGCTTGGTATTGGCTGATGCTTATTATAAACAATCCATTCTGTATGACAGTCTTTTGTGTCTAATAATCAATATGTGCCTGAATGTGTGGGTAGGATAGGATCCACTGTAAAATGCTTTTGCACAAACGTTCAAAAGTAGAATACTAACTAGTAAGAAAATAAACACAGCAGGAATTTATTAAACTTGCATACTGCTCAGAGTTCTGACAATGGTGTTACACATGCTTGGCATGTCCAGTCCAAACAGATTATTTCACTAGTCTTTTAGCACAGTCGTCCATTATCCTGCGAGGTCTGTACATTACCTGCAGTCAACCCTCTACCAATAACACAGCATTCTGGGACAGCTGTACACACTTGAGTGGACACCCGGAGACCGCAATGATGTCACTAAGCGGACAGGACAGCAGGGGAGCACATCTGGATCCCCACAGCCTAGGGCCACAGACAGACACAGGTGCCGATGAGTAGATCTGTGTTAACAGAGGCTTCACGTCAAGCTGCGATCCTCCACGGACAAGTCCTCCTGTCCTGCGGCACATAATTACAAGCCCAGGTATTAGCTGGAAGAAGAAGAAAACACAATCTGATCGACCGATGAAAAGTCCACCGACGGCGGTGGATGGAACTATCAAGGGACATCTGGGTGAAGAGATAGCAATGGAGGACTGTCACTTTTTTTTCACATGCAGCAGCCAAGAAGAAGATACATTGTAAAGGCTGAAACCATATGAATACCTCCAGGAGGTACGGGAGGCTGGAGACTGGCCAGACGCTGCCTGTACGAGCAGTTAGATCGCTGGCTCGCTCGCTTCGTTTTCCCCTAAGGAATGGAGCCCACGGAGTCCAGATTGTAAATAAAGGAAAGCCTAGGGCAAACCTGGCTGGCTCGGACTCCCGCCTGGCTCTTCAGACGCTAGCTGACTATAAAACCAAGGCACCAGGCAGTGTAGTGAGTCACTGGCAGCACAGCGCAGGCAGGCAGTGCCTACTCAATGTAAACTCCCTAACTCTGTGGGACGGTGTCAAAGGTTAAGAGAAACAGATAGATAGATAGATAGATAGGTACTTTATTGATCCCCCGGGGGGGAAATTTCATTATCAAGCAGCTACAACAAAAACACAGGGCAGGTGCAAAATGCCACAACGAAAGTACACAAAAGACAGATACACGGTACATGATACATAGAGCGGCAGTATGAAAAAGTATAGAAATACAGGATATCTGGAGTGCAAAAAAAAGCTATAAAAGGACATTGCATAGTATGAGTGGTTGGCTGAATATGTACACTATACATTGGTGGATGTTGGATGGTTAACTATACTATACAGGTTGATGGCAGAGAAATACTTCAGTAGCTAATGCGTATGATATGAGCGAGGGTAATAATAGTTTACTTAATAGACAGACTGGGTAAATGAACAGGTAAGTGAAAATTTTGCATGGTTAAATTAGCTGTACAGTTAGGTATACAGTTATATTTACAGATAAGTGAATACTTGCATGTTTACACAAACTGTACAGGTAAATGACAGGAAGAGATACTTTAATAGCTAAATGTGTGTATGATATCATTGGGGTAATAATAGTAATTCCCTTAAAATACAGTCCTTAGTGCGCAGGGTTTAATTACAGACAACTGCACTTATTGCACATTTGATATACTAAAAGCAATGAGAAAAGGTGCAACTGGCAGGATACTAATATGCATTCCTGAGTGAATGCCTAGGTCCAATAATTACTTACAATATTGCATGTGATATAATATAACAACTGTACATGGGTATGTATATACAGAGCTCTGTACAAGGCCTAGGTACACCTACAGTAGAGGAGCAACCAGTTTACCACACTGTGTTGAATCCTAGTAGATCTGTACTAGTCCAGGGAGACGCTGCATTTCTGTCTACCTCCTACACCTCAGACATTAGGTCAGCCACATAATGAGAATATGTTCATGAATATTCTCCTCTGCTATACGAGAATTTGACGCCCTCGATATCCCTCCCCCACTCTTCTCTTCTCCTGCCCCAACTTCACTGGTGTTTCTTCTGGAGTGGAGCGTGTGTGTACGCTTCCAGACACTGAAATTAGCTGCCTCTGTTTCCCGTCTGCCCATCGGCAAGTGGGCACTACTTGTTCAGACACTGAGCTGTACTAGAGGTCCTCTCTCTCTCTCTCTCTCTCTCTCTCTCTCTCTCTCTCTCTCTCTCTCTCTCTCTCTCTCTCTCTCTCTCTCTCTCTCTCTCTCTCTCTCTCTCTCTCTCTCTCTCTCTCTCTCTCTCTCTCTCTCTCTCTCTCTCTCTCTCTCTCTCTCTCTCTCTCTCTCTCTCTCTCTCTCTCACACACACACACACTCACACACACAGCCTGCTGAAGTCCCCATGAGAGAGGTGTATACTGAAGCACACCCACGTTCTAACCCTCAGAACTGAGTCATGAAAGGGCTCACAGACAAAAGAGAAAAGACAAGAATACAAGATACACCAAAGAATCCTAGAAAATATTCTATTCCTATTTCAAGGTGGAAACAAGGTGAACATCCAAATCGACAGGTAGACAGATCCGGCCAAGCCAAGAGAGGAGACATGATCTTTCTCTCTCTCCCCCTTTATCAAGCGGTAGGCACTTGAAATCCAGTCATTACATTTTCATTTAGATGACTAAGGCAACGTCCCAAAGGGCACCCTATTCCCTACATAGTGCACTACTTTTGACCAAAGCCCTATGGGCCCTGGTCAAAACTAGTGCACTACTGTATATAGGGAACAGGGTACCATTTGGGATGCACCCTACCATGGCGGTTGTGATTTCTTGGGGAAATAGAAGTCAGACAGTTGATCTAGAACCCAAGGTGACCTCATTAACAGAATTTGTTCCGGTTGTCAAGACAAATCAAACCTAGTGTCATTCAAACCCAGCAAGCCAATAGGAAGCCCTGACACTGACTGCAGACACCAGTAGAGACAGACATTACTGACATCTCATGATCCGTGAACCTGGAGTCACAACAATCTGTGATCTCATATTCCAGCTGGAAATCTCTCTGTCCGGCAGAGCTAAGCTACAGTATAGCTGAGTCCCAAATGGCACCCTATTTATTTTACAATGCACTACTTTATACCAAAGCCCTGTTCAAAAGGATTGCACTATGTAGGGAGTAGACTGCCAATTGGGTTGCAAACAGAAAAGGCAAAAATGACCCATAGCTGACCTGGCTATATCAACACTCAGATACATCCATAAACTAAGGTTGCTAAGGTTACACACTGCGGCTGCAAAGTGGAGAGTTTATTTATCACGTAGGTAGGCAGTCTTCTCAGCACCTTGTGATCTCTAGAATGGCTATGTTGGCGCTATATCACTGTAAATTACATAAAAACAGACAGTTACTGCATTACAACATAACAGTAACAACCAACATTATGAACATAGCTTTACACCTTTACTGTTGAATTTCACCTGGGAAATGTCTATTACAACTCTGAATTACTGCATTGAAATCCATTATTAAAAGGGGAAGGTGGAAACCATCTTCCAGTGTACTTAGCTAGGTTATATAATAGAATGAGCAATTGTGAGTAGCTTCTCATATTTTCTTCACAAAAAGAGAGATTACATTTAGTTTCAAATAAAATGTATAAATACCTTATACAGTTGAAGTTGGAAGTTTACATACACCTTAGCCAAATACATTTAAACTCAGTTTTTCACAATTCCTGACATTTAATCCTAGTAAAAATCCCCTGTCTTAGGTCAGTTAGGATCACCACTTTATTTGAAGAATGTGAAATGTCAGAATAATAGTCAAACGTTTCGGGTAGCCTTCCACAAGCTTCCCACAATAAGTTGGGTGAATTTTGGCCCATTCTTCCTGACAGAACTGGTGTAACTGAGTCAGGTTTGTAGGCCTCCTTGCTCACACACACTTTTTCAGTTCTGCCCACACATTTTCTATAGGATTGAGGTCAGGGCTATGTGATGGCCACTCCAATACCTTGACTTTGTTGTCCTTAAGCCATTTTGCCACAACTTTGGAAGTATGCTTGGAGTCATTGTCCATTTTGGAAGACCCATTTGCGACCAAGCTTTAACTTCCTGACTGATGTCTTGAGATGTTGCTTCAATATATCCACGTAATTTTCCTTCCTCATGATGCCATCTATTATGTGAAGTGCACCAGTCCCTCCTGCAGCAAAGCACCCCCACAACATGATGCTGCCACCCCTGTGCTTCACGGTTGGGATGGTGTTCTTCGGCTTGCAAGCCTCCCCCTTTTTCCTCCAAACATAATGATGGTCATTATGGCCAAACAGTTCTATTTTTGTTTCATCAGACCAGAGGACATTTCTCCAAAAAGTACAATCTTTGTCCCCATGTGCAGTTGCAAACCGTCGTCTGGCTTTTTTATGGCGGTTTTGGAGCAGTGGCTTCTTCCTTGCTGAGCGGCCTTTCGGGTTATGTCGATATAGGACTCGTTTTACTGTGGATATAGATACTTTTGTACCTGTTTCCTCCAGTATCTTCACAAGGTCCTTTATTGTTGTTCTGGAATTGATTTGCACTTTTCATACCAAAGTACGGTAATCTCTAGAAGACAGAATGCGTCTCCTTCCTGAGCGGTATGACGGCTGCGTGGTCCCATGGTGTTTATACTTGCGTACTATATTATGTACAGATGAACGTGGTACCTTTAGGCGTTTGGAAATGGCTCCCAAGGATGAACCAGACTTGTGGAGGTCTACAATTGTTTTTCTGAGGTCTTGGCTGATTTCTTTTGATTTTCCCATCATGTCGAGCAAAGAGGCAAGGAGTTTGAAGGTAGGCCTTGAAATAAATCCACAGGTACACCTCCAATTTACTAAAATTATGTCAATTAGCCTATCAAAAGCTTCTAAATCCATGACATCATTTTCTGGAATTTTCCAAGCTGTTTAAAGGCACAGTCAACTTAGTGTATGTAAACTTCTGACCTACGGGAATTGTGATATAGTGAATTATAAGTGAAATAATCTGTCTGTAAACAATTGTTGGAAGAATTACTTGTGTCATGCACAAAGTAGATGTCCTAACCGACTTGCCAAAACTATAGTCTGTTAACATGAAATCTGTGGAGTGGTTGAAAAATGAGTTTGAATGACTTCAACCTAAGTGTATGTAAACTTCCGACTTCAACTGTATATACTGCAGTGAACCACACTGATCTAATTTAACTGTACTGTATATACAAATATGAATATGTATATATGAATAGTGTCTAAATAGTAAAATGTAAGCGTGTAAATAATACTAATGTCTTTCCTATATATAACTTATTTTACTAAAACCATTTATTTACGGTAATATCTTATGTTTTTCTTGTTTATTATTGTTCTGTGCTTGGTCATGTATTTGTAAGTGTTATGTGGACCCCAGGAAGAGTAGCTGCTGCATGTGCAGTGTCTAATGGGGATCCTAATGAACTTAACACTGAGCAGTGAGCAGCCAGAAAGAACGTTTTCTAAGTGTGTTGTTGGAGCATGTGTCAATACTGATAGGATTGAAAGAAAGGCAGGGCTGCTCTCTGATCAGCTTTCTCCATTCAAATCTTACCTTAACATTAGAATTATTCCACAATGCTGACGATGGATCTGCTCCTAGAGAGATATCCCCTTATGGCTGCAAATATATAATGCTTACCCTATAATAATCCACTAAATGACAGATTAATTTGTCACATCATTGCACATATGTTGTTACGCATCATGAAATATATGAAGAATTACAGTAGCCCAAAAATAGAACTCAATTGACTGAACATGAAATTGATTTAAATATACTATGTAGCCTATAGCCCTACTGTATATATATATTATTAATGCAATCACCTCAGGTTTCATTTTAAGCATATTTTCATCCTTTGCTTGTTCAATTTTCAAAGACATTGGCAACTTTGTATTTGTAGTCAACTTTGTTCCGAAGTTATCAGCAGTCACAGAGAGACAGATAAACAGCTTGATTCTATGTTTAGCGTAGATATTCTGTGTATAAAGTAAGGCAGACGGGCAAAAAAGCATCTAACGACGCGCTTAGACAGTCTATAAATAACTAGCATTTTAAAGTGCTACTTTACTAACAATGGTTTTGGGAAACACTTCGGAGATTTAACAACGGTCCTACGAAGGTTCTAACTTAACCTTAACATGCTTTTGGGAAACTGGGCCTATGCCAGTAGTGTTCTAACAATACAGGGCTGCTGAGCTCTCTGGCTGCAGTTTCTTGGCTCCTGCCTCTGGTGAAGCTGTGTATTTGTGTGTAAGTGTGTGTGTGTGTGTGTGTGTGTGTGTGTGTGTGTGTGTGTGTGTGTGTGTGCGCGTGTCAGCAGCAGTGTGAAATCCTACCAGTTAACTAGTGAACATATCAGCCTTGGCAGAGCCATTATGCATGACTTGGTCTCCTGCCAACAGTGGAGCCACGGGAGGGTGTATGTGTGTGTGTGTGTGTGTGTGTGTGTGGGTGTGTATGTGTGTGTTTTTGTGCTTGCATTTGGGTATGTATGTTTGTGTTGATGAGTACCTGCTTGCATTTGTTTGCCTGTGTGTGGTGTGGTGAAAGAGGAAGGGGGTGGTGGCGGTGGCACAAAGACGGGTGGCACACTCCTGCCAACCAGTTTCCTGAGTAGAAGCTGGCATAGGGGTATCCAATGGCCTGCACATGTGTCTGAAGGAATGTGCCATCACAGATCCAATGCACTACAGCTGTACCAAATCCCAACACTACAGTGGGTAGGGGAGGCTGCTTCTGGATTCACAATGTGCGCGCCCAAATGGCACCCTATTCCCTACGTAAACCTATGGACTCTGCACCACATGCTTCAGGATTCACAACGGTTGCACCACAAATGGCTTCCTAAATGTAACTATACAACGTTTACACTATATCGGGTCACCTCAACCTCATTGAATTAAGCCCACTGACTAAATTACAGGCCACAGTAAATGGCTAACCAAACACACTGTTAATCACAGTTTTTGCTGTTCTGATAGACTACATCAAGACCGTTATTAGACCTGAAATCACTCATACTGAACTCAGGAAAATCAGTTCTCTTCTGCAAAAGACGATGAACTGATTTGCATGAATTAAATGACATTTGGACATGCAGCATGGGGATAAAATCAACAATGTAATTGTTTGCTGCAGCAAAGGTCAGTGATATGTCTGGGACAGGGGATTGTTGTCATATTACTTTGGGTTGTAATTCTAACTATTTTTCCGTTAGAAGATTTGGAAAGTGTTGCATTAGCACCTTGAAGCGTAATATTGTCTATTATACTGGTAACAACAGGGCATTTCACACAGGAGTAATACTAGCAATTTATCTGTGCAAAAACAGAAGAAATAACTCCAAAAGAGTATAAACAATGTCAACTTTCAGTTCTCTGTTTTCTCATGAATCAGTTCATGCAAATACCATAAAACCTGCTTAAATCACTGACCACAACAGGTGCTTATTATAGACAGGCTAACTGTTTAACTATTTAATTCCAGCATTCACTTCAAGCATTTTAATTAATGTATTAATTTCCTGCACTAATCATTTACACACTGTGTCACATTCATTTTGTCTTAGTATGCCTCTATTTCTGGAAAAATAATGTTCTGGGGTTCTGTACCCCCAAAGTTAATGACTATGCTTGTCAATGGCTAGCAGTTTCTTACTGGCGATGAAAACGGATGATTGCCATCATTTTTTTTGAAGTCATCACTAAATTCTCAGCGTTTAATTGAAATTGTACGGTAAACAGTAAATAAAAATACTCTTTATTTATTTTCTGTAGAAACATTCTGTGTAATATTCTGTCACTAGTCTGTCACAGTAAAAAAAATAGCTTGCACATTCCCAATACTGGTTTAGCATTATAAAGAGGTTTCATTTGATTGCTCAAACAGGTTTAGGCTCAATATTATTTATTTGCAGGATTATTGAACAGTCTAGTTTCTCCTGCACTATGATCAAGGCTGCTACTGTTCAACATTACATATACTGTCTCTCTAATTAAAAAGATAAGCAACCTATTTGGACCTCACTTTAATATGCAACTGTCTTGTTTCTAGGCCTGTTTCATCATGTGATGTTGATGATGATCTGCTCAGCAGGTATGGGGAATGGGCTGCATGGCCTGAAGTGAGCCATAGACTGTATACCAAATAGCACCCTATTCCCTATAAAGTGCACACATTTTTACCAGAGCCATGCTCGCCCTGCTCAAAGGTAGTGCATACATAAGTAATAGGGTGTCATTTGGCATGCAGCCATATTGGCCTATACCACCTATGGCATCACACGCACAGATCAATTTGAGACTCGATCAGGGGTTGAGAATGAGCTGAAGACTCGTCTCTCATAACCCATACATAATTCATCCCTTCTTTTCTTTCTTTCATGATGGGAAGAAAAATAAACCCTTTTAATTTTCAGACAGATCTGTTGTAGCCCTTTGTTAATGTATTCAGTGGAAATTGCTTGATCCATTAACACAGAATGAGTAGAGCAATGTCCATATACTCAGGTAGGAAAACATGTAACTGATACATTGAGTCAATACAACCTCATTTGAGAGAAATACAGGTCAAATACATGTGTACATGCATGCTTGATATGATCAATATGGATGCTTCCATATTCAAATAGGGCGATTCCACGCCTACGGGGGCGTAAAATATTTTTGGTATTTCAGATTGTTCTGGCAATTCTCATATAAACTTCATTGCAGGAAGGATGTTTGAAATGCTTTTTACATTTGTATCACAAACAATTTTTGAGATGAACATGATGAAAGTGGACATTTTAGGCCCTTTTAAGACCTACACATGCCTCCTGTAAGACCCTATGGTCTGTGAACCATGCATGATACAGACAACATCCTTGTGTCTTTATACTCCTTATAGTGTGCTCTAAAATATGAAGCATATGTCTTTACTCTTGATTCTGAAATAAAAAAAATCACATAAATTTATTCAACATAAAAAATTAAGAATATCTCAAAACTACCCTTTTTGATTTTATTCATTTTAAGACATATTGTTTCGAACAATTTACTCTACAAATACATCATATTTACAGAGTGGGCTCTCTGCTAATTCTGAAGGTATGATCAATTGTAAGAGCACCACCAACACACTGAATGGGAAAAGAGATTCAAAGGGATCTTCCTCTGCTAGTGACTTGCTGAATGTGCAATCCTAAAGTAGGGCTGTGATTGGTTAATGACCTATATTGTCAATTTCTATGTATAAAATGGGTCATATCATTAAAAGTATCAGAGAGCCCACTCTGGAAATCTGACCTGTTTGAAGAGTATTGTTACAAACCATGTGTCCAAAAATGTTTAATGCCTGCGCTACATATGGCTATATCAGTACTCTACTTTTGTGAATTTTTTTATCAGCACTTCCCGTGGCTATGGTTACATGCATACATACATATATACCTACATTCTGTATGGCGCTCTAATCCCACTCGGAATCCGGAAGGAGTACATTAATTATAGACAAAAAGCAGGAGTACAAAAGCAAGGAGCGGGCCTTTGAAGATATACACCTAAATGTCACCCAGCAGCTTTGAAGTTTCTGGGCTGCCTTTGTCTCTCAGTTAGAATACATAAAACACTCTGAAACAGAAAGACAGAAGCCCCAGCACCAGACTTTCAAGGGACATTTCATGTTGGCTCCAACCATCAAACGAGAGTTGAACACTCTCCTGCTCGCCTCGTACCATAACCTTATGGAGATACCTTTCTATACCAAGCAGCCATTGTACTGTATGTACATAGCTGTTTCTATCATTCACTCAATCAGGACACAGTAACATTTGTGAATCACACTGTAGAACATATTGTGTACAGATGTAGGATCTTAATTTGATCACCCTGTTGCAGGCGAAATTCCCTGTATTGCAGGAAATGTAAAAATTTTAGTGTATTTGAGGTAAAAAATGTTCTGAAGTTTGTAATTTCCACTTTGACATGTCTGACTTGATTTTCCCTTACGAAACATGTATCAACCCCTCAAAAAATGTCCATTAATTATAATCCACATAATAATTCACATTTCCTGTTGCTGCAGGATTAATTTCCTGCTGTAGCAAACTGGCTCAAATTAAGATCCTACATCTGTATCACAGGAGCAAATGGAATGGCATCAAACACCTGGAAACCATGTGTTTGATGTATTAGATACCATTCCAATTATAAATCAAATCAAATCAAATTTTATTTGTCACATGCGCCGAATAAAAGTGTATACCTTACAGTGAAATGCTTACTTACAAGCCCTTAACCAACAATGCAGTTCAATAAATAGTTAAGAAAATATTTACTAAATAAACTGTTCTCGAGAAATCAGTATATCCTTCGCGTAGGAAATCTTTGTACAGTTCGAGGTGAGTAATCGCTGTTCTGATGTCCAGAAGCTCTTTTCGGTCATAAGAGACAGTAGCAGCAACATTATCTACAAAATAAGTTACAAACAACGCAAAAAAACTACCAAATAACCACAGTTGGTTTGGAGCCCGTAAAACTGCAGCCATCCCCTCGGGCACCATTCTTATATACCGCTCCAGTCATTACCATGAGCCCGTTCTCCCCATTTAAGATGCCACCAACCTCCTGTGATAAAATTGATAACTTAATGTTGAAGCCATCAATTACTATGTGTTATGTTACTCATTCAAGGTCGACATCAATATTTGACTAAATTAGGAAATTTTATTCTGAGAACAGAATAGTACATAAAGATACTGTGGTATTATATACTGTGGTATCATCTTTGTAGTAGCCTACTTTACCTTTCGAGGTGGACACAGCTAGCTGGCTATTTGCAGCAGGAAGGGAGACAGCCTAATCCTCCTCTCCTCTCCTCTCCTCTCCTCTCCTCTCCTCTCCTCTCCTCTCCTCTCCTCTCCTCTCCGAGGAGTGGTGAAGGTGATGTAGAGAACAGAACAGGACTTGAATGCGTCTGTAATCAAGGTCTAAACGCTGAATTGGACCAATCAATTCAGCTGTCTGCTTCTGTTCTCATTAGGGATCTCAGAGCCCACTATGAGAAGCTGGATACTGCCTACACCAGAAGCATTTTATTATCCTTTAATAATGTTCTTCACTGGAGAGAGAGAGAGAGAGAGAGAGAGAGAGAGAGAGAGAGAGAGAGAGAGAGAGAGAGAGAGAGAGAGAGAGAGAGAGAGAGAGAGAGAGAGAGAGAGAGAGAGAAGAAAGAAAGAAAGAAAGAAAGAAAGAAAGAAAGAAAGAAAGAAAGAAAGAAAGAAAGAAAGAAAGAAAGAAAGAAAGAAAGAAAGAAAGAAAGAAAGAAAGAAAGAAAGAAAGAAAGAAAGAAAGAAAGAAAGAAAGAAGCCAGACTAGGATGTTTGGAGGAACATAGCTTTTTTTATACACCCAGAGAGAAGACTCTGTCATGGCTGACATGAAGAGGGTCTCAATCAGCTGGGTGTTTTATAAATTCTGCAGTAAGAAAATAGTGATAGTGATGGATTGGTAAATATCCCAATGGGGGCTTATGTCGAAAAAAAAAATGTAAGTTCAGATTCAGAGCTTGTGATTGGAGGAAGCATGGGCAAGGTATGCTGCTTTAAAAGTTGATAAACTTATCACACATAGGATACAAGTAGGAGAAAATGCCCATGAATGATTTGTTGAGTGCTAGAGAGCTCTTCTTTGTTTACGCCCATTCAGCATCGTCTACACCCCTCTTAAGCTACAGGCAAACAGTCAGTATGGTCAACCCATCCATTATCTCAGCCAATCACGGCTAGCGAGGAAGGATCCTGTCTTTCTTCCTATATAGCTCTGTGCTTTCTTCTTGGCTAAACTAGGCTCATAATTTAAAAAAAATGTAAGGCACATGTTCAAGAAGGCATTTCTGCCCTAAATGTTGTGTTCTGTTATGTCATCATCTTCATTATGTGAACTAGGCCTACATCCAATCTTAGAGCATTCATTCACACATCCCACACATACTGCATTTTTCGCACAGAGAAACAGACCGCAGCGACACGTAAGCTTTCACTCTCCCTCTCTCTCTCCAAGCCAGCCAGTCCCTTGCCTGCCCTGGAATGATGCAAGAGTGCTGCAAGTGTGGAGCCAGGCAGCATAGCCAGCAGAGAGAGCTCCAGTCAGTCAAGCCATTTGTAGGAGTTCTGCAGCACAAATGGGACCCTATTCTCTATATAGTGCACTACCTTTGACCAGAACATTGGTCAAAAGTGGTGCACTATATAGGGAAATAGGGTGCCATCTGTAGGAGGCATGGAGCCTGAGCTGAAGCTGGAGTTCCAGGAGCAGGGCCAACACAGAGGCTGCATTCCAAATGGCACCCTATTCCCTACATAGCGCACTTCTTTTAACCATAGCCGTATGCACCCTGGTGAAAAGTAGTGCATTGTTTAGGGAATAGGGTGCCATTTGGGATGCAACCAGAGTAGAGCTGCCAGCTGTGAGAGTGGGACCCTGAGAGGCCTGCCCAGAGAGGGCTGGCTTAGGACCATGACGCCCGAGCTGCCACTGCTGCTAAACAAACTCAGCTTCCACACAACACCTGTGATGATCCACCCTCTTCACAGCAGGACTCACAGATGCTCCCAAAGCTCTGGAGGAGCTTTGACCCCCCCCCCCCCCCCACACCAGTTCTCTCTGAAGTCAGACCAAAATAACCACAAGTAACTCTGAACTGTGGGGAACACAAAAGATCGACGTCTCACTTGTAGGGATTTCTCAGAAATCACAAAACTCAACCATCACGCATATACCAACACTGATACAACAAGCTATAACGTTGATGCAACACTGATACATACTGTCACACCAAATTACATCAATAAACAACACAAAACCTTTTGTTGTCATTTCATTTTCCCCCAATTTGATTTTGAGCACATTTTGGCAAACAGGTTGCTATTAGCTACTAGCTAGAGAAAATCCAGAATTGATTATCCTTCAGCATGAGATGAGAATTGATCAACAGGCAAACTAAATGAAGTTAACTTCAATGGATCTGGTGGCTCCTGTAGGGCTTAAGTGGGCCCATAGTCCCATTGGGGAGACTTGCTTCCAATGCAATCACACAGGAAATCAATGGAGACAATTAAAGGAGTGAATCCAAACAGAAAGTGCTGATGACAAAGTCAGGGTGTGTCACAAATGGCACCCAATTCCCCATAGAGTGCGTTACTTTTTACCCCCTTTGGCACTAACTCTTTTGATCACATACGCGGTTGCTACTGGTTATTATATATCCTGTTGCCTAGTCACTTTACGCCTAACTACAGTATATGTACATATCTACCTCAATTACCTCATACCCCTGCACATCGACTCAGTACTGGTACCCCGTGTACTTAGTCAAGTCATCGTTACTCATTGTGTATTTATTCCTTGTGTTATTATGCTTCTATACTGTTTCTAGATGTTTCTCTCTGCATTGTTGTTGTCCATAAGTAAGCATGGGGTGGCAGGTAGCCTAGTGGTTAGGGCGTTGGGCCAGTAACTGAAAGGTTGCTGGATTGAATCCCCGAGCTGACAAGGTAAAAATATGTTGTTCTGCCCCTGAACAAGGCAGTTAACCCACTGTTCACCGGCAGGCCGTCATTGTAAATAAGAATTTGTTCTTAACTGACTTGCCTGGTTAAAATAAATCACTGTTGTTTACGAAGCATGTGACAAATAACATTTTATTTGGGACTCAGCGGCTACTGATGATGATTATGAGTAAGGGCACCTAGGATCAGCCGGCTTGGGGGGAAGTAGTATGGAAAATGTGTTTTATACACCAATGTGCTTCTGTATATTGTATGGTTAAAACAGACAAGCATACAGAGATCTAGGAAGATGACAAAGTGCAATGTAATTTGGTACTTTTCCGGGAAGGCACTAGGCACGTGACTTCTCTCAGATAATGCAAAAATATCAAGCTGATGGTAATGAAAACCATAGAGAAGTGTCATTACCACAAGATGTGTAATACAATGTCACAAATCTCACGTTGCACATCAACATCATGCGCATACACAGAGTCCCATGGATGACAATAAATCACGTTAAACAGGTATACATAGTATTTATTCCCTTTCTCTCTGCAGCAGCATACACACACTTAGGGTAAGTGAGTGCCCTAAAAACTAAGCCCTAAACTGAGCCAACCAGAGGTTGATGGCTTTCTGAGCCAACCAGAGGTTGAAGGCTTTCTGAGCCAACCAGAGGTTGAAGACCTCCACATCAGGGAGAAGAGAAGTTAGGTAGATAAACCACATTACTTTGTCCTAAAGAGCCCTTAATTAGATTTGACATTTTGACAAGTGTTAAGCTGGAGTGAAGGTCAGAGCTGTCAGCTTTATGAGATCTGTGCTAAACCACTCAACTGCAAAAAGAGAAGAAATAGAACCAGTGGTCTTTGTAAAGATCAGAGGAATTGGGGTCTCATTTCAACTCCTGATTGCCACATGTATTAACCATTGATCAAAAATGACTCATGGTTAGGACTACCAGATACAGGAAGTGAATGGGCGTGAATAGGAATGCGTCTTAAAGTAAACACTGCCCAACAGAAAAACAGTGTTGTATTTACTGTTTAGTGTTTACTCTGGTTGAATACCACTGCCCAAAACAACACAGCTCTAAAGAAAATGAGGAACTGATAGAAGAAAAACTGGTTTGATAGATGTATGTGAACTTCATTCGAATGATCACAATTTCCCTGCTTTTTAAAAAGTGTGTCAATAAACAATCAAACTCAGCCATTCACCGATACCACTTTGCGAGGGAAAACCACCTTCATAACTTATTGAACTGTTTGTGACCTCTGTGACCCAGAATAATTTCCATGTCAAGACACAAATCAAACCTCAGATATTACACTCAGCAAGACGGAATGAGTAACTAGTTATTGTCAGGGAAGACAATGCATTTTCACCTCTTCATAGAAAACACAGGGGGGGGGGGGCGTTTAATGGTTAACAATACACATTCAGTCAAACCAGTTGGGGCATTAAAAATATATTTGACTAAATAACATTTCAAGTGGATACAGTTTGTAGACAACACATTTATGCATTCTATTGTGGACTTTATTGGGTACCTTGTGCTAATGTGCTAATTGCGCGGCCGGATGGCCTGACCCTGACCTCCAGCCAAGTGAGGAGCCTAGTTCTCACGGCCGAGACACACCACTGGAAGTGGCCTTTGGGCCTACCGCTCCACGGCTCCCCAGCGTGCATGAATAGGCCTGACAATGAGGGTCATCACCCCGCTGCCCACCATCTTGACACCCCCACTGACAATAGCCTTTGCCTGGCCCTGGGTTCCTAACAATGGCCGGTATGCGTGACAGGAGCTCCACAAGCTCCACTCCAGGGTTCTTTACTCAGCAGGCCAGGGCAATACAGGGCAGGCCAGGGCAATACAGGGCAGGCCAGGGCAATAGAGGGATGAGTCCCAAATTGCACCCTATTCCCTATATAGTGCACTACTTTTGACCAGAGCCATATGGGCCTTGGTCAAAAGTAGTCCACTAGATATATAGGGAATAGGGTGCCATTTGAGACACAGGCAGGGCCGTGCTGCTGCACTCCTTTGTCAGACAACCAGCACCCTCCTCCACCCTCCTCCACTCTGGCCTGGGAGGCCCAGGAGGCTGGCTCTCTATCGATCCAGTATTGTTCCCATGGAGCAGAAGAATGATCATGTTCTATGAGGTAACACTGACTCCTTTGTTCAGTGTCCAGCTAGTCCAAGGCTGCATCCCAGGGCCCTGGTCAAAAATAATGCACTGTATTTGCCATTTGGGACACAGCCCAAAACTCATATATGTTATTATAATGGTATTATAACACAAAAAACATATCTTACTTATGGTAGCCTATGATATCATATTGCAATCTCTTACAGTGCCATTTAAATTAAATAATGCAAATTAAAATTTAATAATTTAAGTTTTGTCTCCAACTGCTTAAAAGATGGGCATACAGATTTCTCCAGAAACTGTAAAATGATGATAAAACGATGCCATTACAATAGCCTTGTAATGCTTAATGTCTCAGAAAAACCACACCAACTGGGGCTATTGAAATAATCTCTGTCGATACTCTTGTTGAATATGACAAATTATGCTTTATAGACAGCAGCACACCCACACTACTGCACTTAAGTTAAGAGGCAGCTGTATTTCATTTCAAGTGTGGTTCTGTCAACTGCATTAATACCAATAAAGGCTCATCCATGACCTTTCAAAACAAGTTAGTCCAGGGGTGGAAACGAGAAACGAGGACACGAACATGAACAATAGCACTTGTGAAACAGGACGGGGGTAGCCATTACACAATCACATCATCAAGAGTGTGGAGTTCAATTATCAATACTGTCATCAATAGAAAAAAGATTTAGCTATTTAAGTAAACTAAACTTACTTTGACAGAGCCAATTTCCCTTTGTATGTGTGTGTGTCAGTTCGTATGATACATGGGCGAAATTGCCGTGGGGGATCCCCCCAATATTCAGAACAGGTCGTCTCCCCAAAAATGGGTGCCCAGACCTTCCGATAGCATATGAACACGTCATATGTAATGGCAAAATGTGTAGAATTGCAGGAAATTAGCTTTAACGGTTGACTTTGGACACAAAAAAACAGTCTAACTCCTCAATTTTCAAACAGAAATGGGGTGTGCCTTTTGTGGTTCATGGTCATGCATGCCGCGACCCACGTAACTAGTTTGTTAGCTAAGCTAGTCACTTGTAGCTAGCTAGTAGCTCCTCCAGCATCTGTTGATGTCATTTCACAGGATTTGTTTTTGGACGGAAGCTGAGATCGGTAAGAAATGGCACTTCTATAGCCAAATATCTTGTTCCTAAATGTTTTTAAGCATTAAATGACCTGGTATGATGGTGCATTGATCAGTCATACAGTTTAAAGCTGTTTATTTTTTTGCGTTTTGCCCAAAGTCAATCTTTAAAGTAACTGTCCAGTGTTTCCAGATTTCTATGAAATGTGAACTAAAATGAACTACAATATGAGTGAAATAGTTTTCCTTCCCAAAAATTGTAATTAAGTATGTTATAAAGCAGCTTTTCTGTGTTGAAATGGTGTAGGCGTACTCCAAAAGCAGAATGGTGTGGGTGTATACGGTCATAAAACATATTCATGCGAATAGACCGCTGATTGGCCAGACATCATCCTCTATGACGAAATAGCAAGCATTTCTGAAACGGTCTGTTTAAGGTTGTGTTTTTTCTCCAATTTATGCTTTTTCCACAAATACCAGTATAGGATGAGTCAACAACATTATTTGCATATGAGTTATATCAGAATATTCACTTTTAAAAATGACATTTTCCCTGGACAGTTACTTTAAAACTGCAACCTTTTCTCTCAGTGTCATGCCAAAATGTGTAGAGTAGCTGGAAATTAGCTATAAAACTGCAAACATTTCTCTCATCCTCATGGCAAAATGTGTAGAATTGCAGGAAATTAGCTTTAAAACTGCAAAATGTTATCTTAGACTCATGACAAAAACTGTAGAATAGCATTATAAAACCTCACATTTTTCTCTCTTCCCCATGGTAAAATGTGTTGAAATGCAGGAAGTTAGCTTTTTTTTTTTTGGGGGGGTGTTTTCCCCTCAAAATACGCCTCAAGAGAGGCATAATAAGTCAAACTGTGTAGAATTGCCCCCCGTCTACGGTTCGTCCCACCCAATATCTACACCACAATTTTGCACCCTTGGTATAATATGTTACACTTTGTAAGAGCTTAAATCTCTTTAAATTCAGCTATTCTCTCTTTTCAAATTGGGGTTCTTTGACAATGCATATCTGTATTTCATTCACCAGAGAAGGGTGTGATTTGTGTAAGGGAGACTTGCTAATAATGCTTACGGATGTCACTTAGACTTGACTCTTTCCCAACAGCACATCTTCATTATTAGGGGTCTTTACAGAGAGCTTTCAGTATGAGCCTATAACAACTGTGGACCAGTACTCTGAGAGTAAATAACAAAACCTTGGATATTTGAAAAAAAAATCAATTTCTATTCCAACATGCTTTTTTTACAAAGATATATATATATCACATTTAGCTATCAGAGCAGCTCCGACCTACCTGCTCCATCAGAGCAGCTCCAACCTACCTGCTACATCAGAGCAGCTCCTACCTATTGCTCCATCAGAGCAGCTCCGACCTACCTGCTACATCAGAGCATGTCCTACCTACCTGCTACATCAGAGCAGCTCCTACCTGCTACATCAGAGCATCTCCTACCTGCTACATCAGAGCATCTCCGACCTACCTGCTACATCAGAGCAGCTCCTACCTGCTACACCAGAGCAGCTCCTACCTACCTGTTACATCAGAGCAGTTCCTACCTACCTGCTACATCGGAGCAGCTCCTACCTGCTACATCAGAGCATCTTCTACCTACCCATTACATCAGAGCAGCTCTTTCCTGCTACATCAGAGCAGCTCCTACCTACCTATTACATCAGAGCAGCTCCTACCTACCTATTACATCAGAGCAGCTCCTACCTACCTATTACATCAGAGCAGCTTCTACCTTCCTGCTACATCAGAGCAGCTCCTATTTACTACATCAGAGCAGCTCCTACCTACCTGCTACATTGGCCACATCTGCAGTGCTGACATTCTGGGCATTAGGTTGTACTCTGAAGGTCACAGCTGGGCCCACCACTCTGTAAAAACACGCACGCACACACGCACGCACGCACACACACCCACACACCCACACACACACACACACACACACACACACACAGTGAGATGAGACACTCCAAAGATTAGACACTCCAAACACAATCAACGATAAAGCATTGCCCTCTTGCCTTCGAAGAAACCGACCAGGTCCTTAACCCAATGAGTTTTCTAACCCATTTTAAACATGGGTGTTTGAGCTACAGACTTCTGTGTGATTAAAGGGGCTGAGCTGTTTGTGAGACAAGGGCGGATCCCGGAGGTCCCGGGTCTTTTTACAAAATCGTCTGTAGAGGCAAAATAGTTTGAGCTATTAAAAGCTATCTATGAAAAGCTGAGACTCCCACGAACACGCACTATGATGCTCACAAGGTACACAAGAGGCGTTAGAAGGTAAGGGATTCTTCTACATAGAAGATCATAGGAAATCCCAGGACATAGTGTCTATAATACTGGTATAAACTCACATAGTTGCTATCACAAACTCCAAACTCCACACAGCTGTCACTGACTAGTTGTATATTCATTTTCCACTAAGCAAAACATTTCTGTACTTACAGCATTCATATACATTCATTTTTATCCGTTTTTGCTTTGGCAACTCATGAATGCAGCTGTTTATGTCAAAGAGTTTTGTGCTATACTTGTAGCCCTGATTGTCCTGAAAAGAAAATGCTACATGTAAGGGTTGGACATACAGATAAATGAACGTCAGATAAATTAAAAGTCCATATTTGCTGGGGTCTCAGGACTGATAGGGATAAATCAGTGCCGTACACACACATTGCTAGAATTGCGTTTTACCTCTGGCTGTTAGAATTCCTGTAGCCGCAGGAGCCGTTTCCGTAGGATACCTCTTGAATGTCAATGTGCCTCAGAGTGTTTTAAATAAACAGCAAATGACAAGGGGGGTTTTGGTTTAGGATGAGGTACACATACTTAATGCGTGTCCCTTCACCGACAGTCACAGGGACAGAGCTTTGTGAATATTGTGTGTAATGAAAAGCGACTGTACAAATACAATGTACAGATAATATTATTATTATTATTTTCCCCTCACTATGTATTTCCAAAGAGCAAATCTAGTGTGGACACTGGACGGAGACTTTTCAGGCTGTAAAAATATATCTTCAGCTGAAAAGGGCTAAAGGTGATGAAAGAGGGCGAACCACCCAGAATAAAACCAGGTTATGGCAACCTACTGAGTACATTACAATGCAGTACATTTTATCTTTGGCAACCTATTGAACAGAAAGTTTTTTGCTGTACTGTATGTTGAAGTCAAAGAATATATCCAGCCAGGAGGTTAAGGTCTCTAGCAATGGGTGGAGGATAACCTCAACCAGCAGCCAGCCTTTCAACCATTCTATGATATTCACCCCCGTAAAGCTCTAGCTGTATAGATTTTTCACATCTATTCAGAGTTCGATCAACCTGCCATAGCAGTCTATTAGCGGTTGAAAAGGAACATCACTCACTGTAACTTTAAAACACATTGGTATGTTTCCTGACCTATGCCAGGAGCGTCATGCACCCATTATTTTAGAGGGGACACAAAGTATGTGAGGATGGAGGGGAGGTGGTTGGAGAATTTAGAGACATAATTTA
Source organism: Thymallus thymallus (assembly GCA_023634145.1). NCBI lineage: Eukaryota > Metazoa > Chordata > Actinopteri > Salmoniformes > Salmonidae > Thymallus > Thymallus thymallus. The sequence continues at coordinate 19,060,355 of CM042382.1, read as the reverse complement.
GAGACATAATCATTATGGTTAATTCTATTCTATTCTAATTCTATTCAAAAATATGTAAATTTTCTGCATAAGTTATGTAAGCATACCTCTTTACCTGTTCAATTGTCATTTTAATGAGGGTGTCATTCTTACTGTTGTAAATCACACATCTCAATATATTGCACTAACATGCCCAGGATATTACATTCAAATTACATCACAGTACATAGTAATTAATTTAACATCTGGGAGAAAAAAAACCAGGACAAATCTTAGGGGGCACGTGCCCTTGTGTCCCATTTGGGCATGACGTCTCTGACCTACGCCATCGCCACCCAATGAAGGTTTTTCAAAATTCAATACTCCAGCAAAAGTAAAAAATGTACTTGTGATTTTCAAGCTGAAGCGCATGCTTTCTTGAGCAGAATTTTACTCCGATGTCCTAACAAAACACTCCTTTTAAGTATGTTAGAACAAATATATAATCATTATTTTTGACTGGCCGGTCACTGTACATTGATACATCAAGTATCCACCCCCAAAATGTTGAACTGTCATTGTCCATCAATCTTTTGTTTTGTGATTCTACAGTGAAAATAAATGAGTATTTGAAAGACTACGTTACAAGCAACCAGCGACAGTGCATCTCCCCACCTAGCGGTTATACTTTGAAATGATCAGCGAAGGTGCATGTCCCCACCTAGTGGTTATACTTTGAAATGATCAGCATATAAAGTCAGACATTACGTCACCCCCATCAAATTGGAGTCTGACTACAGTCGGTAACGGTTGCACAACAACTATTATTCAGAGTGAAGCAAACCACCCACATTGACACATCAAAAACAACATCTCTGCTTTTAACCGCCATGTTCGGCCTGACACGATCAATTCAAGTCATTCTGAGACGATTCTGACAGGGCGTCTTCTCCTATTCTATATCATATGATCGATTACACGAAATAACACAAAGATTTAAGATTGATTCAAGTATGTATAACATTTGGCCACAGAGTCTAACATACTGTGTTACTACATATAACAGTAACATTGAATTACCCTGTATGTATGTATCAATATTTTCCTTCAATATGATAAACATAACACTAATTTCAAATCCCTACAGGACCAAGTCATGCTTGCACAAATGAGTCAACATGAAGGGTGAGAGGAGCCATGCTGGCTGGGCAGAATTGAAGGCCCAGTATTTGATTATGTGGAGGGCCATTCTAGGATCAGCAGCGGTTAGCTGCAAGGAGCGGGACATCCCAAATAAGCGTGGCGGCTTGGACAAATTGTCCAGGCTGCTCTCCCTGCTGGGCCGGCTCGGAGCTCTAACAAAGGGCCCCAGCTCTCTCCCACCCAATCCATCACTCTCCCAAACCAAGGCCCTTTCAGCTCCAGAAAGGGACAAAGACAAAAGGTACATTAGCCCGGCCCTGTAGGGCCACCCATGGGCTGAAGGTCTGAATACAGAGCCGTGTATACAAGGGACATTCAGAACCTTATACACAGGGTCACATGATATGGAGTCGACCAATCCCTACCTGTACAATCAAGCTTAGTAGTTAGAAAAACACAAAGGGGGCCTACCAGCCCATACAATACTCCTTTTCTTATGCCTGTCATCAGCACGTTACATCACCATTGTATTTATGGCGGTAAATTGTTCACGCATACATACTGCTACGGTGACTGAGTATAGCAGTGTATGTTTACTTAATGAATGACTGCATTACAATGACCACAATGTCAGACTTGAACATAAGTAATGTAGGAATGAGGCCCATCATAAAGAAGTGTTTACTTGTGGGGTACAGGGCATGACGGTTGGGGAAATTATCTTGTGACAGGTTATGGCACCATGTCTTTAGAGAACATGGATAAGATTTCCTCCTTAATATTGTTTTGAAAATCTTTAAATAACGTGCTTCAGTGCAATATCTAGCTGTGCATTTGTGTGTAAAACAGTGTGTCACTACAGACTCTCATATCGTTGAGGATGGCTTTAAAGGCATCATTGCATTCTAAGTGTGTGTGTGTGTGTGTGTGTGTGTGTGTGTGTGTGTGTGTGTGTGCGTGTGTGTGTGTGTTCAAAGTCAGATACCTGCAGGGAAAAACATAACAATTTTGGAGAAAGAGAGGGAGGTTCATGGAGAGTTCAATCTCATTAATAATGATTGCAGCCAGGTAACTGCCAAAATAAAGGAAACACTTGAGAAAATGAATGGATACAAAGTGAATTGAAAGCAGATGCTTCCACACAGGTGTGGTTACTGAGTTAATTAAGCAATTAACATCCCATCATGATTAGGGTCATGTATAAAAATGCTGGGCAGGCCATTCATTTGGCCATTATTTTAGCTACCATGGTTATGCCCCATAGCATGACAATGCCATCCACAGGGCCCGAGTGGTCACTGAATGGTTTGATGAGCATGAAAATGATGTAAACCATATGCCATGGCCGTCTCAGTCACCAGATCTCAATCCAAGTGAACACAAATGATGGAATTTCTTGAAAATAAATGGAGGGCCCCTCCAATAGAGTTCCAGAATCGATGACAAAGGTGCATTGAAGCTGTTCTGGGCTCAACAATTCAATTCATTGTGGCCCAACATCTTAATAAGACACTGTATGTTCGTGTTTCCTTTATTTTGGGAGTTACCTGTAGATGGCGCCTCATGTTAATAATGTGTATGTGTCAATAATCTTCAACCTCCAGCTGGAATGTTTACAGAATAAGAATAAGACATTGTCCTGGATATCTTAGGTCTCAGTAAGGGTGTTTGTCAGTTTAACAATTATAATGTTTCATTTTATTTATTTTTGGCAATAAAAGTGTTTAAGCCCCTCAGTTAACGTTCGACTTGACATGGTGCTCATGACACCTAAAGCATAACTGAATCCATTGAGCTATTTTTATACAGTACATTGTATAAACTCTCTCCACACACTACCCTGTATTTCAGTCTGCATTATTCAGTGGATGTATACCTATCTAACTGCTACAAGAAATTACTGTACTACCCATTTTAGATTCTGCCCTGCACCACTCAAGCTTCCTGTGTAAAATCTAGTCACGTCTCTTTTCAGCATGCAGTCAAAATGAATAGTTACATAAAACGGTTAAATACAGTAGATAGATAGATAGATAGATAGATAGATAGATAGATAGATAGATAGATAGATAGATAGATAGATAGATAGATAGATAGATAGATAGATAGATAGATAGATAGATAGATAGATAGATAGATAGATAGATAGATAGATAGATAGATAGATAGATAGATAGATAGATAGATAGATAGATAGATAGATCGATAGATCGATAGATAGATAGATAGATAGATAGATAGATAGATAGATAGATAGATAGATAGATAGATAGATAGATAGATAGATAGATAGATAGATAGATAGATCGATAGATCGATAGATCGATAGATCGATAGATAGATAGATAGATAGATAGATAGATAGATAGATAGATAGATAGATAGATAGATAGATAGATAGATAGATAGATAGATAGATAGATCGATAGATAGATAGATAGATAGATAGATAGATCGATAGATAGATAGATAGATAGATAGATAGATAGATAGATAGATAGATAGATAGATAGATAGATAGATAGATCGATAGATCGATAGATCGATAGATCGATAGATAGATAGATAGATAGATAGATAGATAGATAGATAGATAGATAGATAGATAGATAGATAGATAGATAGAGTGATGTAGTCTGTGTTTGTTGTTTCCGTTCTGTTTTGTTTAGTGTTTGAAAAACCTATAAAATGTTAATCATAAATAAAATACGTACAAGAGCTCCAGGAAGTCAGTCATCTGCAGTTTGGCCCTCCGTGCCAGAATCTCCATCAAGTGGAGTCCCTTATCTGTCTGTAGCACGCTGGGAAGAGGAAAATGCAGAGTTCATCAACAGAGTTGTCACCTTAGCCTGTTAAGTGTGGGTGAGAGATCCCACACATTACATTCCTGTCACACTCAGAGAGGAGAGGGGACATGAGAGGGGCAAGAGGCACGGAGGTCAGGGGGATGGAGGGTGGGAGGGGGAGGATATGGGGGAGGGGGGAAGGGAGTGAAGGCCAAAGACAGGGAGGTGAGAGGGTAAGGACGAATAAGAGGAGGGAGGGAGGGTGATAGGGAGATGAGGGAGGCAGGCAGACACGGAGGGAGGACATGGGGTGGGGGTGAGGTGTCAGAACTGGGGGAGCAGGTGTTTCCTCTGGCATGATGAATCACCTGTGTGCTCTGACTGTGTCCCAAATGGCAGCCTATTCCCTATATAGTGCACTACTTTTGACCAGAGCCCTGGTCAAAAGTAGTGCACTATAGGCAAAAGGGTGCAATTTGAGACACAGACACTCTCTTAGAGTTCAGACCAGACAGAGAGGTGCAAATGAAATGGTGCAGCCCTGGCCACAGCTAATGATGTACCCCACCTCTAAAACACAGTCAGGGTCTCTGGTGACTGTGGATTTACATTTCAGGTAAACCTCAATGTCCTAGTTAATCACATAACGTAGTGAGAGTATGGAGTTTAAAAGGAGAAACATCCTAATACAGACATTGATATTCCACAGCCCTAGCCCAGCCCCCTATGGAGAGTGGAGACACTCCAGACCTGATTATGATGTAGTGAAGGGACGTGGGCTCCTGAACACCTTCAAATCTACTGAATACTACGCATGTGAGATGTTTATTACACATGCATATGATATACCACACTGGGGTATAGTCTTGATTAATGTAAATAAAAATGTTTTGTCAATTGCCAATACTACATAAATGAATGATTTATGTACGTTCGTGCATGAATATGAGTCCAATATTGAAACATTGAAAAGAAATTAAACGTCATGGTAAATTACTTTCCCAACAGTGAGTTAAAATGTGGAATGAGAAATGACTCTGACAGGGGCACAGTTAGCCTTTGGGTGTCTAGCATCTAAAACCTATTTCTGATTCCATTTGTAATGGTTCGTTTCAAAGCAACTCCAGCTACGCTTTATTCAAAACAGTAAACACAAATAAAAACGAAAGTCATGGTACAAACCGAACTGTACCAATGGATCCAAATGGTTGCTACTGACCTAAATGTACCCAATGCAACATGTTGACACCTGTCAATTTACTATAGTTGGCCCTGGCCTAAAAAATACTCCTTTTTACTGTACTAAATGCAATTCCACACAAACATAGAACCTTGATTGATTAGCTGTGGTTGCCTCATTCATTACCAATGACAGGTACTACTCACTCTGTGTCAGTGATGACATAGCCGTAGTCATCATCAGTTGTTTTCTTCGTGGCCACAGGAGCTTTGACATCTACCTGCAGCTCCTGGACATTCACTTTCTTCTTATGGGGCTCCTGGTAGACCACCTTGGCAGCAGGAGGCTCCACTGCCTGGATCCAGCCCTCCACCGCAGCCACCTCCTCCACGTCCATTGCGTGGGTCGACTTCTTCTGCACTGCCACCTTGATTATGCGACAATTTAAAACCCAATTCAACGGCAAATGTGGACACAATGCATTTCAAATCCTTGACGATAACACCAAAAACGTTTAGCAGCATATCCATTGTGGTCCTATTATGTCTAATGTGGTCGTCACCTCGGTCTGAGTGGTTCTGCTGCGGACATTCTCCAGACCGACACCCCTGCCCTCGCCAAGCCCTGCACCCACACCAGCCTGGCCGGGGGAATCTCCCTGGGGTCTCTGGGCTGGGGACTCACTCTTATCCAGGTACGCCAGAAGCTTTCCAAATAAGCCGGCGGCATCCTGGGGCTGAAATAACACAGAACAATGTGTTACAGTGGCAAGCTACAGTGGCAAGTACCCGAGTGGTTAGAGTGTTGGGCCCGTAACCGAAAGGTTGCTGGATTAAACTCCCGAAAATCTGTCATTCTGCCCCTGAACAAGGCAGTTAACCCACTGTTCCTAGGCCGTCATTGTAAATAAGAATTTGTTCTTAACTGACTTCCTAGTTAAATAAAGGTTAAAAAAAATTATAATGAAAACAGCACGAACAACAAAAGTCATGGGAATCAAATCATAATTACATTATGGCTTTTTCCCATCTTGATTATGAAACATGTTTTGTTACAATCCATGTGTACTGAATTAAGGAACTGTTTTAATAGGGGAGACGAGGCAATTTACTTCTCTCATCAAAGTCTAGGAACGCAGGAAGCAATAGGATACAAGCCAATAATAACCTTCTGAAAGATAGGTATGCAAAGTGACAGCATCAACTTTCTCTGTACATTGCAGATTTATCATCAAAATCCTTTTGAAAACCAGATCTTCTGGATGATTCATACACTACACACAGTATAATATCACTGTTTATAATGTTAGTATTCCGTTTGACATTTCCACTTGCTTTCAAACCATTTATCTCTTTAAGAATCAAAATGGGGTACCTTGTCATTGGAGACTGCTGGCTCTCTGTTTCCCTCCATTTGTCGCTCTGTCAGGAAATAACAGAGACTGCGACTTACTGACAACAAGAATAATATTAAGCAGAAAGCAAACCGACTCTGCATATCTCAAATAACAGCCATGCAGATATACTCTTCCCTTCACCCTTTTGGAAGGCAAAGTGAAACCTATGGTTTGAGAATATTTTCAGCGTATTCTTTTTGCCAAAGTCTGACTGCATTTCAAATCACTAGTCACCCTGAAGTTGGCATGTAAAGACAATGAGTATATAAAGGCGTTGGGCTAATACAACAGATGGAGGGCTTCTCCCAGTAACCAGCTCTGTCAGTTTTGTGTACCTTGGACCACAGACTCCTCTAGTGGAGTGCTCTCCGGAGCCGTTTTCTCTGTGGCGAATGGAGGGACACTATCCTCCTTTTCTTCCTCCTGCTCCTCTTCCTCCCCCAGGTCTCTGGGTCCTGGTCTGACCTGGGTCTGTTTTGGATCCACTACCTGCATTTACATTTACATTTTGGTCATTTATCAGACACTTATCCAGAGCGACTGCAGACAGTGCATTAAACTACGATGGCTAGGTAAGACAACCAAATATCTCATTCATTCCAAGTAAAACTCAGTAGGAAAGGTGTGAGTGCAAGAAAGACAAGTACAAAAACGTTGTTGTTTATTCTACCTGTAGGGTGTCAGCGATCAGTGTAGACAGCTGGTCCAGGTCTTTAGGACTCATGTCGTCCACGTCCACATTGTTCTTTAGAACCTTCTGGATAACCACCTCTGTGGAGGGAGGAAGAGGAAAGGGGATGAGTGGAGGAGAGGAGGTGAGGAGAGAAGAGGATGAGAGGAGGAGAGGAGAGAAGAGGATGAGAGGAGGAGAGAAGGAGAGGAGAGAAGAGGAGAGAAGAGGATGAGAGGAGGAGAGGAGAGAAGAGGATGAGAGGAGGAGAGGAGAGAAGATGATGAGAGGAGGAGGAGGAGGAGAGGTGAGAAGAGGATGAGAGGAGAAGAGGAGAGGAGGAGAGGAGAGGAGGAGAGGAGAGAAGAGGAGGATGAGGAGAGGAGGAGAAGAGGAGAGGAGGAGAGGAGAGAAGAGGATAAGAGGAGGAGAGGAGAGAAGAGGGGATGAGAGGAGGAGGGAAGAGGATAAGGGATGAGAGAGAGAAGAGTTATAACGATGGTAGATGTCAATGTCTTACTTAACAACTATTAACATGCTATACCATTATTTTCAGCGGATCCATAACTATTGATAGTGATAATTTGTTCACAGTGGAATAATGAAGAACTTGTACAGTAAGAAGAACTTGTACATTTTTAAAGCAGCACATACCATCCACTGGACTGAGGGGGTCTTTTGGACTAGAGGGTTGACTGGCTCCATCTGTCTGGCGGAGTAAAAGTCTGTCCAGGTTGGGTGTTTGGGATTGAGAGTTCTCTTTAGGCCCAGCACTGTCTATACTGTTGCTATAGGAGGGGCGTAGGAGTGGAGAGGGCAGCGCCGGGACCTTGGTGGCCCTCCCAGTCTGGGGTGGTCCCTGCCCAGACAGGTAGTGCCTGAGGGCAGCCACGAGGAGGTCTCCATCCCCTGCAGAGGGTCTGTCCTGGTAGGGAGGCTGGAAGAAAGGCAGTGGGGAGGAGTTTCCCTCTCCCTGGGACTTGGGCCGGTAGTAGTCAGAGATGACGCCAGATTGGTAACGGTCACTCTGCAAGATAATAAAACACATTATTTGCGTATTATAAAGCATTATAAAGGACGTTATAAAGCAATAAACACAGTTACTTCATCAAAAGTGTTACCAAATAGATCAAAAGTGTTCATCTTTACTTAGTGCTTCACTTAAATCTCCAGCTAATACACCAGCATCAAATTAAATGTTAATTGATTATGTTAACAGTAAGATGAGAGTATCCTCCTAACCAGTACATTATAAAGATGGGTCAACAACATTCCAAGATCCATCCATCTCCCACATGCTCGTCTCAAACGAAAGGCTTTGTTTTCCACCAACCCCATCCTTGATAAATAGAGGGGTACTCTCCCCAAACCCTCAATGCCTGGCCCTCAGCAGGGGTTTGGCCCTCTCATTCAGCTAGGCCATGTTGGTCACCCCCCCTAAACAGAAATGACATAGAGTCCAACATGTGGGTGTCATTAATTAAGGAACTGAACTCCTGAACTCTTGGTGGGCATTATCTCCCTCATAATAATCCAGAAGGAAACTATCCCTGTGAATGGTCAACCAACAGCCATTCATTCATTATCTCCCTCATAATAATCCAGCAGGAAACTATCCCTGTGAATGGTCAACCAACAGCCATTCACCAACCCTTCAGAAGGGGATAGATGATGATACAGAATACTAAAGATGATCCCCAGCTCCTGTTGTGTTAGTTTGTGTGTGTGTACACATGAGTGTGTGGAGATGTGTATTCATTGAGAAGTAAAAAAGGATCCAGCTGCTCATCCCAGGCTGGAGGGGTGTTAAGGGCAGGGTTCTGAAAGTGGCCAGGGGGGGCCCTTACCTTGCTGGGGCTCTTGGGGCCAGTGGGGGACGAGGCCTGGGAAAGGAGGCCCAGACGCTGGAGGATGTTCTGAATGTTTCTACTGAGCTCCACCTCCACAGGCTTGATCCTTTGGTCTCCTGGGTACATAGGCTGGGTAGAGGGCCTGGACCAGACAAGGAGAGTGAGAGGTGTTGGTGAGTGTGAGAGAGACAGCGAGAAATAGATAGAGAAAGAGAGAGAAAGAGATAGACAGACAGACAATCCAGAGCTAGAAACTAGATCCGTTCAGACATAAACCAGCTCATCAGTCATCATATTCTAACACGTTCACTCCTAGTCTCTCTCCCTCTCTCCCTCTCTCCCTCCCTCTCCCGCCCGTCCGTGTGTATGTACAGGTGTAATGGATGGTGCTGCCTGCCAGAACAGTGACCTGGATTTGCTGCTGCTGTAAATAGGGGGGCTGGAGTCCTGTAGGCGTCTGTAGGGGATCTTCCTCAGCTTAGACAGCTCCTTGTACAGGATCTGCTGGGTGGCCTCATCCTCCCAGGTCAACCCTGCAACACAACAAATCAACAGGTATAACACTCAGAATGTCAGACTATAAAAAATGGTTGCATATATACTATCAATTGCATTATGTGACAAAGCACAAAGGGAAACACAGAGAAATGTTTTTTTAACCCTGGTGGATTAGATCAAAGCTCCATATGGATGTGTCTCAAATGGCACCCTATTACCCATAGGGCTCTGGTCAAAAGTAATGCACTATAAAAGGAATATGGTGCCATTTGGGGCGCATCCTAGGTCATTCTCATGCTGTAATATGTTCTCTCAGCATGTTAGTAGGTTTATAAGACGAAAGGCTACATGATAAGCTCCATATGTATTCCCCTCTGCTTCTTAATACTAACATACAGTACATAACTACAGCATGTTTTGGCAACAAAACTGAGGACTGGTGCCAATACCAGATGGGGTGGCGGAACCAAATGTAACCCAGAATATGGCCACGCACACTTGAACAATTCAACAGAGACATTCCACAGATGAGAGGCAGCGTCCATGAAAGATACAAGCATCACTAGACTGCACAGCAAACAGCATCTGCAATGACATCCTTATCTTGGCAATAGGAAAAGCACAGGACACATGTCACTTTGCACAGCGCACCTTACTGTTAGTGAACATTTGGCTAGATAGAGTTGGGATGACTTCTATAAATCACATTTCTACGAGAAGGCATGCATTGTTATGGGTTATCAATCTTTAAAAAAGTTGTATAATCAGTAAAACCATCAATAAAATAATAAACGCAAGGATGGATTTTGAAAATATGTAAATATGGGCACATTGGTCTGATAATACATTTAACTCATAGGTATGCAAATGTGCTTTCATGGCTACCAGATGAGAGCGTCAAGCAATGCAGATCTTTCGGTGGTGGGTGCGTCCCATGATGCTATTGAGTGGAGCACAGAAGGTAGAGGCCAGGGTTCTGGAACCCAGCCAGCCTTCTAGATCCACCATAGCCTGATGAGGGAGGTTCAGCAGAACACAACAGAACACATGGAACACACAGAACCCACCATACTGCTGTCGGCTGCTACAGCCTGGCCTGCCTGCCACACATCACTCAACTGAGCAGGGCCGGGCTCAGTAACACAGGGAGGACTGAGAGCCAGCTTTCACCATCAAACACACATAAAATAGCTGTGCTCAATGATTGCTTTAATGGGGGCCTTGATGGCTGTCTGTGTGAGAGGAGAGCTAAGGCAGAGTTTTCACAGGAACAGACGCTATGTGGCACGGTAGCTTGATTAACTGTAACCCCCACCAAGTCATTCACACACAGCTTAGGTTTTCACAACCACACAGGCGAAACGGTTCCATAGCAATGGGACATAAAGAAGAGGTCCGCTTGGTTGGGCAGCTGGGGTGAGAGGGGGGGGGGGGGTCACGGTTTGGGTATTAGACGTACAAGCTATGGGGCTGATTTAACAGAAATAGCATTGCAAAATTCCAGTAACTTTCCTCAAATTCCCATGTTTTTCATGAGGGAATAAGCACGGCATCCAGCGGTCTTCCAACCGGGATTTCTGGAAAACCTTAGTGTTCAGTTTAAGGCCATAGCTCTCCGTGCTCCATCAGCAAGGTTTGTGTTCATTTTTTTGTGATGAGGAGAAACAAGAGGCAGGTTGATAGCTTTGAATCTGTGGAGGCGTTTCTGTTTCCTCTGTTTCACCCGACCAGCATTCGGAGGGTCAGAGCAGAGGCAGCGGGGGCTGTTATGTTGAATATTCTGAGGGCCATTAGGTCTGCGTCCCAAATGGTGCCCTATTCCCTACATATTGCACTACTCCTAAACCCATAGGTCTCTGGTCAAAAGTAGTGCACTATGTAGGGAATAGGGTGTCATTTGGGACACAGCCGAGGTTTGTGCTGCTCGGTTCATCATGCTGCTCTGCCGCACTCTGTTCTGGGTTTGAAATGCAGATGCTCAATGGAGTTTTGTTCCCCTAATGGTTTTTCAGACAGTAAATAACTCATTAGCATATTTCATTTCAGCTGGAGAGGTTGATAAACCCTCCAAAAATCATCAGCGCTGTGCACTATAGAGTATTGCTCGCCCGTCTAGAGCTGCTTTCTAGAAATGTATGTGGATCTCAGGTCCCACTCGGCACAGACGTCAGTTCAACATCTAGTTTTGATTTACATTTTGGTTGAGTTGTCAACTAATGTCAATTCAACATGAAATCAACCAAAAATAGCACCCTGTCATCCTAGCTGCGTGAAGTAGGTGTGCTGCAAAATTATATTGCGGCTGTCAGTTTGCCTTTCACAAATAAAAAAATTAAATCGTGAGAAAAACGTAAGCCTACAATTTGGGAAGCAAATGCCTACTGCTGAAAAGAGAAAGACTGATCTGTCTGTAGAAGCAAACATTTTTGAGCGATTCTGAGCAAACAACATATCTTAAGATACTTATGTAAATGTAAAATTTTAGTTTTTTTGCTTTGACATTATGGGGTATTGTGTGTAGATTGATGAGGGGGGAAAACTATTGAATACATTTTAGAATAAAGCTGAAACTTTCCAGTGACACTGACTCACCCAATGATGAAGATGAAGCATAGGGTACTCACCGGTGATGGCCGATACGCTCGTGCTAATATCTTTTTTGCTCATATAATTAAAAAAACAGGTCGCTAGGTGTAGGCAAAACCATAAGCAAATAGGTAAACTGGGATATGACTAAAGAGTTAATCAGGGTGATATAGACAGGTATTTTACTTTCAATGGTAGCAAGATCTTATCTATTTTTGCTAACTTTATATAAAAATGTATTGGAGTGAGATCATTGGATCTTTATATTTACCACTTGGATCTTGTTTCAGTAATAATGAAATTAGACCTTTTGTTGAGTGTCTGATAGTCAACCATTTATATAGGAGTGATTAAAACATGCTAATAACGGTCCTCTAAGTATATCAAAAAAGGTTTGGTATACCTCCACTGGTATGCCATCCAGCCCTGAAGTTTTCCAGGACTTCAAGACTTTAATTGCATGAAGAAGTTCCTCCTCTGTAATTTCGCCATCACATGACTCTTTGTGTAGTGTTGTGGTGTCTCTCTCTTGTTGTGATGTGTGTTTTGTCCTATATTTTTATTTGATTTTTAATCCAAGTCCCAGTAATCCTCCATCTACCTTGAGGATCTGTTTGGACAATTTGCACATTCGGATCAAAATTACTGTTAATTAATATCATCACCCCTTTTGAATTTCTTTGTCCATGGGAGAAATATTATTTGCCCCCCCAGTCCTTTTTCTACACAACTTCAACTAAAATTGTTGAATGAGTTTCCTGTAAACAGTGGATATTATATTCTTTCTCTTTTAGCCTGTAAGGTAGGAGAGTTTCTGCAGCAGTGTCTATGGTAGTTTCTGCAGCAGTGTCTATGGTAGTTTCTGCAGCAGTGTCTATGGTAGTTTCTGCAGCAGTGTCTATGGTAGTTTCTGCAGCAGTGTCTATGGTAGTTTCTGCAGCAGTGTCTATGGTAGTTTCTGCAGCAGTGTCTATGGTAGTTTCTGCAGCAGTGTCTATGGTAGTTTCTGCAGCAGTGTCTATGGTAGTTTCTGCAGCAGTGTCTATGGTAGTTTCTGCAGCAGTGTCTATGGTAGTTTCTGCAGCAGTGTCTATGGTAGTTTCTTGCAGCAGTGTCTATGGTAGTTTCTGCAGCAGTGTCTATGGTAGTCGACGGGTCACAGTCAGGGCTTGACAGTAGTATTCTAACGAACTCTATGTTCGTTTTTGTTTCTCCCTAATTAGAGCAGTCTTTAATTGGGGATCCTATTTAAGTTCATTGTTTTCCCACCTGCGTTGTAGTTTCTTGTGTGTGTGTGTGTGTGTGTGTGTGTGTGTGTGTGTGTGTGTGTGTGTGTGTGTGTGTGTGTGTGTGTGTGTGTGCGTGCGTGCGTGCGTGCGTGCGTGCGTGCGTGCGTGCGTGCGTGCGTGCGTGCGTGCGTGCGTGCGTGCGTGCGTGCGTGCGTGTGTGTGTGCGCACACCAGTTCGTGGTCTCTGACTCTCCTTTGTTATTTTGGTTTATCTTAATAAAAGGAATGACTTCTCACTCGTACTCTGGTCCTGTCTACGAGCCATGACATAGCCAGGTAAAAACTGATTGTCTTTTCTTATTATCTGCTAAGCCATTACAATTATAACTGGCTACTTATTTCACCATTTACCATAATGACATACAAGTTTCAAATCTATTTGTCATACGTTTGTAAACTCGCCATTAAAAAGTACCATAGTGATTGAGTGTCCATATAGCTTTACCATGATATTTACATTGCTACCAAGTAAACCTCCAATTGTTCCCCACTATTCCACCCGCTAAAACCCCTCCCCATCCCAAGTTGGTTTGTCAGTCCAGTGACCAGCAGAACACCACCTTCCCCCCCAGATCCCAGATCTTCTCCTTCGAAAAGAGCTTCAGAATAGAAGCAGATCAACCGCCAAAAGCATTTCTAAACATTATTAGGGTAATATCAAAAGTAAGTCAAGCCATTTTTTATAGGGAAAGTACGAGCAGGATATTATGTCACGGCAAACACAACATTACAGTTGGAACAAAATTTGGACAAAGAAAAAGGCTTATAACGCATCATAAACTAAATACAGAGCACACCATTAAAAAGACAGATCAAACTCAACAGTCTCAACAGAATTAAACAAAACAGATTTAGAATATTTAAAGAACTGGTATAGATGATCAAATAAGCCTACAATAATAACAGTGATATACAATAATAATAATGATAAAACTAATTATTATAAATACGAAAAAATGTATAAAGTTCAAAAATTGCATCGTATCTGAATAGTGAGTTGCACAGTAGCCTGCATTTGGCCATTTGTGTGGCATTAAAAATTATTCTGCTAATGTCTCCTTACAACATTTCTCCCATTTCTTCTCTTTATAATGAACAATATGTTGCTGATGGAGGATGGAATATACACAGCAATTGGTCGCCCTCTGGTGGTTATTTATGGTCAGTACAGCCCTATACGCCAAGCACAGTACGGGCTATAATGTTCATGGCATCTTAGCCATTGGTTGAAAGAATACCCAATTGTCATACTTGAGTAAAAGGGAAAGTCACCAGTAAAATACTACTTGAGTAAAAGTCTAAAAGTATTTGGTTTTAAATATACTTAACTATCAAAAGTAAATGTAATTGCTAAAATATAACTTAACTATCAAAGTAAAAGTATACATCTTTTCAAATTCCTTATATAAAGCAAACCAGGCGGCACCATTTTCAATTATTATTATTATTTTTTAATTTACAGATAGCCAGGGGCATGCTACAACACTCAGACATAATTTACAAACAAAGCATGTGAGTCCGCCAGACCAGAGGCAGTAGGGATGACCTTGATAAGTGTGTGAATTAGACAATTGTTCTGTCCTGCTAAGCATTCAAAATTGAACGAGTACTTTTGGGTGTCAGGGAAAATGTATGGAGTAAAAAGTACGGCATTTTCAATAGGAATGTAGTGAAGTAAAAGTAAAAGTAGTCAAACATTATAAATAGTAAAGTAAAGATACCCCCAAAAATGACTTAAGTAGTACTTTCAAGTATTTTAGCACATACAGTACTGTAGAACATTGAAATATGTTGCCAGTGTAGCTTTATACATTATCTGTGGCATAAAGGTCGGTGAATGGATTTTTAGGTTATGCTGAAAGACCTACAAAATGTACCTGATAAGATCCACACAAAACCCCACAAACAGTAGGTCTAGGCCTATGTGAGGGAAGGGGAACTAAATAATCAGATTCAACAGTTTCCTGATGAAGACAGGAATCAGGAAATAACATCTTCTTTCTAATGATAGGAATACAGGAATATACCATTCTAATTATGCATAGCTGACATTTCCCCTGTACCAGTGGGCTGGGGCTCAGAGGATAGGCTTGGGCTCTGAGGATGACTCCAAAAAAGACAGACGGTGACGGCAGCGGCTGTAGCGTTGGCGTACTGTACGGACCTAACACTAACAATGACTCAGAAGTATGTGGAATATTTTAAGTGTTCTTGTTGTATTTTTATGGTAGTGAAAGAAGTTTAGAAGTGAAAATTGTTAGTGTTGAAAAATGTAAGCCTAGTGTAGCATTAGAAGCACATTAATTATACATTGCTGACATTTCCCCAACAGTGGGTGGCTGGGTCTCTGAGGATGCCTCAGCTGTGGCAGACAGTGACGGCAGCAGTAGTAAGTGGTATCGCTGGTGTAAAAGTGAAAATTGGAGTTGATGATCATTGACCTGTATGCCTGACAAGAAGCGTCTATAAATTTCAACAAATGTGTTGCTTTAGGGAATTAAATTGCTTTTTATGAGCTCCTGTATGCTGCCTCTGTCTAGACTTCTAGTTTTTTTCTAGTTGATTTCCACTCTTTGAAACCTCCTGCGTTACCTTGGCATACCCCACTGCAATGGCGGTAGTGGTAGCGTTGGTGTACAGTATGTTACGTACCTCGGTGGGAGAGTTTCTGCAGCAGTGTCCTGAAGCGCTGAATCACAGACAGAGAGACATCATAGGTGTACACCTCTGTTACCGGAACTGGCGTGGCGTAACACCTCCCGAACATTCCATCTGGGGAAAGGAGGACAACGAGAGTCAGGAACATACTGTAGGGTACTAAACTCTGACATGCAGATTCCCCATCCAGGGACTTCAAACAATAACAACATTAGGGACCAATAGAAGGACTTTGATACAACTCATTATTATTTGTACGACTCACCAAGAAGCACAACATTCTCCCTTCAGTACCAACCCTGCTAGCGCAGCTTTTGACAGAGATTGAGATATTCTTCAGTTGGAGCTAATGCTTCTCACTTTAGACAGGATGCTATCAGCATGGTGATAAGCACTGGCTCATCAATAGAGAAACATTATCAGTGAAGGCTCATCTTATCTCCATATCAGCGGGCCTGAGCTCTCTGCTGCGTCCAATGGGCTCGGGGGTGACGCACTCCGAGGAGCACATACAACAGGATTCATATTTCATCTACCCACTATCTAGACAAGAATAGAAAGCCAGCACTTTTAAAAGCGTGGATACGTCTCAAATGGCACTCTATTCCCTAGTGCACTACTTTTGGCAAGAGTCCTATGGCTGCCATTTTGGGACGCAGCCTTTGTCAATTACTGCACAACAGCATAATGTGAAAGACAGTAGAGTAACACTGCATTGCAAAATCTATTAATTAATTATGCTCATTGTTCTATGGTGTCCAATCGGTCTCTATCTGTCACCATCTCTTTTCTATAATGGGAAACAGGAGAGATAAGCGACAGTAACCTATGCACTTAGCATTGTTACTTGTGCAATGACACATGTTTTTTGTATTGTAATATTGTCTAATGTATGTTTTTTATGTACCACCAGGAAGATGACTTTCATGTTTATAACCATGAATTAATATAATCTAATCCAATCAATATTCACACAACATGGAGGTATTGTACGATATACCATATCCTATCAAATGTGATTCAGTAAAGCGCCAGTTGTATCAGGCTTTTGTCTTTGGAGCCCTTACTTTCACATTGTCCTCTTGCTGTACTGTGGTGTAATTCAAGGCAACATTTGAATTATTACCCAGTAATTATAGCAACGCACATTTAAGTCAGAAACAGCTTCACTCTCATCTATCTTAGCCCCTGTACATGGGGCTGTTAATCAGAGGCCCCTTCCTTCAACTTGATTTACAGCATGGATTACAGCAAATGAGAATTTAAAGGCCATTTTCATGGGAGTGGTTTGCATTATGATTGAGGAGATGCTCGCTGGAGTTTAGAAATGCCTTGTTGGATTCTGACTGATGTATTATTCCTGCTTGGAAGTGGCCAGGCGGTCATGTTCCGCTGTGCTACACTGGTCTGTATAGCGGGAGTAACTCTAAACAACTCCCATATTCAATCAAGTCAATAGGATGCAACTTGACCAATCCATCTTTATACGATATCACCAAAATCACTAAACCTATAAATTAATTGCATAGATTTCTGAATTCTGATTGTCTCATACAAAAAGAAGAAGATACTTCAAGCCAAAATATAAAATGAATCCCCCCAAAAAATCCTATCATAAATCTCCTCTGCATTGCACTACACCTCAGCTCTTTCTCCAGTGTGTGACAGTCAGACCACAGCCAATGCACTGCATCAGTGGATGCAGCTAATAAGCTGTGAGTGATGCTAAAGCTAATAAAAGGTTCTCTGAGTGGGAGGCTATGAGTCACAGGGCCATGCTGCTGCTAGCTGCTGCCTGCCAGAGCAGGATGACTTGTATTGCCTATCCAGCTCGTGATCCAAATATATATATAAAATGTACAGGCTCTGGTCAAAAGTAGTGCACTATATAGGGAATAGGGTGTCATTTGAGATGTCACAAGTGTAATCAATCTTGTTGAATGGTGTCTGTGGGGTTCTGGTCAAGCTCTGTCCGGCCCCCGTTGGCAGGCTCTATTAAAAAAGTCTTCATTCAGTCCATTAGGTAGTTATATGGAAGAGATGTGATAGATACAGTGTAGTGATATGGTATAAATTGTGCAGAGATATGGTAGATATAGAGCAGAGATATGGTATATATAGAGCAGAGATATGGTAGATATAGAGTAGAGATATGGTAGATATAGAGTAGAGATATGGTAGATATAGAGCAGAGATATGGTATATATGGAGCAGAGATATGGTAGATATAGAGCAGAGATATGGTAGATATAGAGCAGAGATATGGTATATATGGAGCAGAGATATGGTAGATATAGAGCAGAGATATGGTATATATGGAGCAGAGATATGGTAGATATGGTAGATATAGAGCAGAGATATGGTAGATATGGTAGATATAGAGCAGAGATATGGTAGATATAGTGTAGAGATATGGTGTATATATAGAGCAGAGATATGGTGTATATATAGAGCAGAGATATGGTGTATATATAGAGCAGAGATATGGTAGATATAGAGCAGAGATATGGTAGATATGGTAGATATAGAGCAGAGATATGGTGTGTATATATAGAGCAGAGATATGGTGTGTATATATAGAGCAGAGATATGGTGTGTATATATAGAGCAGAGATATGGTGTATATATAGAGCAGAGATATGGTAGATATAGAGCAGAGATATGGTATATATAGAGCAGAGATATGGTAGGTATAGAGCAGAGATATGGTAGATATAGAGCAGAGATATGGTGTATATATAGAGCAGAGATATGGTGTATATATAGAGCAGAGATATGGTATGTATATAGAGCAGCGATATGGTAGATATGGTATATATAGAGCAGAGATATGGTATATATAGAGAAGAGATATGGTAGATATAGAGCAGAGATATGGTGGATATAGAGCAGAGATATGGTAGATATAGAGCAGCGATATGGTGTATATATAGAGCAGCGATATGGTAGATATGGTATATATAGAGCAGAGATATGGTATATATAGAGCAGAGATATGGTAGATATAGAGCAGAGATATGGTAGATATAGAGCAGAGATATGGTAGATATAGAGCAGAGATATGGTGTATATATAGAGCAGCGATATGGTATATATGGTATATATAGAGCAGAGATATGGTATATATAGAGCAGAGATATGGTAGATATGGTATATATAGAGCAGAGATATGGTATATATAGAGCAGAGATATGGTAGATATAGAGCAGAGATATGGTAGATATAGAGCAGAGATATGGTATATATGGAGCAGAGATATGGTAGATATAGAGCAGAGATATGGTATATATGGAGCAGAGATATGGTAGATATGGTAGATATAGAGCAGAGATATGGTAGATATGGTAGATATAGAGCAGAGATATGGTGTATATATAGAGCAGAGATATGGTGTATATATAGAGCAGAGATATGGTAGATATGGTAGATATAGAGCAGAGATATGGTAGATATAGTGTAGATATAGTGTAGAGATATGGTAGATATGGTAGATATAGTGTAGAGATATGGTAGATATAGAGCAGAGATATTGTAGATATAGTGTAGAGATATGGTAGATATAGAGCAGAGATATGGTAGATATAGTGTAGAGATATGGTAGATAGTGTCACGATTGGAAGGAGTGGCAGACCAAGACGCAGCACTGAAAGTTCCACATAACTTTATTAAAGGCGAACTTGAAAACAACAAAGGGAAATAACAGGAACGTGACTAGACGGTGTGCTCACAGGCACAAACCAAAACAATGAACCACCAAGCACAGGTGGAAAACAGGAACATACATATGGCCCCCAATTAGAGACAATGACTAGCAGCTGCCTCTAATTGGGGACCAACACAAAACCAAACATAGAATACATATAATAGACCTGTCAGTCTCTGACCATAGAAAACTAGAGGGAGCCAAAGGCTTCCCTTTGATCAGAGCCTGACAGATGAAGTGTAGAGATATGGTAGATATAGTGTAGAGATATGGTAGATATAGTGTAGAGATATGGTAGATATAAAGTAGAGATATGGTAGATATAGAGCAGAGATATGGTAGATATGGTAGATATAGAGTAGAGATATGGTAGATATAGTGTAGAGATATGGTAGATATAGTGTATAGATATGGTAGATATAGTGTATAGATATGGTAGATATAGTGTAGAGATATGGTAGATATAGTGTAGAGATGTGGTAGATATAGAGCAGAGATATGGTAGATATGGTAGATATAGAGTAGAGATATGGTAGATATGGTAGATATAGAGTAGAGATATGGTAGATATAGAGTAGAGATATGGTAGATATAGTGTAGAGATATGGTAGATATAGTGTAGAGATATGGTAGATATAAAGTAGAGATATGGTAGATATGGTAGATATAGAGTAGAGATATGGTAGATATAGTGTAGAGATATGGTAGATATAGTGTATAGATATGGTATATATAGTGTAGAGATATGGTAGATATAGTGTAGAGATATGGTAGATATAGAGCAGAGATATGGTAGATATGGTAGATATAGAGTAGAGATATGGTAGATATAGTGTAGAGATATGGTAGATATAGTGTATAGATATGGTAGATATAGTGTAGAGATATGGTAGATATAGTGTATAGATATGGTAGATATGTAGACATAGAGTAGAGATATGGTAGATATTATGTATAGATATGGTAGATATAGTGTAGAGATATTGTAGATATGGTAGATATAGAGTAGAGATATGGTAGATATAGTGTATAGATATGGTAGATATGGTATATATAGTGTAGAGATATGTAGATATAGAGTAGAGATATGGTAGATATAGTGTAGAGATATGGTAGATATGTAGACATAGAGTAGAGATATGGTAGATATAATGTATAGATATGGTAGATATGGTAGATATAGTGTAGAGATATTGTAGATATGGTAGATATAGTGTAGAGATATGGTAGATATAGTGTAGAGATATGGTAGATATGTTAGATATAGTGTAGAGATAATGGTCTGCAAACCAAATGGCACCATATTCCCTACATTGTCCAATACCTTTGACCCTATGGACCCTGGTCAAAAGAAGTGCACTACTGTATAGGTCGCAGTTGTAAATGAGAACTTGTTCTCAACTGGCCTACCTGGTTAAATAAAGGTGAAATAAAAATATAAAAAATATATAGGGAACTTTCACCCACAGTAGATTTTTAGAGTAGCAGCACTCAAAACAACTAGAGTCTGCTGCTAAGGTGGCTCTCTGTAGTTAAAGATCAACGCTAGATCTCATTAAATAAATATTTTTGACTTAAACTAAACAGATGATGATGATTTCAGTTAATGGGAGGCTTTCCGTGCCACATATACATCCCGAGTGCTCCCGAGTGGCGCAGTGGTCTAAGACACTGGATCTCAGTGCAAGAGGCATCACTACAGTCCCTGGTTCATATCCATATCACATCTGGCTGTGATTGGGAGTCCCATAGGAAATGCACAACTGTCCCAGCGTCATCCAGGTTTGGCCGAGGCAGGCCGTCATTGTAAATAAGATAGTGTTCTTAACTGACTTGCCTAGTTAAATAAAGGTTAAATAAATAAACAAAACAAAAAATAACATTTACCAAAGACCTGGCCATGACACTCCATTTCAGTAAGCAAGAGGGCCAGAATCAAACATGATTGTTCTTTTCTCAATATAGATGTATGTACTGTATTTCAAAAACTGCTATTTATTTATTGAATCAGTAAGAGTTGCTCCATTTAGAGCTGCTAGAGACAAACAAACAGGCTGTCTTGTTATCGGAGACCAAAACCTAGCTAGTAGTGAGGAGTCACACAGCAATCTGAATCCGTCCGTGACATGTTGGACACAGCTGGGTAATGGGCCAATTTAGTTCCATTCCCCTGTTACACCTGTTGCCATGGTGATGCCTGTTGAGTGTTTGTCCCCTACTCCCTTTAGCTAATCCGAGTAGGAGCTGGAACAGAGTAGAGCATCCTCTTTTGTTTGTGTGGTGCTCTAGCAAGTTTTCAACAGGCATCAACATCTGATGCCTCTCTTCCTGCTTGTCTCAAAAAGCACCTGGTGTCTGTTGTCTTCCTGAGAGAGGGTTGGGTTCACCGAGCCAACATCAGGCACTTTGGAGGAAATCACAGTATGCACTTGTACCAGCAGAATCTTAATGGTTTTATATTAATGATAAATAAACATGCACGGAAATGATCATACGTTGGTGCTAAATTGTGGAACATCTGTTCTCCACGCTTCTCTATTGGTAAGATAGAATACAATGTGTGTGTGTGTGTGTGTGTGTGTGTGTGTGTGTGTGTGTGTGTGTGTGTGTGTGTGTGTGTGTGTGTGTGTGTGTGCCTGTCTGCGTGCAACCCTACCTGATGTACTGAATATTTTATCCAAATGTACCTTTCCTTCTTAAGCGAGCCAAGCATAAATAAATGGTTCATCCAACACCATGTTTTTGCAAAGACAGCAAAACTACAGACAGGAGCATTCAACAGAGAGACCTACTGTATAGGTCCAAATGAAATAACTACGCTATGAATATGCTATGCCACACAAGACCGCTCCTCCACAGGTACAAAACCACTCAACTTTACATTGCTTGAATGTTGTTTCAACTTATTCCAAGACAGCATGAACTTACCAAGGCTTTCTCCGCCTTGTGCAAAGTGTTACAAAATGACTCCATAAACATGCAACAAAAAGCACCAAGGACACTTCTGATATGTCCAAAAGGTGTTCCTGTATCAGGGACAGAATGTTTCAGTTTCACTGTTGAGCACAGAGGGTGTTCCCTGTGGAATGAAGACAGGCTGAGAAAGCATTCTCCACTACCTGTATTTAATTATAAATCACACATTACACAATATTGCCACAATGTAGCCCCCGCCCCCCTCCCGACCCCTCAAGCCCCCCCCTAGGGGGCGCACCCCACAGTTTGGGAACCATTGGCCTAGAGAGTACTACGGATTCCCCATTGCTACAAATTACTTGTTTGCTATGCCTTGATGATGAGTAGATTTCCATCATTTTATAAATATGAATATCCATTCTCCATTCAAATAGCACAGATCACCTTATTCTCATTTCCCTTTTACGAGCAGCAATGAGACAAACATGAAATATAAACCATGAGTCTGTGTCAGGCTGCACGCAAGGTTGGGGAGTAACGGATCCATTATGTTACCAGCAAAAATATTGTAATCAGATTACAGATACTTTTGAAAAACTAGATGATTTCTTCGAGGATTACTTTCGAAATTCAGAAAGGATGTTTGCGGAAAAAAATCTTTGACACTCATGTTTTATCAATTACATTCAAATCAGCATTGAAAAATGCCGCAAGTTTAAGTTTGTTCCACCTGAACGAGTCTAACCACAAATCAGAGACTACTATTATGACACAAAATGTGTTTGATGGATCGCGGGAAAAGAGCAGGAATAGGCTTTTGTAGGCTACAGTCAAAGTTTTGTCTTCCAATGGTGCGACTGCTGTCGGCATCCAAAGATGATCCAACTGTAATAAACACTTCGAGGTAAGGACGACAGTGATACGGTTATCAATTATTATTGATCTACATAGCGCATTGATGTGAATCACACTGCTGCTCTCTCATTTAGCTATTTGCGCCTTACGGATTGTGGATAGCTGTTCGCAAATCTTAATGTGTATTTGAACCCAATAATGGTTCAAGAAGTTTAAGGTGCCTATCAATCATTGTTTTTGAAACCAGTGGAGAGCCAGTGAAAAATGGTCTCTTGCAACAGTTGCATAGTACGGATCCAAGCCTATGGAATAAAAGTGGGGCTTTTATTGCTCAAACTTTTGATAGACTTAAAGGGGCAATCTGTAGTTGCTACGTCAATTTTGGGGCTTGTATATATTGTACTAGTCAAAAGTCAAAGGTTTGGACACGCCTACTCATTCAATGGTTTTTCTTAATTTTTTTTACTATTTTCTACATTGTCGAATAATAGTGAAGACATCTAAACTATGAAATAACACATAAGGAATCATATAGTAACCAAAAAAAGTGTTAAACAAATCAAAATATATTTTAGATTTTAGATTCTTCAAAGTAGCCACCCTTTGCCTTGATGACAGCTTTGCACACTTTTGGCAAAGCATGCCATTCAATGAGCGCATAATTTATTTTTCAACTCGAATCAATGAGCCCAATCAGTCCTCCATGACAACAAAAGTCCTTAGTTTTGGGGTCATGCTCAGGTAAAACAATTTGGATAATCTATACTTCCATATTTCCAAGTCCTATTCTTGAAGATCAAGTGGTATAACATTTATTGGAATTTCTGGAATTCTGATAGACTTTGATTTTTAATGTAAAGATATAATTTTATCGTTAATTTATTATTATTATTATTATTATTATTATTTCTATTACAAAGCGATGGGTTAGAAGAAGCCTACATAACCAACCCATAAAGTAAAATGTAACATCCATATATGGCCAGATATGTAAACTTTAACATTGATTTATCCTGCAATAGATGTCGTTCAATTGGTAACATACATATTGAGAAATTTAAACAGCAGGACCCACTGAGTCTTGCAAACAAACCAAAAGCTCAAAGCAAGATTGATTGGCTTCCACAAATTGCTAGTCTCCCACCTGAAAGTATTAGAACAGCCTGGATAACCTTGGGTTTGCTCATGCACAACTCCTTAGCAAACTGGCAACACAAATACTATCCATCACCTCCATGGGTAATCACGCCACTGGGGGAAGGATGTGATTAATCAATTTCAAGGCTCACAGATCAACAGAAAACATTCAGGAAGCTGGCGAACTTGCACTAGAAGAAATTGTTCGGTATAGGCTACAGTGTTTTTGACAACAGTCAAAGTTTAACAACATGCATAATTAACAAAAGAAGCATACAGTCCAAAAGAAGCCATGAAAATTCAGAATAATGGTGGATTACATTAACACAATATTTAACAAAATATGTTGTCAACTGGTCAAATACACTGTTATAGGAAAAACTGTTATAAATATACTTTTAAAGTTATGACATTGAGTACAGACAGAATTCTATCATGTTACATCACTTGGATACTTCAAAATTATCATCATTAATATAAGCTTCATATATGTTATCTGATAGCAACATCACACCTACTATATCATAGTGAAACTTCCACGGCCTTATGTCTGCCTTAAAAAAAACTTTTTTTAGAAAATTGTGTCGTCTGGTTTGCTTGATAATATAATGATTTTTTTTATTAATCTTACTTTTGTTTTTATTTTTGATACTTAAGTATATTTTAGCAACTACATTTACTTTTGATACTTACGTATATTTTAAACCAAATACTTTTAGACTTTTACTCAAGTAGTATTTTACTGGGTGACTTTCACTTTTACTTGAGTCATTTTCTATTAAGATATCTTTACTTTTACTCACGTATGAGGATTTAGTACTTTTTCCACCACTGCTGACACCCTGCCTTTTATCTGTAGGGACAATATTGGTAATACAGGCTGCTAAAAAGCTGCAATACCCTCAACCGTATCATCTTGAGTATAACATACAATGCATGGGTGTGACCACACGGGGGCAGTATTTAGAACAATTGACTGCAGACCCTTCCTTGCCATTCTAAACATTACAAATGGTACCCTATTCCCTATATTGCACTATTGTACTACTTTTGACCAGGGCCCATAGGGCCATTTGGGATTCAGACCTTATTTATATGTGCAGGCTGCTGGGCTCCCTACTACTGATTCCAATTGAGAATCATGAGATGTGCCTATAATGTCACAGAGCACTTGGTCAGCCTGGTCTAAAATCTGGACTGCTCATTCTCAGACTTGACATTTTCACTGTCACAGTGAAAATGTCAAGTCACTGATCAAACTTAGCCTCTCCACCGCCGACGACCATCCAGACTGCCCTTTGTGTTCCAGATTAGACCTGGGCCGTGTCTCAAATGGCACTCTATTCCGTTTATAGTACACTACTTTTGATCAGGGCCCTATAGGGCTGGGAATAGAGTGCCAACATGCAGTCGTGTTGGTGATGAGATATGTTCTAGAACATCAAAAGCCAGGTATTCTCCTCCAGTTAACACTAATATGCCTCTCTATCTCAGGATCCAGGAAGCTACATCAGAAGCTGATGTTCTGTGTAAAAAAGGGTTCATTTTGCACACGGAGAGAGAGAGCAGCATGCAGAGCATCAGTGTCTTTGATCAATGAGCTGCCTTGCGGCTAGTTCAATACCAAACTACTTTGAAATAACACCAGAATTACAGTTTCTCCTCATTATTGTTTCACATAATAACCAAATTAGGTGACATTTTACAGTAACACTTTCAACTTTCCCCTTTTGCTCTTATACCTGTGTATTAACCATGTTACTCTATCAACACTGTATAAACATGTTAAAAGTGGTGTTTGTATTTGGGCACAAACGGAGAGTTGTGGGCAGTCAAAAAAACAGTTTAAAACAGCAGGAGGGGCTGTTGATGCTGTTACCCATCACCTATTACCCCCCTCATTGTGTCTCATTTCTCTGCCTGGTAACTAAGTGACAGTATCCCAGGGTAACACTGTCATTAACACTGAGTGGCATTGGCACACCACAGAGAGAAAGACCAAGGCCGAGGTGGTGGTGCTCACTCACTGTAGCTTTTCCACAGCGTGGTCCAAGTATCAGCCTAACCTCAGCTCACCTCAGCTGGCACTTATAGTAGCAGCTTCAAACAGGTATTCAAAGAGAGAAAGCGTCAGAATGGCTGCCAAAGTAGCACTTTCACTCTGTTGCTAGGCAGCACGTCATTCTACGTTGATTTGTTTTCTGTCTGAAGGATAACAGTATTTAGCCATTAGGAGTGCCGTAAAAAAAATACATACCATATCAGGCTTTGTGGTTCAATTTATCTCAAAACACGAATACATTATAGATTGGTTAGGCCGAACAAAGTTTTGTTTGGGCAATGTATGCGGTGCTTTGTTTATAACGCACTGTCCGCTCTGTCTTGAGGCTTTCCCAGATTGATCTCCAAGAGACCAAACAGCCTCAGATCACTATTTATTCTTGAATTTGTTATGATAATATTAATACATTCATACATTACTTTTTTCTCTCTCAATTCTTTTTTAAAATATGATAGAATATTGCATTCTATAATAGATCCTTTGTGAATAATTTTCATTAATGTTAATTTGTGTATTAATAATAATAATCTGAAAATCTGTCTGAAATGTAATGTTTATCCTATTGTTCATGTCCATATAGCCTAGGACAATGTGGTAAAGTACTGTTATTCCTTATCCACTAAATGTAATTTTTTTTATTTTTTGGGGGGTGGGGGGGGAAATCCGTTAAACAGGGAATCAATTTTGTCTGGCCTTACTGGTGGAAAAAAAACACCTTAAATATGGACAATGTGTTGCTGTGGTGTGTAGAATGACTTGTGTGCTATTAGTTACTCATTGGTTGGTAAGTGTGACTGAGTGAGTTATGAGAGGTGTGAACAGCAACACCTACAATACAACATACCTCCCTCATGTCCCTCCCAAATATCCACAAGGAAAAAACATGAATGTTTTTATAATAGTAATGGTTTATAATAGTTCCTCAAAAACATGTGAAATCAGGTCAAGAGAGGTAGAACCATCAAATTATAGTCTGAGGGGCTATGTCCATTCTAGTGATTAGATTTATTTGGGAAGAACAACATTCATGAAAGTGTGGTCACCTCAAGGTTGGGATGCTCCCATAAGCTCTAGACTGGAGCAACTGAACTGGACAGATGGTGTTCCTGGACATAGTGTCTCCAATCAGACAGTTTGCATTTAAAACGAGTGAATCCCTGTCTTAAGAGAGTGTTCCTATGACATATGGCCTGTTAAATACTCAGGCAGCAACCAGCACAGACAAAACTGAGACTGAGAGCTTAGCTGAGCTGGGCCAAAAATGGTTTATCTATAAATATGATTTTCCCCCATTGCACAAGGCATTATTATATTTCTACCAGAATGAGATTAGAGACTAGGCCAAACTAGGCCAAATTCAAATTAGGAAAAGTCCACAACACAGACAGAAAATGAGTATGGCTGAGTCCCAAATGGCACCCTATTCCATATTCTGACCAGGGCTGAAAGAGCTCTTGTCAAAAGTAGTGCTCTATAATGGGAATAAGGTGTCATTTGGGACGCAAACTAAACAAATTCATTCTGAGGGAGTAGAGGCCCAAAGAGAGCACACAGGAAGAGAGGTGGACACTATCTCACCAGCTGTGTTTGTCTGTGTTGTTCCCTTATCTATTATTTCCTGTGGCTGACCTGTGGCTGACTGTCAGGTCCTGACCATAGGGAAGCCTCTGGCTTCTCTATAGTTGTCTAGGTCAGGGCCTGACAGTAGTATTCTTGCCAACTCTGTGGGTTTTGTGTGAGGTCCCCAATTAGAGACAGCTGCCTATCGTTGTCTCTAATTGGGGATCCTATTTAAGTTTGTTCATTCGCCACCTGCGCTGTGGTACATTGTTTGTGTGTTGAGTCTGCTTGTGCTCTCACATATGTTACGGTTCCTGTTTAAACCGTTTTGGTGAAGTTTGCCTTACAAATAAAGATGTCGAAATTAAACTGCGCTGTGCCTTGGCCACTCATTTCGAAGGTCCGTGATACTGACCTGTTGCCACCTGTACATTCTAAACCATAGAAATATAATCTATTTATAGTCCTGTGTTCTGAACCAACCATTCAAAGAGGAGAAGTGAGGAGAAATTGATTGTCCTCACTTTCTCTGATATTGTGCCATGAATGTCCACTTTCCTTTTAGATTAAATATATTTGAGCGTTTACAGATGGCTTTGATTTGTGATCTCTATTTTAGAGCTGTATGGTTTAATTTCTTTCTTATTTTTTTGTGATCAACATTTAATTTTTATTTCACATTATACAACACACAAGGCAGGATCACATCACAAATATTAGCATACATGACAACACTAACATAAATAAAACTATTTAAATACTGTCAGGAGTCAATTATTTCAGTGCACAATATCACATTTACAGGAAGTTTACAACAAAAAATATTCTATATTCCCACTCCCTTACCATGTAGGTCCATTGCTTGGTCAAGAGTTATCTGCATTAACTGTATTTTTTATTTATTTAACCTTTATTTAACTAGGCAAGTCAGTTAAGAACAAATTCTTATTTACAATGACGGCCTACCCCGGCCAATGCCTCCCCTAACCTGGACGACGTTGGGCCAATTGTGTGCAGCCCTATGGGACTCCTGATCACGGCCGGTTGTGATACAGCCCGGGATCGAACCAGGGTCTGTAGTGAAGCCTCTAGCACTGTGATGCAGTGCCTTAGACCGCTGAGCCACTCGTTTGCCCAAGCTTTGTTAATCACGGCCACTAGATTAAGGCAGCCCCCACACCTCTCTGAGTCAGAAGGGTTGGGTTAAAAATGCGGGAGACACATTTCAGTTGAATGCATTCAGTTGTACAATTGACTAGTATCCCCCTTTCCCTTTGATCGCTCTATACAAACACTATTTTGAAAATATGATGACAATGTTTGAGGCGAGAGTATTGTAGGGGGTATGGTTTCATAAATTTCTGAATTTAATGAAAATAGCTTACCGTTGACACAGATCTCGTATGGAGTGCACAACTCGTTCTCAAACAGACAACCTGTTGGAAAAGAGGAGAAAATAATGAGTACATTAAAAGCACAATATGAAATAATAGTATCTAGTAAATAAAACATGTTGGCAGATTAGTTTGTACATTATTCCCAGAATTCATTCAACCAATCAGCATACAGTACATGATCCGGTAAAAGGTACCATCATATAACTTCATAATGTCATATATACAGGGGTTAGTCGAGGTAATTGAGGTAATATGTACACGTAGGTAGAGTTAAAGTGGATATGCATAGATAATAAACAGAGATTAGCAGCAGCGTAAAAAAGAGGTCAGGTGGCCCTTTGATTAGCTGTTCAGGAGTCTTATGGCTTGGGGGTAGAAGCTGTTAAGAAGCCTTTTGGACCTAGACTTGGCGCTCCGGTACCGCTTGCTGTGCGGTAGCAGAGAGAACAGTTTATGACTAGGGTGACTGGAGTCTTTGACAATTTTTAGAGCCTTCCTCTGACACCGCCTGGTATTTTGGACGGCAGGTAGCCTAGCGGTTAGAGCGTTGGGCCAGTAACTGAAATACACGAGTCGACAAGGTGAAAAACCTGTCGATGTGTCCTCGAGCAAGGCACTTAACCCCTAATTTGCTCCAGGTGCTGACCCTGTATGCAGGCCGTCATTGTAAATACGAATTTGTTATTAACTGACTTGCCTAGTTAAATAAAGGTAAAAAAAAAAGGTCTTCGATGGCGGGAAGCTTGGCCCCAGTGATGTTATGGGCCGTACGCATTACCCTCTGTAGTGCCTTGCGGTCGGAGGCCGAGCAGTTGCCATACCAGGCAGTGATGCAATCAGTCAGGTGCTCTCGATGATGCAGCTGTAGAACCTTTTGAGGATCTGAGGACCCATGCCAAATCTTTTCAGTCTCCTGAGGGGGAATAGGTGCTGTCGTGCCCTCTTCACGACTGTCTTAGTTTGTTTGGACCATGATAGTTTGTTGGTGATGTGGACACCAAGGACCTTTCAACCTGCTCCACTACAGCCCGTCGATGAGAATGGGGGCGTGCTCGGTCCTCCTTTTCTTGTAGTCCACAATCATCTCCTTTGTCTTGATCACGGTGAGGGAGAGGTTGTTGTCCTGGCACCACACGGCCAGGTCTCTGACCTCCTCCCTATAGGCTGTCTCATCATTGTCAGTTATCAGGCCTACCACAGTTGTGTCATCGGCAAACTTGATGATGGTGTTGCAGTCATGACTGAACAGGGAGTACAGGAGGGGAATAAGCACGCACCCCTGAGGGGCCCCCAGTGTTGAGGATCAGCATGGCGGATGTGTTGTTACCTACCCTTACCACCTGGGTGCGTCAGGAAGTCCAGGATTCAGTTGCAGAGGGAGTTGTTTAGTCCCAGGGTCCTTAGCTTAGTGATGGGTTTTGAGGGCACTAGTGTGTTGAATGCTGAGCTGTAGTCAATGAATAGCATTTTCACATAGGTATTCCTTTTGTCCAGGTGGGAAAGGGCAGTGTTGAGTGCAACAGAGATTGCATCATCTGTGGATCTGTTGGGGCGGGTTAGGGTTTCTGGGATAATGATGTTGATGTGAGCCATGACCAGCCTTTCAAAGCACTTCATGGCTACAGACGTGAGTGATATGGGTCGGTAGTCATTTAAGCAGTTTACCTTAGTGTCAGGGACCGGTTGAAAATGTCAGTGAAGACACTTGACAGTTGGTCAGCGCATGCTCGGAGTTCACGTCCTGGTAATCCGTCTGACCCTGCGGCCTTGTGGATGTTGACCTATTTAAAGATCTTACTCACATTGGCTACGGAGAGCGTGATCACACAGTCGTCCGGAACAGCTGATGCTCTCATGTATGTTTCAGTGTAATTTAGCTCGTCCGGTAGGCTTATGTCACTGGGCTGCTTGCGGCTGCGCTTCCCTTTGTAGTCTGTAATAGTTTGCAAGTCCTGCCACATCCGACCAGCGTCGAAGCCGTTGTAGTACGATTCAATCTTAGTCCTGTATTGATGTTTTGCCTGTTTGATGGTTTGTCGGAGGGCCTAGCGGGATTTCATATAAGCTTCTGGGTTAGAGTCCCGCTCCTTGAAAGCGGCAGCTCTACCCTTTAGCTCAGTGCGGATGTTGCCTGTAATCCATGGCTTCTGGTTGGGGTATGTACGGTCATTGTCGGAACGGCGTCATCAATGTACAATTGATGAAGCCAGTGACTCAATGCCATCGGAAGAATCCGGGAACATATTCCAGTTCGTGCAAGCAAAACAGTCCTGTAGCTTATCATCTGCTTCATCTGACCACTTTCTTATTGACCGAGTCACTGGTGCTTCCTGTTTTAGTTTTTGCTTGTAAGCAGGAATCAGGAGGATAGAATTATGGTGTAGTAAAGGTGGTCTAGAGTTTTTTTCCTCTGGTTGCACATTTAACACGCTGATATAAATTAGGTAGAACAGATTTCAGTTTCCCTGCATTAAAGTCCCCGGCCACCTCTGGATGAGCATTTTCCTGTTTGCTAATGGCCGTATACAGCTCATTGAGTGCGGTTTTAGTGCCAGCATCTGTTTGTGGTGGTATATAGACAGCTACGAAAAAACTACAACAAAGAGCCCTCAGAAAAAAGGGTTTTGAACATGTCCAAACCAAGACGCTTTTGGTGGCAGCAAGCCTTGTAGACAAGGCTAATAAGGACACCCAGGTTATAGTTAAAACTCAAAATGAAAAAATAGACTCTACAGCTAGTCATCAGAACAGCCTTAGAAGGAGGCTAAACGTCACAGCCACAGGCCCGCTCATTGATTTGAGCAAGAAATGGACTCTCAGGAGTTAAACGGACTTGTCATGGGGAGAGTCATTGTGGGAGGCTTTGAAAACTAAGGTAGGATTTTTTTTTTTCTTTACAAACTTGTTCTGTACTGTGAAGGTAATCTGAATATGTGCTTCATATTATCACATAGGCAGGAGGCCTATATATTATCATATATGTGTTCTGCTGTAGCCTACATTGATTTATTTTATTTGAATTTATATTCCGATATTGTTATATTTGTTATACTGCTACATTGATGTATTGAAAATTATATGAAATTCGGTTCTTGTAAGCCCCACAGCTGAGTATGTGTGCATATGCATATGGAGGGAGTTCTGCAGTGTCGTCTAAAAATGTTGCTATACACTGATGTCTAAAAAATTAGGCTATAAGTTATGCAGACTTGTATAAGCCCCGCAGCTATACTGAAGTATGTTGGCATACTGCAGTGATGTCTAAAATGCTTTGAATTAATCAGCACCTTGGAGAGTGCTGTCCATTTCACCACCATAGACAGTATGCTACTTGGAGAGTGCTGTCCGTTTCACCACCATAGACAGTATGCTACTTGGAGAGTGCTGTCCGTTTCACCACCATAGACAGTATGCTACTTGGAGAGTGCTGTCCGTTTCACCACCATAGACAGTATGCTACTTGGAGAGTGCTGTCCGTTTCACCACCATAGACAGTATGCTACTTGGAGAGTGCTGTCCGTTTCACCACCATAGACAGTATGCTACTTGGAGAGTGCTGTCCGTTTCACCACCATAGACAGTATGCTACTTGGAGAGTGCTGTCCGTTTCACCACCATAGACAGTATGCTACTTGGAGAGTGCTGTCCGTTTCACCACCATAGACAGTAAGCTACCTGGCTGTTTACTCTGTCTGCTGCGCTGCTACAATGTGTCTGACACTTTTTTTCTCAATCCGTTCCGGTACCTCAGAGCCCCCCAGATTTACATTTCTGCTTACCAGGAATCTGGAAATACACATTGTCTTCAGGCCATTTCAGACAAATATGTGCACCTGCCATAGATCTAAAGGAGGGCTGGAGTGAAGGAGGAGAGGGGGAGAGGAGAGGAGGGGAGAGAGGGAAAGGAGAGAGGAAGAGTGGGGTGAAAGGAGAGAGGAGGGGAGAGGGGGAGAGGGGAGAGGAGAGGGGGAAAGGAGAGAGGAGGGGAGAGGGGGAAAGGAGAGGAGGGGAGAGAGGGAAAGGAGAGAGGAAGAGTGGGGTGAAAGGAGAGAGGAGGGGAGAGGGGGAGAGGGGAGAGGAGAGGGGGAAAGGAGAGAGGAGGGGAGAGGGGGAGAGGGGAGAGGAGAGGGGGAAAGGAGAGAGGAGGGGAGAGGGGGAGAGAGGAGAGGAGAGGGGGAAAGGAGAGAGGAGAAAGACAGCGCTGCAGCCAGGAGAGGGGTAGGACTAATGGGCACAATGTTCTCAGCCCCTTCACCTTCCCTAGGATACCATTTATAACCCTGTCCATAAATACTATCCATAAATACTATCCATAAATACTATCCATAAATACAATTTGAACTGCAGTATTACACCGATCTCAGGCTGGGCCGGTAACTGTATGACATGGGAATGGGATGTGGGCGGCTGCATGGATCCACTTTCCTCAATATTGCAGTTTCCTCAAGTTGATATAGTTTGTTTGTTATCTCTAGGTCTTTATGACTCCTTTTCTCCCAAGTGCTTCCTGAACACATATTTTTGTTTGTTAAGTGTGGTGGGGAGCTGCTGGCATTCTAAGTCTGTTTCCCAAATGGCACCCTATTCCCTATGTAGTGCACTACTTATGACCAGAGCCCTGTGGGATTAGGGTGCCATTTGCTCAGCCTAGGATACTATTCTATAATGTGTCACATTGCTGTCATAACGCAGCAGCACCCCACCACCACTGGTAGCACACTCCATAGGACACAACAGATACCACATAGGACACCCCAGGCAGGGAGGTAAGGCCATGATGGAGAGTAAAGACGTGATGTGCATCATACATACAGTAAGTTGCCACTTTCTGTAGTTGGTCTTTCTACACCTTACACACGCTAGCAACACTCAATAAGAATGAGTATGTGTCTGAAATTGACATTTTTTTAAGTATGGAAATGTTTTTAAGTATTAAACAATAGTGGACTTTTGCTTGTGAATGGAGATTGCGGGTGTACTTGTATGACTAAGAAGAGCTACACATACTCTTTCAGTATGGCTACATGCACGACAGACAGACAGACAGACAGACAGACAGACAGACAGACAGACAGACAGACAGACAGACAGACAGACAGACAGACAGACAGACAGACAGACAGACAGACAGACAGACAGACAGACAGACAGACAGACAGACAGACAGACAGACGGACAGAGATTATTGTGGTCCTGATAATGACGAAGGAGTCTGCTCTACTGCGCTCTTTTCTGTGTATGTGAGTGGGCTGGTGAAGAAGAAGAAGTAGAAGAAGAAGAAGAGAGGGCTTGGGGGGAAACTAAAGGAGACTTGGAGTTGAATGTTAGGCTAAGTTATAACCTCTTTATGTCATGCATATAAAGTTTTTCTGAAAATGTTTTATGTTACATATACATTGGTATACATTGGTTACACTAAGTAAAGTGTAACCAATTTGTATTTTATACAGGCACACCAAATTGAAGTATGTAGATACTAAAAATTTAAATGAATCAATAACAACACTGTGGGTGATTTTCCACATGGGCTGTCTGTGATTTGGTCTTTACTGGCAAATTAATACAGTTTGACCATCTGGAATCTCTATAGAATACAGTTAAACATCTCTTGTGTTCATTGGTATCATCAAGGAGCTTTGAAGATCTCATCCCAATTAATTCCATCTTGCTCCCTTCCAATAGGCAGAAACTCAAACAGGAAGTACCCGTGGTTAGGTCTATTCAACGCTGGTCTGACCAATCGGAATCCACGCTTCAAGATTGTTTTGAGCACGTGGACTGGGACATGTTCAGGATAGATTCAGATAATAATATCGCCACACATACAGTGGGGAGAACAAGTATTTGATACACTGCCGATTTTGCAGGTTTTCCCACTTACAAAGCATGTAGTAGACTGTCATTTTTATCATAGGTACTCTTCAACTGTGAGTGACGGAATCTAAAAAAAAAAATCCAGAAAATCACATGATTTTTAAGTAATTAATTTGCATTTTATTGCATGACATAAGTATTTGATCACCTACCAACCAGTAAG
Source organism: Thymallus thymallus (assembly GCA_023634145.1). Lineage (NCBI taxonomy): Eukaryota > Metazoa > Chordata > Actinopteri > Salmoniformes > Salmonidae > Thymallus > Thymallus thymallus. The sequence goes on along the minus strand of CM042382.1, from coordinate 19,024,674 downwards.
AATTCCGGCTTTCACAGACCTGTTAGTTTTTCTTTAAGAAGCCGTCCTGTTCTCCACTCATTACCTGTATTAACTGCACCTGTTTGAACTCGTTACCTGTATAAAAGACACCTGTCCACACACTCAATCAAACGGACTCCAACCTCTCCACAATGGCCAAGGCCAGAGAGCTGTGTAAGGACATCAGGGATAAAATTGTAGACCTGCACAAGGCTGGGATGGGCTACAGGACAATAGGCAAGCAGCTTGGTGAGAAGGCAACAACTGTTGGCGCAATTATTAGAAAATGGAAGAAGTTCAAGATGATGGTCAATCTCCCTCGGTCTGGGGCACCATGCAAGATCTCACCCCGTCTCTCACAGTTGAAGTGTACCTATGATAAAAATTACAGACCTCTACATGCTTTGTAAGTAGGAAAACCTGCAAAATCGGCAGTGTATCAAATACTTGTTCTCCCCACTGTACGCAGACACGGGGAATGAGTTTATAAGGACGAGCATAGGAGATGTTGTGCCCACTGTGACTATTAAAACATACCCCAACCAGAAACCGTGGATAGATGGGAGCATTCGCGCAAAACCGCATTAAAACCAGGGCAAGAAGACTGGGAATATGGAAGAATACAACCAGTGCAATTATTTCCTCCGCAATGCAATCAAGCAGGCTAAATGTCGGTATAGGGACAAAGTTGAGTCACAGTTCAATGGCTCAGACACAAGACGCATGTGGCAGGGTCTACAGACAATCACGGATTATAAAAGGAAAAACAGCCACGTCGCGGACACAACGTCTTGCTTCCGAACAGGCTGAACACCTTCTTCGCTGGCTTTGAGGATAATCTCAGTGGCTGACGTGAGTAAGACATTTAAGCGTGTTAACCCTGGCAAGGCTGCTGGCCCAGATGGTATCCCTAGACGCGTCCTCAGGGCATGCGCAGTCCTGCTGGCTGTTGTGTTTACAGCTATATTAAATCTCCCCCTATCCCCGTCTGCTGTCCGCACATGCTTCAAGATGGCCACCATTGTCCCTGTACCCAAGACAGCAAAGGTAACTGAACTAAATGACTATCGCCCCGTAGCACTCACCTATCATCTTGAAGTGCTTTGAGAGACTTGTAAAGGATCATATTACCTCCACTATACCTGCCACCCTAGACACCCTTCAATTTGCTTACCATCCCAACAGATCCACAGATGATGCAATCGCCACCACATTACACACTGCCCTATCCCATCTGGATTAGAGACATACCCATGTAAGAATGCGGTTTACTATAGCTCAGCATTCAACACCATAGTACCCTCCAAGCTCATCATCAAACTCGAGGCTCTGGGTCTGAACCCCGTCCTGTGCAACTGGATCCTGGACTTCCTGAAGGGTCGTCCCCAGGTGGTGAAGGTAGGAAACAACACCTCCTCCTCGCTGATCCTCAACACTGGGGCCCCACAAGCGTGCGTGCTCAGCGCCTCTTCAACCTCAGGAGGCTAAAGAAATTTGGCGTCATATCTGCATCACTCATCTCTATGTACAGACTGCACTCTACACGTATCTTTGTCACTAATTGTGTGTACATATTGCATCACCCATCTCATATGTATATACTGTACTCTATACTACACCACTGACTGCTAAACAGCCATCTCTAGTACATCAGAGACTGCTGCCTATAGACATAGATTAGAAATCACCAGCCACTTTAAGGAAATTAAACACTAGTCACTTTAATAATGTTTCCCTATCTTGCACTACTCATCTCATATGTATAAACTGTACATTATACTATTCTTCGGTACCTTAGTCACTTAATTGTGTTTACATACTGCATCACCAATCTCTTATGTGTATACTGTATACTATAAAGCTTACTATTCCACTGTATCTTAGTCCAATGCCGCCCTGACATATAGGCCTATATTCTAAATCAATTCCTTACTTAGATGTATGTGTATTTGGGTATATGTTGTGAGAATGTTAGATATAACTTGTTACTGCACTGTCGGAGATAAAAGCACAAGTGTTTCGCTACACCCGCAATATCATCTGCTAACCACGTGTATGTGACCAATAACATTTGATTTGATTTTGATTTGAACTTTGAGAAAAGTTTCACGGAGCAACTAACTCAGAGTAGTACTAGTCAGGCAAACTAGACATTTTCAGACAAACCAGCTCAAACCCCATCTAAACTGTGTCTATTGTCTATAAAGTCTGTGTCCCATGACTGACATAACCTTTGTTTAAATAATCCTTGAAGGACATAACATTTGTTTAAATAATCCTTGAAGGCTGAGCGAGCTTAGCCACACCTAAGCATGACTACATCTACAGAATTTACAAATCAAGGATGATGCTGATTATCCAACCAACATAGTTAGGCTAAATTTTAAAAAGCGGACAATTATATAATTCTCTGCACATTACCGTCATACAGTAACTGAGAAAAACATACCCTGATTACAATATGTAGGCGACACTCACTGACTATCAACCTTGATAAGATCAGGAAGGCGAGAGAGAGAGAGTCAGGGGGTAAAAGCAGTGGATTTTGGGAAGCCTTAACCATGGTAATAACTTGGTTGCAGTTGTGATTGATTGCAGATCAAACGATGACACCAGCAACACCAGTGGTGTAGCGATGCCTGGAGAAGGGGGTATACTCAAATTTTCCCTAAAACGGCCCAAACGGCCAACCCGACAGAGGAAAGGCTCCCTGTGTGACATACACTCTGAACATACACAGTCAAGCCAACCCAAGCTGCACTGTACAAGTAGGCTAATAATAGTAGGCCTACTATTGAAACCAGATTAATTAGGCTGTCAACTGAGTCATTGCATTCATATCCACCCTTTATTGTAAGGTGTGCCCTTGTTTATAAACCATGTTCCTTTTACATTTTGTCTTGTATTCAACATGGCCCTATTTTTGCAATCAATACATACAGTAAGATGTTACTGTACAATATTTCAGAGACAGTCATACTCTAGTTTCATCCTATTTTTGTGTCATTTTGACATTTATTTTATTTAATCTCTCTGGTCAAAGGTGCGCTCCGCCATTTCCTGGTTGCTAAAATTCTAATAGTTCGCCTAATTTCAGTTTATGTGAGAAAACAAGAAAGTATAGTGTAGGGAACCATTGTAACATCTAAACCGCCGTGGTGTACAAAACCGAAAGTAAAAGATGCAAAAACTAAAACTTAAGAATGGGAGCACATAGAACAGATGTACCACTTCCTAAACTTGAATTTGGTTGGGTCGAACAAAAATTTACATATTGCAGCTTTAACATGCCAAATAACTCATTGCCAGATAACAATGCCAAATAACAACACATATAATCAGAGAAACTCATGAAATTGGTATTTTGAACCAGTCTGATATGTCATTTGTGTCCTTCTGAGCCTTGCTCTGTGGGTTTCATGGCCATTATGCATGCAGAGTCTGAAATAGGTTGTGGGTGGCACACGAGACAAATAACTGGACATGGGGATGGATTTTTCAATCAACTCCACCCTGTGTGCAAAGAGCACTGTTGTTACACAGGCTTTAGTGCTGCCAAGCAGCATAACAATTTCAATCTGTTATCTCTCTAACAAACGAGAGTCCAAGTCCACTTCCCAAATGGCACCCTTTATCATAGGGAATAGGGTGCCATTTGGGACACAGTCCATATCCCACGCTACAATCTGCATGTTCTGACCAGATACCTGATGTTCCTGAAGGACAGAGTCCAGGGATGTATTCATTATGGCACCGGCACACCAAAAACTAAAATCAGAGGTTACTTTATCAAAAGTCATACCTTACTCAGTATCATGCCTGTTGGAAACATTCCAATGATGGCTGTATCCATTCTTTTTGAACGACAGTAGCCTACATTCAACTTGGTTACACAACACATTGCTCTCAGTAACAGTTAGTTAGACAGTCTTTAGTTCTTAACTTTATGTATATTGAGTCAGTCACCTCAAATAACTTTTAGACTTCAACAAGCCACAAAAAGCCAGCAGTCAGTCATCTCCCAGTGGGTTTACAGTTTGGTTGAGGGTCTGTATCTCTCTGCTCTGTAAGCCATCGGCCTGACTAGAAATCCTTACAAAACACGAAAACTAAATAAAATATTGCAATCATTAACCCGCCTGGCACTCAGAGAAGGTCATCTCACGCATGCCTGTGCGCCGGGTTCCATAGCAACAGGTATTAACATCTTTAATTCATGCTGATTGTTCAGTTGCATTGGGGCATGACTGACTACTATTGAGGCTGACATAATCTGACTGCAATGCGCACATGGAAACTACATGTACAGGAGGGTATAACCTAAGATGACCCCATCACAGCATGTCAACAGCCTCTCCTCATGAAATACCAACACTGCAGAACAATCTGAACAATCTGAAAATTGTATTTATTGCAATAGACCTGCTACTTAATCCTACAGTATTGTTGTATAGCAAGAGCAGTGAATACAGGCTTTTGCTGAGACTTCAGAGGATTGAGAGAAGCTTTGTGGATCGTGTACAAGCTCCAGTCTTAATGCTGGAGCTTTGAGTCAGGCAGTCAGTCTCAGAAGGTGAGAGGAGGAGATCAGAGCAATAGGGTGTTACAGGGGGCAGTTAGTCAGGCAGCACAAACACAGAGAGATTACTATCAATTTAAGGAGCTTTGCGTGAGCACACCTGATTGAAACTGTTATTTCCCAGGGTAGTTCTGGTAAGGTCCACAAACAATGAAGCAAATATTGGGACTGCAATTCCAAACCACTATCTGTGCTCCACTCTAAATTGACAATTTGAAAGTTACACATTGTCAACTTCATTGTTTTTCAATTCCCAGTTTAGTCCTGTAATTATCAGACATAGGATGTTTGTTCCCTTTCACTATGAATACAGTGGGGATGATAATGCTGCCTCCTCTTTCTCCCTGATGGAATTGGGGAATTGATCCAAGTATGCTTTCACCTTGAGCAACCAACCCAGGAAGAAACTCATTACTTAAAAAAGCAACACAACAACAACAAAAGTGCAATGCGGCTCTTTAGTTTACCACTAGGCCTCTTCATCTGATTGTAAATCAGCAATTGCACATAAGTGACACTACAGCCAATTAAGAAATGCTTTTGATCAACTGACGCAGGAAGTTAAAGTGACTCAGATAGTCGAGCTTGTAAATCAGTGTGCCGTTGTTCTATCCTTTCATAGCTGCCTCCAAGTTGAGTTGTCTGTCTGGCCTCAGAGGAAGTGAACACAACACAGTGAGATAACATTGTGAGTAGCAGCACACCTTCTCCAAGGTGACTGTGTTCTTACAGCAGGGTCGTGTTCATTAGGCATGAAACGGAAGAAAACAGGGCCGAAACTGAGAGATACTATCTGAAGCCTACACTGAAGTTAATGTGAACTAAAAGATGACACACAGGTGAACAGATCACTGGGGTTGCAGTCAGTGAATGAAGCTTCACCAGCTATTAGTGACAGCAGTCACTCAACCACATTACATTAAATCTGACACAGGCAATGTGGGCTCTAGTATATAGTCATAGTAGGGCTCACTTGCAGCAAAAAACAAGTGTAACAGACTATACTGTTGGCAAATGATACTAGCTACAGTAGTAGCTACAGTGAATCAAAGCTAATGCCCTATCCATATCCTCATATCTAGACATCTTAGTAGCCCCATTAGAAAGGGTAATACTGCACCTCACCAACAATCTACAAATCTACCATTTACACAAGCCTGCACGCTGTGCCAAGACACAGCAGAGGAAAAAGAAACCTTGAACCTTGATAGCATCACTTCTGAATGTGGTGGTAGACCATCAACCACTCCATTATCTGCAACAAAAAATTACATTCTGGTTGTCCTGAACATTGCAGGACAGTTTCCTAGAGACAGATTAAGCCTGGATCTAGACTAAAAGGCACATTCAATAGAGATTCTCCATTGAAAGGGATTTTTTGTCCAGGACTAGACCTAATCTGTGTCTGGGATACCGGCCCTACAGCCCATACAATAAAGTCAAAGTGAAATGAGACAGGCAAGGCAGTATATTGTACAATGTAGTACATAATATAGAGAATAGGCTATTGACTTTATGTAACTTGCTCTAGTACCTGTGCAGTAATACCAGAATTACTAGGCTACACAGCTACAACATGTTTATACAACATTACTAGAGTAATAATAGTGTTATTACACAGGTGTAAGAGCAGCATTATGCTATGTGTTACAGATTAGTAATCCCAGACACAGATTAGGTCTAGCCCTGGACAAGAAATTAGTCCATCGCATTGTGTACGTTTCTTGACAACTTTTCTGACATTGTATGCCATTACAGAACTTGCTCTGTATAATTTAGTATGCAGAACAATTCCCTCAATTATTGTGTGTGCCAAACAAGGGTAAATTAGTGAAGTAATTGAAAAATCCACACTGCTAGTTGACCTTCTCGACCTGAATGATGGAGTTATGACAAATGCAATTCTAAAATGTTATGAGGCTAAAACATTAAATTGAAATGCAAACAACTGAAAACTGAAATAAAGGGAAATCATCATCACACAGAGGCCTTAGATTACCTTTTTCACATCACTATCAAATATGCTAACAGAATAATAATTAGACACTGTTTGATATGAAAAATATTGTTTCTATAGGCAGAGTATTGTATTACATAGCCTATATTAGTAGCATATGTAATTAAACCGAAAGCATTTAACATACTGTAGATAACAATTCATCTATACCCATATGTGATACTAAAAGGAGTAAGCGTTTTATAATGTGATTTCTTTACTTTATCTCTCTTAAAATTCTTCTCTTTTTAATAATAGATATGGCCACAAACACATGGGTTTTTTAAGGTTTAGAACCTAATAATGTTCTGGTTTTCCTCCCAATGAGCAGCATAATTTGAATTTTCCTGGTCGCCATAGCAGGCACATTGCCTCCAATACTTATCAAGGTTACATAATAAAGTGGCTGCTCTCTTAAAGGTAAAATTAGTTTTATATTGGATATTCGGTTTTCTCTTGTCAATAGCTATTGAACCAAGCATGCCTTGAACATGAAGATTGTTCTCCTGATTCAGAATATACAATCTACAACTAATACCAACTAATACCAATATGTCAATCTTCAATATCTCATACACAAAGCTTGACAATTGAAAATTATATATTCTAAATCAGGGGAGGATGAAGAAAAATCCACAGGTTTTTTATTTCAACAACATCAAAAACATTTGTATTTTTCTCCATTCTCCCCTGATTCAGATTATACCATTTTCATAGTCATGGCCCACTTTGTGTAAAAGCTGTTGAAGATTGTATTCAAACATCTTAAAAAATCATAATAATAAAGTGTGGATTGTTCTCCATACATCCCTGATTCAGGATATAGCATCTACATTGCCATGGGATGCTTGGTTCGATGGCTATTGGCAAGAGAATATCCACCGTATATCAAATATACAACGAATTTTACCCCGGTCCCGCACTCAACATTGAAAAGGGATTGTTCCTAATCCTCACCATCAAAGTGGTAGAAATACAATAAACATCAAACGCATCCTCATGGCCAACAGTGATTCTCTGCGATTTCTCCCTGAAAAATGGGCTATAATGTGTACTACATAATGGCATTTAATACATTAGAAAACAGGTAGGCTACCCAGTGGCTATTAAAATAGTAATAATTTAAGAGTAGTAAATACTTTAGGTGTGCTAGCCTGCACATGTTAAACACGTATATGTAAACAACAGGTGTAAACAATAATAAAGGCCTACATTATAGCCTATATTTCTTGCACATTTTTCTTGTCATTAGGCTATATTACACCGATTTTCCACATTATAGATATAGCTGTAATATCTTTCTCCAAACAAGAGCTGTAGTCCTAGGCTATTCAGTACCTTTCCAGACTGACTAATAAAATATTGACATAGACCCCTACTAGCAGCTGATACAGTGTCGGAACATTATGATCCTTCATAATCACAGATAAATAGATGTAGGCTACTCACCGAATTTCCTGTCTGCAGAGGCTGGAAAATAGGTTTGGGAAACAAGGAGGACGAGAAAAATGTAAATCGAATCCATGTTTCTCATTCTTGATCCATGACACACATTCAGTTAACAATCCATGAATTTAAGGTTTCGTTTTGTTTTATAAAAAGAGAGAGGAGAGGAAGAGTCAGGGAGAGGGATAGAGAGAGAGATGGAGATTGGAAGGTAGGGGAGGATGCAGGGCGTTCCAGGCAGAAGCTTTTTGGGTCTCCGCTCCTGCAGTCAGCCTCACTACGATGATCAGCACTAAGAACAGCACAGCAACCGCTTTGCCCCCTAGCTGACGTCAAAGAGAAGCGCACGTGCAGAGATCGCAGCTAGCGCGTCATTGAGCGCACACAATAATACACAGTGAGTACATAAAACGTCAAGAACACCTGCTCTTTTAATGACATACAGTGCATTCGGAAAGTATTCAGACCCCTTGACTTTTCCCACATTTTGTTACGTTACAGCCTATTCTAAAATGTATTAAATTAATTTGTTTCTTCATCAATCTACACACAATACCCCATAATGACATAGCGAAAACAGGTTTTTATATTTTTTGGCTAAATTTAAATATCTTATTTACGTAACTATTCAGACCATTTGCTATGAGACTCGACACTGAGCTCAGGTGCAGCCTGTTTCCATTGATCATGCTTCAGATGTTTCTACAACTTGATTGGGGTCCACCTGTGGAAGAAGTTTGTAACCACCAAGACTCTTCCTATAGCAGGCAGCCCGGCCAAACTGAGCAATCGGGAGAAGGGTCTTGGTCAGGGAGGTGACCAAGAACCCGATGGTCACTCTGGCAGAACTCCATAGACTTGTTTCAGGATATTTTTATCTGGACACTTTCTGTTTACCTGAAATGTTTCCTTGTGTTGAGTGTTGAGATCAGCGTGGCAGATGTGTTGTTACCTACCCTTACCAGCTGGGGGTGGCCCGTCAGAAGTCCAGGATCCAGTTGCAGAGGGAGGTGTTTAGTCCCTGGGTCCTTAGCTTAGTGATGAGCTTTGAGGGCACTATGGTGTTGAATGCTGAGCTGTAGTCAATGAATAGCATTCACATTAACAGTTACTAGAGTTACAGTTACGGAGTTTAATGGCTGTGATAGGAGAAAACTGAGGATGGATCAACAACATTGTAGTTAATCCACAATACTAACCTATTTGACAGAGTGAAAAGAAGGAAGCCTGTGCAGAATAATAATATTCCAAAACATGCATCCTGTTTGCAACAAGGCACTAAAGTAATACTGCCAAAAAAGAGGGAAAGCAATTCCCTTTGTGTCCTCAATACAGTGTTATGTTTAGGGAAAATCCAATAAAACTTATTACTGAGTACCACTCTGCATGTGTTCAAGCATAGTGGTGGCTGCATCATGTTATGGGTATGCTTATAATAGTTAAGGACTGGAGAGTTTTTCCCGGATAAAAAATAAAATGGAGCTAAGCATAGGCAAAATCCTAGAGGGAAATCTGGTTCAGAATTCACCTTTCAGCAGGACAATAATAATACATTTTGAATTCAGGCTGAAACACAACAAAATGTGGAATACTGTAAATCAAGGGGAATTAATACTTTCTGAAGGCACTAACGCAATTTTTTTGTGAGAAAATCATCAGCAGAGTTGAAAATGCGATGAAAACCCATTTAACTTGTATTTTATATTCAGGAATTTAACCGCAAAAGTAATTTTTTATTTTCACTATGCCATAAAGTACAGCCTTCTATCTGCAACAAGTCAATTTGATGGAAACATCTCTGGTGGGAATATGCTCATATTGTTTTTATATTTGATTGAAAAACCATCAACAATTGGATTAAAAGCTAGCTATAGACACAGATGTACAGCCAGTTTCTTATTATTTTGTCTCTATATTGAGTGTACAAAACATGAACACCTGCTCTTTCCATGACAGACTGATCATGTGAATCCAAGTGAAAGCTATGATCCCTTATTGATGTCAGTTGTTAAATCCACATCAATCAGTGTAGCTCAGTTGGTAGAGCGTGGCTGTCTGGACTCCAGTTTATCTGACTCCTATCAATGAGACGAGATTGGCGATGTTGGTTGCCCTATAAAAACACTCACAAAATTTGAGTTTGCTATTCACAAGAAGCATTGCCTGATGTGAACCCTTCCTCAACCAAAAGAGATCTCAGAAGACCTAAGATTAAGAATTGTTGACTTGCATAAAGCTGGAAAGTGTTACAAAAGTATCTCTAAAAGCCTTGATGATCATCAGTCCAAGTAAGACAAATTGTCTATAAATGGAGAAAGTTCAGCACTGTTGCTACTCTCCCTAGGAGTGGCCGTCCTTGTTGCTACTCTCCCTAGGAGTGGCCGTCCTGCAAAGATGACTGCAAGAGCACAGCGCAGAATGCTCGAAATCTATGGAACATGCTAACATCTCTATTGACGAGTCTACGGTACGTTAAACACTAAACAAGAATGGTGTTCATGGGAGGACACCACTGAAGAAGCCACTGCTGTCCAAAAAAACATTGCTGCATGTCTGAAGTTCGCAAAAGAGCACCTGGATGTTCCACAGCGCTACTGGCAAAATATTCAGTGGAGAGATTAAACTAAAGTTGAGTTGTTTGGAAGGAACACACAACTCTATGTGTGGAGAAAAAAAGGCACAGCACACCAACATCAAAACCTCATCCCAACTGTAAAGTATGGTGGAGGGAGCATCATGGTTTGGGGCTGCTTTGCTGCCTCAGGGCCTGGACAGCTTGCTATCATCAACGGAAAAATGAATTCCCTTAGTTTATCAAGACATTTTGCAGGAGAATGTATGGCTCTCTCTCCACCAATTTAAGCTCAACAGAAGTTGTGTGATGCAACAGGACAACGACCCAAAACCCAGAAGTAAATTAACAACAGATTGGCTTCAACAGAACCAAATATGCCTTCTGGAGTGGAGTAGTCCTGACCTCAACCCGATTGAGATGCTGTGGCATGACTTCAAAAGAGCGGTTCACACCAGACATCCCAAGAATATTGCTGAACTGAAACAGTTTTGTAAAGAGGAATGGTCCAAAATGCCTCCTGACCTTTGTGCAGGTCTACAGAAAACATTTGGTGGGTCAACCAGTTATTAAATCCAAGTGTTCAAATACTTTTACCACACTGCACTGTAAATGTTTACACAGTGTTCAATAAAGACATGAAAAGGTATAATTGTTTGTGGGTTATTAGTTTAAGCAGACTGTGTTTGTCGATTGATGCGACTTCGATGAAGATCAGATCAAATTTGATGACCAATTTATGCAGAAATCCAGGTTATTCTAAAGGGTTCATATACTTTTTCTTGCCACTGTATGTGTGCCATTCAGAGGGTGAATGGGCAAGACAAAATATTTAAGTGCCTTTGAACGAGGTATGGTAGTAGGAGCCAGGCGCATGGTTTGTGTCAAGAACTGCAACACTGCTGGGTTCATGCTCAACAGTTTCCGGTATGTATAAAGAACTGTCCACAACCCAAACGACATCCAACCAGCTTGACATGACTGTGGGAAGTATTTGAGTCAACATGGGCCAGCATCCCTGTGGATTGCGTGACACCTTGTAGAGTCTATGCCCCGACGAATTGAGGCTGTTCTGAGGGCAGCGTCGAGGTCGAGAGAGAGAGAGAGAGAGAGAGAGAGAGAGAGAGAGAGAGAGAGAGAGAGAGAGAGAGAGAGAGAGAGAGAGAGAGAGAGAGAGAGATGTGGCTAAAATGCCAAGGAATCTATGCCAAGGTGCATTGAAGCTGTTCTGGCTCGTGGTTGCCCAACGCCCTATTAAGACGCTTTATTTTAGTGTTTTCTTTATTTTGGCAGTTACCTGTAGGTACACATACAACTACTTAAAAAAAAAGGGCAGAGGTTGCAGACGTTTGAGAACACATAAGAACTGATACATTAGGCTACAAGCCACTATGGTACAGCCTAAATGTGGTACAATCTAAAATGTTTTCCATTATGATGCATCATTAATATGGTAACCGGATCAATAAAGTCATAACAGTGTGTTTACATCGGTGTACAAGTGACATAATCAATAACTAATAAAGGTGAATACCCATAACGTAAACCAAAACATTATGTGTGATTGCAGTAAAGAGAAGCATTGAATAAGCTGTGCATGCTGAAATGTGTTTGTAGAACAAAAACATAATTACGACTGGTGCATTTATTGACAACAACCATGATAAATATATTTAATCTGTTGTGATTTCAGAATTGGGAAATCAATTATCATAAGCCACAATGATTTGAAGAAGGCTGAAATATCCCTGTGAGGTTAACTAAGCCACGTTCTGTTTGTATTACTGTTGCTAACACTATGCTGATGCTTTGAAAGACGTTAAAACATGCAGAAACGAATAGTGTGCAAACATGCATACATATTTGATTTAGTTAAAATCCCACATAGACAAGTATTTCATTTTATTGTCTCTTTGGTAGCCAAGTACTATACATGGTATACAGTTTCCCTTAGAGGAGAGACGGTCACAGTTCAACTTAGCTCTGATATAGTTTGCATGTAGTTTGTTGAATTATAAAATAAAATTGTAATTTTGACCAAGCAAAACCCCCCTCTACAAACACTATAATAAACAATTCTCTTTAGTCCTCATTGTCATTGTACATATTTACATATTCATATGTTGTACATTCCCCACATAAAACAAGGCAGCAAAACCTGCTGTAACAGCCATAGCAAGAAAATATATATTTTGTTACAGTCCTCAATAATTTTCTTTTAAAATAATAATTTGTTTTAACAACACATACTCCCTTACTATTGCACTGGATAATTTCTAAGTGGGGAGAGATAACGATGCAACTGATGTGTATAAATGAATAACAAAATATATATCTATTTTTTACAACTGCAAGTCATGTAAATAAACCATAATTAAAAAAAAAAAAAGGGAAAATTACCCATGGGTTTAAAAGCAATTGTATGAAAAAGGTAGTTCCATATATGCCAAGCGTCTCATGTAATCGTATTAATTGTTATCCAAAAAGCTAAATCCTAAAATCAGCACTACTCTATAGTCTATGCTTGACACATAGGGCCCTGGTGGCAATGATACATGGGTGAAAACTTGGTCAGGTCCTCCTCTACCTCTCACAGCTGCTGGAGAGTTTTTCTCAGACCATCCTCATTCAACTCATACCTAGTAGCAAAGACAGGAGACATTGTAAAAAAGAAAATGAAAATCTGGAATAACAAACACAGTCTTATTCTATGCTTGATTCCTTGATATTCAGATCTTATGATGAAAGTTCTTATGAAATTCTTCTAAGAATTCCCAAATATGTGTGTAAACAAGTGAACATGACTGGACTTAATCGAAATAATAACTGTAAAAAACGAATAAAATAAAAGGTATTTCACTGACCATTGTGTCCATCCTTTGACGATATCCTCGTGAGTCAAATCCACCAGCACCTGTCAGAATGACATGATATGAAGGAGGAAAAGTGAGCTTTGGATGGGTAATAATGTCTATTCACGGTTACTGTATGTCATCCAATAACAGAAGGGGCATGCATGTATAGACAGTGCTGTTGTAGGAGGAGAGGTCCAGTCTCACCTTCCCCAGCAGCCCTTTGTGTTTGGAGAAGATATTTCCTCCGTTCTTTACCGCCACATCCAGAGTCCTCCTGTGCAACTCCACAATCGACACACTGAACTCAAATCTGACAACACACACACACACACACACACACAATTCAATTATACAATGATTAAAAGCAGACTAGCAGTAAATCCACTGATGATTGATGGTAAAAGGAATAAAGAGGATGTTGAAACGTACGTCTCATCATAAACAGGGTTCAGTGCCTTCTTGTGCGTGTGGGTTTTCCTCCTCCCAGACCTTCGCTTGTCAGGTAGAAGATAAAGCCGCACATACGGATCCGACCCATGATCTGTGAACGCAATCAGGTTTCTGTGGAGAGTGGGAGAGAGAGACAGGGAGAGGGGAGGTAGAGAGATAGAGAGAATGAGAGAGAAAGAAAAAGATCACACTGTATCACATAATTTGGGGTAGCCCTTCACACTCGTACCCGTATACAGGTTGAAAATGACAGATTTGGGCACTGATAAATGCCTAAATTGGAATGCAGTGGCTGTACAATAACATGCTATAAATGACATCAGAGCTCAGGCTCTGTGCTTCACAGCGCTGTATGGGTTTTGACTGACTTGAGCACTGCATGCGACAAGAAGTTGCACCCATCCCTCCCTCGAATATGGCAACTTTTTTGTTTTGTTGTCTGAGTGAGGGAAATGCTGTCAGTTAAGAGGACTATGTATTTTGAAAGATCAGATGTTGAGAATTATAATACATACAGATTTGATGTCATACAAGCAAGCCAAACACCAGTTAATTAAAATGTGCACTTCACATTTGCATATCATAAAACTCATGTCATCCACAGTGTCAACGTTTATGATCACTATGCGTGATGTACAGTTATTAGATGACATGGTGTCAAACCCTGGGTTGTTCTGAACAGAATGAGCCTGTTTGTCCCCCCAAAATGTTTTTTTTACAGAGGCACGTCTGAATACACTCAAGACTCATTTCTATGCGCACCATAATTACGATCTGTATCTCTGAAGGCGCTTGTGAAAGCAAAATACTGTAAGATCACATTTGTTTTACTTAGCTAGTCATGTTGGCAATAGAACAAGCTTTCAAATGATGCCCACCTGACACAGATTGCAATTTATAAAATGGTCTGTTTTTGGATTGCGTAAACAACAGTAATTGTGTGATGGCGGGGATGCAGGGCTGTGTTCCAAATAAAAACAACTAGTGTCCTTGGTCTAGTTACTCATTGACACAGCTAGGAGAGCTCAAAAACACCTTATACTTGAAGAGTGCATTAAAATTACTTATGAACTGTGCACACTTTGGAGAAGTGTGTGGCCACTTGGAGACACCAGTTAGTCCTCTCAATCAAACCCTTTTCATTTTTGTCCTGTTGCAGCTACCCCACATTTTCCAGGAATATTACTGAATGTATCCGGAGTATTTTCAGATTTCGTAATCAACAAATGTGGCGAAAAGTACAACAGTGTAATGTTTGGATTCAGTCTTGTGTCAGGTGAACAGTTGTGTTCTCATCTTTGGTCTAATCATTTTCCCATAATATCCAAACTGTTCCCTTTCAATTGCTACCATGGTTATACATATGATTTTCATATTTCTTCTGTAAAAAACATTTACATTTAGCCCGATCCACGTATGCCAATTCCCACGAGAGAAACGTGTTAAAGGAAAACTATTATAAAAAAATGAAAAGAAAAAGGCTTGTACATTGAAAAAAATAAATAAACGAGTGGATAAAGCTGATAACAGAACGATACATTCTCCAATAGTTAGCGTATAGAATAACATGTGGAAGCTACGGTATGGATGCATCCTAAATGACATTTGGGGACGCAGCCTAAATCTCCCGCCATGTCTCTTACCGGCAGGCATGCACAACCACAATGAGCTTGTTCCTCTGAGAGCTGTGTCTGACAGTCAACTGCACCTCACCCAGGGGGAAATGACCAGCTGAGCCACTGTGGACAGAGATACACACATTAGTCTCATTGTTCTGATAACAAAATAAATATTCACATTACAGTAGGTCTGTAATATAATCAGCAGGTTAGTCAATGTCTCTGTGTTTTATGCTTTAATTATGTCTCAACGTGGTATTTGTATTGTATTAGGGATCCCCATTAGCTGCTTCCAAGGCAGCAGCTACTCTTCCTGGGGTCCAAACAGGTTAAGACACTTCCATTACACATAAAACCAAAGATAAAACAGAATATCATATAACGCTGTCACACCACCACAACACAAAATGTATGATACCTGCCATACAACAATATTACAATGTAAGTGTGTGTAGAGTGCGTGCTAGCGCCTGTGTGCGTATGCGTGTACCTGTGTGTGTGTGTGTGTCTCTTCACAGTCCCCGCTGTTCTGTAAGGTGCATTTGTGTGTTTTTTTTATTTTTTTATCTGATTCTACTGCTTGCCTCAGTTACCTGATGTGGAATAGAGTTCCATGTATTCATGGCTCTATGTAGTACTGTGCTTCTCCCATAGTCTGTTCTGGACTTGGGGATTGTACTTGAGTAATTGTCTATAAACGTATCTTTACTTTTACTCAAGTATGACAATTGGGTACTTTTTCCACCACTGAATGATTTTATGTGCGCTTGCGTTCATGCGTGCTTACTTCTGCAACTCTCTCAGCCTCTGCTGGAGCTCCTGTGTGGCGTACGGGTTGGAGATGTCCGAGGCGATACTGACTGTTGACCCAAAGTGGGCCAGGTGTTTGTGAGAGGCAGAGATGGCCAGGTTGGAGGTGCCCCTGCCTGCGTCGGCCAGGCCGATGCCTCCCGGGCCCCCTGAGTAAGGCTCGTCATCCCCCCCTCTCCTGTGGAGCTCCTGGGTCGAGGCGGCCACAGAGCGTGAGAGGTCTGAGATAGGGTTGGGGGTTTCGGAGACGGACGGGCTCTTCATGGGGATGGAGTTACTAGTGCTGGTCTTACGAACCTGCACAGAGGACGTCTGGTCTGACGCTATCAACTTCTCTTGACAAAGAACCTGCACAAGTGAGACAGAGGTTGGAGAGAATAAAACATTATTATATGAGACAATGCACAAGCTTACAGGTGTTCATGAGAGTACATGCCTCCATTTTATGTTAGCTTTTGACATAATTCTGAATCATGTCAAAAGCTAACATAAAATGGAGGCATGTACTCTGATGAACACCTGTTGAAGAGGTTTGTTCTCAAACTCCTTCTCATGCTCAAAGAACGTGTCCAGGCCGTGTTGTTTCACGATGATCTCCTACTCATCAGAGAAGAGGACAGCGTCCCCGTCAAAAGCAACTTTCAGCTGTGTGTCGGAAAGATTGTTCTCCACATGGCATGATGATCTCTGCTCGGCTTCAAATACCCTGATCAATAAATGGAGTAGATGTGCTCAAAGCTGCCCTCTGGTGGTTTGAACAAGCATTAACGGCAAAAACTGTAAGGAGGAACCACTGTACATAGGGAATAGGGTGTTA
The DNA here is from genome assembly GCA_023634145.1 of Thymallus thymallus. Classification (NCBI taxonomy): domain Eukaryota; kingdom Metazoa; phylum Chordata; class Actinopteri; order Salmoniformes; family Salmonidae; genus Thymallus; species Thymallus thymallus. Next base: position 19,007,530 of record CM042382.1, on the reverse strand, counting down.
TTTGGGACACAGACAAATGTGCATGACTATTTAGACCCTCATGCACCCTTACCCTCAATGCCATCTTCATCTTGAGGGTGGAGCTAGGCCCAGAGTTCTTGAGATCGAAGCGCTGGTGCAGCGTCATGTTCTCAGCCTCTAGAAGACGGGCTAGGGGCAGGATCAGAGTCCCCAGAGAACAATCATGTTTCTCATCCTTTACCTGAGGGGGCACATCAAGTTTATTGTTTTTTTTTTTCACGGACGTTTACCAGGTGTCAAGTTACTGTAAATTCTAGCACACTTACAATTAGGCTGCGCACAGGTACTACAGTAGCTGGAATTTACAGACCCAGATAATAAAAATGGGAAATTCCCTCTCATGCTCCGTGCACCCAATGTTTCACAGATATGCTGAGTTTAGTAAATTCCTGCAAGCCAGCATTTTCATGCATTGCTAAACCAGCAGACAAAATCAGCTCAGTCCCACACCATAATCACACTTTAGTCTAAATCATCTGTAAGGCCATACCATAGCCATAGTATGGGTCACAAATACACCCTATTTAGTGCATTACTTTTGACAAGAGCCCTATTGGCATAGAATGCACTAAATATGGAATAAGTTGTAATTTGAGAGGCAACCCAACTATAATCGCACTATAATCCCAAAAATCTATAAGGCCACACCTGTTTTCCAAGTGGCCTACATGGTGTGTGAACTGCTGACTGCTCATAATTTTTCAGATAGCTGTTGACACATCAACCAGGATTAAGGAGCAGGGCAATTTGTCATTTGTTTTAGTTTTAGTGAGTGACTGTATTGGAGGGGGAGTGGTTTCACCTCTCCTAGGCAATCAGCAATTAGTACAGGGAGGTGTGCTCTCCACCGCTGCTAGGCAATTAGTGATAGTACTTCAGTCTCCCTTGGTTTCTCAGCTGAGAAAGACATGGTCTCGTGGCCTTCACTATGACTAGTAGAGGGTTCAGCCTCTTTTCCTTGTTCATGAACAGACTGGTGCACCTTCAGATGAGCTTTTTGTAGGAATGTTTTGGGACAAGTGGGGCACTTGTCCCACAGCTGTAAGACCGTCGCCAAAACAAAGACTGTTCTGCTGAGTTCTTCGAAGGAAGGAAGGAGGAAGGCTGCACACCACTCTCTCACCTAGTTATTTTCTGACGATCTCATTTTGCTCTTTTGTAGCTTTGGCAACTGTGTGTGTGTGTGTTTTCTATACCTGTTCGCTCCTCTCCCTGTAGGCTTTACAGATGCTCCCCTCCCCTCGGTTGCAACCCTTCTAATTTAGTGTACCCTGCGTGCACAACCCAATTCCTAGACTTTGGCAGCGTTTGGAACTGGCAATCTTTTTGGCCCTGAGAGAGACATGGATCACCCCAGAGAACACTGCTACTCCAGCTGCTCTTTCTTCATCTGACTAGTTTCCCAGTCCAAGAGCATCTGGTTGTCGTGGGGGTGGCACAGGGCTACTAATTTCTCCTAAGTGTAGACTTTCTCTTTTCTCCCTCTCTCACCTGTCCATGTCCTGATTTGAATTTCACACTCCTTCACTTGTCCACTCGAGCTTACCATTGTCGTCCATCGCCCACCAGGTGCCCTTGGAGAGTTCCTCAATGAGCTTGAGACCTTGATAAGCTCATTTCCTTGTGATGGCTTAACGCTCTTCGTACTTGGCGACTTCAACCTCAACATCTGCCTATGATTCATTTCTTTCCAACTCTCTCTTTCCCCTACTTGCCTCTTGACCTCACCCTTTCCCACTCAGCCCACCCCATCCTCTCTCTCTCTGCAGACGACTTTGTCAACCACTTTGAAAAGAAGGTTGACAACATCCGCTACTCATTACCTCAGCCTATTGAGTCCACTGGTCTCACTCACACAGAACTACCCTATGCCTAGACCACTTTCTCCCCTATCTCTCCAGATGAAATCCTGCAACTAGTGAGGTCTGGCCGCCCGATAACCTGCCTGCTCGACCTTATACCCTCCTTATACCCTATCTCAACTTGGATGTCGGGCCACCTCAAACTCAACAAGATGGAGCTGCTCTTCCTCCCGGAGAAGGCCTGCCTGCTCAAAGACCTCTCCATCTAAGTTGACAACTCCACAGTGTCACCCTCCCAGAGTGCAATGAACCTTGGCTTGACCCTGGACAGCACACGGTTGTTCTCTGCAAACATCAAAGCAGTGACTCGCTCTTGCAGGTTCATGCCCTAAAACATCCGTAGAGTACAACCCTACCTACACAGAAAGCGGCGCAGGTCCTAATCCAGGCACTTGTCATCTCTTGTCTGGACTATCTCTCGTGCTTACCTACGGAGCAGCAAGAGGAACTGTCCCTCCCTACCTTCAGGCTACAGTATGCTCAAACCCTACACCCCAACCTGAGCACACGTTTTGCCACCTCTGGTCTCTTGGCCCTCCCACCCTTATAGGAGGACAGCTCCCACTCAGCCCAGTCCAAGCTCTTCTCTGTCCTGGCACCCCAATGGTGGAACTAGCTTCCCCCTGAAGCTAGGACAGCAGCGTCCCTGCCCATCTAGCCATCATAAGATGAATGCACTAACTGTAAGTCGCTCTGGTTAAGAGTGTCTGCTAAATGTAAATGTATAGCCATAGATGTCAAATTAAACATAAACGCCAAATTAAATTAAACATAAAAGCCAATTTGAGGTCACTCAGTAGGAAAATCTGCCTACAACCCGTACCTCAATCTTCAGCTCTTGATTTTTGGGGTTGTAGATGAGGAAAGGGAAGGACTCCTCCCATACAGGTTCGTTGGTCTTATACCTTGTCTGGTTGGGGAAGAAGGACCATGTTAGAGGCAGAGACAACGGACCAGGAATATGCTACTCACATGGCATTGCAGTATGTTGTTTATATTATATACAAATCTATGGGAACTACTGTATAGAAAGTAGGAAACATGTCCTGTTGGCTTACCTTGCTGTCGTAGGTTTTCTGCCCGACTGCAAATTGTACAAAAGGATTCGGGATGCTGCTCACTTTTTTACCAGACTGTGAAATGGAATAAACAGGTATAAAAACATATTCCCATATTCATCACTTATTTGCTAAATATGGCAGCATACAAACTTGAGATCAGGAAGTAAGTAGTGTAGTTAAAAACCCATAACACCAGGAAATAGTTGAAATTGGGAGAGATGAAATGCTTATATAAAGACATTTTCTTGGTGTGTTAATTATCTCATACAACACAGTTGTTACGCACATCAGAATATTATAATATGGTGCATGGAAGGCAGTTTTAGTCCACAAACAGTTTGGGGTTTATTAATTAATAACACAAAACAAGGAACCCAAATCAACTTGCAAGTCATTTTGAATGATCCAGAAGCAGTCCTGTAGGAATACATGGGTGGGAAACAACTTGTAAGCAATATTACTCACTGGGATATAAACAATCAACTGAATTGCTTTCCACTTTCACAAATTGCTTACTACTTAATAATCAACAGATTTGTACTCAGGAAACAAGTATCAACTGATCAATACTAAATTAATGTCAGATAATGCACATAGCCTACAGCATGGTAGTTTATTTGGTTCCCCTACTAAAAAGTGTTATTCTCTGATCACAGGGCCAACTGCAGTGTGTATCTAGGCCCTGTTAGAATACCTTAAGAATGCCTCTAAGTGAGAGGACAGATAAACATAGCTTCGACTCCATCGCTTTCACCAGTCTTACGGGAAGGGTGCCTTTTAAGGTATTCAAACATGGCCTCTAGTCTTCCTCAGTGTGTCGGTCTTTCTGTCTGGCTGGCTCTGCATGCACTGTTGTTACATTACCTTGGAGGCCTCCTTCAAACCGTCATGGTTGAATTCTAAAGGATTGTGCTTTTTCCCCAAGTCATGAGAGAATAAACACTAGGTTAGTTACTAGTAGAGGGCATGCAAGAGGAGGAGGTGGTTAAATCATGGATGGAGCAACGATGAAGACCACACCAAAACCAGGACAACAGGTAGAAACAGAGACACAAAAGGTTAATGAATAGAGGTTCCCCAAATTAATCATGTCGAGTATTGAGTGACATACTCAGGAAAATCATTATGGGAGATAAAGAGGAGTACACAACATGGAGAAAACAGAAGGACCATTCCAACACTGACAAAGCAGTGCAGTGACTGGAGTGAGACGGTATTTGTTAAGAGAGAGTAATAATTGGGGTAGGCGGCAAAATTCTAGTAACTTTCAACAAAGTTTTCTAGAAATCCCAGATGGAGGAATTTTGCAACGCTAAATAGGGATATTTATGGTGTTTTGTATGTACACAGAACAAAAATATAAACATAACCTATTAAAAAAAGTGTTGGTCCCATGAGCTGAAATAAAAGATCCAAGAATATTTCCAAAAAGCTTATTTCTCTAAAATTGGGTGCACAAATTTGTTTACATCCCTGTTAGTGAGCATTTCTCAAGAAGCTGATTAATCAGTGTAACCACGCCAGGCCAGGAACTCCACATCCGGCTTCTTCACCTGCGGGATTGTCTGAGACTAACTACCGGACATCTGATGAAACTGAATTTCTGCAAAAACAGTCAGAAATCTACACGCTCGTCGTCCTCACCAGGGTCTTGAGTGGAGAAGGAGATGCAAATGTGAGGAAAATGGTGGTCACACCAGATACTGACTGGTTTTCTGATCCACACCCCATATCTGTATTCCCAGTCATGTGAAATCCATAGATTAGGGCCTCATTTATTTACTTCAATTGACTGATTTCCTTTATTTGAACTAATGCATGTTGTGTTTATTTTTGTTTCGTGTACATCTTTGTCATGCATATACTGTATCATCTCTTGATGGGTATATGGAGTAGAGTTAAATCTCTAGATGAGGTCTTTCATACAACACAGACATCATTTCTAGTAACAAATGAATCAACAGTACAAATTAATAATAATGTTCATCCAGAGTGAAGCATTTCATTCAGAACTTTGCATAATATCCTTGCATTCTGTATCATATTACATATTCATTCTGTGTTGTTACAAATGACATTCTTGTTGTCGACTACACATCTCTGGAGCATAGTTAGCATCAATGGTGGCTGGTGAAGTGAGGGCGGCTCATAGTAATGTGTTCGGTAACGTTCCATTTATTCCATTCCAGCCATTACAATGAGCCCATCCTCCAATTTAAAGTGATACCAGCCACCACTGTTTAACATTGACAAGTCATATCAATGATGACAGGCTGAGTTTAAAGGCTTTTAGACTAAGCACTGTGGTTTGATTTGATTTGGGAGGGGTGTGAAAGAGGATTTTGGAGTCGGGAGATGCTCTGAGATCACTAGTTATGTCTGGAATTTAAGAGAGGCTGGGCGGGGTGGGAGTCCCATGTAAACTGTTGGGACGATCAAATGCTGCCCTCTAGTGAGAGAGTGTTTGTTGCAACAGCTCACCAACGGGCTAGTAATGGCTGGGTGAGCGGGATGGAGGGAAAGCAAGGTCTCCCAAACAAGCCTCTTTCTTTTGTTTATATATATTATACAATTCATGCCCATAATCATGACTGACAGCCTCACTGTCAAAATCACTATATTTTTATGCAAAATGTTTTTGGTTTTCTTAATTTGTGCAGAAATCAGTCAAATGACAATCAACATGCTTATTTTGGCACACGTAGTTACTTTCTTGTTTCAATCGACGTTATACAAAATAAAACTAGGATGCAATATGCCAGAGGACTCACATATAATGTTCTATAGAGAGAGGCAGTATTCTCACAAAAGACTAGGCCTGAAGCTCTCCGCTCTTTTAAGTAGCCAGAACCCAAGCTCCCCTCGAAAACACTCTTCAGAGGAGGGAAACAGAGAGAAGAAAGCAAAGAGGAGGAGTCTGAAAAGAGACATGTGAAGGAAGATTTGCCTATGCTATGCATTTATGCAAATAGAGCCAAAACTAATGATGTTATTTGACAGGTGATATAGAAAGAACACATCAGGTACAACAATGTATCCCTTTGGCAGACTATTAGTGTGAGGGAGGGAATAGAGGTAGAGAATATTAACATTATCAGGAGAGGAGAGGAGAGGAGAGGAGAGGAGAGGAGAGGAGTTCAAGCAGGAGAGCAGTCAGAGGAAGAGGAGGCAGGTGGGAGAAGTTGGGGTGAACTGGGTGGTTCATACAGTCATGACTGGTAGGCTGGCACAATAATGCCTCATGTTTTGTGGCCTGCAGAAAACATGACATTGCCATCTCATAACCAACAGGTCAGAGATGTAAGGCAATGTAGTGTGTTTCCCCAGGCCAGTTATAGTTATAACGGTCCCAACGCTTTTATGTTTTTCACATTAGCCCAAGCAGAATGGCTCATCAATCTTAAGCATGCAGTAGCCCTTGTGCCTTTTCCTATTCTTCTAGTGACTTTACCACAGGTGGAGTGACTTACTGGGAGGTTCCTTGCCGAGTCCAGGAAGACGACCAGCAGGGCAGACGACAGGTCGTTGTTAGCCTGGCCATTATCAGCCTTGATGCTGGTCAGCACCTGGGAAAGAGCGGGAGAGGCCACGGCACGGCCAAAGCAAATAGTCAGCACAGTAGTTACTGTAGCGTTTCTGTAGTGTGAGGCAGCTTGATGTACTCCCCCTAGACAGGACACTAGTCCAATATATTAGGAGCAATCTGTACTGTTGGTCAAATATAGAATGATGTGTCTCATCAGCACTGATATAATGGACTTCAGAAAGACAGTTTGTGTCCCAAATGGTACCCTATTCGATGCACTACTTTTTACCAAAGCCCTATAGGCCCTGGTCAAAAGTAATTCACAATATAGGGAATAGGGTGCCATTGGGGGCGTGCATCCACAGCATTAGGGGTTACAGGGATCTATGAGTGGACATAATAATGGCCGGAACAGAGCAAATGGAATGGCATCAAACTCTTGGAAACAACGTGTTCGATACCACTACAATCATTACCACAAGCCCGTTCTCCCCATTTAAGGTGCCACCAACCTCCTGTGGAGTGGACTAATGGAACAGATGTTAAATAAGAACTACAGAGTTCAAACAGGGTGAGCACTCCATCTTGGATTCCCCAATATATCCCTCTAATCGACATGTTTAATCTACTCACTCACTCTCCAGTGGCTGGAGGAATATTTAGAACTATGTCTTAAAGCTGAAGGACTGAAAACATAACATACCGACTGATCTATCTGTGTCCCAAATGGCACCCTACGGGTCCTGGTCAGACGTATTGCACTATATAGGGAATGGGCTGCAATTTGGGATGCAAAGTAGTTAAAGGCAGTACCTGATCAAGCTTTTCACGAGTGGGAAGCAGAGACAGCCACTCCAGTTTTAAGTGCATCTTTCCGGTCTCCACTTCCTCCATGACAAACCACTGGAATGGAACAGAAGGAATTCAGTGTGTTGGATGATTTCAGATATTTACAATTGAGTGTTTCTATTGAGAAAGAAAGGAGTCATTAAACAAAATACACATCACCTCATCAACCTTCTGTGCCTTCTGAAGTTCAGCGATATCTATCAATAACCTGCAAGGGAAATATACACATGCTGTGAGTTTATTTGAGAGTGGCTGATACATGATAGCTTTATGTGCTACAGCATAAGTCATGCTTGATGTTCCAAGTCATTTTGAGGGCTGAGGAAGGATCCCAAAGGATTAGGATCTTACCTTCCTAAGAAATCATCCTGGTCGGTGTCCTCATCAAACAGCTCTATCTCCAGGTTCTGTGGTCCTGAGTTTTCATACACCATAGCCTGAAGGTCACATTCAGACAGGCATGATTACAGTTCTCAGTTGCATACAGGACAACATATTGGTAATGCACTGTAATGTAGTTAATGTCACACAACCCACCCACTCCAACATTGTAAAACAACAGTCCCATTCAAATCAAATCAAATTGGTCACATACTGTACACGTGTTAAGCAGATGCTATTGTGGGTGTAGCGAAATGCTTGCAGTTTATTCAATAAGACAATCTCTCTCACACTGTCAAAGACCCAACAATTTTTTCCCCCAACATAACAATCTTAAGAAAACTTCCTGAACCACCGTGTTTTCTCTACCTCATAGACTTCGTTCCACTTGGGATTGACGGTCTTCTTGATCACCTTGCTCCGAAACAGCTGGTTGCCGATGTGAAGGACCCCATACGGGTCCGACTTGCCCTTGATCATCCCTCCCAGGAACATATCCTTCGCCAACAGGTCCTGTGCTTCTAGGAAGTGAATCCTCAGGACACCCTGGGAGGAGAGAGACCAAAACAACATAGTTCATACATATATCATAGTGATTTAATGTATTACATTAACAACATTGGAATTCAATAATGTCATAAGGGATGGGTTGCATTTTAACATAACAAAACAACGGTAGGAAATTAATTGATTCATTCATCAGGCTTGGCGTCATACAGTGGAATGTGTGTCTTGCTTTCAGACTGAGTGTAGTGTGTGTGGTTAGTGGGAATCTTCCGTCCGTCCCTCCCTACCTTAGGTATTGGGAAGCGAAGCTGAGAGAGCTGAGCCTCTCCCACCAGAGGAATGGTGATGCGGTTAGGCAGGACCAGGAAGCTGTAGATGATGTCCTGGATCAGGTTATCACACAGTCCACTGACAGGGGACAAATATACACACGTTATAACACACAGACACACAGTGTCCACTGACATGGGACAAATATACAAAGGTTAACACACACAGGCCAGGAGACACAGATATAAAACATCTTCCGTTCAGGCTGATTCTACCTCCAACCTACATCCTGCGTCTCAAATAGCACTCTATTCCCTTTATAGTGCACTACTTTCGACCAAAGCCCTATGGGTGGGGCTTGATCAACATTTGTGCACTATATAGGGAAAAGGGCACCATTTGTGTGAAAGCAGAAGCCAAGGGCACTGTCACACTCTGAACTCGAGAGCAGCCCAACCACAAGTTCAACAAGGCCTGCATGTATTTCAACTAGAGCCAAGACAAAGCTTATCATAAAAGGGTGAATACAAACAGTCAATGATCCGTTTCTCTAATGCCCACTAGATGGCAGCATTGTAGTGAATGGAGAATTCCCTCAGTGGGTGCCTGTTAGTCCCTCAGAGCTGGGTTTAATTGTTCAGCAGAGCAAAACTCCTCTGAGGTTACAATACTCTGTTACGTCTATAAAAGGAGGCACATTTCTGGGTTTATCTGCATAAATTGCAGATTTTTTCAACAAAGGTAATTAGTAACAAATGTAAGTGACTTTGCATTTTGTGCTCAGTTCTTTATTTTTGTCTGTTTCTAGTAAAAAGTCAGCAAAGCTACAATTCAACGTTTTAGACTGAGTTTGTCTGTGTGTTGGAGGAGTGGGAGCAACAACTTCCATTCCCAGAAAGCAAAAAACACACCAACCAAACACCAGGCGCCTGCTGTTTTAGAGGGAGATGCAAATCGTACCAGAGGAAACGTGAGCCTCACACACACAGAACCCCTTCTGTCTGTCTGTTCACACCACACACCCACCCACATGAAAAGGTTGGAGTAGGGCAGGTTTCAGGTTGAACACACACACTGGTGTTTTCAAACCTGTAGAACGAGGAATGCTACATTTCACAGGGCGGAGTCTCTCAAACCCACAATATGTCTCAAACCAAACCAAAATTACACACCAGGCACTATACTCATTTGTTTAGTTGTGGACCTTGATCAGGGCACAGCTTCTACATTATCTATCAAACGACCACAGCCATGTAGCACTATACATGTCTCTTCATTGAATTAAGTATATTCAAAATGGACCCATTAACATTTCTGGGGAGAATAATCTGGACTGTATTTTCATTGGTCCATTGGACTTGGTTTTTATTTGAACCCAATTTTGTTTGGCATAAGTGACCAAATCACTTGCGGATAAGTTTGATAGGTAGCCATTTACACTCGCACCCATACACTGGTTGAAAATGGCACTGATAAGCGCTTAAGTTGGAATGCAGTGGCTGTACAGTGACATTCTATGAATGATGTCAGAGTTCAGGGTCTCCGCTTCACAGCCACACCGCACGCGCCAAGTTGCCCCCATCCCTCCCACTAATAGGGTAACTTTAGCAAAAATGTTTTTGTCCAAGTGAGGGAAATGCTGTAAATGATGAGGACTCAATGCATTTTGAAAGATGGGAATTATAATAAATACCACTGATGTGGTGAAGAAGGTGCAACAGAGCCTCAATTTGGCTTAACACCTAAAACGCTCAAACCTTTACAGATGCAAAATTGAAAGCATCCTGTCGGGCTGAATCACCGCCTGGTACGGCAACTGCACCACCCACAACCGCATGGCACTCCAGAGGGTGGTGCGGTCTGCCCAACGCATTACCGGGGGCAAACTACCCGCCCTCCAAGACACCTACATCACCGATGTCAGAGGAAGGCCAAAAAGATCATCAAGGACATCAACCATCCAAGCCACTGCCTGTTCGCCCCGCTGTCATCCAGAAGGCGAGGTCAGTACAGGTGCATCAAAGTTGGGACCGAGATACTGAAAAACAGCTTCTACCTCATGATCATCAGACAGCTAAACAGCCACCACTAACACATTAGAGGCTGCTGCCTAGAGGCACAGACTATAAATCACTGGTCACTTTAAGGTATGGAACACTGTCCACTTGAATAATGTTTATAATGTTTATATATCTGTCATCACTCATCTCATATGTATATACTGTATTCTATACTATCCTTCGGTATCACAGTCATTTAAACAATGTTTACATATCATGCGTTCCCCATCTCATTTGTATATACTGTATTCAATACTCTCCTACTGTATCTTAGTCCATGCCGCTAGTCCTTATGTATATAGGCCTAATTCATTCCTACTGTTAGATATACGGCACTCTCGGAACTAAAAGCACATGCATTTCGCGACACCCTCATTAACATCTCCTAAACATGTGTATGTGACCAATAACATTTGATTTGATTTGAGATTAGAAAGCACCGGCCACTTAAGGAATGAAACACTAGTCACTTTAATAATGTTTCTGTATCTTGCACTACTCATCTCATATGTCTAACTGTACGCTATACTACTTTTCGGTATCTTAGTCACCTAATCGTGTTTACATACTGCATCACCAATCTCCTATGTGTATATTGTATACATTAAAGCTTACTATTCCACTGTATCTTAGTCCAATGCCGCCCTGGCATATGTATATATTCTCAATCCTTTCTTACTTAGATGCATATGTGTTATATGTTGTGAAACTGTTACACATTATTGTTAGATAGTACTGCACTGTCGGAGCTAGAAGCACAAGCATTTCACAACACTCGCAATAACATCTGCTAAACATGTGTATGTGACCAATAAAATTTGATTTGATGTCATACAAGCAAGCCAAGCACCCGTGAATTAAAATGTGCACTTCACATTTGCATATCATAAAACTCATGTCATCCACAGTGTCAACGTTTATGATCACTATGCGTGATGTACAGTTTTTAGATGACATGGTGTCAAACCCTGGGTTGTTCTGAACAGAATGAGCCTAATGTTTGTCTATTGTGAAGAAAAATCACCCCGGCACACGCTCCTGAATGCACTCATGACTCCTTTCTTATGCGCACCATAATAACAATCTGTTTTTCTGAATTGCCTTGTGAAAGCCTAACACTAAGATCGTATTTGTTTTACTTAGCTAGTCATGTTGGCAATAGAACAAGCTTTCAAAAGATGCCCACCTAAATGGCCAGTTTTTGGATTGCATAAACAACAGTAATTGTGTGATGGCGGGGATGCAGGGTTGTGTTCCAAACAAAAACAACTAGTGTCCTCGCTCTAGTTCAATGGCACAGCTAGGAGAGCTCAAAAGCACCTTATAGTTGAAGAGTGCATTGAAATTACTGTCTATCCGTCTATCTCGAGAAGCATCACCGTCTATCTCAAATCTAAAATGCTGGATTATAGAGCCAAATATAAAGTTTTAGCTTGTAGGGAATAGGGTGACATTTAGGACGCACAGAAAGTATTCATACCCCTTGACTTATTCCACATTTTGTTGTGTTACAGCCCATCTACACACAATACCCCATAATGACAAAGTGGAAACATGTTTTAAAAAATGTGTGCAAATTTAAAATGAAATACAGAGATCTTTACATAAGTATTCACACCCATGAGAAACCATGGAAAATATTAACTTACCTGTTCATTTAACCAGTCTGTCTATTAAGTAAACTATTATTACCCTCACTCATATCATATGCATTATTAGCTATTGAAGTATTTCTCTGCCATCGACCTGTATAGTATAGTTAACCATCCAACATCCACCAATGTATAGTGTACATATTCAGCCATCCGCCCATACTACGCAATGTCTTTTTATAGCTTTTTTGCACTCCAGATATCTTGTATTTCTATACTTTTTCATACAGCCGCCTTATGTATCATGTATCTGTCTTTTGTGTATTTTCTTTCTGGCATTTTGCACCTGCCCTATGTTTTGTTGTAGCTGCTTGACAAAGAAATTTCCCCCTCGGAGATCAATAAAGCACCTATCTATCTATCTAAAGTCACCATTGGCCTCATGGTGAAATCCCTGAGCGGTTTCCTTCCTCTCCGGCAACTGAGTTAGGAAGGATGCCTGTATCTTTATAGTGACTGGGTGTGTTGATACACCATCCAAAGTGTAATTAATAACTTCAACATGCTCAAAGTGATATTCAAAGTCTACTTTTTTTTATTTTTTTTATCTACCAATAGGTGCTGTTCTTTGGAAAACCTCCCTGGTATTTGTGGTTGAATCTGTGTTTGAAATCCACTGCTTGATGTGTATGTGTGGGGTACAGAGATGAAGTAGTCATAAAAAAAGTTAAACACTATTATTACACACAGAGTGAGTCCATGAAACTTCTTATGTGACTTGTTAAGACATTTTTACTCATGAAGGCTTGCCGTAACAAAGGGGTTGAATACTTATTGACTCAAGACATTTCAGATTTTCATTTTTAATTAAATATGTAAACATTTCTAAAAACATAATTCCACTTTGACATGATGGGGTATTGTGTGTAAGCCAGTGACACAAAATCTCAATTTAATCAATATTAAATTCAGGCTGTAAACAAACATAATGTGGAAAAAGTCAAGAGGTATGACTACCTTCTGAAGGCACTGTACATAGTGCACTTTCTAGGGAAAATGTTGTCATTTGGGATGCAGCCATGGATACAATTAATGTGTCCTGTAACTGTAGACAACACCCTCAGAATAGAACAATACAAGACCTAATTTCCCTAACACACCTATATTATGGGTTAGGCCAGTTCCTCACCATAACAGTAATAAGAAGCAGGGTTTGCAGTCGTGCAGTTGTCACTTACTTCAAGCCTGGAATGTCCAGCATATTTGTGAGGCCTGTCCAGTTTATGTCCAGAAACTAAAAGGAAAAAGAAAAAATGCCTTTGAGTGAGAGAGAAAAACAAAGCATAACTCGGAGGAACTCTATGAAATCTATAGGATGTGATAAAGCCCAAACAGAGTGGAACAACAAACACTGTAATTTCATTTAAACTAATCTCAAGTAAAAACCAGCTCCTGAATCCTCTAAGCTTACGGAGAACATCATCCTGCTCCATTGCATTAGTAAATACTAGCTATTTCAGGAATGCAGGAATGCAGAGATGTATATGATGGGTAGGCTCTAGCTTGGTGTTTCCTACAACCCTAATTAACTAACCACTGAATAAAAAGGCAATTGCAAAAAAATCTAAGAAAGTAATTACGAATTTGTATTTAAGACTGATGTTTTAATAAGGGAGTCTATAGAGAGAGAGAAGACAAACAGTAAATCTATCTCAGTGACTCCGATATCAGCAGAAGAGGAATTTCCAATGGCTAAAATGCGACAACTTGGGAGCAACTCAACAGCTAATAAAAGTTTGCCCGTGCACTCATTCACAGCAGCATAAAAAAAACTACACAAAATACATTAATTTGAACTGGTTCTAACTGACATTTCCAGAGCAAGGCAATGATTTATACTTTATAATCAAAGACTTTATCCACGTTCATCATGTCATATCTTTGAAGACAGCTTCAAATGACTACTAAAGTATATGGTAAAATTTTGAAAGATTGAAACACCGTAAAGGGAGAAGGATATAATGCTTACAAGATTCTCACTACAGGGCAAACTATACCGTATCTACAGTAACTTTTCATTCTGTACTGGTTTTATGGAAGGGAGGACTGTAGGCTGTACAGTATGTGGCTAGCATTGTCTGTATGTCAAATGCCCTGCGCCCCAACCCCACGATACTATACGTCCTACAATTCGTATTATAATGTACGACCACTATTAGATTGGTAGGCCAATGTAATGTCAACTAACGTAAAATAACATATCATACTAAATGGGGTGGAAAGGATTTTAGTCAAATATAATACGCTTTGCTATGAGACCAGATTGGGCACCCTTATCCCCATGTTGTACTTTTAAGCAGGGCTTTTGATCAGGGAATAAAGTGCCATTTGGGACGCATTCTAAACAAGTACTGTAACGCAAGCTAGACGTTTTCAGGAAAATGCCAGAATGTGTGCAGCAACAGTGCACTGTAGCATCACAATATTACACAACTGCAAAACGACTTAGCACAACGAAAAACATTTAGTAGGTTCAGGAATTAATGTAGGCCTAGACAGTGTTCCAGGGTTGTAAACTAAGAAATCAAACTCTCTGAGAATCCTGTGTCGTGACAGTCTCTATGGGAACATGGTGAACTGGCCAGCTATGTTACTGGTTTAGTCTGACCGGTATGGTGACAGAGCCATCGGTGCATACCAAATTCCACCCTATTTCCTGGATAGGTCATTACTTTTGTGCACTACATGGGTGATAGGGTGCCATTTGGGATGCAGCCCATGTCTTTCTCTGTGTCAGTAACCAAGCCAGGATTTCTGCCCACTGAATCATAGAACACTGTATGCCACTCCCAAACAGCAACAGAGAATGATCTATGTAGGCTACTCTCTCCTACTCTCAGTTTATGAGTCATACATGCCATCAAGAAAACTCACATGATAGCAAAGCAGTCTAGGCACATTACCTGTCCCATCAAATGCACTTTATTTTCAGACACTTACTGTTCATGGAGTCTAAAAACATTGACTGAAATAGTGTTTGAAATAAGAAGGGTAGGCCCAAAATCAATTGTAGGTAAGAATCAAGCCTCTGCCAGAATCCTGGCATTATTGTTTTCTACACATTACCATACTTTTTTACCATAAAAAGGACTGTCATTAGTCTACCAGTTGTCACGGTTACCAAATAAAGTCAACCAACATGGGGTGATATGTCATGTTTAATGCACCAGTGGTCATCCACTAAGAGAGCATGCTTGTGTCCCAAAAATGCATCTTATTCCCTATATAGTGCACTACATTTGACCAGATCCCAAAAGTAGTGCACTATAAGGAATAGTGTGCCATTTGGGACACAGTGTCTCTGAACTGTGGGTGAAAGTCGAGGACCGGGGGGGCAAGGTGAGATTATGATTAGATTAACTTTGTTCACATTTAAAACTGCTCATTTAACTATATGTTGTGTCTAAGGAACATTTACATCTAAATTCAAGCTTGTCAATCATTTCTGTTTGGTTGATTGTCAAAAGAGACCAGAGGTGACATTTAAACATGTAAAATGACATTTGACAGTATTGTATTCTGACTGCGACACAGCAACATTTTTCCTCAAAACGAATAGCTCTAATGACCTAAAGGCCTACAAGGTAAACAGCATGTTGTGCTCTTGTATGATCCTTCATTTTTGTTATTCAACCATAACACATTCCAGCAAAATTAAGAACTCAGGCATTCTGAATTCTGGCAACAGAATGAGAACAATTCTCACCTAACCCAATTCACAGCTGGATTTTAAATGTCTTGTCATGCAAGTAGTGGCATGTGATGCCTTACCCAAAATGCATAACAGAATATAGGACACAAGAAGGGACGTCTGATAGTGATCAAGTGATGATGACGCTTTTACCATTTGTCTAAGGCCTGGGCAGGGCGTTTACGATGATTTTCCTGTCTCTTCTGATGTTGCTGCAGATACGTTTTGCAGCCTGCTCCAATATTCTGACTGCAGTAGGGATATTAAGAAGATATAGGCTGCATCCCAAATTACACCCCAATCCCTACACAGGGCTCTGATCATGAGTAGTGTACTATGGGCCCTGGTCAAAGGTAGTGCACCTCATAGGGAATTTCTTGAATCCAATTTGGATTCAACCATAAAGAGCAGTGACTGGTTGACTGGCAGGCAGAGCAGTCCAAACCGCTGCCTGGCTTTTATCTGGCGAGGCAGGACGGCATGGCAGAGTCTGCGTGCACTTTCTGTGTGCACCCACTTAGTATTCAAAACAGAACAGCCCACACCACCACCCTGTACCAGTTTTACAGGAAACAGAGAACATAAACATGCAAGGGCTTCTGCACAGGTACTGTCACTAAGCCGACTGTACTACACAGAGCATACTGTACTTCTGACTGTAATAACTAGTAGGTCCAGGACAATACCAGTATCGCGATACTCTTTAGTATTGGGGCAAGGAAACAAAACACAAAGCATATTTAACTTCTTTAGGAAAACCGCCCTAAATGTTGGAAACAAACATCATTATTTTGTCATCTAGAGTCTATAGCACACTATATTTTACATACAGAAGGTTTTTAAAGGACCAGAGTTTGGTCTGCTTCGTGTTTTCATTTTTGCCATAGAAAAAATATTGTGATACTGGTATCGTCACAGCCCTACTAACTAAGTCATAACTCCTGACAACAACTTACCAGTAAAATGAATTGATTATTCCAACAACAATCAGTGCTGTATATAGACGAAGAGCACATGATAAGGATCTCACTGTAATTACATTGGTTTAAACAAATACTCTCTGTTAGTCAGTGGAAATAAAAAAGTGGTTTCCTCTGTGGTTATGACCGCATGGCAGGAGAATGCTGCAGCATCAAACAGTCCTGGTGAGGCCTTTTATCCTGGCTGGCTGCATTGCTCCACTCCACACTGCTCCACTCCGCACTGCTATGCTCTACTTTCAAACACACAGCGGCTATGCTACCTAGCCACGGCAACACCACTCACATTTCCACCTCCCTCACCCCCAACTCAGTCGGGCACAGGTTACCAGCCAGTCCTAAAGGGTGTCAGATTCCTCACTGATGGTAGCTTTGAGGACAAAACATCAACACAACTCAGGTGATAGATAGACTGTCTGTCAGGGTAGAGGGGCAGGAGGGTTATGAAGGCACAGGCCTTACAGGTAATGCCTTGTTCTTCTTCAAGGGGAGGTAAATCCAATAGAAATGACAGAGGTTAGAGGGGTAGACCTTTCACTCATTCTTTTAAAAGTCTCTATGACTGGACCACAGGTCAGAGGTGAATGTGTACAGGCACCAAGGGCACTATAGCAGTGTAGCCTGGTCCCAGATCTGTAAAGACAGAATAAAACAGATGTGGGACCAGACAAGAAAAAAAAAAAAAAAAAGACTCTCACTACACCCCAGTCTTTATCCCAGGATTTAGACCAAGGCCTCTGACTACACCCCCTCTTTTTTTTAACACACATTTGTACAGATGGATATGTAATCTTCACTTCAACACTATTGACAGATAAAGGTTACCCAATTATACAAATCACACACAAAAATGCCTTTTACTTATGGGGAAAACATTAGTACACCCCTACCTTTACCATCACATAAATGGCTAAAATTAGAATTAGGTACCAAAACAAGTGCAAATGATTAGAAAACATTAGAGAGAAACTTAAGAGGGTCCAGCCTTCCATAAAGATAAGAATATTGGTGTGGTTTGGTCTTAACCATATGGGTGTGTGGTAACATCATTCAAAGATCAAAAGACCTACCGAGGCCCTCAGAAGAAAGATTATTGATGCCCATGAGTCTGGGAGGGGTTACAAATCCATTTCCAAGCAATTCAAAGTACTTCATTCCACTGTCCGATGAAAATTCCAGACCACTGGCAAACTATCTAGGACAGGTCATCCCACCAAAGTCAGCCCAAGAGCTGACCGAAAGATGCTCATAGAAGTCTCTAAGAACCCCAGGGTAACAACAAGGGATCTACAGGCCTCTCTTGCCACAATCAATGTTGAATTGCATGGGTACACTGTCAGAAAGAGACTGCACAAACTTGGCCTACATGGGAGGTCAGGAAGGAAGAAGCCTCTGCTCTCAATAAAGAATATCAAGACATAACTGGTTGTGTCTTGATATTCTTTGTTGTAGGCCAAGTTTGTGCAGTCTCTTACTGACAGTGTACCCATGCAATTCGGCATTTTTGTTTATTTTAATTTCATAACATTTAAATATGGTGTGCTATTGTAGTCATTGAGACGAGTAGAACTGGACTGTAACTGTCGAGAAATAATTCAACTCAGCAGCCCTGCAACAATCTGCTCACAGCATTGGTCCAAAACTACCTGCATTTAGTTGCTTAAGGGGTTAATATGTCTTAGGCCAAGAGCGGAGGGTTGTTGTATGAAATGGTATACATTGGATGTCCAGCTGATTTACCATAGACCTTTAATGAGTAATAACAAGGCGTTAAGCAGCATAGTACGTCTTCGAGGAAAATCAATATGAGGAGTAGGCAGAAATCCTACCCAATGAGAAAGACGCATCCTCAACTACATAACAGCACAGAGGAGACTTAAAATAAAGCTGATTTTCTCTCCCCACCCCGACACAGAGGTGATAAGACCCATATCTTAAGGATAAACACAGCAATGCTATTTCAGTCCCATAACTTCACACCACTAAAATGAGAATATGCATTGTCACATAGACAAATGGCGCGTGGCGACCGGTAATTAACATCACATGAAACAGTCTGGTTCAAATAACACCGGAGTATTATTGCCTAGCTAGGAAATATATCCAAGCCATTGTACCTCATTATCTCTTCAGTTGTGATGACTGAAGGAAATCAATCCAACAGGAAGTAGTTACAGTGCCCTTCTTATACTTTTGATGGCATGTCTCATTCTCCGGAGGGATGCCCTATCAAACCCTCAATCTATAACTGATGCTGACACACAGGAAGACCGCAGTCAAGGAGCAGGGGATGGACTAAGGCTGCGTCCCAACTGGCACCCAAATCTCTATATAGTGCAGTACTTTTGACTAGGGCCCATCAAAAATTGTGCACTGTATAGGGAACTGGTATTAATTTGGGATGCATACTCATTTATAATTAGACTTGGTCGGAATAGGCTTTCTGAAACTGGAGCTCAATAAAACGTCCTTCACATTCAGCTGTCTGCAGACCACTCCCTCCTCAGAGGTTCGAACCACTACAATAGTCGTAGAATTTGTAAAAATGGCTGCCAATACTTACAGGCTTCTTCAGGAAAAAGACAGATAGGGCTCCGATCAATGGCATGTCTCCGAGCAGAGGCTCCATGATAACCCTCAAGACACCTTGAAGCTGCAGAAAACAGGCCAAATCAGTGGCTTTTCAGAAGCAGATAACATATGTAACAGTGGTATGATAAACATTATTATTATTATTATCCACAGCTTCAAGATCAGTGTCTGTAAAGTCTGACCAGTTTTCCACTGATTCCATTAGTATCCATCACAACTGAAATTACTCTTTACTCAAAAATGTAGACACTGTCTAGAGCTCCAAATGTGGTTGCAATTAAACACAAAGTCATCCTTTAACATGCAACGGAAATATTTTACCTTCATATTTAAATCAGTGATTACTCTCCTTTAAGAGGACATTTTCAATAACCATACTCTTATGTGATCCTATTCTCATGTATACTCAACACAGTGGCTTGTTCAGAATCAAAACACATCTCATATAAGGGCTTCATTCTGAATATTGTCACAAATGATAACAGTGAAAAGTCAGCCACTTTTTAGGAGCCAACAAATCCGTCTGAAATCTGGACTGATACCTAAACAGCCTATCAGAGTGGATGCATAGACCACCTGAGACAAACGGCTCAAATCTGTCCATACAGAATGGGTTTGCAATCTTTACTGTAGGCTACTCTGAAATATTACTGGCTCTCTCTGATCTCTGAACAGCAAACATACTGGTGGTTTGCAAGGGCAGCATCTGCCAATATTGTATAATCACCTTTCATCCTTATCTATACGTGTCAACATATTGTGCAGAAGAAAAAAACCCAGCAGTTTACATAACGCATAGCCAAATATGGAGGTGGCTAATGGTTAGTCTAGTGCACCAGACAGATCCTCTCCAAGCTCAGAAGGTTTGGTATATCAACTCTTCAATAGCGGGATGAAAGTCACAACATTTCAGAATAGTATGTAGTGTATGCATGTGTATGGCATTAAAAACATGACTACCTGTATACTTTTTATACCAGCTCTGCAGTAGTATTTCTTGATGTCAACATCAATCTCTGTATTTCCAATAAAGCTGAAAAGATAAACAAAACCAATATGTTACAATATATGCATGTTATGTCGGTTAAGGGCTTGTAAGTAAGCATTTCACTGTAAGGTCTACACCTGCTGTATTGGGCACATGTGACAAATAAACATTTATTTGATTTGATATACAATTAGATGAAATCAGAAATCTCTTCAAATTGAACCACAGTGCATGTGACTATACCTAATCTCCAGGTCCATGATAATCTGTCGTTTGTCCACATTCTCAGTGTACACTTTGACCCCGTTCACCCTTAGTGGCTGTAGAGAAAAAGAGAGAGGGAGGAGGAGAGAGGGAGGTAGAGAGAGGGAGGAGATAATATGATGACAAAGCAGGACCCACTGGTTGGCAAGTGCCTCTGTGTGCTCAAACGAGGTAAAACGTCCTAACTGGGCTTGTCCAACCCCACGTCAAGCCGGGATGTGTTCCCTAAATTCCCTTACAAGGTTAACAAGTTTGAAAATGTACATGCAGGAAACATAGCTGGACATTGTTGATATAAGGCTAATGACCGTAAACAATAATCACCTATGAACTACAGTATATTTATTATACAGACTAAACACCTATATAACAAGAGATATAGAACACTTTCCATCCTGCTCGACATAATAGTGGCAACATAACTAACAGTAACATCACTCATCCTTGAAATATACTGTACATGCATATCTAAATGCATCAGTCTCACCTTGTCCCCCATGTCTATCTTGGTGAAGCAGAAGGAGCTGAGGTGAGCATTAGCCCCCTTCACAGCCGGCTCGATGGTCTCTCTGAACAGCTTGTCAACAAACTGACAGATGTATGGCCACATCTGTTTCACTGTCTGAGGAGGGAGGGAGAGAGCAAGGAAGACTCAGGGTTAGACGGATCATATTATCAAAGCTCAATGTCTGTCAGACACACTACACAGGTAATGGCCCTGTTCTCTGTATGGTTTTATTTAATAGGACTAAATATTAAAACTGTTGAATTGAAGAGAAGAAATGTATGAAAATGTATGCACTAACTGTAAGTGGCTCTGGATAAGAGCGTCTGCTAAATGAATAAAAATGTAAATGCAAAAATACTTCATTAATCCCCAAAGGAAAATTAGGAGCGTTAGTGTGTCATAGCTAACAGGTAGGAAATGCCCTCATAATTGCCTACCACACATACCATTACCTCAAGTGCCACACATTCTTTGTTTGGGTGTGGCTCTACTGAGGCTATTAGCTCTACTTTGTTTAAGTACTGATGCATGAGCTCCTTAACGCATATGAGCCTACTATAAAAACAATAGCATCTAACACTGTTGCATAAGAAACAGAGGACAAGAAAACAAACATTTATATTTTTATTATTTACTGTGTCATAGAAACATGGACTAAATCCCTAGACCCAGTGAGTTCTGGAAGTGAGAAGGGTCTCCAAGGAGGCTGGTATTGTAGCTGGGTCAGTAGAGCTCCAGATACAGGCCTATTTATATCAGGGTGCTGCCTGCCTGCCCTGCCTTCCTCCCAGCCTGTCCAGCATGCCTTCCTCCCAGCCTGCCTTCCTCCCAGCCTGTCCAGCCTGCCTTCCTCCCAGCCTGTCCAGCCTGCCTTCCTCCCAGCCTGTTCAGCCTGCCTTCCTCCCAGCCTGTCTAGCCTGCCTTCCTCCCAGCCCGTCTACCAGCTATCTACAGTAGAGCAGGGAAAGTACTGCAGCTGGGGAAGCTGGTATCAGACCTGGCTTCAGTCAAGCACAGATTTTAAATATCTGTGCTTGACTGAGCTTGCCTGGGTTGAAAGACCAATAGGATAGTCCCAAAACTATAAAACCCGCCCATCTGGTAGGCAGTCTAGAGCAAACACTCTCCAATAGTATTTGAATCCTTGTCTGGTCGGTATACTGTAGGACACTGCAGTGAAAATGTTCAGTACCTTGTTGAGCCATTCCACTCTCTCCACGTCTGGATAATGAACCTGGAACGAAAGAGGATAACATTGATCAGTTCATTTTCCTTCAATTTGTGGGCTGTCTGATCAGAGATGCAGTGGGGTAGATGCAACATGAAAATATAATGTCTCATTCCTGGTTAGTCAACAGTGTTTGAAACAATTACAGACTTTCAGTAAAGACTATGGGAGCAATAGACAGTAACCCAACTGTTAAAAGTGTCAGGATACTGTATGATGGTGGTGTTCTACTAATACACTGTAACAACAACACCTACACACAGCACATCCCTTTTGTGAAGTAGTGCTTTATACCACTGACCAGGCCAAGGTCGGGCTCTATAGTCATCTCCCTGTACACTCCCTTTAGCTGTTCAAGACAAACCAGACACTGTAACAGTACACAGAGCAGTCCACACAATATGAGGGCTCTCTGGCATCTACAGTTCTATACACAGCCCACACACACAACTAAAAAATATAAAACAGTATTCCCACTTTTCTCCAAAATAATCCCAGCTTTGATATCTGTGTCTGTCTAGGAAAGATGAAGAAGAGGAAGATGACAATGATGAGGTTTTAAAGCACCACATCTAAAGCTTATCGAGTTTAGGGAAGTGCTGATTCTGTGCATTCAGAGAAAATGCTGCAGTATTGCTGTCTAAGGCTGACAGCATGAGAACAGCAGCACCAAGGCGCTTTGAGATTGCTGAGGCAGGGAGTGGACTATGACAGATATGCAGTTGGTCATTACATAACTGCCAGCCAGACAGAGCTTCTGCAGGCAGGCTGCATCCCAAATGGCACCCTATTCACTACATAGTGGACAACTTTTGAAGTAGTTCACTATAAAAAGGAATCGGGTGCCATTTGGAACGCAGAACAGTCACGCTTCAAATACAAACTTGACTGTTCAGAGAGCCACCCTGGGCTCATAGAGGAACTCATTTCTAAGTCAATGGGCACTGGGCAGGGTCCTTGGGATATACTCAAACACAGATTAGATCAGTGCAATGGTGAAAGGTACTATGTCAAAGTAGTGGTGAAGTGTTACTTAAAATAGCATTGCTCAATCAGTGATGAAAATAAACAGGGGCAAGTATGGTTTCAATGGGTGATTAGGGTGAAGTTGGCCCTAAATACTGATCCTGGGTAAGTTCGGCATTTTTGCCCCTAATGGTGAAGGTTAGGATTGGGGGAGGAGAAGCTTATCCTAGATCTGTACTACCAAGGGGAAAACTCAACCCGGAGCAGTTCCAATGCATAGGGATGTTACTTGACTGTAATACCATGAACTCAATCCCAAATAGCCAGGCATGAGTCTGCATGATATTGTATGATCAGATTTGTTTGGTTTCCTTGACAACTCTGACTCTCTGTCACAATAGAAGGAACATGATTAATTTCACAGTTCCCCCTTCAATGACACATTATAAGGCCATTTCACTCCATTTTAGGGTCTGTAGACAAACAATAGAGTTGGACTAGCAGCATATTTCAGCCTGCCTTGAGAGTGAGAGATCTCACACAGCACAGCCAATGGAAAATAAAAGCAAAAGTTTGTCATTTCTCCCAGGAAAAGTAATTTCCTGGTTTGACTGAACAGTCAGTCTAGTGGGCAGTCTGGTTTCCAACCAACAGACTCAGAGTGCCCATTGAAGGGGGAACTCTTGTTTTTGGTGCCACGGAAAACACACTGTATACATTTCCGAAAATAAACATGGGTTTTTTAGAAAGCTCATTCAAGCCTTATTGTTCTGTCTGTATGGTGATAGGCCTATAGTTCATGGAGTTATGGCTTATCAATGTACTGCATGTAAATACAGTATAAACCAATGCAGAGGGCCCATCTCATTCGAGGTGGAGCAATGTGGTCATCTCTTACCTTATGACGGCTCATGGGAGAGTCGTGCAAGGATGCGACCCAAATGGCACCCAGTTCCCTACATAGTTTCAAGTTTCAATGCCACATGCACAAGAAATGCCTTCTTGCAAGCTCTAACCCAAACAATGCAGGAATCAATAACAATGTAATACTAAAAATAACAAGGTAAAACAAAAAAATAAGAAGAACAGGATAAAGTAAGCATACTATATACAGTTCCAGTACCATATTTACTATGTGCAGGGATACTGGAATGATAGAGCTAGATACACTAAATCACCAAAAGTATGTGGACACCCCTTCAAATTAGTGGATTTGTCTATTTCAGCCACACCCGTTGCTGACAGATGTATAAAACCGAGCACACAGCCTTGCAATTTCCATAGCCAAACATTGGCAGTAAAATGGACTTGGAGCTCAGTGCCCTTCAACGTGGCACCGCCATATGATGCCACCTTTCCAACAAGTCAGTTCGTCAAATTTTACAGAGTTCCAAACTGCCTCTGGAAGCAACATGACACCTTATAGTGTGTTCAATAAAAATAAAAAAAATATTTTGAACAATGGGTAAAATTATATGTTAACGGTGCAGATAATTCTCTAAGAAAACCAATGTTCCAAACCTCATGTCTATCATAATCCGTTCAAAACTTCGAGTTTTTACCCTTGTAGCATGGTCAATATTAGGGCGACTAAATCAATGGAGGCCAGAGAAAAAGTGGACAAAATCACCACAGGAACCAGAAAGAGCCATTGTGGGGAGTATCAAATCCCAGACCTTCACAGGCCTTTGTGGCGCATGAGCTACAGTATCTGCCATGCCATGAGCAGTGCTTTGCCTAGGAAGTGGTGCCTCGCTGCTAAATGCATACAGGGGAAATACTGCATGAGAGTAACTAGAGTAGGATCAGGCTCTATACTACATAGCCTAAAGTACTGTAGTACTATACAGCAACCAAATACTAAAATACCAAATACTATATACAACCAAACACAGGAAGGGGATTTTGTCGCAGGGGGGTGGTACAAAACAACAAGGAAAACGACCTTGTAAAAGCTCCTGCATAGCTGTGTGTGTTGTCCTTAGATCCCCCATAAATGTGTCACAGTCATATTATCCAGTGAGTGAGAACTGTGATGACTGGACTAAGTCTTTCCCTCTCCAAGTCACTGAGACTCATCACTCCCATGAGAGGAGACCGTATGTGGAGGTGGCTAGGGTCATATACAACAGCAGTACATTACTTGTATGTTTGAAGCAATGACTGTAGGTTTGAATGAGTCAAACAAGGCCTATTCGCTTCTCCCTGTAGTGAGAGGCAAAACTCAACAGCACAAGGCTCTGTTCAACAGAGAGCTCACCAGAGCTCAGTACCAACACCTCAAATGTTCTACTGATTAAGCTCCTGTTCCTCTTGTAGAATGCTAGCTCAAAAGTATTGTGGAGCCCCTGCTCCTAAATATAAACAGTGCCGGCACCTATTTCAGTCCAAGTCTAACACTGATCATGCTTTATCTTGCTCTTATATTGGCTCAGAGGATTAGACTATGACATGACATATGTATAAATAGCAAGCCATCTTGAAACTATAGGAAATAGGCCTAGTTCTTGGTAAGTGTGCGTTTCTGTAAAAAAGGAAAACAAAAAAAACTGTCCATCCACTATGAGGCATTCCTGGCTCAACAGGCTGAGTTGCAGCCCACACTGCCTATGTAGCCCGATTCCAGGCATATTTGCTGAGAGTTAGTCTGGCTGTGACGCAAATGGCGCCCAATTCCCTTTGGACTCTATAGGACTCTGGTCAAAAGTAGATCAGTATTTAGGAAATACAGTGCCATTTGGGATATAGCCCTAGTCTAGAGGAGGGCAAGGCAAGGCCTGCTGCATTTTTTTGGAATAAAGCTCAAACAATTGTATTGCGGATCACATCACAATCAATGCCACTCCTCCTGACAGACAGTGCTTGCTGATTACTTCTGATTTTGTCAATGTCAGACACGGGGGTAGGTTTCTGACCGCAACCAAGACAAGTTGCGTGTGGAATTGATTGTGCTATATAGGCCTCTTAACCAAAGCTGCCTGTACTTGCCCTGAAATGCCAACCTGTCAGAGTGAAATATCAACCTGCCAGATCTACAATAAGAACCTATTACATAGCATATAAATCCATGAATAAAGCAATACTACATGTCATGTCTAAAAAAATCTATTTTCCTGATTTATGACCACTTTTTCTCCAGCCTCCATTGATTTAGTCCATCCTACAAGGGTAAAAACTCCAAGAAGTTTTGAATGGATTATGATAGACATGAGGTTTGCAACATTAACATATAATTTTACACGTTTTTCAAAATATGTGTTTTTTTTTGGGGATACCCTACAGTGTGTCAGAATGATGGGATATCTCAACAGCATTCATGTCTGTCTTCCGCTGATGATATATCACCGGAAGGAAGCTCTGTTTTCTGAAGTTCAGCCATGTTCTCTTCCCTCCCTCCTAGCCTGAAGTAAATCAGCCAGGACATTCAGAGCTCTTCTGACACAGCAGGTATAGGTAGAGGGGCCAGTACAGACCTACATAGTCTCTCCATGAGGGCTGTTGTGCTACTGTCAAGCACAGTGATGTGGGGAAAGTGAACTGTTGTTTGAAGTTGGGAAACAAATAGCAGCATTAATGTAGCTGGCTGATTAAGTGGGTACCCATACAAATAAGGGCCTCCTTACACTTACTCCTTATTTGGGCTCCCAAGTGGCGCAGTGGTCTAAGGCACTACATCTCAGAGCTAGAGGCATCACTACAGACAACCTGTTTTGAATCCAGACTGTATCACAATCGGCCGTGACTGGGAGTCCCATAGGGCTGCACACAATTGGCCCAGCGCCGTCCGAGTTTGGTCGGTGTAGGGCGTCATTGTAAATAAGAATTTGTTCTCAATAAAAGGTTAAATAAAAAACTACACTACTTTGACGACCAGGGGTGAAAGTAAGGCGGTATGGTCCGGTATAGCGTCCCGCCAAAATAAAGTATAGCGTCCCGCCAAAATAGGTAAAACATGAGCCTATCACAATAATTAAAACAAAATGTCAAGAAAAAACGTATTTCTCATTACCGCATGTCAGAGCCATGAAAAATGTGTGAATGGACTTGAAAAAGGTGGTATAGGACAAATGGCGCCGGAGGAGATGGCTTTAGTTTAACAGGCTCCTAACCAATTGTGGTATTGTGTGTTTTTTCTTTGCGTTATTTGTGACTTATTTTGTTCATTAAGTTTCTGCCACCATCTCTTATGACTGAAGAAGAGCTTCCGGATATCAGAACAGCAATTACTCACCTCTTACTGGACAAAGACTTTTTCTTTAACGATTCGGAAGCGAAGGATTTATTTCAGACACCGGACAAGGCCCAAATCCCCATCATTCCCATGAAGAAGAGATGGAGGTATAGGGGACGTAGGTCAGGGTGCCTTGTAAGTATCTGACGGCGAGTGGGTATCCTGCCTCTACCTTCCATACTATTAGCCAACATGCAATCATTGGATAATAAAGCAGATGAGCTCCGATCAAGACTATCCTACCAACGGGGCATTAAAAACTGTGATATCTTATGTTTCACCGAGTCGTGGCTGAACGGCGACATAGATAACATACAGCTGGCTGGGTTTTCCGTGCATCGGCAAGATAGAACAGCTGCCTCCAGTAAGACAAGGGGTGGCGGTCTGTGTCTATTTGTCAATAACAGCTGGTGCACGAAATATAACATTAAGGAAGTTTTTGCTCGCCTGAGGATGAGTATCACATGATAAGCTGTAGACCACACTATTTATCAAGAGAGTTTTCATCTATATTTTTCGTAGCTGTCCATTTACCAACACAAACTGATGCTGGCACTAAGAACGCACTCAACAAGCTGTATAAGGCCCGAAGCAAACAACAAAATGCTCATCCAGAGGCAGCGTCCTAGTGGCCGGGGACTTTAATGCAACAAAACATATTCCAATCCATTACATGTGGAACCAGAGGGAAAAAAACTCTAGACCACCTTTACTCCACACACAGAGACGCGTACAAAGCTCGCCCTCCATTTGGTAAATCTGACCATAACTCTATCCTCCTGATTCCTGCTTACAAGCAAAAACTAAAGCAGGAAGTAGCAGTGACTCGCTCAATACGGAAGTGGTCAGATGACGCAGATGCTAAGCTACAGGTCTGTTTTGCTTGCACAGATGGGAATATGTTCCGGGATTCTTCCGATGGCATTGAGGAGTACACCACATCAGTCACTGGCTTCGTCAATAAGTGCATCGATGGCGTCGTCCCCACAGTGACCCTACGTACATACCCCAACCAGAAGCCATGGATTACAGGCAACGCTTTAAAGGAGCGGGATTCTCTCCATCCTTTCACCACTGATAGGAGGCTGGAAAAATGTTATGAGTTGATGAACGTGCACGGGTAGCCTAGTTAAGGAGCCCTTTGAAGTGATTGACAATCAGATGAAAACATCATGACTGGTTGTGTTTATGCCACAATTAAGGAAACACATTTTAAAAGTTAATTACAAATCTGTATGATTAGGCACACAGAGATTCCTATTGAATTAAGAGATTCAATAGGCAATTCTATGATTAGACCCATAAAAATGTTGGTAGGAGGTACAAGGAAGAAATTAAATCTACTTTAACCCCTGTTGACAAGACAAACTAGGTCCAGGGGAGATGCTTGTGCAGTATAAAGAGACATATCTAGATTCAAATCTCTCTTTAAGAGATGTCTCCCACACTACCTCCGGAGGTAGACATCTACAGCACCCCCTGAGTGATAGTGTAAAGACAACGGCTCTCCCACACCACATGTCCCTGCAAGAATGACCTTAATACCAGTAGACAGCATTTTTTCTCTATTAGCCAAATTTTAAATGAAAGGCTTCCACACAATTGTGAATCATTGCATTAATTAATATAGTGTGCAACAATGTGCAAATGGTTTAGATGAGAAGCTCCTGTATAGTTGGAATTGCTATCCTTATTTTGTTGTATCTATATACCATGGTATTTACTAGGGCTGTGAAGATACCAATATCACAAAAACAATTCTATGACAAAAACGTAAACACGAATGAGACCTAAATCTTTGATCCTTTAAAATCTGCTGTATGTAAAATATTGTGTGCTATAGCTTGGAAAAGAAATACATGTGACTCTGGAAGAAAACAAAATTATTTTCCTAAAGAAGTTAAATCCGCTTCATGTTTTGTTTCCTTGCCACGAGACTAATGAAAATTGCAATACTGGTATCGTCCTGTCCCTAGTATTTATGATATGCTAATAGCTGCACTCACACATGAAGCAGAAATGTGGCTTGGGCTACACCACATCCAAGGCTAGTGTAAACAGAAAAGTTGCAAATCTGATGTTGAAGAGAGATAGATCTCACTAGACATATTTTACTAATGTAAATCGGCCCTAAGAATGAGAAGTGGGATCAACTATATCCCAACCAAGAGCAATGATAAATCAGTCACAATGTTCAGACAACTACCTCTCATAAGGTGAATGGACTTTTTCCTTCCCTGATCCCTCAGAGATACAGTAACAACTCTCCCTATGATCTTCAGCTGAGGCCAGAGTAAGAAAAGACAAGATGTTACACTCACAGTCCAATGCATCATACTGCTCAACACTCTCACTTTGAATTAAGGCTATTTATCTCATGTCACAAAAAAAAAACTGTATCATATCACAAAAGTTAACGCGTTAATTAACATTTTTGGACACAATTCATCGGGTCTCCATTTCTTCAACCTTTTAAGCAAATGTGTTTCTCCGCACGGACCCTTTTGAGTGCAGAACACAACACGGAACCCAGCTAAAGTCAATGCTTGCGCCTTTAGCTACATCGCTGAAGACCATGTGCTTCCAGCCCAAATCATGTAAAAGTTAAGCCCAATATTACCGGAGCTGGGGGGAGTTCTGCCACAGATTCGTGCACATGTCGCAGGTCGTTTTAAAATACTCGCAAGCTGCTATTTTCTGGTTTGATAAACATTGTTTAGCTAGCTAGTCATGTTACCTAGCAATGCATCTTAATTAATTTTAATTGTTTGACAGCCCTACACAAAATCCAAAAGACTGCACCCAACAGTGTAACAGCCAGGTATGTAGGCCTGTGACATACAGGACTACACCCACCATTAAAACCTCAGTCTGTCCAAATCAAGCTTCAAGGTATAAATAGAAAGTGAACATTTTAAAGACATCGATGGTTGTCTAGTAAACAGACCCAACAGCCTCGACCCCCGCAGCTGAAAGGGCGGGTACATCATACCCAAACAGAATAATAGAATAATCAAAAGCCCTCGGCCTAATTTGTTGTGAGCCTGTATGAAGTCGTCAAATGAATAAGAGTGACCTTTCGATGGCTATTTGAGAGATCCACATGATCAATGGATGTTTTCCTAGAAACAGCCATTGTTCTGTGGGCATCAAAATAAAGGTGTGTATCATGTAATAGAGGGATACTCTGTGTGCGTCCCAAATGGCACACTAATTCCCTATATAGTACACCACTTTTGACTAGGGCCCTGATCAAAAGTAGTGCAATACATAGGCAATAGGGTGCCATTTGGGACGTAACCTCTGTCTCCAGTATTTGGGTACTTTTCTCCTTGGTGGACTTGACCAGTCCTCAGTGATAAGCAGTAGTTTGCTATGTGAGCTGACACTGGTGGAGACTGTCGTGACGCAGTAGCCCCGAGATTGCTGTGCAGCTCCCCCAGGACTTCTGCGCAGAAGAAATATCAGCCGACGGAGAGGAGGACGAGATTGAAGTTCAATCAACTTTTTAGAGTTTTTCCTGTTAGTTAACACCACCAACGTTTCCCGTTACTGTGATCGAATCAACAAAATCTTTGCCACTTTTAATGCAACATACCAAAACAAAACGAAATATGCAAGAGATTTTGTTGTAGGCAGAACGCAGGATTCTATTACATTGACAAGCAAGACTCAGCCCTTACTCTTCACAAATCGGTACGGCAAAACCAATCAAAGCTCCAGTTGGTCTATATGCAAATAGACCATTGCCATATATGGATCTGTGCCATTTATTCTGAACTGGACTGTGTTTACAGCTGTGGTCGTGAGTAGATGTGCTTGTTTTGAGATCAAAGCGAGAGCTACATGTAGCCCTGTGTGCACATTTTGTTAATATCCTTTTCTAGTTAGTAAGTTATTAGCCCAGTTATAAATCATTTGTAGTCAGCAATAGAGTGATTGCTTCCTACAAGAGCACAAAACATGTACATTTTTAGACATCACTGAAAAGCAAGTCAGGTAATGAGCTTTTTTTTTTTCTTAAAGTGGCAGTTGTATTTTGAGACGGGCTTGAATAAGCTAAGAAGCCAATAGGCTGAGGGTAGCATAATAATGGTATGGGAATAATAATGCATTTTATTTTGTAGTGGTTACTTGCATCAAACAACACCATTTTCAGTCACTTTGTCTGAAGGTCAAGTGGATAAACAGGTTAATGTCAAGCCCTGCAGGATTTTTAAAAAGTCTCATGGAATGTAGGCCTACATTGAACACCACACATTGGCTGCTACTGTAGGCAGAATGATAGCTGTTCTATCTCTCCATTGTTTTTGCCACTCTGGTAGGCCTACAATATTATCAAATTGCCACAGTAGCCTATTTGGCCACTGTTAAAACTGTAACTTAAAACGGGTACAGCCTCAGTGTTCACAGTAAACAAGCACTGGAAGTTACACAGAATTTTCACAACTTTCAAGTTTGTCTTCAGCAGACCTGAAATTTGTTCAGTGCTGAACATAATTAGAGGGAACATTGCAGATGACCCCCCCCCCCCCGGACCTTTGCATGGCAGTATCTTGCCAACACTAAAGATACTGTGCAACTGATTATTTAACTGACAGTTGAGCTGTGGGGAAAATAGCATTCACAACCCTCATCATCTGTTACAACTAACCAGGAATAAGGTAGGTGTGTTAGAACCTTTCGATTAAAAAGGTTAACTCAAAACAAAACAAGGCCATTCTTACCCATGGTGGCAACTCAGAGGTCGCCAAACTTTGTTTGACAGTTTTTTCTTGATGTTCCAAGAACGCCAGGGAACGGGTCAGTCTGTTGTTTATATGGCCTTGATTTCTTCTCCACCAGAAAAAGATGACAAGCCCTATTAAAACCCAACTGAAGCTGAACCCAAAATATCCCAACACATAAATGGGGAAAATAACGATGAAGGTCTTGGCACATTTTATCCACATCTGAGTGGCATCTGTGACGGAAGACTGTGGCTCATCTTTCAGATCCACCGGGGCTATTATTGGTGTCGTGGGGCTGACTGGAGGTGTTGTTGTTAAACTCGGTCCATTTTCCCTGGCCGTTGTTGGTCCTGTGGAAGTTGTCTTTCCAGGCTCCTTTCCTTGCGCTCCAATATTTTCCGCCGCCGCTCTTCTCATTTCCACTCTACAAAGAAGTTTCAGAATAGAGAGAAGGGAATAAGCGACAGACACACATTTCACACTCACAGACACAATGTATCTTCTACAATGTAATAAAAACACGCAGAGAAACGTTACAATGTTACCACTGTCAAAATGTTGCAACCACGGCAAGTGAGGAAAGATTCTGATTGATTGAATCATAGTTCATAGCAAAGGGTTCAGCTGAGTTGGTCGACCTGTCAAACTACTCAGTGGCTAATGAGTTTCCCGAATCCCAACAGCTGCAAATGAACCAACATTACAGCACATTTTCGTGATTAATTTTCGGTTAAATTACATAAATATTTTTCCTCACCCGTTTCCCTATTCGACATCAGTAATTATTTAAATTCCGTGTACCAGTCCCGTACAATGCATGACGTCCTTCGAATAGTTTATTTTCCAACGTAACACCAGTAGTAATCCCTTCACCAGATGCTGCTTCAGAGTATTTCGCCTCTACACGCACACAATACAGGATCATGGTTCAGCCCACTGGCTCAGCCCAGCCCCTTTCTCATTTTTCTAACAGGAAATTATCATTGTCAAGATAGGTCAAACTCAGGGAGGGATTTTTAAAAGGGGGATTTCCAAGCGCCATCTCGTGGATACGTGTACTCTGAACCATAAATAATTATCGAATAGTCTAATAATCAACAACAAACATTTGTTTTACTGTTTACTGTACCAGTCATCTATCACAAGGGTTCTCAAAGTGGGTCCGCTGAGGTAGCCTCCTGAAGGGGGGTTGCGGACAGATCTCAATATATATATATATATATATATATATATATATATATATATATATATATATATATATATATATATATATTTATTTTATTTTATTTATTATTATTAATATTACTAACAACAACAGATTAAAAACATTTTTGCCACGGGATCTGTGGTGTGATAATACAATGTCATATAATGAATCTACAACTTATGTTCTTAACCCTGGGCAAGATGGGACTGGGATGCTCACAGGTATATTGGTATCCACAGTACTATATACAGTGCAATCGAAAAGTATTCAGACCCCTTGACTTTTTCCAGTCTCCCTGTCCCTGCCGCTGAAAAACCTCCCCACAGCATGATGCTGCCACCACCATGCTTCACCGTATGGATGGTGACAGGTTTCCTCCAGACGTCATGCTTGGCATTCAGGCCAAAGAGTTCAATCTTGGTTTCATCAGACCAGAGAATGTTGTTTCTCATGGTCTGAGAGACTTTACCATAAAGGCCTGAATAGTGGATTGCTGCAGAGAGGGTTGTCTTTCTGGAAGGTTCTCCCATCTCCACAGAGGAACTCTAGAGCTCTGTCAGAGTGACAATAGTCACCTCCCTGACCAAAGGCCTTCTCCCCCCTGATTGCTCAGTTTGGCAGGTACAAAGAGTCTTGGACGTTCAAAACGTCTTCCATTTAAGAATGATGGAGGCCATTGTGTTCTTGGGGACCTTCAATGCTGCAGAATTGTTTTGGTACCCTTCCCCAGATTTGTGCCTTGACACAATCCTGTCTCTAAGCTCTACGAACAATTCCTTCGACCTCAAGGCTTGGTTTTGGCTCTGACATCCACTGTCAACTGTGGGACCTTATATAGACAGGTGTGTGCTTTTCCAAATAATGTCCAATCAATTGAATTTACCACAGGTGGGTTCCAATCAAGTTTTAGGAACATCTCAAAGACAATCAATGGAATCAGGATGCACCTGAGCACAATTTTGAGTCTCTAAGCAAAGGGTCTGAATACATAATGTAAATAAGGTATTTCTGTTTTTTATCTTAATACATTTGCAAAAAAAAATCTAAAAACCTGTTTTCACTTTGTCATTATGGAGTATTGTTTGTTGATTGATGAGGATTTAAAAAAAATCCATTTTAGAATAAGGCTGTAACATAACCAAAGGTGTAAAAGGTCAAGGGGTCTGAATACTTTCCAAAGGTATTCCGGGAGGTTTGGTGATAGAGGGGAGGTACGTGCCGCAACATTGGCTCCCTCTGCTGGGAGTACACAGGCTGGGCACCCCGACGCTGATGGCTGCAAATAGAGGTAATTAGGGGAGAGGGCCAAAGAGCCGTGCAGACCTCATAAAAGGAGCACCGTGGCACACACAGAGAGAGACAGACACGGAGCAGAACCTGAGAAGAAGGACTGAGCCAAACCTACGTTATTTTGTTGTTATGTTTATTTTGTTGCCTAAGTAAAGTTGTGTTTTTTTACATAAATGCGCTGTAATTGAAGCTTTAAAATTGCAAAGTTTTCTCTCTGCCTCGGCCTTCCCAGGGCCAAAAGTTTCAAGTTTTAAGTTTTATTGTCATGTGCACAAGTACAGAGAAATGGCTTTCTTTTAAGCTTTTTTCCAACAATGCAGTAATCAGAGACATGATTCGTCCGGCCATTCACTGCCGAAGTCATAGTAAAACTCCTTGTATGCAATTTTTTTTTATCTCGCTCGAGTTGTGTTCTGATTATAAGGGGGTCCCTGATGAATTTGCTATCAGAAAAGGGGTCCCAGGCCCCAACAAGTTGGAGATCCCCGGATCTATCCCACCATTCACAAAACATAATGTACTAAGGTATTTTGTCCACTAGATGCCAATAGAGACTTGATAACATACTGTGTACCTACAGTATAGCCTACAACCAGGAACTCTTGAATTTGCCAAATCCCCGTAGGAAAGTGGCATCAATAATAGTAGTTGGAACAGATCATTCATTACCAAGATATTAGAATGGTAGGAATCCATGATACAGGCTACAATCTCTATCTTTGCAGTTTTATAACAGCCCATTGCTTTTGCTCTATGATATTTTGTTTATTTCAGTTCTGAGAGGATGTTGTTACAAAGAGCTGACAGGTGTTGACAGTCCCGGAAGCATAGAGTATGACAGAAAACCACTTTGAAACAAGATGTCAAACAATCTGATGGGCTACGATTGTTGAGATGACAAGTGTACATCTCCAGCTTCATTAACCATACATAGACATACTCAATAGAGCCCTCTAGGTGACAATGAATCATATGACTGATGTTGTGGGGTATATACAACCACCACTGAAACAAACTATTGAAACAAACTATTGTCACCTAGAGGGCTCTATTCAGTAGGTCTAGAGCTGTACTCCATCAGCTTCCCTGTATGGTTAATGTAGCTGGAGATGTACAGTTGTCGTCTCAACTTGTCACGGAAGGGTGCACACACAGACCAAGGCGCAGCGCAGGGATAGTAGTTCGACATTTATTTATTCTATACTATGTATAATAAATCTTACAAATGAACGAACTATACAACACAAAACGATAGACAAACGTCACGTTTCAAAACAAACACGAAATGAAAGGACGTAATAACAGCACACTTACTTACACCATGACTGCGACATATAACGACAATGACCCACACCAGAGTGAATGACAGACTAATATATATAAGATCCCTAATTAGAGACAATGCGGTGCAGCTGCCTCTAATTAGGGATCCACCCAAACCCCACACAGAAACAGAAAAGAAAGACACTGTCAAACGCAAATAGGCTTCTCTATGGCCAGAGCCTGACACAACTGAAACAAAGTATTTTATAAACTAGGTGGTTCGAGCCCTGAATCCTGATTGGCTGACAGCTGTGGTATGTCAAACCGTATAACATGGGTATGACATAACATTTATTTGTACCAGTTTCTCTAATTACATTGGTAACCAGTTTATAGTAGCAATAAGGCACCTCAGGGGTTTGTGGTATATGGCCAATATACCACGGCTGTCAGGCTCTGGCCATAGAGAAGCCTATTTGCTTCTCTATGTAGCTATGGTCAGAGTCTGACAGTCTCCATTCTTTCTGTTTCTGTGTGGGTTTTGGGTTGGATCCCTAATTAGAGGCAGCTGCACGACATTGTCTCTAATTAGGGATCCTATGTTTGTCTGTCCTTCACTCTTGTGTGGGCCGTTATATTCCTGTGTCACCGGTCAAGTAAGTGTGCTACGCTTTGCTTGTAAAAACACGTTTCATTTTGTACGTTACAAGTTTGTAGATCGTGTTTGTTTGTATAGTTCGTTCGGATTATTGTAAAATCAGTAAAAGATGTCGAATTACAATCCCTGCGCTGCGTCTTGGTCTCTCTCACTACCCAATCGTGACAACGGCTTAGGGCTGTATCTAGGCACTCCGTGTTGCGTCGTGTTAAGAACAGACCTAAGCCGTGGTATATTGGCCATGTACCACAACCCCCGTGCCTTATTACTTAAGTATGCATCCCTCTATCCCTGCTGACATTCATATCATCTGATACTCTGATGCATGAACACATTCAACAGAAGGGCATGACGCATGAACCATAGAAATATAATTAATTAATTATATTAACAGATCTGTTCAAGAAATGCCTGGAATGTATTTAACTCAGTGCAGTAGATTATGTAGACTTTGTTGTTGCCAGAAATTGAATAGTAAATTAGCATTTAGACAGCAGAGTGTATGCGTGTGTATTTGTGTGTTACTACAGTAGATTGCCGTGGGATGGACCCATTCATTATGAAAGAAAAGAACTATGTGATTCATTGCAATAGGACACTAGACCCTTCATGTCTGTTTATCATGCAGTCAATGAAGAGTAAATAATTAGTCCTAGGTAGTTAGGTTTCTCACATTGCAATTGATGAATGTGTTCTGTGCTAGTTCAAAGCACAATGCTCATGGGAACATGATGCTGTGGGTGGGTGTGTAAATGATACGGAGCATCTCGCAAAAAGTTGCCAAAAAAGTAAGTTCCCTTATAGCTGACATTGCTGTGGAGGTTCTGCCTTTTGTGCAACATCTTAATCATTAACATGAAATGAGTAAAAGTGTTGGAATCATCTTCACCTACCGTAACATAGAGATATGTATCTACAGTGCAATCAGAAAGTATTCAGACCCCTTGACTTTTTTCATATTTTGTTAAGTTACAGCCTTATATATATTTTTTTAAACCTTTATTTTACTAGTCAAGTCAGTTAAGAACAAATTCTTATTTACAATGACGGCCTACACCGGCCAAAGTCAGACGACGCTGGGCCAATTGTACGCCGCCCTATGGGACTTCCATTCACGGCCGGTTATGATACAGCCTGGAATCAAACCAGGGTGTCTGTAGTGACACCTCTAGCACTGAAATGCAGTGCCTTAGACCGCTGCGCCAATTGATTAAATAAAAACAAATCCTCATCAATCTACACAAAATACCCCATAATTACAAAGCTTTTTAGAAATGTTTGCAAATGTATAAAACCTTAAAAACAGAAATACCTTATTTACATTAAGTATTCAGACCCTTTGCTATGAGACTCAAAGTTGAGCACAGGTGCATCCTGTTTCCATTGATTATACTTGAGATGTTTCTACAGCATGATTGGAGTCCACGTGTGGTAAATTCAATTGATTGGGCATGATTCAGAAAGGTACACACCTGTCTATATAAGGTCCCACAGTTGACAGTGCATGTCAGAGCAAAAAACAAGACATGAGGTCAAAGGAATTGTCTGTAGATCTGGCGAAGGGTACCAAAAAATGTCTGATGGGAGAACCTTCCAAAAGGACAACCATCTCTGCAGCCCTACACCAATCAGGCCTTTACGGTAGAGTTGCCAGACGGAAGCCTCTCCTTAGTAAAAGGCACATGACAGCCCGCTAAAAGGCACGTAAAGGATTTAATCCATTTTAGAATAAGGCTGTAAAGTAACAAAATGTGGAAAAAGTCAAGGGGTCTGAGTACTTTCCGATTGCACTGTATATTACATTCTATGGAGACACCACATGACAGTGAAAGACACGCTAGACATTTCCAATTGAATACCACATTAGAATGCACATCACTTTTCTGACAACATGGGAGAGATTATCAAACTGAAGAAAGAAAGGAGAGTTTTCTAAAGGACAGGATGCCCATACCTTCCATCTGCTCATACATTTGATTGAACCTTGATAAGTGCATGAATGCATTACTCTGTTATGCTTTATCATTCTATTTTTGAGAACAAAATAGTTCTCTATATGGAGTATACATTTATCATCTACATCCCTCAAACTCGACGCTGTACATCGAAGCCAGTTCCACTGTGTTTTTTAATTGTTCCCCCTCTAATCAGGAAGTGATTTAGACCTGGGACACAAGGTAGGTGAAATTAATTATTATCAGGTAGAACAGAAAAGCAGCAAATCAAATTAAATAAAATCTAATTTTATTGGTCACATACACGTGTTTAGCAGATGTTATTGCGGGTGTAGCGAAATGCTTGTGCTTCTAGCTCCGACAGTGCAGTAATATCTAACAAGTAACATCTAACAATTACACAACATATACCTAATACACACATCTAAGAAAGTAATGAATAAAGAATACACATACAGTGGGGCAAAAAAGTATTTAGTCAGCCACCAATTGTGCAAGTTCTCCCACTTAAAAAGATGAGAGGCAAGTAATTTTCATCATAGGTACACTTCAACTATGAGAGACAAAATGAGAAAAAAAATCCAGAAAATCACATTGTAGGGTTTTTTATGAATTTATTTGCAAATTATGGTGGAAAATAAGTATTTGGTCAATAACAAAAGTTTATCTCAATACTTTGTTATATACCCTTTGTTGGCATTGACAGAGGTCAAACATTTTCTGTAAGTCTTCGCAAGGTTTTCACACACTGTTGCTGGTATTTTGGCCCATTCCTCCATGCAGGTCTCCTCTAGAGCAGTGATGTTTCGGGGCTGTCGCTGGGCAACACAGACTTTCAACTCCCTCCAAAGATTTTCTATGGGGTTGAGATCTGGAGACTGGCTAGGCCACTCTAGGACCTTGAAATGCTTCTTACGAAGCCACTCCTTCGTTGCCCGGGTGGTGTGTTTGGGATCATTGTCATGCTGAAAGACCCAGCCACGTTTTATCTTCAATGCCCTTGCTGATGGAAGGAGGTTTTCACTCAAAATCTCACGATACATGGCCCCATTCATTCTTTCCTTTACACGGATCAGTCGTCCTGGTCTCTTTGCAGAAAAACAGCCCCAAAGCATGATGTTTCCACCCCCATGCTTCACAGTAGGTATGGTGTTCTTTGGATGCAACTCAGCATTCTTTCTCCTCCAAACACGACGAGTTGAGTTTTTACC
The DNA here is from genome assembly GCA_023634145.1 of Thymallus thymallus. Lineage (NCBI taxonomy): Eukaryota > Metazoa > Chordata > Actinopteri > Salmoniformes > Salmonidae > Thymallus > Thymallus thymallus. Next base: position 18,967,579 of record CM042382.1, on the reverse strand, counting down.
AAAAAGTTATATTTTGGTTTCATCTGACCATATGACATTCTCCCAATCCTCTTCTGGATCATCCAAATGCTCTCTAGCAAACTTCAGACGGGCCTGGACATGTACTGGCTTAAGCAGGGGGACACGTCTGGCACTGCAGGATTTGAGTCCCTGGCGGCGTAGTGTGTTACTGATGATAGCCTTTGTTACTTTGGTCCCAGCTCTCTGCAGGTCATTCACTAGGTCCGCCCGTGTGGTTCTGGGATTTTTGCTCACCGTTCTTGTGATCATTTTGACCCCACGAGGTGAGATCTTGCATGGAGCCCCAGATCGAGGGAGATTATTAATGACGGCCTACACCGGCCAAAGTCAGACGACGCTGGGCCAATTGTACGCCGCCCTATGGGACTTCCATTCACGGCCGGTTATGATACAGCCTGGAATCAAACCAGGGTGTCTGTAGTGACTCTAGCACTGAAATGCAGTGCCTTAGATTATCAGTGGTCTTGTATGTCTTCCATTTCCTAATAATTGCTCCCACAGTTGATTTCTTCACACCAAGCTGCTTACCTATTGCAGATTCAGTCTTCCCAGCCTGGTGCAGGTCTACAATTTTGTTTCTGGTGTCCTTTGACAGCTCTTTGGTCTTGGCCATAGTGGAGTTTGGAGTGTGACTGTTTGACGTTGTGGACAGGTGTCTTTTATACTGATAACAAGTTCAAACAGGTGCCATTAATACAGGTAACGAGTGGAGGACAGAGGAGCCTCTTAAAGAAGAAGTTACAGGTCTGTGAGAGCCAGAAATCTTGCTTGTTTGTAGGTGACCAAATACTTATTTTCCACCATAATTTTTTTCTCATTTTGTCTCTCATAGTTGAAGTGTACCTATGATGAAAATTACAGGCCTCTCTCATCTTTTTAAGTGGGAGAACTTGCACAATTGGTGGCTGACTAAATATTTTTTTGCCCCACTGTATATGGACGAGCGATGTCAGAGAGGCATGGACTGAGATACAGTAGAATAGTATAGAATACAGTATATACATATGAGATGAGATGAGCTGTCTTACCCTCAGCAGCCTCCACTGGTTTATTTTTAGTTTAATTCTGGGTTGAATTTAAACAATAGATGTTGATGACTTTGCAAATGCTATATAGACCTAAATAGCATCATTGAGCGGAGATCTCTCAACAATCATTCTCAAGAAAGCACAATGGGAATAGTCAGTGACAAATATCATTGCTAACCAGGCCTGGGCTTGGTTAAAACTCTGGATGGGAGACCAAAGGGTAGCTGTAGATAAATCAATTCTCTAGTAGGAGGTGTTGCCCAGCCTATTGTTTTTTTCTAATAGTGGATATAACGTTGAAGATCTGATGTTGATTTAAAGGTACTAACTCAACATATTTTATACAAGGTTAATGTTATTACCATGACGACAATTCTGTGGTTGAAATTTCAACCCTCAAAACAAAAGTTTACGTTTAACTTTTTTCAAGATTCCACGCCACAATACGTTGACAAATGACGTTTGAACAACGTTGATTCAACCAGTTTGTGCCCAATGGGAAGCTTGTCAGGAATCCAGAGTAGCATGAAGAGTATTCAGACCTCATAGGTAGGACTCTGTTTTGGTAAATCATGTGTCATGACCTGGATTTAAACCTTTGTTTAAAGCTTTTTCATCAAACTGTCCCCTTTAATTTTTATGTCAGATGGTTCAGCACCATCCTCAGACAATTGCCCTAATTTTTGGTCTAATTCTAATTTCTGTAAAAGGCTTAAAATAAAGGTTTGAATCCAGGTAATGTGACAAGATTAACCAAAACACAGGGCCCTACTCATGGAGACTCGTAATGGACAGTATGAGTCGTAAAAGTGCGATCTGGGAAGCTATTCTTGATATACCCATTGATTATTGAAGAAAATAACTTAAAATGTTCCATGTTTACGGCATCATAATGCCAAAATATAAGGTTGATTTGTAACCCTTATGGCTTCGAAATGTGAAACTTTGAGAAGTCGAAACTATAATGTGGTCTTGGGCTGTCAGTCCTTGCATACATAACTCTATCTATACATTTGAGAGTTGTTACCTTTTCTTCAGCCTCAATCCTCAGCTGTATACAGTAGCAAACCAAGTGGCAGGGCTGCTGTTTGGCTGAAAAATGAATGTCGTATTGTGCCTTTAAGGCTGGTTTCCCTGCTATCATCAGTGCTTCACCCCTGCAGAGCACTGGCTGGAAAGGCTCAGCTCACTATGGAACCCTGGGAGATGATTGAGAGGAGGAAAGCACTCTAAGCTCTTTATCTGATAGGAAATTCAATACAGGGATGTGGAGCTACTACTGCACACCTAGAGGTCCAAATTACATAAATGCTTCTCTCTCTCTCTCTCTCTCTCTCTCTCGCTCTCTCTCGCTCTCTCTCGCTTTCTCTCTTTCTCTCTCGCTCTCTCGCTCTCTCTCGCTCTCTCTCGCTCTCTCTCTCTCGCTTTCTCTCGCTCTCTCGCTTTCTCTCTCTCGCTCTCTCTCGCTCTCTCTCGCTCTCTCTCGCTCTCTCTCTCTCTCTCGCTCTCTCTCTTTCTCGCTCTCTTGCTTTCTCGCTCTCGCTCTCTCGCTTTCTCGCTCTCTCTCGCTCTCTCTCGCTCTCTCTCTTTCTCGCTCTCGCTCTCTTTTATTTCTATATATACACTGCCGGTCAAAAGTTTTTTTTTTTTGTTTTTTTTTACTATTTTCTATATTGTAGAATAATAGTGAAGACATCAAAGCTATGGTTGCAACATGATTCCCTATGTGTTATTTCATAGTTTTGATGTCTTCACTATTATTCTACAATGTAGAAATAGTATAAATAAAAACTCTGGAATCAGTAGGTGTGTCCAAACTTTTGACTGGTTCTGTATAATTATTATTATATAAACGCAACATGCCCAGTCCGGGACCAGTAGCCAGCCCGATTAAACGGCTGGAGCCAGCATCTGCGCCTATGCCCAAGCTGGGCACAGCGTCCAGTCCGGCTTCAACACTCGGTGTCCAGTTCGGCTTCAACACTCGAGCCGTCCTCCGTTCTGGTGCCGTTCAGACGCCTCCGGTGCCGGCTCCTCGCACCAGTCCTCCAGTGCGTGTGTCCAGTCCGACGCCTCCAGTGCCGGCTCCACGCACCAGACCACCGGTGTGCCTACCCAGTCCGGTACGACCCGTGCCGGCTCCTCGCGTCCGTCCTCCAGTGCGTGTGTCCAGCCCGACGCCTTCAGTGCCGGCTCCACGCACTAGACCTCCGGTGCGTCTTTCCAGTCCGCTAGGACCTGTGCCGGTTCCCCGCACCCAAACCCCAGTGAGTGTGTCCAGCCCCGCTCGTGAGCCAGAGATCCTCGCCACGCCGGTGCCCAGTCCGGGCCCGGTAACCACTCAGGTTACAGGGCTGGAGCTCTCCTCTGCGCCGGTGCCCAGAGTGGGCACGGCGTTCAGTCCCGCTTGGGAGCTGGAGCTCCTCACAGCGGCAAGGCCCAGCACGGGACCGGCAGCCAGCCCGCGCCTCGGGGGGGGGGGGGGGGGGGGGGGGGGGGGGGTTGTCCTGACATAATACAGGGAGTTTGGTTTTGGGTTTGGTCGATCCCCAATTAGAGGCAGCTGTCTTGAGTTGTCTCTGATTGGGGATTCTATTTATGTTCACTATGGAGTACCAGTCACCAGTTCAGTTTCTCTTGCGTTAGTTTATTTTTATAATAACAAAACAACAATGTTTGCACACACCTCTCGCTCTGCGCCTCATTCCCTAACCACTAGCCATGACACCAGTGTCTGGTGGAAAGAAGACCGAACCATATTTTCCTCTAGGATTTTGCCTGTGCTTAGCTCCATTCCATTTCTTTTTTATCCTGAAAAACTCCCCAGTCCTTAAAAATTACAAAAATACCCATAACATGATGCAGCCACCACTATGCTTCAAAATATGAGAGTGGTACTTACTTTAGTGCCTTGTTGCAAACAGGATACATGTTTTTGAATATTTTTATTCTGTACAAGCTTACTTATTTTCCCTCTGAAAATTACAGTAGGTTGGTTTTGTTAAGTAACTACAATGTTGTTCCATCCTCAGTTTGTATCTTTGTAGTGACAGGTGCGACAAACAGAAATCTGTCTGTAACACAACAAAATGTAGAAAAGTGAAGGTGTGTGAATATTTTCTGAAGGCACTGTAAGTACAACCTGTTTCTAACGTCAGAGTCATCATGAGTTGCACCAGTTGGGCTTAAAATACGTTGGTATTAAATGGTTTCATTGACTCTAGAATGTGCACTTTCTTAACATTGGCAACAATGTATTTGTGCGGGTAATGGTATACATGCAAAGGAACACACTCTTATTTTTAGTTCATGCCGTCTTTTCACAACAAAGAATGGCCTAGTTGGGGAAAAAAGTAAAAGAACACACTCCATTTATTCATTACTACATGATAGAACAACATGTAAACAGTCACAGTTTAGCTCTTCCTAATGTGTCACATCCCTCGCTGTCATGCTACATGATGTGACAAGCACACAATGTACAGTGCATACATACCCATGTTTCTGTCTACAGACATTGCTGGTAATGTTCATTGTGTCCAAAAGTAATTTCCCCCAATGTTTTAGTGATTCAATGTACTCAACCCGGTTGTTTTCAGCTGCCATCTGAAAAAACAAGTGGAATTGCAGACCAGAATTGTTGTTATGTGTGTTGTGACTGTGACCTATGGGCATGTCCTTTTATATCACTGTTATACCCCTCAGTGGTTTGTTTATGTCAGAGTGGTGACCGATCATCATTAGGTTAATGGAACTTGCTCATGTTCTGAGAAAAGCCTGCTTCCGACAAGGGGGCAATGATGTCATGCTTTTGTAGTTTAGTCTTTTGTTGCTGTTTGCAAAACACATTACAATTTAATTGAGGTCTATTTTGACACACTTTCCGGTTGAATGGAAAATATCTTGTTATTCTATTACTAAAATATTACATTTTGGGAAACAAAAGATCCCCCCACAAAGCATGATATTGGCTGTGAATATATCCTTTATTTGTTGGTCATGTCCAATGCAGAACCATTTAATTACATTTATGTCAAATTAATTTCCTGTTTGAACCTCCCCACTGGTTGAATCAACTTTGTTTCAAAGTCATTGGTCACCATATTGGAATCTACGTTGGAAACACATATATAGATTTGCTAAAAGTCATTAACCAGTGCTGGTTTCATGTAATTTTTTTACATTGTAAACATTGAAATTAGGGTAAAATAAGTAAATAAAATTACTTAACCTGACTAACAGGTTATTGCATCAATCTAATGAACATCAGAACTATGTATATGTCGAAATTGCGTTGAAACTAGTTAGAAAATTTGTCGAAACTAGTTAGAAAATTTGCAAATAGACCAATAAGGAAGAGTTCCAAAGCTGCCAATAAAAGCTAGTTTTCAGTTTTCCCCTCCCTACTCAGAACACTCCCAGACAGTCCTAGCTAAATTCTTTATTGAAAAATTGCTCTTTGCTAAGCATCTATTTTTGTTTTAAGGTACTTACTGTAATTGTTGCCAGAAATGGTTTGATATTGAGATAAAAATGGCTGCATTGGATCTTTAAGTTTCACGCAGCTAGGTCTATGCAAAGTTATGTGTAAAGTGTTTAAGTGTTTTTTTAAATTCTCGTCAAGACCAGAATATGGGTGATCTAGTTTCAGGCGTTTCTTTTACGCCTGGCTACGTTAGGTTAGCTACACATTAATCTTGGGCTCGTTATGCAGAACCAAATAGACTAGATACAAATACAAGTTATTCTAGTCTATAAGGAACAAATAGTTCTTCACCATGTATAGTGTACTGATTCTATTCCATAAAATTCCCTCCAGGGAAATAATGTTATTGTTCTCTATACAGAATAAATAGTTGTTCAACATGCACAGTATGTATTCGGTATGTGGCTTTCATGCACTTGCACTTGTCTTTTCTTGCTAGCACTGACAGCATTACATTTTTGTGTACTTTTACCCCTTTTTCTTGATATCCAACTGGTAGTTACAGTCTTGTCCGATCTATGGAACTCCCCTACGGACTCGGGAGAGGCGAAGGTCGAGAGCCATGCGTCCTCCGAAACACGACCCTGCCAAGCCACACTGCTTCATGACACACTGCTTGCTTAACCTGGAAGCTAGCCTCACCAATGTGTCGGATAATGTAGTAACCAAAGTCAGCTTGCAGATGCCCGGTCCGCCACAAGGAGTCGCGATAGGACAGGGAAATCCCGTCCGGCCAAACCCTCCCCTAACCCGGACGACGCTGGGCCAATTGTGCGCCGCCTTATGGGTATCCTGGTCATGGCCAGCTGTGACACAGTCTGGGATCGAACACGGGTCTGTAGTGACGCCTTAAGCACTGCGATGCAGTGACTTAGATCGCTGCGCCACTCGGGAGGCCGCTGATAGCTGCTTTATTGAGGAAAGTTGTACTCACTATGACTGTGATATGTGGCTGTCGAACCAAGTTAACTGTAAGTTGCCCTGGAAAAGAGTGTCTGCTAAATGACTAAAATGCAAACGTATAATGTTGCCTTAGACAAAATAAAGTTATTCTATATACTGGTTCTATTCCATAGGTCAACAAGGTGTGAAGGTGCTTACAATATACTTGACATGATCACAGTTAGACAGGACCTGAGGCGCAGACCTGTGGTGCAAAAACATTCCTTTATTCAGGTAAGCGTAATCCCAAAACCAAAAAAAGGAGACAGCGACCATGAACAGGCACGAATCTCCCTCACTAACTTTAAGCATCAGCTGTCAAAGCTGCTTATCGATCACTGCACCTGTGTATATAGCCCTTCTGTAAATAGCCCATCCTACTACCTCATCCCCATATTTATTTTTTTACTTCCGCTCATTTTGCACTCCAGTATCTCTATTTGCACATCATTTGCACATTCCATCATTCCAGTGATAATGCTAATCTGTAATTTATTTCGACACTATGGCCTATTTATTGTCTTTCTAACCTTACTGCATTTTGCACTACATTTGCACTCTGTACATAGATTTTCTATTGTGTTATTGACTGTACGTTTTTATTTCCCATGTGTAACTCTGTTGTTTTTTGTCGCACTGCCTTGCTTTGTCTTGGCCAGGTCGCAGTTGCAAATGAGAACTTGTTCTCAACTGACCTACCTGATTAAATAAAGGTGAAAAAATTACACATTGAGATTTTCACTTACAGTATGATTTCATGTTTTCAATTTTACACATACTGTGTAGGCTTCACTAAAGTTATAATAATTTTAAGCCCCATTAACAAAATCTAAGTAAGTTTTGTTTAGTTTCTTAAAGATTACTTTATTTTAGACCAACATACTGTATAAGATAATTTAATGCCCCAGATTTTCTTGAACCATCCATTGGCCTGTGACCTCTCAGTTTTCCAAAAGCACACTGTGGCTGTGTCACAGCTTTCCCCCCCATAGGGCTCTGGTTAGAAGTAGTGCACTATATAGGGAAAAGGGAGCCATTTTGGTTGCAGGCTATGTGAACAGAGAACATGTTCCCTATTCATCACAAGCAGACCTGATGGGACTCATCCTTTCTCCGGCTCAGCCACAGGGAAAAATGACTCAAAATAAATTTAAAGGGAAGGGACAAACACACACACTGGTTGACCGTTCACTCATCTGGAACCAACTTGGAGGCTGCTTAGAGAGCATCTTGCTCAAGTCAAGTCTACGGCTTTCATTATGACAAGGGGACACATAAATTATTTTAGATAATGGAGGAGAACAGTCTTCTTCCCTGGGGTTGAAGTAATTGAACTCAGCATTACGTAAGAAGTCTCCTAGTAGGACATTGGTTGTGTCCCAAATAGCACTCTATTTCCTACAAAGTGCACTACTTTTGAACAGAGCCCTAACAGTAGTGCACTATATAGGATATAGGATGCTATTTGGGATGCAGACATTCCCTCACAGCATACATCACTGGGGCTTGTTAGGTCTGCACTGTATAGTCACATGTTGTGGACAAGACTTATATACAGGAAGAGTATACATGAGAGGTTTATTTATTCATCATTTCCATCACACATATGGAATCATGCAGTAACCAAAAACGTGTTAAACAAATCAAAATATATTTTATTTTTGAGATTCTTCCTTGATGACAGCTTTGAACAGTCTTGGCAATCTCTCAACCAGTTTCACCTGGAATGCTTTTTAGATAGATAGGTAGGTAGGTGCTTTATTGATCCCCCGAGGGGGACATTTCTTTGTCAAGCAGCTACAACAACAAAAACACAGGGCAGGTGCAAAATGCCACAACGAAAGTACACAAAAGACAGATAAACGGTACATGATACATAGAGCGACAGTATCAACTGTCTTGAAGGAGTTCCCACATATGCTGAGCATTTGTTGGCTGCTTTTCCTTCACTCTGTGGTCCGACTCATCCCAAACCATCTCAATTTGGTTGAGATCGGGGGGATTGTGGAGGCCAGGTCATCTGATGCAGCACTCCATCACTCTCCTTCTTGGTAAAATAGCCCTTACACAGCCTGGAGGTGTTTTTGTCATTGTCCTGTTGAAAAACAAATCATAGTTCCACTAAGCCCAAACCAGATGAGGTGGTTTTTCGCTGCAGAATGCTGTGGTAGCTATCCTGGTTAAGTGTGCCTTGAATTCTAAAGAAATCACAGACAGTGTCACCAGCAAAGCACCCCCACAACATAGCACCTCCTCCTCCATGGTTTACGGTGGGAAATACACATGCAGAGATCATCCGTTCACCCACACAGTGTCTCACAAAGACACGGTGGTTGTAACCAAAAATCTCCAATTTGGACTCCAGACCAAAGGACAAATTTCCACCGGTCTAATGTCCATTGCGTGTGTTTCTTGGCCCAAGCAAGTCTCTTCTTCTTATTGGTGTCCTTTAGTAGATGTTTCTTTGCAGCAATTTGACCATGAAGGCCTGATTCACACAGTCTCCTCTGAACAGTTGATGTTGAGATGTGTCTGTTACTTGAACTCTGTGAAGCATTTATTTGGGCTGCAATTTCTGAGGCTGGTGTCACGATCGGGTGTATGGAGAGACCAAGGCGCAGCGCAGGTATAGTAGTTCGACATTCAATTTTATTATTATATAGTAATCGAAACAAATGGCGAACTACAGGACACAAACTGAAACTATAAACTAACGTCACATTCACAAAAACCACACGGAATGAACGGACGTAACAAAAAGAACACTTACTTCACCCGTGACTGCGAAATACATTAACATGTAACGATAACGACCCACACCCGCGTGAGGGACAGACTCAACATATATTGGATCCCTAATTAGAGACAACGGGTAGCAGCTGCCTCTAAATAGAGATCCACCCAAAACCCACAAAGAAACAGAAAAGAACGACACTGTCAGACTCTGACCATAGCTACATAGAGAAGCCTATTGCTTCTCTATGGCCAGAGCCTGACAGTACCCCGCCCCCAAGGCGCGGACTCCCGGACGCCTAAACAAAAAAAAACACACACAAAACACGGGGGGGGGTAAATGGGAGGGAAAACTAGTCCATCGGGGGCGGCTCCGGCTCCGGCGATGTGGACAGTTTTGTCCCATGCCCCTTCCTTATCACCGGTCCCGGTCTGTGTACCGGTGGGGCAAAAGGCTCCGGCCATGGAGCGGGGAAAACAACCGGGCCCGGACTGGGCACCGGTGGGGTAAACGGCTCCGGCCATGCAGCGGGGAAAACAACCGGTCCCGGACCGGGCACCGGTGGGGCAAACAGCTCCGGCCATGGAGCGGGGAAAACAACCGGGCCCGGACTGGGCACCGGTGGGGTAAACGGCTCCGGCCATGGAGCAGGGAAAACAACCGGGCCCGGACTGGGCACCGGTGGGGTAAACGGCTCCGGCCATGCAGCGGGGAAAACAACCGGTCCCGGACCGGGCACCGGTGGGGCAAACAGCTCCGGCCATGGAGCGGGGAAAACAACCGGGCCCGGACTGGGCACCGGTGGGGTAAACGGTTCCTGCCATGGAGCGGGGAAAACAACCGGGCCCGGACTGGGCACCGGTGGGGCAAACGGCTCCGGCCATGGAGCGGGGAAAACAACCGGGCCCGAACTGGGCACCGGTGGGGCAAACGGCTCCGGCCATGGAGCGGGGAAAACAACCGGGCCCGGACTGGGCACCGGTGGGACAAACGGCTCCGGCCATGGAGCTGGGCATTAAACCGGGCCCGGACTGGGCACCGGTGGGGTAAACTGCTCCGGCCATGGAGCTGGGAAAACAACCGGGCCCGGACTGGGCACCGGTGGGGCGGACTGCTCAGGCTCTGAAGCGGAGCAGACGGCTGGACCCGGATTGGGTACCGGTGGAGCGGACTGCTCTGGCATTGAGGCGGAGCAGACGGCTGGACCCGGATTGGGTACCGGTGGAGCGGACTGCTCTGGCACTGAGGCGGAGCAGACGGCTGGACCCGGACTGGGTACCGGTGGAGCGGACTGCTCAGGCACTGCGGCGGCGCAGACGGCTGGACCCGGAATGGGCACCGGTGGAGCGGACTGCTCAGGCGCTGAGGCGGAGCAGACGGCTGGACCCGGAATGGGCACCGGTGGAGCGGACTGCTCTGGCGCTGAGGCGGAGCAGACGGCTGAACCCGGAATGGGCACCGGTGGAGCGGACAGCTCAGGCACTGAGGCGGAGCAGACGGCTGGACCCGGAATGGGCACCGGTGGAGCGGACTGCTCTGGCACTGAGGCGGAGCAGAGGGCTGGACCCGGAATGGGCACCGGTGGAGCGGACTGCTCTGGCACTGAGGCGGAGCAGACGGCTGGACCCGGAATGGGCACCGGTGGAGCGGACTGCTCTGGCACTGAGGCGGAGCAGACGGCTGCACCCGGAATGGGCACCGGTGGAGCGGACTGCTCAGGCACTGAGGCGGAGCAGACGGCTGGACCCGGAATGGGCACCGGTGGAGCGGACTCCTCTGGCACTGAGGCGGAGCAGACAGCTGGACCCGGATTGAGCACCGGTGGAGCGGACTGCTCAGGCGCTGAGGCGGTTTGGTTTTTGATGGTTTTTGCAACTGCAATTGAAGAAACGTTCAAAGTTCTTGAAATGTTCCTTCAAGTAATGATAGACTGTAATTTCTCTTTGCTTATTTGAGCTGTTCTTGCCATAATATGGACTTGATCTTTTCACCATATAAGGCTATCTTCTGTATACCACACCTACCTTGTCACAACACAACTGATTGTCTGAAATGCATAAATTAACTTTTAAGAAGGCACACCTGTTAATTTAAATGCATTCCGGGTGACTACCTCATGAAACTGGTTGAGAGAATGCCAAGAGTGTGCAAAGCTGTCATCAAGGCAAAGGGTGGCTATTTGAAGAATCTCAAATATTAAATATATTTTGATTTGCGTAACACTTTTTTGGTTACTACATTATTAAATTTGTGTTATTTCATTGTTGTGATGTCATCGTTATTATTATACAATGTCTACATTTAAAAAATAAAGAAAAACCCTTAAATGAGTAGGTGTTCTAAAACTTTTGACCGGTAGTGTATACACTATGGCAGTTTACATGATGAGCAAAATTGTTTAGAGATATATAATGCCTCCATCCTTACAAGCATGTCTTTAGAAGCTCACATGGTATCTCAACAGAATTAAAATGCTTGCCAATCATTACATATATCCTTTTCATAGGGAGTTGTATTCTTATGTCCTCAACATATTTGTAAACAATCACAATAACATCAAAGATAAGTTACAGTATTTCAATTAAATATGAATAAGAATTTTCAGCTTTGGCAAACAAATTATCACTGACGCCTTTGCAGATTGGTGTTGGAGTTTTGGTACAAACGTTAATACTAAACCCAATAACTTTAGGTCTAGGCTCTAAACAAACATTACAATTGTTAGGCTACCACTGCAAGAAAAGAGCCATTTCTGGGAATATAAAAACCTGAGCACATCCATGCAATTTGGCGTGCATGAGGAGGAATTTCAATGCCTCTAGGGAGACATGAAATAGAGGTTATTGTTTCGTGATATTCAGACCTCGTCTAAATATAATTGTATTGAGGTTAATCAACAAGCATGTGGTTTAATTACTGATTTGTCATTAACAAAGCATCAACCAGCTGAGTCATCACACTGAGGTGCACTTTTATGTCTGAGCAATAAATCAGACATCACTATCTTTCTGTCTTTATTTTAGGAAAACATTTCAATTTCATGGCAGGCTTCCTGTAAACTGTATACTGGACAAAGTTCTAGGAACAGCATAACTTTTCTCTGTTACAGTTGAAGTTTAATATTTACATACTATCCAGTGTTTTGGAGTAATGTAATCAACGGCTTCTGATTACACCAAAACTATGCTCCCATATTAGCAAAGCCCATAAAAAATGTAGAGATGAATAAAATTGATGTGGGATGTGTTCCATTGTGTAGTCTGATAATGATATGACGAGAACAGGGTGTGCTGGCCATCACGTTTAGGTAATAAATTATATCCATTGCCTGTGTCCCAAAATGGCACCCTATTCACTATGTTTGACCTATATAGGGAATAGGGGCCCATATAGGACTGAGATAGTGTTTATAACAGGATGATTTGATGCCTCTTTCTCTGCTGTGTTGTGTGTGGGTGGTCAAGTAGAAATACATTAGTTTGCAGTAGGTTGCCAGGCAACATGGATATGTCTATTGCCTTGTAATGTTGGAAATTATGAATGCGTTCCAAATGGCACCCTATTCCCTACATAGCGCAACTACTTCTGACCATGGTCAATAGGGCTTTGGTCAAAAGTAGTGCACTATATAGGGAATAGGGTGCCACTTAGGATGCAGTTGAGGTCTTTGGTGAACATAAAGGATGTAAGGTTTCTTATTCCCTTGAAGTAATAATTTCTAGCATCAACAAAGGGGTCTTCGTTTTTCGTCTTAGTATTCTGCCAACTTCGTCAACATTGTCACAAGGGCATGATCTACTGTGCTGTGACCACCACAAAATAGCTTTATCCTACACAGTGAATGAATGAGAAAAACCTGGTGTAGTAGAAAGCTCTCACTAAAAGTCTTGCAAAAGGTGAAATCTTTATTTAACTAGGAAGTCAGTTAAGAACGAATTCTTACTTACAATGACAGCCTACTTGGGGAACAGTGGGTTAACTGCCTTGTTCAGGGGCAGAATGACAGATTATTTACCTTGTCAGCTTGGGGATTAAATCCAGCAACCTTTTGGTTACTGGTCCAACACCCTAACCACTATGCTACCTGCCACCCCTAAACTGTGTTTATACATTCCAGTTAATTAGATGGTAGACCGAAACTAACTATAAGCAATACCCTGCCAGAAACCTTTACAGAACATTTTCACGGAATATGGTTACTGTGGATGTGTCAGGCTCTGGCCATAGAGAAGCCTATTTGCTTCTCTTTGTAGCCATGGTCAGAGTCTGAGAGTTCTATTCTTTCTGTGTGGCGGTTTGTGTGGGATCCCTAATTAGAGGCAGCTGTAGCGCATCGTCTCTAATTAGGGATCCTACAAAGGCTTGTAATTTTCACACTGGGTTGTGGGTCGTTGTCGATATATGTCGCAGTCATAGGGAAAGTAAGTGTGCAACTCTGTTACGTCCGTCCGTTCATTCGTGTTTGTGTTTGTGAACGTGACGTTTAGTCTATTCGTGTTTTTTTGTTCTGTAGTTCGTCATTTGTGTTTATTATACATAGTACGTTATATAATATACATAGTATAGTCAAATAAAATGTCGAACTACTATCCCTGCGCTGCGTCTTGGTCTCCCTATACACCCTCTCGTGACAGAACGACCCACCAGTACGAGACCAAGCAGCGTAACTGGGGAGAGACGGAGAGGAGCCCGCAAACAACCCCAAGGTAATTTTGAGGGGGGGCTATGGGGGTGGTCTGGCTACAGGCAGGAGGAGCCAATACCACCACCCCTGTGGAGCATGGAGATGCCGAGGTACAAATGGGGGGCGCAGAGCAAAGAGCAGGAGGTGTATTTGGAGGAGCATTTTGGAGAGGTTCTGGAAGAACTGAGGGAGATAGAGGAAGAGGTCGAGAGGGAGATGGCGGAGTGGTCCAGTCCAGGTCCGGTCATCTACTCCACTCCCGGGCCGGAGCAGTCCGCTCCACCGGTGCCCAGTCCGGGTCCGGCTGTCTACTCCACCTCCCTGCCAGAGCAGTCCGCTCCTCCAGTGCCCAGTCCGGGCCCGGTCGTCGTCTCCACTCCCATGCCAGAGCAATCCGCTTCACCGATGTCCAGTCCAGGACCGCTGCTCTACTCCACGCACCCGACCTCCAGTGCGTGCGCCCAGCCAGGTGCTTCCAGTGCCGGCTCCATGTATCCGACCTCCGGTGCGCCTCCCCAGTCCGGTACGACCCGTGCCGGCTCCCCGCACCCGACCTCCAGTGCATTCGCCCAGCCAGGTGCTTCCTGTGCCGGCTCCACACACCCGACAACCAGTGCCTCCGTAGCCCGGAACCTCCAGCGAAGGTCCGTAGCCCGGAACCTCCAGCGAAGGTCCGCAGCCCGGAACCTCCAGCGAAGGTCCGCAGCCCGGAATCTCCAGCGAAGGTCCGCAGCCCGGAACCTCCAGCAAAGGTCCTCAGCCAGGAACCTCCAGCGAAGGTCCGCAGCTCGAAGCCTATAGCGAAGGTCCGCAGCCCGGAACCTCAGAAAGTCTGCCACCGGTGCCCATTCCGGGTCCGGCCGTCTGCAAGGCCAGAGCAGTCCGCTCCACCGGTGCCCAGTCCTGGTCCGATGGTCTGCTCCACTCCATGGCCGGAGCCGTTTACCAAACCGGTGCCCAGTCCGGGCCTGGTTGTTTTCCCCACTCCATGGCCGGAGCCGTTTGCCCCACCGGTGCCCAGTCTGGGCCCGGTAAATTGCCCAGCTCCATGGCCGGAGCCGTTTGCCCCACCGGTACCCAGTCCGGGCCCGGTTATAAAGAAGGGGCATGGGAAAAAACTGTCCACTTCGCCGGAGCCAGAACCTCCACCGACGGTCTAATCTTCCCTCCCTTATACCACCCCCATGTTTTTGTGTGTTTTCTTTGGCGTCCGGGAGTCCGCGCCTTGGGGGGGGGGGGGGGGGGGGTCCTGTCAGGCTCTGGCCATAGAGAAGCCTATTTGCTTCTCTATGTAGCCATGGTCAGAGTCTGACAGGTCTTTTCGTTCTCTTTCTGGTGGTGGTTTGTGTGGGATCCCTAATTAGAGGCAGCTGTAGCGCATCGTCTCTAATTAGGGATCCTACAAAGGCTTGTAATTTTCACACTGGGTTGTGGGTCGTTGTCGATATATGTCGCAGTCACTGGGAAAGTAAGTGTGCAACTCTGTTACGTCCGTCCATTCATTCGAGTTTGTGTTTAGTCTATTTGTGTTTTTTTGTTCTGTAGTTCGTCATTTGTGTTTATTATACATAGTACGTTATATAATATACACAGTATAGTAAAATAAAATGTCGAACTACTATCCCTGTGCTTCGTCTTGGTCTCCCTATGCACCTCTCGTGACAGGATGTCACATTCACACACAGAAGGTAATGGATCTGGCAGCAGCATGTAAGTTGTGCTGTAACTGTAATTGTTCTTTAGAAAGATAAACAAATAGCAATATCCCCAAAAGTACAGGGGTTCTATCTTCATTTGATCTGTTGTCTCAGATAATTGTCCTATACACCAAAGTCTTATAAGTTTGTAATTCCATTTTAAAATGTCAGACATGGGCACTCGAGTAGCGCAGCGGTCTAAGGCACTGCATCGCAGTGCTAGAGGCGTCACTACAGACCCAGGTTCGATCCCGTGCTGTATCACAACCGGCCGTGATTGGGAGCCCCATAGGGCGTCGCACAATTGGCCCAGCATCGTCCAGGTTTGGCTGGGGGGGCTTTACTTGGCTTATCGCCCGCTAGAAACTCCTTGTGGCCAATTGGGTAGTTGCAGCGATGAGACAAGATTGAAAATGGGGAGGAAAAAAATTCAAACTTGATTTGCCCTACCAAAAAATGTATCAACCACTACAAAAATGTCCATTAATTATAATCAATGCAATAATGAGGGTTTCACACCAAATTCACAGAAAAAAACTTGGTCAAAAACAATGGCACTGATTGGCCTATAGTTGGTGCTGTTATAAGCAGTCTCACTTAAACCCTCATCTGCCACCCATTTTGACCTCTGTACATATTTTAGTTTGAGAAAAGCTAAGAGATTGGTTACGAAATGACTGAGTTATTGATAAATCAGTAAATTCGCTTTTACATGTCCATTTAAATCCTTCACTCCACAGTGGATTTTTGGGGGGTCATCAAAGACATTACCATGATGAACCATGTTGGGTTTGTCATTTTATTTATTTTTATTTTTTATTTCACCTTTATTTAACCAGGTAGGCCATCAACATTCATTGATATCCAGCAATTCACTTTTTTTTGCTATGTAACGTTAATGCTTAAATAATGATACAGATAAATATTCTCCTCATGGACTAAAAGTCAGATTCACTCCAAATGTGGTCTTTGCACTCATCACAATAGTCCCTAAAGAGTTTTAGATAGGAATGTTGATGCCTTCAAAGATGGTCACACTATACGAGTAGATGCATATTAGCACATTCGCGAATATGCTCAAATATGCTAGAAATACTTCAAATATCTTCTTTTCATTAACCGTAAGAACAAATTACACCAAATTGGAATGTAGGCCCATGATACATGTATTAACTTAGTTTGAGAAAAGCTAAGGCATTGGTCGAAAGATGGCTGAGTTATTGACAACTCAAAAATCAGATTTTACGTCTCCATTTAAACCCCTGTAAATTCACTCCACAGTGGCCTACCAACTTGAAACTTTAATAAACCACACTGAATTTGGTATTGATATCTCAAAAAACAAAGGAACCATTAACAACTCATTCTTTGGATATGTAAAGCTAATGCTCAAAATCTGCAATCATCTATGCTCATGGACAATATGTTAGATTCACTCCAGATTTTGTATTTAGACTGATTTCATCTGTCTTTGATGCTTTTGAGAATTCAAATATGGCTGCACTGTACCTATAGATGAATGTTAGCACATATACAAATGCAAAAAAATATTTTTTAGACTCAATGAAGTAGCCTCTAAGGAATTGAAAATTATTAGTTGCTGCATTCAATGTCGGGCCATGCTACACCACTAGATGACACCATATCACACCAGGACTATAAGAACTAAACTGATGGACATGGGGCCATGAAATTTGGTATTTAAACCTTATCTGTATGTCCTTAGAAGCTGTATGAATATAAATCAAATCAAATCAAATTGTATTTATCACATACACGTGTTTAGCAGATGTTATTGCGGGTGTAGCGAAATGCTTGTGTTTCTAGTTCCGACAGTGCAGTAATATCTAGTAACAAGTAATATCTAACAATTTCACAACATATACCCAGTACACACAAATCTAAGTAAAGGAATATATAAATATATGGACGAGCACTGTCAAAGCGGCATAGACTAAGATACAGTAGAATAGCATAGAATACAGTATATACAGTACGTATGAGATGAGTCATGCAATATATGTAAACATTATTAAAGTGACTAGTGTTCCATTTATTAAAGTGGCCAGTGATTTCTAGTCTATGAATAGAGGCAGCAGCCTCTAATGTGCTAGTGATTGCTATTTAATAGTCTGATGGCCTTGAGATAGAAGCTGTTTTTCACTCTCTCGGTCCCAGCTTTGATGCACCTGTACTGTCCTCGCCTTCTGGATGATAATGGGGTGAACAGGCAGTGGGTGGTTGTTGCCCTTGATTATCTTTTTGGCCTTCCTGTGACATCGGGTGATGTAGGTGTCCTGGAGATTACATATAAAGATGACTGCACCACACGTACTGCTGTATATCAGTAATACCAGAAAGCAACATGTGAATGCATGAATTAAGGAATTCATCCATTTCAACTAGTGACACCATATGATACTAGAGTAATAACTATTGATCAAGTGGACTTTGTCTCATGTACAGTAAATTAATGTTAGAATTAAATTATGCAGTCGAACAATGTGAAATATCGTCAAAATAACACTGAAAATGTTTCACAAATCTTAACGAAAACCATTAGTCAAATTGACCCCAGAATTTACTTTAATAATGATTACCTGCGGCATTCAAAGACAACCGACCTAGAGCACTATACTAAACTTCACTTGTATTGATATTGGTATTGAGAGATACGCATGATAATGCTTTCACTGATTGCACATAAAGGAAGATAGTTCCTACATGATAGAGTGCTTGCTTTGTTATCCAACTAATCTTGTGTCCTTTCTGTCATCCTGTGAACGCCGTTCATTGCAGCTCTCAGCTATATTTCTAATTTCCTGTTGTTACTATGTACAGTAGTAACATGGTAACAAGAACGGAACCGGTGGTACAACATTAAATAGACATTAATCACATGCTGTTAGGCATACATCTTCATTCAGAGAGGTGGGGAAAGGGGACTCATAAAACATCCACCCAGCCATACAGTACTGTTCGGAAACGGACTGCCATAGGGCAGTTCGGGAAAATGTCAGATGGGCTGGTGCATCTTTAGCCCAGTAGGCCTGTCTATATTGGGGGTTTTGCAGAGAATGAATGGCTTATTATGGTGGCCTCCGGCCCGATTTATGGTCCTAGTGTGTCCATGCCCCCCACCCATACAGTACCCTCTCACAAAGACAAATGAATTTCACAGCAATGTTAGAATGTCCCAGGCAGGTAACCGCAATAAGTAGTCTGCGATTACATGGTT
Source organism: Thymallus thymallus (assembly GCA_023634145.1). Classification (NCBI taxonomy): domain Eukaryota; kingdom Metazoa; phylum Chordata; class Actinopteri; order Salmoniformes; family Salmonidae; genus Thymallus; species Thymallus thymallus. The sequence goes on along the minus strand of CM042382.1, from coordinate 18,948,749 downwards.
TATATTGTGCATCTTCCCTTGTGCATCTACCCAGTTTTAAGTCTTTAAAACATTCCCCCCAATGCCTACTGTATATGTTCCACCTCATGTAGCTGGTGAGATAAATGTTCAGACAAATGATGTTCAGTGAAAAACCCTTTTCCCTGGAGATACCAACAATTATATTTCCGAATGAGGACCACTGAACTGTTCACTCCCTGAAGAGTTCACAGCGCACAATTATCAAAAGCACACAAGGAACAAAATCTTGCCTTTTTTTATTACAGTACAACCAATTAGACAACTAATTTAGCAGTGAATATGGTATGTAGAGACTGAATAATGTAAGAAGTTAATATTTTTTATGACTTAAGACTTTTATTTTTTTATTTTATTTCACCTTTATTTAACCAGGTAGGTCAGTTGAGAACAAGTTCTCATTTGGATGATGGACAACTAAATAAAGAGGTTTCTGACTGAAATGTTGATAATAAATATGTAGGTAATATTATGTGTCGATATTGGGTAGTGTACTTGCACCACATGTGAGAATAGCATGGTAGGGTGCTTTTAAACCCTTCACTTCTAATGTTTATTTCCCTATCTTATGTGAGGGTAAAGGTCAAATAAAAAGGATTGAGAGGAAGGAGAGGAGCGTCCACTCCCTCCACCTCAACCCCCTCCATCCCTCATTGGATTATGTGGATTAGAAGAACAGAGATGTCAATCAGAAATCCATGTGGTGTAGAGCGGTGTGGATCTAAATCCATCATTGTGGAGGCAGATGGTCTGGCATGGACACTGACATCTGGGAGCGGCATGCACAGCTGAAGTCACAACACACAGACAGACAGACACTCGTAGCCAAAAATAAAACGGAACACCTGGAAAATAGAGTCATAATAACATGACAAGCATTAGTAAAAATGCTTGGAATGTCCACATGTATGTCAGTTAATGGAAGATACAGTAAAGTACAGTTTGTGCACTGCCCAAACAATACCAAACAACTGCCATCTTTGGCCTCAATTTTTGGGCTAAGGGAAGGGAACACTTTGCTCTCCAACCAAGGTGCATAGATTGAGGCGCAATCGGAAGTGAAAAGGAAATTTAGCAACTCTTGGAGGACAGTGGAAGTTTATAAAAGAGTTTATTTATTGTTAAAGTAATGAACAATAAGGCACAAGAGGCACAAGGCATCACCGGGCTCCCCTCAGCTTAACCAACAACAATGTAACCTTAGGGTGCTTGGACACTGTGAGCCTAACAGTTGATCCCAAAAGTTGAGTGGAAGATGATTAAAGAGATTCTTTATTGCTACATGTAATTTATTACATTGTCAATCCTTGTGTTGTTGGTTAACCTGAGGCGAGCACAGTGGTGCCATAGGTGAGCCTCAGCCTCCTGTGCCTGTTGATTAGCCTGCTGTGCTCTGGGCTGACCTTTTCCCGAGGCACGACTCAGACAGCAGGAGAGGACTAGGCCCGGACGTGGTCGATAGATACCAAAGAGAGTAGTGGGAAGCAGTGGCACACAGGACCCTGCATGGGAGAGAGGGCCCCATACTAGTGTTTTGGCGAGTGAGACAGGATGGAGGAGCCTCAATCTGTGCGGACAGGATGAGAGTTAATTAGGGAGGTGAGGAACTGAGAGTAGACACTCAGGCAGGCTGACTGACTGACTGACTGACTGACTGACTAAATTTAGTCATGCTGGTCCCGTAAAACAAACCAGGGAAGTGGTGGCCTGTAGAGGAAGAACTCCGAAGATGAACTCATAGTAGAGGTTGCAATGAAATTAATGTAACAGTATCAAATACCAACCATTACTAGTAGCCCATCCTCTGATTCAAAGTGCCAACAGCCACCACTATAGGGAACATTGTATGCATGGTTACCGAGGGTTTGGAGAATATCAGATGTAGTTACAAATGTTGCCATGTTTCATGAGCTGAAATAAAAGATCCCATATGCACAAAAAGCTTATTTCTCAAAATGTTTGTGCACAAATGTATTTACATCCCTGTTATTGAGCATTTCTCCTTTGCCAAGATAATCTATCCACCTGACAGGTGTGGTATATCAAGAAGCTGATTAAACAGCATGATCATTACACAGGTGTACCTTGTGCTGGGGACAATAAAAGGCCATTCTAAAATGTGCAATGCTGACTGCAGGGATGTTCACCAGAGCTGTTGCCAGAGGATTTCATGTTAATTTCTCTACCATAAGCCGCCTCTAACATCGTTTTTGAGAATTTGGCAGTATGTCCAACCAGCCTCACAACCACATGTAACCAAGCCAGTCCAGGACCTCCACATCCGACTTCTTCACTTGGATTGTCTGAGACCAGCCACCCAGACAGCTGATAAAACTGAGTATTTCTGTCTGTAATAATGTCCTTTTTTGGGGAAAAAACTAATTCTGATTGGCTGGGCCTTACTCCCCAGTGGGTGAGACTACAGTATGCCCTCCCAGGCTCACCCATGGCTGCGTCCCTGCCCAGTCATGTGAAATCCATGGATTATGGCCTAATTCATTTATTTCAATTGACTGATTTCCTTATATGAAATTGTTGCATGTTGCGTTTATATTTTTGTTCAGTATAGCAATAACCATTTAGATATTTTAGTCAGTTAGAGCAGATGCTCTTATATTGAACTAGCTACAACACGCCAAACTGAGAGTGGTTTAATTTTACCATAATGGTTCCTGTCAAATAAAGCGGAATATATCCTGATACATCTGATGTGCACTATGTGTGTGGGTGAGGGAGTAAAAGGTAGACTCCTTTTATACTGTCTGCATCCCAAATGGTATAGGGGGCCCATGCTCTGGTAAAAAGTAGTGCACAATATAGGGAATATGGTGCCATTTGGAACGCATCCACTGTATATGATTAGCCACAGTGTTTATTTATTTATTTTTATTTATTTTTTCAGAAGCAGCAGCTTCATCTTCCTGGGGTTAAAAACCCCCCCACAAAACATGACAAGTAACCAAACACTGATACAGACAAGGACAGTAACACAACGATATACAAACAATACAACTAAAAAAGAATACACACAACACAATACAACAACAAAAATGATATGTGTTAGAGTGTGTGTGTGTGTGTGTGTGTGTCCCCTCACCGTCCCCGCCGTTTCATGAAATGTTGTTTAATCTGTTTTTTAAAGGTAATTTTGCTGTTTGCTTCAGTAATTGAAGATGGAAGGGAGTTCCATGCGATCATGGCTCTGTATAATACTTTGCATTGCCTTGAATTCGTTTTGGTCTTGGGGACTGTGGAGAGACACCTGGTGGCATATCTTGTGGAGTATGTATGTGTGTCTGAGCTGAATGTTATTTGATTATGTAGAATTTTCATCACAGTAATAATTTTCATAAAAACTACAAGAGAAGCAGTTAATCTCTTGTCAACCCTCAACCAGGAAAGACTGGCATGCATGTTGTTGATGTTAGTTCTGTAGGTGCAGTTATGGGCAGGGCGTGCTGCTCTGTGTTGAGCTAATGTTGCTAGGTCTTTCTCTACTGCACTTGGCCATATTACCGGACAGTAATCAAGACGGGATAAGGCCAGGGACCTGAACAACTAGTACAGTTGAGTTTTGTGTAAAAAAGCACAGAAAATATTTTTAGAACAGACATACCCCTCCCCATTATCACAACAATTTTGTCAATTTGACTTGACCATGATAATTGACCATCCAATGTTATATCCAGGAGTTTAGCTTCCTCAACTTGCTCAATGTTCACACCCTTTATGCAAAACTCCAGTTGAGGTTTAGATCTTAGAGAATGTTTTGAACAAAATACAATGCTTTTAGTTTCAGATGTATTTAAGACCAGTTAACTATTAATCACCCATTCTGATACTGACTCGAACTCCTTATTTAGAGTACAGGGTGTTATATATACTTAATAATACTAGGAACACAGTCAGATCTACATAAATGCCTTATTATGACATGACCCAAAACAACTGTTTATTTTCTCTCTCCTGTAATCACTCTTTTCAGTGAACATGGCTTGGATCAACTCAAGCTTTGACTGAATCAGGGCAATGTCAGACGCCCCCACGTGTTATGTGTAAACGTTATGCAGCATCAAGCGATTTTATTCCTCCAGAATTACTGGGTTACAATGTAATGTGTGTCAGTTGAAGAAATATTGAGGTTAACACCACGTGGCAGATATGTCCAGTGGGCGCATGCTGATGTGACAATAACATGCTCTGCATCCCATTTAATGGTCTCTGCAGTGATAGAATGGAGATATCCATCACACTGTATCTAGAGTCACTTAGATTGTTTTTAAAGGTTACATCAGATGATACTGGAATAGACTACCCTTTCTTGGACTACGTGTACAGAGAAATGCAAACATCAGCTTTTTCCGTGCATTGCAAACAGATATTTACATGGATTTTTGTGAGAAAATCATTGACGTATCAACCAACATGGCCTCAACCAATCCTATTCAGAAAGAGGAAAATGTCAGGACAGAATTGCCAACACAAAAAGCCCTTCATGTGAACTTAATGCCACTCATCTGACAGGTCATCAAGAGATCTTCATTACAAAGGTCACAGTGTTAAGAGAAAGAGACATGTGTTAGCTTAATGCTAGCCTGGTCCCAGATCTTTTTGCATTCTTGCTATCTCCAGTGCTGTCATTGCCAAGCCAAACATGGAATGGAAATGAGTGAAGGAGTTGGCATGATGGCACAAACAGGCTGGCAAGAAGGCATTGTATTAAGTCATTTATTTACAGTCAGCCACTAAGATGTGTTTTTGTTCTGATATTAAGGTGAATATTCAGATGACTTGATAGAGCCAGAACCACTTTGGCTCAATTTGGTGAAGCAGAATGCAGCTCATTGACTTTGTTCCTTGTATCCAGGTTTAATGTTACAAAATATGTTGACGAGGTAGAGTTGAGGTTAATTAGAACAGACAGGAGGCCCGTGATGAACAAAAGGGGTTTGGACAGAAGATTGATGCTGGCTAGAGAGCTGTGGCCATTGATGGAGACAGTCATCTCTCTGCTCTCTGCCTGATAAACCAGAGTGACAGACGGCTCAAGGGGCGGACTGCGGAGACCCCTTCAGCCTGCCCCTACCTGCCTGTGTCCGTACGTCCACACTCTGACTGGTACACTGGCTACGTCCCAAATGGCACAGAACTGTGTGTTCTGAGCAGGACACCCCCGCCTTCCTGCACTGGCCACTGACTGTCTACCCTGAGTCTTCACTCTCATCAGCAGTCCCCTGTCACCAGTGATGCCTTTTCACAGTCATTTCAACGTTATCGTTCCACATTTTACTGACAGGTAGAGGACACAGTGTGTACGTCCCAAATGGCACCCTTTTCCCTACATAGTGCAATACTTTTGACCAGAGCCCTAGTCAAAAGTAGTGCACTATAAATGTAGTAGGGTGTCATTTGGAACGCATGCATGGGGAGGGGGAAAGTCGTTTTGTAGTGATCATGAGCCAAAATTTAAAGTTTTTGTACAATTGTGTACTACATCATCCATTTCGTATGATATGTTACGAATTGCTAAAAAATATATAGCTGTTCAATCCCAGATTGCCCCTTTAACTCTTTGTCCTGATGAAAGTCTGGTTCTATGGATAAATAGAGATAAAGATCATGTTTGTTGATTAAGAGCCACTCCTCCAGAAGCCGTTGTGAAAGGGTAATAAATAGATATGTGAAGATAAAGTGCGTCTTGGGAATTTACACAGAAAATGAAAAGTTCGGCAAAGAATACTGGATCATGATGAGCAGGCCATAGCAACTCCACATCTGTCATTGAGGGAATTTCAATGACATTTTCAATTTTTCTATGGTAGGTAGCTATCCGTTTCTACATAGGAAATAGGGTGCCATTTGAAATGCAGACAACATCCCCTTAGTATCAGCAGTGTTAGTGAAAGCAGCGCTAAAGGCAGAGGCAGAGGGAGTTCATTTTCTCCTCTTTGATGAAGACATCAAAGTCAGCAACGGCACTAACACAAAAACCATTGCCATTTAATTGAATAAATCCCAGTGCTGAGGGAAACTCCCCCAACCCAACTCCAGGCTTGTGTGATGTATTACATAGATATGCACGACTTCTCGATGTCTCTATGTTCAGCTTGTCCTACAGTGATTATTAGCAAATCAAACAGCATCACTACATCCCTGTTGTGTGTCCCTGGAAATAATCAGAATTCATGTAAACATAACAATCTTGAACAGGGGCTTCATGCACCCATTAATTTAGAGGGGGCACAAAGTACGTGAGGATTTGGGGGGTGTCGGATTCAGATAATTTTGCAAGTACAATGTAACTAAAAGGGTTATACCTAATGTTCTCCTGTCTCCTAATTTCTCTTGGTTAGCCTATTGTGTGCAAAGGTTGTTGCATTGTAACTACATAGTGAATTTAAAGGTTATACCCTACTGGGTTTCACTTTAAATTAAGTGTCTTGCTCCTAGGTAGGTACATGATAATTACAAGTATATCCTATGTAACGACGTTGTTCTTACATTACACATGATTTGGTATAGCCTTTGAGCCAGGTCATAACATAGAAATAAACTAATACAAAAATTACCGGTAGTTAATGCCTTGTCACAATGTTTTTTATTTTAGGTCCAAGCCTATTTATCGACTCTGGTATTACCTGTGGATTAGATGGTAGTGGCAACTTGTAGTTACATGTAACAAGGTGCGATTTTGATTCCAGTTAATATCAATGTAATTCACAGGTGACTTTGAAACAGGTAATTACAAAACACTAGTTACATACAGTGAAACAAGAAAAGGTCTTATAAAATGCAATGTACAGTACCATGTAATTATATAGTAAAATAGTAACACTTATGTAACTACTATGTTGGTACTACAGTTATTACTGTGTAGTTACATAGTGTAATGTAAATCAATTAGGCTTCTCTGCATCTGAAATTAATGTGAGCATTATTCAGTACATTTAGTAATTGGATAGACAAGCTACCCTAACTTGATTGATAGCCTGAAATGGCTTGGTAGCTAGTTATGAGGTTGGGAGATTGGGAACCTGTCTAGCAGGCTAGCTAAAGCCAACTTCATACAATTGCTACGTGGTTAGTATTACAGAAATAACAACACACTTTTGTTTTATTCATTAATCAGGAAGGAATCAGTAGGCTACATAGCTTGATCAAATTAATTTACAAACATAACTCCTGCGAGTCCAAGCCATCACTGGCAGCTAAAATCAAATCAATCGCTTTGTGTCACTCTACACTCTTTCGCATCCTCCACTGCACAATACTGTCTGCATGCACACAATTCATGCACCTTGGAAGGAAGCACTTAATATGGAGAATAGTGGGGGGGGGGGTACTCTTTGCCTGGTCCAGTCAGTTTGCACCCTCCACAAAATAATTTAAAATGATTTAATTCCTGAAATGTATGCCTACATTCAAATATACAGAGTATACCGAACATAAGGAGCATATGGGTTTGGCATCAAAATGAGAATGCATGAGCATAAAAAAATACCCACATACCTGTGGTGGTGGATCTTTGATTTTAGGGGGCTATTTTTCTTCAACTAGTTCTGTGGCCCTTGTTAATGTTATAGGCATCATGAACTTTACCCAGTACCAGGAAATTGCCAGGAGCCTGAAACTTGGCTGCAAGTGTATCTTCCAGCAAGACAATAAAACCAAGTACATATCAAAATCCACAAAGAAACGGTTAATTGGCCACAAAATCTGGCCATCTTTCTCAGTCTCCGGACTTGAAACCCATTGAAGAAGGCAGTCCATAAGTGCAGACGAAGGATATGAAGGATCTGGAAGGATTCTGTATGGAGAAATGGTGTAAGATCCCTCCCAACGTGCTCTCCAACTCATACAACATTATAGAAAAGATGAGGTATTGAAATGTATTGAAAATAAATAATTTTGACCCCTTTCTTGTATTACTTGTTAAAGAACATCTCTTTCCCTGAGAGATTGTATTAGTATAAAATAATATAATTTCCCAATTGTTTTTGCATACAATATAGCTCAGTATATGAATTGTTTATTTGATAACGTAATTTTTGCTAATCTTTCTCAAAGGTGTGAATAATTTTGAACCGCACTATTTTCACATTAAATGCAATGTATTGAGTTATGCGTCACGTTTCATGATGCATATTCTTTTGCAAAAGCATACCAGACTGAAGTTTGTCAGTTAATACCAGGCTGGTACACCCTACCTCTTCCTACTCCTGGATAAATTAATTGTGGGGGTTTAATGGAAGACAATTAACTTGCACTGTATATGTCAGCTACATTTACATACGTATATACCATCCAAAGGGACTACAGCCATATTAAATATGTGACTGAAAAGGACCTTACGAGTCATATTCACAGAACGGTTATAAGAGATATGGAATGTATTTTCAATAATTAAATCATTGAACCCAGAACTAACTTAGACATTGTGTAGTTTGTCATGCACAATTATACTTCTAAATTGTCAATATAGTTCAGTAAGATTTAAAGTTGTCAACTTTGTACAGTATGGCACACATTTCATTAACAAGGCAACAGTCAAATCCAAAGGCATAAACATCAGAGGCTCCTCACTGTTCTCCATACACATTTCTGAATTACAAATTATTTGAGCTTGTTTACCTCATACATATAAAAAGTAAACACAGGGGATAGCTCTTTAATAGCTCTGTGATTAGCTGGGTTGATATGTTCAATTCGTTTACTGTGTGTTTTCGCAACGTGAGTCTGAACAAACAACCTACAGCACAGATCATAGGCTAGGCTTCCTTCCCTCATTTGGAAAGAGATTGTTGGTGTCCCAAACGGGACCCTATTCGCTACAAAGTTCCCTGTAGTACACTATGTAGGGAATAGGGTGCCATTTGGGACTCAGACATTCTAATCTGCTCTTTGACTGAACCCCATAAACATGTTAACACATCCCTTCTCTATGATCTAATCAGGAGGATTATGTTGCTATAAATAAACATGATATAAATCTGCCCATCAGGGCAATGAACCACTCGTGTGTAGCAGAGGCTCCCACTGAGTGGTTTGAGTGCTCATGTTTTTGAATTTCTTCTAGTTACTGCTTCAGGATTTCTGATTCAAATGACAACTATCTTGCTCATTGCTCATGGCCTGTTCCATGATTTAAGCCTAATTCCAATTGACATAATATATAAAGTCCAGCGGATAGGAAACAAATATATCCAAGATCATGCATTTTATGATAAAATTATCAAACTTGGTACACTACATAAAGATGTCTAGCTATAGTGCCATTGCAGATTTAACCCAGTTATACGTATTTTCCAAAATGACCGCCAATCAGCTACATTGGTTCTGATTGCACAGGATTTACAGCCCAACGATGCCTTAAAGTATACCATATTTACAGTATGTTTCCATATTAAACTTTACGCAGAAATGTGGTGGAATGTGCCCTCAAATTACTGTTTTGTCATTTGAATTCTATGTACTAAGTATATTAAGCCTAATGATGAATGTTCAAGATAGTGTGTAAAATACAATGAACATGATAATGTATGTTATTGTAACAATGTCTTTGAAAATATGACCAAAATGTGACCAAAATGTGACCAAAATTCTCTCCAAATCACTGACTTGTGTTGATATTTTGATCCGTCGATTGAGAGGATCACATTTCAGCATGATCCTAATGATAAAAATATTGTGTGATACTGTATCTGTGGGTTAGGATGATATATAAAAAGTACCCAAACAGTGCTTGCATAATGGTAGCCTTAGTATTTTGTCCCATACATCCCTTTCAAAATGGTAGAGTTCTATTGGAATGGCTTTTGTCCGTAGATGTAGTGAAGAAGTCAATGGAACGCAAAACGCAGTCATTGGTGCACATTTACATAATATGATCTAACAAAGTGGATATTTGTCAAATCTGTCACATATGTGGCTGTTTTTGCTGGATAACATTAAGTTGTCATTTGTGGTCATTTTTAGGTTTAGAAGAAGAGAAGCTAGCATACAGGAAATATTTTAAGCCATAATTTGTCTGTATGTACCAATTATTTATGGAGATATGGCCATGTGAATACTGTCCAATTAGAACCAATGTAGCTAGTTGGCGGTCATTTAGGAAAACTGGTCTTTTAGAGTTAAATAGGTTAAAAACAGTAACTTTTCACTGGATTAATATATAGCATATGTATTATAATGTAGGTGCAGGGGTGGATTTGGGGGGTTGGGGGGGGGTTATTGGTTACAGTAGTGGGTTTTCATAGTGACTTTTCTCAGATTCCACCCCTACAAATTTGGCAGCTACAGTATTTTTTTATGCAATGGTATTTCCAAAAAGCATACTCAGTTGCACAGGGATGGTTATTTTACTGCTAAGTTCTATAGATAGAATGGAGGGAATGGACTGGTAGAATGGAGGGAATGGACTGGTAGAATGGAGGGAATGGACTGGTAGAATGGAGGGAATGGAATGCGTCCTAAATGGCAACCTATTCCCAGTACATTCGGAAAGTATTCAGCCCACTTTTTCCACATTTTGTTACGTTGCAGCCTTATTCTAAAATTTATTAAATAGTTTTTTTCCTCATCAATCTACACACAATACCCCATAATGACAAAGCAAAAACAGGTTTTTAGAAATCTTTGCAAAGTCTTAAAAAAAACCTTAAATATCACATTTACATAAGTATTCAGACCCTTTACTCAGTACTTTGTTGAAGCACCTTTGGCAGCGATTACAGCCTCAAGTCTTCTTGGGTATGACAAGCTTGGTACACCTGTATTTGGGGAGTTTCTCACATTCTTCACAAGCTCTTTCAGGTTGGATAGGGAGCACAGCTATTTTCAGGTCTCTCCAGAGATGTTCGATCGGGTTCAAGTCCGTGCTCTGGCTGGGCCACTCAAGGACATTTAGAGACTTGTCCCGAAGCCACTCCTGCGTTGTCTTGGCTGTGTGCTTAGGGTCGTTGTCCTGTTTTTCATCAAGGATATCTCTGTACTTTGCTCCATTCATCTTTCCCTCCATCCTGACTAGTCTCCCAGTCCCTGCTGCTGAAAAACATCCCTACAGCATGATGCTGTCACCACCATGCTTCACCTTAGGGATGGTGCCAGGTTTCCTCCAGACTTTACTCTTGGCATTCAGGCCAAAGCGTTAAACCTTGGTTTCATCAGACCAGAGAATCTTGTTTCTCGTGGCCTGATAGTCCTTTAGGTGCCTTTTGGCAAACTCCAAGCGGACTGAAGAAGTGGCTTCTGTCTGGCCACTCTACCATAAAGACCTGATTGGTGGAGTGCTGCAGAGATGGTTGTCCTTCTGCAGGGTTCTCCCATCTCCACAGAGGAACTCTGGAGCTCTGTCAGAGTGACCATCGGGTTCTTGGTCACCTCCCTGACCAAGGCCCTTCTCCCCCTCTCCCTCTGGAGCTCTAGGAAGAGTTTTGGTGGTTCCAAACTTCTTCCATTTAAGAATGATTGAGGCCACTGTGTTCGTGGGGATCTTCAGTGCTGGAGACATTTTTTGGTACCCTTCCCCAGATCTGTCTCGGCACAATTCTGTCTCAGAGCTCTATGGACAATTGCTTCAACCTCATAGCTTGGTTTTTGCTCTGACATGCACTGTCAACTGTGGGACCAAATAATGTCCAATCAATTGAATTCACCATGGGTGGACTCCAATCATCTCAAGTATGATCAATGGAAACCTGAGCTCAATTTCAAGTCTCATAACAAAGGGTCTGAATACTTATGTAAGTAAGGTATTTCAGTTTTTTTGTTTTAATACATTTGCAAAAATTGCTTTGTCATTATGGGATATTGTGTGTAGATTTCTATTTCATCCATTTTATAATAAGGCTGTAACGTAACATAATTTGGAAAAAGGGAAGGGTTCTGAATACTTTCCGAATGCACTGTATTGCACATACTTTTTACCAAAGCCCTATGGGAGGCATCCATGAACATCCAACTCTCTGTTGCATTACATCCGTTTGGGAAATGCTGGTTGCCATGATGCTTTAAATGTTAACAAAGGTGAAATGGTTCTGGTGTTTTTCCAAGAAATTAACTGACCTCTGGAGCATATTGGGACTGATTACTGAGTCCAGCAGGCGAATTGTGAGGAATAAATTGCCAAGACAGGTCGAGGTGAATTCTACAGATGGCTTTCTAAAGTGGAATTCATCTGTTCATTCATGTCCTGACTAATAATGGTTCTGGAGTGGCTGCAGTTCAGAATTCTCTGGAAGCCTCTTTCCGGTAGTAAAAAATCTATAGCTTCTGTGCATATGCAGGATTCTCTACTTCACTTTGCATACACGTTTCACTGGTAAAGAATTAGCATTCATAATTGACAGTGAGAAATGTGAAGGGAGGGTGCCCACAAAAATGTGTGTGTAATGTAGAGGTAAAGTAACACATGGCAGGATGTGATAAGGATTTTTAGCTCTGGGGAAGAGGCTTCCAGGGGGGCTAGATTTATCTTGTTCTTGTCTTGTTTTGAGGTGTTTTGACTGATTTCATGTCAATGCTAATATGGAAAAAATGTGCTAGCTAGTTAACCAACAACTGTAACGAGATGTTTTGCTCCAGGGAGGCAGGACAGGGGATGTTGTTTAATTTGCCAAATTAACTTTTTCACTCAGGTCCCCCTTCCAGCATTGGGGAACAACCCGCACCCTCCCTGCGTGTCACACACTTGCCACATCTATTTCTATGGGCACAAGCACTGTTCATGACACAAACTGTTCACACCCCTCTTGCTGGTGGAGAGAACATTTTGCAGATTTAAAGCTTATTTCCTGTAATTCTATACATTTGGCCAATGGATGGAGACTTTTTATGGCCATTTTAAAGCTCTTTTCCTACAATTCTACACATTTTGTAATGTCTTCATGTGTTCATGTGATATTAGAGTGACTTAAACATTACATCTAAATCAATGGGCTAAAAAACCTAGCTAAAAAACATTAGCTGACTGGGACTAGTTGATCTTGATATTTCTGACAAGTTATAAATAGCTTTCTAAGGTATGCAATGACTGACATGACAAGAGCAAAATTGCTGACGCACTACCCAATTTTGAAATTGCACCTTGCGCATTCTACTATTACAACTTTCAGGAGTAAGAGTTCCTTAACCATTGTGATACATTATGTATCTTATTTTACATTCAAATGTTATATTTCAGCACAGCACTTTCTTAGTGAAGGGAACTTGTCTTGCCGTTGAGCATTAACTCTCTAAGGAAGGGGAAATTGTGTCAGTGGATTTGAGTTTTATACTGAACAGAAATATAAACACAACATGCAACAATTTCAAAGACAAATAACAGAATGTAAGAAAATCCCTTAATTTAAATAAATTCATTGGATTTCAATATATAGATTTCACATGACTGGGCAGGGCTGCTGCCATGGTTGGGCAGCAGTGGGCCCACCCACTTGGCAGCCAGGCCCACCCACTGGGGAGCCAGATCTAGCAATTTCCCCACAAAAGGGCTTTATTAAAGACAGTAATAATCCCGCAGGTGAAGAAGCCGGATGTGGAGGTCCTGGACTGGTGTGGTTACACGTGGTCTGCAGTTGTGAGGCCGGTTGGACATACTGCCAAATTCTCTAAAACGACATTGGAGGCAGCTTATGGTAGAGAAATGAACATTGAATTCTCTGGAAACAGCTCTGTTGGACATTCCTGCAGTCAGCATGCCAATTGCACAATACCTCAAAACTTGAGACATCTGTGGCATTGTGTTGTGTGACAAAACTGCACATTTTAAAGTGGCCTTTTATTGTCCCCAGCACAAGGTGCACCTGTGTAATGATCATGCTGTTTAATTAGGTTCATGATATACCACACCTGTCAGGTGGATGGATTATCTTGGCAAAGGAGAAATGCTCACTAACAGGGATGTAAACAAATTTGTGCACAAAATTTGAGAGAAATACGCTTTTTATGTGTATGGAAAATTATTTCAGCTCATGAAACTTTACATGTTTTCTTTATATTTTTGTTCAGTGTAGTTTGAGAGGATGAAATAAAACATACGTATTTGTTGTAATCCATGTAACATTTTACCTCTTGTGCAGATAAGCTTGAGTGATGGTATATGTCACCTCCCTCATATTTTCCCTCGCATTTGTTTGCAATCATTCCAGAGGAGCCTTGTGTGATCTCTGCTGCTCAATACAATCCATTAGGGTAGCCAGTAATGTGGGAGGTGTGGGAGGTTCACACAAGCTGTATGGAGGCGGTTTCTTAAGAGCTGTATAGAGGAGGTTTCTTAACAGCTGTAAGGAGGAGGTTTCTTAAGAGATGTAAGGAGGAAGTTTCTTAACAGCTTTGAGAAAGAAGTATAACGAAAAAACTTTTAGATCTCCATCTGTGGCTCAAATATGCACAGTAATGACGTTAGACTAAAGCCTCTCATTCTTCAACAGAGTTATGATACAGATATTTTGACAAAATAGTTTGCCATAATAAACAGATTCTCCTTTTGAAGACATTATTAAAGCCACTCAATCACAATTCCCATATCCCATCCTCTCATATCCCAAATGCTACCACAAGGGTAAATGACAATTAGGATGTGTAGAGAAATAGAGTGAATCCAGTGTGGATCAGTGGTTCTTTCTTGGACAGCATATTCTCTTCCAATTAGTGCTGCTGCCTCCGCCCCAGAGCAGCTATGTCAGCTCAGATCACCACAGCGCCTAGTCTCCGAGTCAGCAACACGTTCAGCTAGTGTACTCACATCCTGGCCTGTGTCCCAATTGGCACCCTATTACCTGCGTAGTGCACTACTTTTTACCAGAGCCTAGTGACCTTGGTCAAAGGTAGTGCACTATGCAGGTAATAGGGTGCCAATTGGGACATGTAGGGAATAGGGTGATTTGAGACATACTGTAGATCTGGAAAGTAACCCAGAGCTCTTAACGGAGTCTATGAACCAGCAAAAAGGCCAAGGTTTAACCAGAGAACATTGCTACTGTACAGCAGTAACAACACACATACTTGTAGTGGGATCTCATTGATAGAATTATCTTAGCTCTTTTACTTTTTTTCCCCCCATTTGTGTTTATCCTTTAGAGATTCTTCTATCTACCTGTTAATAGTCGCCGGTATTAGCATTGGAAACGACCATGGTGGTGCCCTTCAAAATGAGTTCATGGGCCTCATCGATGATGAGATGAGTCATAAAAAAAGTGATGCATTGAAAGTCATTTTTATTCATCACAATCTCATGACATACCCAGACATTAAACAAAGCATCATTCAAAAGCATGTTGCTAATATATCAAACTGCTTGTTATGCAACCTTATAAAATGTCCCCCATGGTGGGAGGGGATAGCGGTGAGAATGCAGCTAATTTTATACTTAATAATTTGACCATAAAGGTAAACATTTTGTTCTCATAAGGACATAGCCTGGTCCCAAATCTGTTTGTGCTCTTGCCAACTCCATGGCTGTCCATGTTAATCCAATGACAATGTGGATGACACTTGGCATGACAATGAGTGACAAGGAGTTGGCATGAAAACACAAACAGACTGCCATTCAGGCTAATCAATACAAGGATACATCACTAATGTTCACAAAAGCATCATCATATGGTAGCTATGGCATTTAATATACACATAGGTTGCACCCTAAATGGCACCCTATTCCTATAGTGTGCACTACTTTTGAACAGAGTTGGTCAAAACTATTGCACTATGTAGGGTATTGTCGGCCATTTGCGAAGCACACATGGCAACAGGATGTGGAATAAATAATTCAGATTAAATAGCAAGTATTAGGCACTGTTAACATTTTGATTGACTACATCAATGACAAACATACCAAAACACACACACACAATCCTGGCAGTATTTTACATGGCAAAAACATGAGGTCGTCTGAAATATGAAATATCTTAGTTGATCATGGAATAATCTTGAAGTAGATAAACCTTTGGGATTTTTTTTACTAATAAAAAAAGATTACACTGTTGGAGCCAAGGTCTTGTTCTAGTCTGACCTCAAGTCTAAACACTGTCACCTTCTCAATGAAAACACTTTTGTGAGGAAAAAGACAAGCTAATCAGCAATAATTTCCTTTCTTTCTTCCATATCTACACCAATCACCTGAAGTCACGGACTGGGTCAGGGTTATTTTGGTATGCCGGATGGATGTGTGTATAGCAGCCTGGACTAAAGCATGTACTGTATCTACCACAGAACTCATAGCTTGAGTTAACATTTACATGGACAACATAGTTGTAGAACTTACATCAGAGAAGGCTTTGGTTGATTGCCTTGACGAATGAACAAAAAACAAAAAATCATAGTATACTGTAAAAGATAAGAGGAAAATTACATTCAAATGATGCAACACAAGAGATTGTTCATCAATCATGTGGTATAACATTCAAGGTCATTGCAGAAAATAATGCTGAGTAATATCTTAGCAAACATGACATACCAGTACTTTGCAGTAGGTCAAGATCCTCTTATGTACACAATGGTGGTTTAGAATTCACCTCCTCTAAGCCCTACTCTTACAGTTAACTGATGCAGAAAATGTGTTTTTTGTCAACAATTGAATCTTGTAATCCTTTTGATGGCAATCCAAAGCAACATGTAAAATGTACACATGTAGTATAACTAATACACATACTTTCCCTGACAATCCTAGTTTCCTTGTAATCATGTTTTGACAAAATTACATTGGATTTACTAGAACCACAGTCAGCTCGACTTATATATTTTATTAATATTTTTTTTTGTTGAAATTCAGTCTTTGGTCTCTACCTACTGTTGAGAGTTAGAATAGTAGAATACACAAGGTCAATTTCAAAAATGTGGTTTTGCATCAGCAGTTTTTCCTCTTATGTACTTTGTAACTCTCAAGTGTAAGTTGAGACCCCGACTGAGTTCCTACGTTATTTTAGTTTTTGGGTCGGGGCCCCCTAGTGGCCGTGGGACCATATAGTCTGTGTATAGGCAGAGGCATCTCTGGTCGTTAAGCACAGT
The DNA here is from genome assembly GCA_023634145.1 of Thymallus thymallus. Classification (NCBI taxonomy): domain Eukaryota; kingdom Metazoa; phylum Chordata; class Actinopteri; order Salmoniformes; family Salmonidae; genus Thymallus; species Thymallus thymallus. Next base: position 18,931,727 of record CM042382.1, on the reverse strand, counting down.
CTGAAATCCATTTTATTACAGGGAGAGAGATAAAGTGCAGAGCACTTCTCCCTGGCATCCAGTAATTAAATGTTTACTTAAACTAACCAATTATTACAAATATTGATATTACTGCAGTATAGCCCAATTTATTCAAATCTGCTCAAAAATACCCTGTTCCGCCATCTGCCATAACTTGCGGGCACAAAAAAAAACACAACTTTAGGCTATGTGTGGTGTAGTGTGTATTTAGGCCAATACCATAGCGTTTTATTAGAGACAGATCCCTCTTTACCCGCAGCCCTCACAGTACAGTGGTCTCTGTCTGTAGGAAGGACTGAGCACGAGAATTACGTTGGAACTGAGACATGTTCTCTGAGCCATTTCTGGAGGCGTAGGTGTTGTGCTGGGTGTAGTTTCTGGCCATATGGCAGTTGAGGCATATACTCCGCCATTTTCTCTTGAGTTCCCCTTGAACCTGAAGTAGCAAGGTAAATCTTTTAGCACAGAGGGAAAACTAGCCCACATCGGTCACTACATTGATTATATAATGTTTAAATAAAATTCGGTACTCATCGTTTTACTACAACGATAACAAAGCAGACAACAATTATAAAATGTAAATTTGTAGTAACTGCTAACAAAATATCTTTAAACATTATATAATTTAAAAATGTCTCATAAATTACACTTGTACATTTTAGTAAGTTACAGATAGTGCATTCATCTTAAGATAGCTACAGTTGAAGAAGGAAGTTTACATACTTAGACAAATACATTTAAACTCAGTTTTTCACAATTCCTGACATTTAATCCTAGTAAAATTCCCTGTCTTAGGTCAGTTAGGATCACCACTTTATTTTAAGAATGTGAAATGTCTGAATAGTAGAGATAATTATTTATTTCAGTTTTTATTTCTTTCATCACATTCCCAGTGGGTCAGAAGTTTACATACACTCAATTAGTATTTGGTAGCATTGCCTTTACATTGTTTAACTTGGGTCAAACGTTTCGGGTAGCCTTCCACAAGCTTCCCACAATAAGTTGGGTGGATTTTGGCCCATTCCTCCTGACAGAACTGGTGTAACTGAGTCAGGTTTGTAGGCCTCCTTGCTCACACACGCTTTTTCAGATCTGCCCACAACTTTTCTATAGGATTGAGGTCAGGGCTTTGTGATGGCCACTCCAATACCTTGACTTTGTTGTCCTTAAGCCATTTTGCCACAACTTTGGAAGTATGCTTGGGGTCATTGTCCATTTGGCGACCAAACTTTAACTTCCTGACGTCTTGAGATGTTGCTTCAATATATCCACATAATTTTCCAGAGGACATCTCTCCAAAAAGTACGATCTTTGTCCCCATGTGCAGTTGCAAACTGTAGTCTGGCTTTTTTATGGCGGTTTTGGAGCAGTGGCTTCTTCCTTGCTGAGCGGCCTTTCAGGTTATGTAGATATAGGACTCGTTTTACTGTGGATATAGATGATTTTGTACCTGTTTCCTCCAGCATCTTCACAAGGTCCTTTGCTGTTGTTCTGGGATTGATTTGCACTTTTCGCACCAAAGTACGTTCATCTCTAGGACACAGAACGCGTCTCCTTCCTGAGCAGTATGACGGCTGCGTGGTCCCATGGTGTTTATACTTGCGTACTATTGTTTGTACAGATGAACGTGGTACCTTCAGGCGTTTGGAAATTGCTCACAAGGATGAACCAGACTTGTGGATGTCTACAATTTTTTTTTCTGAGGTCTTGGTTGATTTCTTTTGATTTTCACATGATGTTGAGTAAAGGGGCACTGAGTTGTTTGAAGGTAGGCCTTGAAATACATCCACAGGTACACCACCAATTAGCCTATCAGAAGCTTCTAAAGCCATGACATCATTTTCTGGAATTTTCCAAGCTGTTTAAAGGCACAGTCAACTTAGAGTATGTAAACTTCTGACCCTCTGGAATTGTGATATAGTGAATTATAAGTGAAATAATCTGTTTGTAAACAATTGTTGGAAGAATTACTTGTGTCATGCACAAAGTAGATGTCCTAACCAATTTGCCAAAACTATAGTTTGTTAACATGAAATCTGTGGAATGGTTGAAAAATGAGTTTTAATGACTTCAACCTAAGTGTATGTAAACTTCTGACTTCAACTGTAGGTGGGACAACCCCTTATCAAAGTCAAGTAGATATTTAAGATACTGTTCAAAGGGTTTCAGTTTTTGGAAGATGGGCAGGGACTCAGCTGTCGTAGCTTCAGGGGGAAGGTCAGGCAAGAGCTTGGACTGGGCTGAGCGGGAGCTGCCCTCCCGTAGGGGTGGGAAGGCCAAGAGACCAGAGGTGGCAAAACGGGGTACTCGGATTGGGGTGTAGGGTTTGAGCATACTGTAGCCTGAAGGTAGGGAGGGACAGTTCCTCTTGCTGCTCCGCAGGAAAGCACCATGGTCTTGTAGTGGATGTGTGCTTAGACTGGAAGCCAGTGGAGTGTGCGAAGGAGCGGGGTGACATGGCAGAACTTGGGAAGGTTGAACACCAGGCGGGCTGCAGCATTCTGGATACATTGCCGGGGCTTGATTGCACAAGCAGGGAGCCCAGCCAACAGGGAGTTGCAGTAGTCCAGACGGGAGATGACAAGTGCCTAGATTAGGATCCGCGCTGCTTCCTGTGTGAGGTACGGTCGTACTCTAAGGATGTTGTAGAGCATGAACCTGCAGGAGTGAGTCACTGCTTGATGTTTGCAGAGAACAGGGTGTTGTCCAGGGTCACGCCAAGGTTCTTTGCACTCTGGGATGGGGACACTGTGGAGTTGTCAACCGTGATGGAGAGGTCTTGGAGCGGGCAGGCCTTCCCCGGGAGGAAGACCAGCTCAGTCTTGTCGAGGTTGAATTTGAGGTCAATTACAATGATGTACAGTCGTGGCCAAAAGTTTTGAGAATGACACAAGTATTGGTCTCCACAAAGTTTGCTGCTTCAGTGTTCTTAGATCTTTATGTCAGTAGTTACTATGGTACACTGAAGTATAATTACAAGTATTCCATAAGTGTCAAAGGCTTTTATTGACAATGACATTCAGTTTATGCAAAGATTCAATATTTGCAGTGTTGACCTTTCTTTTTCAAGACCTCTGCAATCCGCCCTGGCACGCTGTCAATTAACTTCTGGGCCACATCCTGACTGATGGCAGGACAGTCTTGCATAATCAATGCTTGGAGTTTGTCAGAAGTTGTGGGTTTTTGTTTGTCCACCCGCCTCTTGAGGATCGACCACAAGTTCTCAATGGGATTAAGGTCTGGGGAGTTTCCTGGCCATGGACCCAAAATGTTGATGTTTTGTTCCCCGAGCCACTTAGTCATCACTTTTGCCTTATGGCAAGGTGCTCCATCATGCTGGAAAAGGCATTGGTTGTCACCAAACTGTTCTTGGATGGTTGGGAGAAGTTGCTCTCGGAGGATGTGTTGGTACCATTCTTTATTCATGGCTGTGTTCATAGGCAAAATTGTGAGTGAGCCCACTCCCTTGGCTGAGAAGCAACCTCACACATGAATGGTCTGAGGATGCTTTACTGTTGGCATGACACAGGACTAATGGTAGCGCTCACCTTGTCTTCTCCGGACAAGGTGTTTTCCGGATGGCCCAAACAATCGGAAAGGGGATTCATCAGAGAAAATGACTCTACCCCAGTCCTCAGCAGTCCAATCCCTGTACCTTTGCAGAATATCAGTCTGTCCCTGATGTTTTTTCTGGAAACAAGTGACTTCTTTGCTGCCCTTCTTGACACCAGGCCATCCTCCAAAAGTATTCGCCTCACTGTGCGTGCAGATGCACTCACACCTGCCTGCTGCCATTCCTGAGCAAGCTCTTCTCTGGTGGTGCCCCGATCCCGCAGCTGAATCAACTTTAGAAGACAGTCCTGGCACTTGCTGGACTTTCTTGGGCGCCCTGACGCCTTCTTCACAACAATTGAACCTCTCTCATTGAAGTTCTTGATAATCCGATAAATGGTTGATGTAGGTGCAATCTTACTAGCAGCAATATCCATAAGCCTTTTTGTGCAAAGCAATGATGACGGCACGTTTCCTTGCAGGTAACCATGGTTAACAGAGGAAGAACAATGATTTCAAGCACCACCCTCCTTTTAAAGCTTCCAGTCTGTTATTCTGACTCAATCAGCATGACAGAGTGATCTCCAGCCTTGTCCTCGTCAACACTCTCACCTGTGTTAACGAGACAATCACTGACATGATGGCAGCTGGTCCTTTTGTGGCAGGGCTGAAATGCAGTGGAAATGTTTTTTGGGGATTAAGTTCATTTTCATGGCAAAGAGGGACACTCACTTCAGGGAGTGAGTGTTTTAATAAATAAACAAAACATGGAACACGAAATAAAGCCCAGACACGAAGCTGGAGTCAATGACACCTGAGGAAAGAACCAAGGGGAGTGACATATAGGGAAGGTAATCAAAGACGTGATGGAGTCCAGGTGAGTGTGATGAGGCGCTGATGTGTGTGACGATGGTGACAGGTCTGTGGGATAATCAGCAGTCTGGTGACCTAGAGGCCGGAGAAGGAGCACACGTGACAGTACCCCCTCCCCGACGCGCGGCTCCAGCCGCAGGATGCCAACAAAAGGAACGGCCCCGGGGATCAGGAGCAGACCAGTCACCACTGCAGAGGCAGTCTGGTGACCTAGAGGTCAGAGAGGGAATATACTATCTAAAAATAAAAATGTTAAAAAATAAAAATAAATTTCCCCTCGGGGATCAATAAAGTACCTATCTATTTATCTACGTTGCTTCTCATCTATCCTAATTTGTGCAAAGGAAGACACTGTCAACACTGATCATTTACACTGTTGTACGTCTTCTTAACTGAGCCATTAGTGCCCAACGCAACCTATTAATTCCAGAATAAAATGCAGTTAAGAGCAATCAAGGCGAGAGCTTACCTCACTGTTTAAGAAACAGTACAGTATGGCAACCACCAGGCCCTGTCAATAGAACAGCAACAGAAAGTCACCAAAATGAGAAACAACCAAAAACAATCCAAAACAAAAATGTATTAAAAATTGATTAAAATATCCAAAAATGATCAGTTTTACCTGAAAGGATCCGATAGCGAGGTCAAAGAAGATTTTGTAATTTTCCATGGATTCATTGAGAGACACAAAGACAACGTAATGGATGCCAAACAGGGGGATCAGCAGGAGAGTGGATTTGGCCAACCTCCTGAAACCACACACACAATATTACAGAGACACTCTATGGAGGGGACCTAGAGACTACACTGTTATACAATCATATACACTGAGTATAGCGAACATTAGCAACACCTTCCTAATATTGAGTTAGGAAGGTGTTGCCCTCAGAACAGCCTCAATTAGTTGAGTCATGGACTCTACAAGGTGTCGAAAGCATTCCAAAGGGATGTTGGCCAATGTTGACTCCAATGCGTCCCACAGTTGTATCAAGTTGGCTGGATGTCCTTTGGGTGGTGGACCATTCTTGATACACACAGAAAATGGTTGAGCGTGGAAAAACCCAGCAGCGTTGCAGTTCTTGACACAAACCGGTGCTCCTAGCACCTACTACCATACCCCGTTCAAAGGCACTTACATTTTTTGTCTTGCCCATTCACCCTCTGAATAGAACACATACACAATCCATGTCTCAATTGTCTCAAGGCTTAGAAATCCTTCTTTAACCTGCCTCCTCCCCTTCATCTACACTGGTTGAAGTGGATTTAACAACAGACATCAATTAGGGATCATAGCTTTCACCTGGATTCACCTGGTCAGTCTATGTCATTGAAAGAGCATGTTTTATATTCTCAGTGTATAATTTAATAGTAATTGTTGTTAATACGTCCACAATGTTGGCGTTTACCCATTAAATTATAGGGAGCATATACAGCAGTGGTGGGAACCCCAAAAAATTTAACTATTCACATGGTGCCACAGTGGCTCGTGGGCTACGTACCCACATCCATACCCACATTTGCAGTCAGAGCCTTTTGAGGGCCCTATGTTGTTTGTGCTACTGTGAGAGTAAAAGCTACGCACCCTTTTAACCCATAGTGCACTACTTTTGACCAGAGCCCTATGGGCACTAAAAGTTGTGCACTATGAAGGGAATAGAGTGCCATTTGAGACACAACCTAAATTATGAAGGGGCCCTGATTGACTATCCCGTAGCAGTAGACACCAGCTCCTCCAGTCTTAGCATCGCCAGACGCGTCTTAGCCCTTAAATCCCCTCGCTGACAAGAGGCAAATACGTGCTTTGCTGACCATCTCTATAGCTTAGCCGAATCTATAGTGTCAATCTACAGTTTGCACAATAAAACACCTACAGGCTGCATATCTATGTTTTTGCCTTGAGAAATCAACTAAAATAGCATATGTCACGAGTGACATACAAGGCATACTGCAACATTTGAGCACTTAATTTCTCCATTCAGGAATGCTGACACTCCATTATTGAGTATTCATGGACTGTTGTCTGAGTACAGTTACACATTTTTGTGACTGACTTAACACAACACATACCTGTATTGTGACTGGTCGTTGCCACCCACATCAGGACATCTTAGCTTCTGAACCAGAATCCTTATAATACTGATGAACAGGATGAAGTTCACCTGGAAACCCAGTTAACATATATTGACATATGTTGTATATTTAGTAAAATTGGTTGACTGTGTTTCTTTTTAAGGGCAGTTAACTCAGCTATAACCAGCATTGGTATACATTGTGGGATATGTTATACAATCAGAAAACCTGATCTAAAATAAAATGTTTAGACAGACAGTTCGATAAAGCTAGTTCAACCTTGAACTATATCGAAGCACAGCATCAATTCACACGCATGCAAAGCAACTAAGTTTAACATGCTCTATCGGCTCCCCAGTATGCACTAGCTACCTTACAGTTGAAGTTGAAGTTTACATACACTTAGGTTGATGTCATTAAAACTAATTTTTAACCACTCCTCAGATTTCATGTTAACAAACTATAGTTTTGGCAAGTCGGTTAGGACATCTACTTTGTGCATGACACAAGTAATTCTTCCAACAATTGTTTACAGACAGATTATTTCACTTATAATTCACTATATTACAATTCCAGTGGTCAGAAGTTTACATACACGATGTTGACTGTGCCTTTAAACAGCTTGGAAAATTCCAGAAAATTATGTCATGGCTTTAGAAGCTTCTGATAGGCTAGTTGAAATAATTTAAGTCAATTGGAGGTGTACCTGTCAATGTATTTCAAGGCCTACCTTCAAACTAAGTGCCTCTTTGCTCAACATCATGGGAAAATCAAAAGAAATCAGCCAAGACCTCAGAAAAATAATTGTAGACCTCCACAAGTCTGGTTCATCCTTGGGAGCAATTTCCAAACGCCTGAAGGTACCACGTCAATCTGTACAAACAATAGTACGCAAGTATAAACAACATGGGACCATGCAGCCGTAATACTGCTCAGGAAGGAGACGCGTTCTGTCTCCTAGAGATGAACGTACTTTGGTGCGAAAAGTGCAAATCAATCCCAGAACAACAGCAAAGGACCTTGTGAAGATGCTGGAGGAAACGGGTACAAAAGTATCTATATCCACAGTAAAACGAGTCCTATATCGACATAAGGCCGCTCAGCAAGGAAGAAGCCGCTGCTCCAAAACTTCCATAAAAAAGCCAGACTACGGTTTGCAACTGTACATGGGGACAAAGATTGTACTTTGTGGAGAAATGTCCTCTGGTCTGATAAAAAAAAAATTGAACTGTTTGGCCATTGTTATGTTTGGAGGAAAAAGGGGGAGGCTTGCAAGCCGAAGAACACCATCCCAACCGTAAAGCACGGGGGTGGCAGCATCATGTTGTGGGGGTGCTTTGCTGCAGGAGGGACTGGTGCACTTCACAAAATAGATGGCATCATGAGGAAGGAAAATTATGTGGATATATTTTAGCAACATCTCAAGACATCAGTCAGGAAGTTAAAGCTTGGTCGAAAATGGGTCTTCCAAATGGACAATGACTCCAAGCATACTTCCAAAGTTGTGGCAAAATGGCTTAAGGACAACAAAGTAAAGGTATTGGAGTGGCCATCACAAAGCCCTGACCTCAATCCTATAGAAAATGTGTTGGCAGAACTGAAAAAGCGTGTGCGAGCAAGGAGGCCTACAAAACTGACTCAGTTACACCAGTTCTGTCAGATGGAATGGGCCAAAATTCACCCAACTTATTGTGGGAAGCTTGTGGAAGGCTACCCGAAACGTTTGACCCAAGTTAAACAATTTAAAGGAAATGCTACCAAATACTAATTGAGTGTATGTAAACTTCTTACCCACTGGGAATGTGATGAAAGATATAAAAGCTGAAATAAATAATTCTCTCTACTATTATTTTGACATTTCACATTCTTAAAATAAAGTGGTTATCCTAACTGACCTAAGATTGGGAATTTTTAATAGCATTAAATGTCAGGAATTGTGAAAAACTGAGTTTAAATGTATTTGGCTAAGGTGTATGTAAACTTCCGACTTCAACTGTACATGACAGATCTGAATATTCTCTGTGTGGCATTTACTTATCTCCTGGACACATTCTGTTTATGTAATGCTTGGGATGTAGCAGGGGTTTGATCCTGCATATGGGTTAAAACAGCTGCAATAGAGAAGGATAAATGATAGATACCCACCATGATGGAGAAGCCTATGGGTACATTAATCACCCACTTGGGGATTGGGTTATCATTCTGTTCCCAGCATCTGAAGGAATAGGAAAAACACATATGAAGATGTTAGTAAACATGTGTCATGCATCCCTGGCCTTACTAACCTAAGCACAGCACTTTGAACTGGTTTAAACTGATTTGAGCAATAAATCAAAATGACAAAGGTTTCACACGATCCAAGAAAAAAAAGCACAACTACATTACGTCTGGCAACAGGCACATGCACAGATAGGGTTCAACCAGTGCCCAAACACCTGCCCCTTTGCCCTCTTCTGAATTTTTTTCTCCATTTTATTAATTAATTATAAAAATAAAAAGAATGTACCCAAAATTTTTCATAATATCCAATTGGTAGTTACGACCTTGTCTCAATGCTGCGACTCACCAATGGGCTCGGGAGAGGCGTAGGTCGAGACGTGAAACATGACCCAGGTCTCATTGAGAGAGTCTCTTTTATAAATGTTTTCTTAATTTTAAATGTAACAAATTGAGCATAAAACTAGGTCATTTCATAAGCTCTTGAATCTGACTTGCATGCCGTGGCCACTGGCTGCGGGAGCCAGGCGGGGAGACTTTGCCCCTTACAGTGAAAGAGACAGTAGCCCTCTACCAGGAGGCTACTTTTGAGTTGGATCTGTCATGAGTCTCTTTCACTGTTAGGGGCAAATAATGGGGCAATTTGACTGCTTGTTAGGCAGATGTCAGCAGCAGAACAATCTCAAATCAAGTAAAAACCATTTTTTTCTGATGCCATCGCTAACTAGCTAGCATATTTAGCCTACATCATCATTCATTCTCTGGTTGACTCTAGGCCTAGGAGTCACTAACTTGCTTACAATGTTTGATGAGTGAGTGTGTTGCACCAGAAAATATATAGGCCTATAAATGTTGACATTTTGTCTACAGAGGCAGTTGGTATGTTATGAATTTCGAGTTATGAAACCACCCCCCCACCGCCCTCCCCCCTTTTGAAAATAATCAACCACCGTACATTTATGCTTTCCAAGGTGACTCACCCAGTATCCTCAAAATAAACTCTTGTAATAGCCCAAGCAGAAACAAACACGGTTGGGATTCCTGAAATACAGAGGAGAATTCACTGAATACAATCTCATAGCATGAATGGATTGGATGTACTGTATGTTCCTCACTGTTGTTGATACATTGCATATATATTAAAGAATAGCTTACCCCAGCCGATGACAAGATAAACAATGAAGTGTCTATTTTCAGAGAAGATGACAATTAGCAGCGTATAGAGGTAGAGGCCCTCGACAAGCAACCAGAAGAAGTTGGCCATGATAAAGTATTGAAAAATCACCAGGCTCGCCTTGCATCCAATCTGGAACAACATTGTAGTACATCACTTGTGCTGCTATACAAAGAGAAACTACAGGACACTCAACACAAATAACCAATGTGTCTATAATGAAATGGAATTCCATGTCCTTCTCAATCAGAGTGAACTAAAGGTGCAGGATCCAAAATGTTTTCCAATGGAAGCTGAATTCCGTACCTCAATCTCAAAGAAGAATTGAAAGAAACATGTTTCATAACAAAATCTATACCAATACATACCAGTCGGAATTCTCAATTAACTATAAGAACCAGAGGTATACAGGCTGATAAACAACCTGACTCACCAGTGAAGGCAGCTCAGAGCACTGATTGCGAGAGAAGAGGATGTCATCCTTCACAAGGACTGCCACCGCCCTCAGGATGAAGGAAAAGAACAGGTTGAGGTGAATGTAGTTCCGCGTGCAGTGGAGTTTTCTATAGAGGGGGTGAAAAAAAAGATTTATCAGAGGATCTCTGGTGTGTGACAATAACCTGCTGCTTCTCTCTACAGTGCGTGACTAAGATTGTTACCCAAATAGTACCTTATTTCCTACAGTATATAGTGCACTACTTTTGACCACTATATAGGAAATAGGGTGTCATTTGGGTCTCAGCCTAACTCTCACCTGAATAGACAGAGGATGGCGCTCCCGGTTGATAGGGCAATCAATGACAAACTGTGGCCCAACGTGTATAATGTCTTCACCACCAAAAAGAAGACCAGCTATAGGAGAGAGAACATTCAGTACAGTAATTGTCGGTATCAAAGCTGTATATATAATACAATATAATACTTCAGCACCATAGAAGACGAGCCAGGAGAATGAACGTATACGGCACAGGTCCAGCGTATGGGTCATATCAACCTACAGTGTGTACTTTGTAAGTACCTTCAGAATGGACTTTGATTCTAACCCCAAATTACAGATGTAATATCATATAATTATCACTAGCAACATCAAAATGTTGAAACTGAAAGACTGTAGGATCTTTAGAAACATAATTTTCAGAGTCACAAAAGTGTAGTGTAGAGACTGGTTAAAAACATTGGGGAGAAAAACATGTACCAAGCATTACTGTCAGAAAGAGCCTTCCCCTGAGAGGAGCCATTGTAAGTACAGTGCCTTTACTGCTAATCATTCAACCCACTCAAAAAGTGAATCACAGATTCAAAGAGATTGAAATCTGTCAATAAAATGACCTGCTCGAATCTGCCCTCTTATTTTGTTTCCCCAGGAAATTAGTCAAATGTTTGATTTCCCCCCTTTTACTATGGTCGAGTGAAAAACAAAGAGACTTCCTTTAAAACAAATGTCAGACAAGGACCCTACCAACGCATCAATGCTCACAGTCATTCCTTTGAGGCAGTGCCAAACTGACATTATCTTAGTAAAACAGTCACTCTCTCTAAAAGCATTGAGAGAGCTCCTATCCTGCAGGAGTGACATCTCTTCTCCACCTGCACTTCATACTTTCCATTGCTCATTGTTCTACAAAACGTGGACGCACACACACACACACACACACACTTCCTATGTAACGATTGTATCCCTATAGACAGTTCAAAAAAGTGAAAAGAGAGATACAGTCGAATAGAAACCTTTCATCCTTCCAAGAAAATATCAATTTGTTTTGATAATGTATCTCCTCCAAAAGATTTTAAAGAAAACTTAGCGTAAATGTAGTCGACAAAAACACCAACTGATTACATTAAATACATGATTACATTAAATAAGCATCCAGGATCCAAACTACCCGTTTTATAATAATACCTCAAATAAATAATTTGTCACAGCAAAACTGTGTAATGAATTTTGTCTGGATTGATTCCAATCTAATTGGCAGTGATCATCATGTCAAAAGGGCAATCAACATCTGTCCCGCTAATGTGCCCATCTGTATCCCCAGAAATAGCCCTAAAAATATAAACAAAATTGCTTTACACTATGAGAGGAACAAGTGAGAGTCCTCAATGTTTCCCCTCTAGGAGACTTTGCCACTTCTGACTCTGCCACAGGGACTGAATTGGCTCTCTAGGGCGCAAGTGAGGGTTGACCTCAAATTGAAAGAGACAAGTAACGCAACTGGTGTCCCTTGTAATCTAGTGCATTAGTGTGAAACAGCATTGCAGCATTGGTCACAGAGCTCTTAAAGGGGCAATCTGGGATTCAAACAACAAAAAGGGGTCACCCCACACAGCATGCAACTGATGTACTGTATATGATAGACAAAACCTAATACACTGTCACACTTACATAATTGCTTTAGTAAGAATCTATGAATCTATTGTCATTGAGAAATCACACTCAAAAATATATATTAAGGTTAGAGTAGGTTTGACCATCACACAACATAATGAACATCATAACTCCCCATCATAACTCCCCTTGAAACACAACTATAAGAAAAGGTTATCCAGACAAAGTTGAGGTTACAAAGCCTGGTCCCAGATCAGTTTGTGCTCTTGCCAACTCCATTACTGTTATTGTCAAGCCAAACATAACAATGAGTGACAAGGAGTTGGCATGATAGCACAAACAGACTAGCACTCAGGCTAGAGGTTACATCCAAAAGGCAGGGTCCCAAAGAGCTTGCACTATATTGGTAATGGCAGGGGCATCGTTTGGTACTTCTTGCCCTTCCACCACGTTCAAGAATTCCTAGCTTCACTACTAGTTGCAGCCCAAAACGTATGAACTATAGGTGTGAAACAAGTCCTTGTGGAAACATGTGTTCCTACCTATTTTCAATAGTGAGAAGATGAACTTTCCTTTCCGAAAGACTGGACTTGGCCTTAACACAGACGGACAGGGGGAAAGGCTTAGGTGAGAGTAGTTGGTATTTCACGGATTAATGGCCACACAGCTAAAGGAAAACCTTTCAGTACATATAATATTTACTTATTTTTTTCAGATGGAGATCAGCAGAGTGCCAACGGTGGCCCTGTGATTCAGACCAGAGGTGCATCTTGGATAACCTCCAATAGAAGAGAGAGAAAGTAGTATTTAAATTACCTTAAATTAATGGGTCATTCGTTTGCCCTTTTTCAGTGGAATAGCAGTATGAATCATCAGTCTTCTTCATGTTTTCTACTCCTAGTACATTGTTACTACTTGCTTGGTCTCTTATTAACATCTGCTGTAGTGGGCCAACCAGAAGGACATTAACTCAGAGTCTGTGTCCCAAATGTCACCCTATTCACCACCAGGGTTGGGTAGGTTACCTGTCCAAAATTGTAATCAGTAACGTAACTTTTGGATTACCCAAACTCAGTAATGTAAACAGATTACTTTCAGTTATGTTTGAATTACTTTCCCCTTAAGAGGCATTAGAAGAAGACAAAAAGCATCCATCAAACGCATTTGGTGTGTCATCATAGTGGTCTCTGACTTGTGGTCAGACTCCCTCAGGTGGAACAAACCTAAACTTGCAAATATTTTCAATGCTGAATTGAATGTCACTAAGAAAACAGAAAGGTGTCAATGTAAGAAGTAATCTAGTTTTTCAAAAGTATCTGTAATCAGATTACAATATTTTGCTGGTAACGTTACTGAATACAGTTACTGTTTTTTGTAATCAGATTACATGTAACTGATTACATGTATTCAGTTACTGCACAACCATGTTCACCACAGGGCTCTGGTCAAAATCAGTGCACTATAAGGAATAGGGAGCCATTTGGGACACAGACTGGTACAATGTTTAGATTGAGGAGACAGCTGGGTGCCACGGTGAACAGGATGTTGTATTTAGCCTTTAAGGCGCCTGTGTTTCATCTGTATTTCAAGGCATCAGGTGGAAGTGAGCACACAAACACACACACACACTGCAGTACACCTTCCCTAACAAAACAGACCCAGGACAGAATTTCCATGCATTTAGCAAAGTGTTCTACTGCTAGTTTTCATTATCAGCATTAGGGCCTCCACACTCAGAAATCAGACCACAAACAAAATAAAATGTTATATAATATAAAACAATGGAAAATCAATCACACAAGAACATTGTCTTATTCCTCTCTTTGATGGCCAACATATCAACACCTTCATTACAATATCTAAAATCTGATAGACTACGGTATTGTATTTCCAAATATAGCTACTTTCAAGTCATATCATGTAGTTTCTTGGTCAAACTGTGAACAATGATACAACACTAGAAACAATACATGTAAAGATCTAGAACTTAAAGAACATCACCCTGCTTACCCGATCATCCTTTTCCTCTGCCCCACACACACTGGAGATGTTGGGAAAAACGTCAGACCATCCGTCCGCTGTACAGTTCTTGCTTATGTTTCCTGTGGGAGAAAAACATTATTTATGACAGTTAAATGTTTCTATTGCCTCTTCTCTAAAACCTTTCTAAACGGTTATCCAAACCCATTATTCCTTTCATAAATCATAGGCAAAGAAAAATACAGCATGTTTGTTTGTTTGTAGATGCAGGGATATGATTTCTCTGGTGAGTTTGATGAAAGATTTTTCTTTAGCCAAGATTATCCTCCATTGTTGTCACAGATAGTAAGCCCAATCAAGCTGACTGAAATATTGGCTTCACACACAACACTGAAGTGAATTGCTGTGATCCCATTTTTTGGCTTCCATTAAAGTTTCATTCGTCAGGCTCTTGTTTCATATATTTTAAAGGCTGTTTCTAACAATTAAGTACCTTACTGTAATAGTTTTCCATTAAAAAGGACAAAAATAGCTTTTTAGCAAAAAACAATTTCTCAAGCAAGAATTTAGCTAGGACTGTCTGGGAGTGGTCTAAGTGGGGAGGGGAAAACTGAAAACTAGATGTTATTGGCAGAGGCGTTTGGAACTCTTTGTTATTGGTATTAACCACCTGGTAATGTCACCCGGCAAGCAGAAACCCCCGCCCATGCAAACCTACTGATTAGAAAATTCTGTGTAGATTGTATTTTCAACCAGCAACTATCAGGAAATAACACTGATCCAATTTTTTCAGACATGTACAGTGTTTGTTTCATCAATTCTTGTACAATATGATAAAAAAAGAAGATAATTTGTACTGCACTGGGCCTTTAAAAGATATTCAGACTTTTCAAGGGCAAATATATGTAATTTTGAGAGATTGATTTTTCACAAAAACCTCTCACTCTGGGAAGAACAATCAATCGTTCAATGCTTGATTCAAAGGAGTCTTCGACTTAGTCGGTTGAATATTGGATGTGTTTCTTCTCTTGGGTTTGGCATTCCACAGAGGTCTAAATGAGAGAATGTGTCTGGAGATATAAACGTCTGGAGTGTGCTCTGCTCTGTGGCAGGGACAGACAGGGGCAGGGGGAGAATGTAAGCGGAACAGAGGATGTGAGAGACTGTGTTTATTCTCTCTGTGTTATTCTCGAGGAGACAACGATGACTGTGTCCAAAATGGCACCCTATTCCTCACATAGTACACTACTTTTGACCAGAGTCTTGTCGGCCCTGGTCAAAAGTAGTGCACAATACAGGGAATAGGGTGCCATTCGAAACGCAGCCGATGGCAGTGCCTGATCCCAGTGTGCAATGTACTTTGCCACACACTATGTATAACCACAGGCCTCTTTCTTTCTTTCTTTCTCCGCTTCTGTGATCGGAATGAGCATGTCGCACTCCATTAGTCTACTCCACACAGACCCTGCCACAGCAGCCTGCCTAGTCATAGGTTTCACGGGTGCTATAGGGCTCCCCAGGGGTTTCTGTTACAAAGACGTTTTCCAAGCCAATTTACATGCCAAACTTGTCCTCTCCAAATCAATTTCACACAGCTAGTTTTAACCCAGAGGTACACTATATAGACAAAAGTATATGGACACCCCTTAAAATTTTCAGCCACACCGGTTGTTGATAGGTGTATAAAATTCGAGCACACCACCATGCAATCTCCATAGATAAACATTGGCAGTAGAATTGCCCGCACTGAAGAGATCAGTGACATTCAACGTGGCACCACCTTTACAACAATTCAGATCGTCCAATTTCTTCCTTGCTAGAGCTGTCCCGGTCAGCTGTAAGTGCTGTTATTGTGAAGTGGAAATGTCTAGGAGCCACAACGGCTCAGCCGCGAAGTGGAGTGGTGTAAAGCTCGCCGCCATTGGACTCTGGAGCAGCAGAAACAAATCTGGGTTTGGTGGATGTCAGGAGAACGCTACCTGCCCGAATGCATGGAATAATGGTCTGGGGCTGTTTTTCATGGTTCGGGCTAGGCCCCTTGGTTCCAGTGAAGGAAAATCTTAACGCTACAGCATACAACGACATTCTAGACAATTCTGTGATTCCAACTTTGTGGTAACAGTTTGGGGAAAGCCATGTCCTGTTTCAGCATGACAATGCCCCCTTGCACAAAGCAAGGTCCATACAGAAAGGTTTAGTCGAGTTCGGTGTGGAAGAACTCGACGACACAGAGCCCTGACCTCAACACCATCGAAACCCTTTGGGATTAATTGTAACGCTGACTGCGAGCCAGGTCTAATCGCCAAACATCAGTGCCGACCTCACTAATGCTCTTGTGGCTGAATGAAAGCAAGTCCCCGCAGCAATGTTCCAACATCTAGTGGAAAGCCTTCCCAGAAGAGTGGAGGCTGTTATACAAGGGGGGGACCAACTCCAAATTAATGCCTATGATTTTAGAATGAGATGTTTGACGAGCAGGTGTCCACAAACTTTTGGTCATGTAGTGTATCTTGAATGTCGGGCATTCATCATAGGACTGGAACCTGTCTTCAAGTGAATACGATAATCTAACAGTATAATCTATCATTTATCATCCTCTTTGTCTGGGTAATTAGTTTATAATGAATGAAGTGTCAGTACAGATTCGTCTAGACTGATGGGAATGAGGAGAGCTCCACAGCATCCTAGTCTGCTACATGGGCCATTGGAGATTGTGGAGTGAGCAGACATGATTCATTTTGCCTCTAGTCCATGCAGTGCAGAACATATAATTCTCTGAACCTTGCTTGGTGCAATTCACCATGATTCAGTACCACAGTATATAAAAAAAAAAAAATATAAACTACCGGTCAAATGTTTTAGAACACCTACTCATTCAAGGGTTTTTATTTATTTTTGACTATTTTCTACATTGTAGAATAATAGTGAAGACATCAAAACTATGAAATAACACATATGGAATTATGAATCAAAAAAGTGTTAAACAAATCAAAATATATTTTATATTTGAGATTCTTCAAGTAGCCACCCTTTGCCTTGATGACAGCTTTGCACTCGTGGCATTCTCTCAACCAGCTTCACCTGGAATGCTTTTCCAACAGTCTTGAAGGAGTTCCCACATATGCTGAGCACTTGTTGGCTGCTTTTCCTTCACTCTGCGGTCCAACTCATCCCAAACTATCTCAATATGGTTGAGGTCGGGGGATTGTGGAGAGTACGTCATCTGATGCAGCACCCATCACTGTCCTTCTTGGTAAAATAGCCCTTACACAGCCTGGAGGTGTGTTGGGTCATTGTCCTGTTGAAAAACAAATGATAGTCCCACTAATGATAGTCCCAGGCCAGACGGGATGGTGTATCACTGCAGAATGCTGTGGTAGCCATGCCAGTTAAGTGTGCCTTGAAATCTAAATAAATCACGGACAGTGTCACCAGCAAAGCACCCTCACACCTCCTCCTCCATGCTTTACGGTGGGAAATACACATGCGGAGATCATCCGTTCACCCACACCGCATCTCACAAAGACACAGCGGTTGGATCTCAAATTTGGACTCCAGACCAAAGGACACATTTCCACTTGCCAAAGAAAGTTCTTTTTCTTATTGGTGTCCTTTAGTAGTGGTTTCTTTCCAGCAATTCAACCATGAAGGCCTGATTTACATAGTCTCATCTGAACAGTTGATGTTGAGATGTGTCTTTTACTTGAACTCTGTGAAGAATTTATTTGGGCTGCAATTTCTGAGGCTGGTAACTCTAATGAACTTATCCTCAGCAGCAGAAGTAACTCTGGGTCTTCCATTCCTGTGGCGGTCCTCATGAGAGCCAGTTTCATCATAGCACTTGATGGTTTTGAACTTTCAAAATTCTTGAAATTTTCCGTATTGACTGACCTTCATGTCTTAAAGTAATGATGGACTGTTGTTTCTCTTTGCTTATTTGAGCTGTTCTTGCCATAATATGGACTTGGTCTTTTATCAAATCAGATGAAAGGGAGCCAGGCGCAGGAGATGGAATGGAGAAGCAGAGTATTTATTTAAGTCTCCTAACAAATCCACACCAGGCGCACAAATAAACGGGCGAAACCCGAAATAACAAAGTACACGAGAAAATAAACAACTTGGCGTGCACGTAGGCACGAAGTGCAACACACATTCACAATGAACAATAACAAAGACCTGGGGGAAACAGAGGGTACATATAACATAGAGTAATGAGGGAATGAGAACCAGGTGTGCGTAATGACAAGACAAAACCAATGGATAATGAAGGAGGGAGTGGCAGTGGCTAGAAAGACGGTGACGATGAGCGCCGAAGCATGCCCGAACAAGGGGATGAGGCAACTTCGGAGGGAGAAATTCCACAAATTAAATTTTAAGAAGGCATACTTGTTAATTGAAATGCATTCCAGGTCACTACCTCATAAAGCTGGTTGAGAGAATTCCAAGAGTGTGCAAAGCTGTTATGAAGGTAAAGGTTGGCTATTTGAAGAATCTCAAATATAAAATAAAAGTATGACAAATGTTGGTTACTACATGATTCCATATGTGTTATTTCATAGTTTTGATAATCTAACCTATTATTCTACAATGTAGAAAATAGTAAAAATAAAGAAAAACCCTTGAATGAGTAGGTGTTCTAAAAATGTTGACCTGTAGTGTAGACTTGGGGGCCATTTTTGTCCCTGGCTTTCAATGTACTCCAAAAGGTAGAACATCTACATTACACTGGTCTGTACACCTCTGTAATTCTGTAAAATGAGAAACATGGTTCCGGTGTGACTCCAAAGCCCGAACATGGCGTGAGCTCTAACCGGCTTACATATCATTGTAGCGTAGCTTTCATCATCACAAACGATATGAGAACATTGCTTGAGGAATATCTCAAACTACTCTTTGCATGTAGGGTTTGAGAACATTGTAGTGTAGCTTTAATCGTCACAAACGATATGAGAACATTGCTTGAGGAATATCTCAAACTACCCTTTGCATGTGGGGAGAACCGAACACTCACAAAACCCTCCAGAAATGTAACTTTGATATTGATATCGAAATGAATGTATGAAAAGATACAATACTGTACCATTTCTGCCAAAAAACATCTTGAGCACCCGGGGGCACTCTCTAGTGACAGTCTCTCCAACCTCTGCATGGTCCCAACATGCTATGTTATCCCAGATAGCTTTGCATCCCACTCCTGTCAAGAGATCAGACAGCATCGTCTTAGAACAATACAACGATTTAAATAAAACAGTTGGTTGTTTATCATAACTCTGCCTTATGCAACTGTTGAAATTGTACTTCTGCATAGGTGATTCAAGACCATAGCCTCTACAGCAGGGCTCTCCAACCCTGTTCCTGGAGAGCTACTCTCCTGCAGGTTTTCGCTCCAACCCCAGTTGTAAACAAACTGATTCAGCTTATCAACCAGCTAATTATTAGAATCAAGTGTGTTCTATTAGGGGTGGAGTGAAAACCTACAGGATGGTAGCTCTCCAGGAACAGAGTCGGAGAGCCCTGCTACAGTGCCTTTGGAAAGTATTCAGACCCCTTGACTTTTTCCACATTTTGTTACGTTACAGCCTTATTATAAAATGTATTAAAACAATTAAATACTCAGCAATATACACATATAATGACAAAGCAAAAACAGGTTTTTAGACATTTTTGCAAATACCTTATTTACAAGTATTCAGACCCATTGATATGATAGTGTATGTCAGAGCAAAAACCAAGCCATGAGGTCAAAGGAATTGTCCATAGAGCTATGAGACAGGATTGTGTCGAGGCACAGATCTGGGGAATGGTACCAAAAAATGTCTGCAGAATTGAAGATCCCCAAGAACACAGTGGCCTCCATCATTCATAAATGGAAGAAGTTTGGAACCACCAAGACTTTTCCTAGAGCTGGCCGTCCGGCCAAACTGAGCAATCGGGGGAGAAGGGCCTTGGTCAGGGAGGTGACCAAGAACCCGATGGTCACTCTGACAGAGCTCTAGAGTTCCTCTGTGGAGATGGAAGAACCTTTCAGAAGGACAACCATCTATGCAGCACTCCACCAATCAGGCCTTTATGGTAGAGTGGCCAGATGGAAACCACTCCTCAGTAAAAGGCACACGACAGCCCTTTTGGAGCTTACCAAAAGGCACCTAAAGACTCTCAGACCTTGAGAAACAAGATTCTCTGGTTTGATGAAACCAAGATTCAACTCTTTGGCCTGAATGTCAAGAGTAAACCTGGCACCATTCCCACGGTGAAGCATGGTGGTGGTAGCATCATGCTGTGGGGGTGTTTTTCAGCGGCAGGGACTGGTCATGATCGAGGAAAAGATGAACGGAGCACAGAGAGATCCTTAATGAAAACCTGCTCCAGAGCGCTCAGGACCTCAGACCTGGGCGAAGGTTCACCTTCCAACAGGATCTGCAGAGAATAATGGGATGTGCCAAGCTTGTAGCGTCATATAAAGATGTGCCAACTTGTTGCATCATACCCAAGAAGACTCAAGGCTGTAATCACTGCCAAAGGTGTTTCAACAAAGTACTGAGTGAAGGGTCTAAATACTTATGTATACTTATGTAAATGTAAACTTATAAAAAACAAAAGGTTTTTGCTTTGTCATTATGGGGTACTGTGTGTAGATTGATGAGGGAATAAAAAGATGTAATCAATTTTGGAAAAAGGCTATAACCTAACAAAATGTGAAATAATACTTTCTGAAGAATAGCATCATAGAATTGTTGAATATAATCAATGCCTCACATACTGTACATACAGTAGTGTATGCACAGTATACACTTCACTATACAGCAGGCTATTTCATAATTAATGGTAGTCCATTAGGCTGCTGGTGGTTGGAACAATATGATAGACTCTCCGTGTGGGAGTGAAAGTGGCTAGATGTGTGAATCTATTGCTTCACCAATGTCAGGAGGAGGACCATGGCTGAGAAAGCCTTTCGCTGAAATGTGACTACTGAAATAGCTTGTTATGAAACAAAAGGGTGTGAAAGTGCCAAGGGCAGACTTAACAGTCAAACCCTTTAGAGTCACTTAGTGGCAAATATGGAGCGCTTAGGCCTAAACTCAGTAAAACGTAACAACAATTCCAGAGATAGCAGAGAGAAAATACACCAGTAAACAATGTAGCTAGCTCTTTAAAAGAAACCTATTAACTAACATCAGATAGAAAGAATTCAATGAAAACAAAATTGTGAAACCCAGACCAAAAAATACATATTCATGATGTGACCTCCTGCGTCTCAAATGGCACCCTATTCCCTTTATAGTGCAAAGGACTCTGGACAAAAGTAGTGCACTATAGGGAAGAGAGTGACATTTGGGACGCACACAATGATATTATTTTAAGTGCAGCTTCTGCTTGCTGTGATTCATTGTAAGATAATGGTAGTACTGTGCTGCATCACACTTTTAGATGATAATGTTGAGCACATTGCCACCAACAGTGTGCCACTGATGCTAATCAACACAGATTTGTTTCATAAATGTTTCATAATCACGTTGGGCTATAGAACAAGAACAAATCAATTATTGATTTGCATTAAGCATGGCTTCATTCCAATACCTGGGTAACTGATGCATGAAATCCCAGCTCCCATTAATGTTGACCTGGATACTCTCTATACTTTTATGGTATAGTTGGCTCAGTTGATAAGAGCATTATGCTAGCAACATAATGGTCGTGGTTTAAATTCCCCCTGCGAACGCCCATATGAAAATGTATGCACTCACTGATGTAAGCTGGTTTGAAAGGTGTCTGCTTGATAGCATATAATATATTAATATTACACTCAGACACCGTACAGAACACTGAGTCAAGCAAGGCTCAGAAACATACATTGGTCAGGTTTTGAGATTTAGATTTCATTGAAAGAACACAGAAAAAGGACTTCACATAGTCACACAAACATAAAGGCATTAATAGACTTCATCTATTAATGAAGTCAAATTATTTTGTGTTCTCTTTTATGTAATTTTATGTTCAGAAATATTATCTGTTCCTGGTGTAACTGGGTACTTTCAATGCATATTTTACTTAATATTGACTATAAGAACTGCTTTATACCTATGCTCATGTTATGGTGAAAGAAGACAAAAGTTACATTGCAAAATAATGTATAATGTAAACTATACACGTTGTTTTCACTTTTGCGCCAAAGACTAAGTGTCTTTGATAACGTACACTAATTCCCTTGACAGTTCACAGCAATTCTTCATCCAATTTGTTGAATTGACGTAGCACTGCCTGGGTTATAACTCACAGTAAAGTGTCAACATAGTGAGTTGGCAGCATGGTGTGGCTGCCAGACAAAGTAATAATAATAATAATAATAATAATTATTATTATTATTATTATTAAAACTGCAAGCAGGACAAACTCAACACATTGCTCTGGGATGAGCTACTTCTGTAAGTCATCCTTACCATACTTGCCAAATATCAGAACTAAAACAAACAGATCATGTAATATGCCTTTGATGTATTTTGAACCTTATGTAACGATGTTGACTACTTGAAATGTATTTTTCTCCAGAACCCCTGGACCGATCTGCACCAAATTTGGTACATGTACCCCTGTTCCTGACTCAAACAATATGGCCTCTATGAGCCAATGAGCTTGCATGTACCAATCCAACAGCACCACAATGCAGCCAAGATGAACCATACTTTACAGGTTAGCTAGACTCATGTCCCTGAGCATGTGTGTCACATTTCATCACTCTAAGTCAAACAGATCAAGATATATAAATATGTGTCCATTTTAGCGCCACCGTGTGATCGATCTGAATGTGCTTGCATATGTGTCTTAATAGTGTTTGTAACATGTGTACCAAGTTTGGTTACAATACAAATATCCGTGTCGGATATATATACATTAACGTGCCAGACCACGCCCACATTAATGTTTATTGGTTAGTAGCGGCCATGTTGTTTGACATACTAGTCTGGAAAATATTGTGTTGAGAGACCTTGGTCCATAAATGCCGTATGTTAAGGTTCATGCAGATCGGCCCAGTGGATCCAGAGAAGATGTAATTTAAGTGTTTTTAACAAAATTCTAAATGACGGAAAATCCATCATGGCGGAAGTTATGGGCCCTTGAGGCAAATTTGTTCCTTGTGAGATGAGGGACCTATGCACAAAAATGCAGGACTCTAGGTCATATGGGGTAAGGGACGTGACGTTTCAAAGTTTGCCATTTCAATCACCTGTTATAGAGCCACCTTGTGGCCAATTGGCATGGCATTGCATGAGAGTGTGTGGACTATGGGTCTTTACCATCATGTCAAGTTGCACCCTCCTCGGCCTTACCATCTCAGGAATTTGCATGTTAAATTTCCTTGCAATAACAACCGGTATAATAATAATAATAATGAACGCCAACAAATACATTAGGGTTTCACACAACTTCACTGGTTTGAACCCCTAATTATAGAGAGAATGCTCATAGGCATGAGTTGTAGAACGTTCACTAGGATTTTAATAGAAAGTGCCAATACTTCAAAGGTTTGTGGTCACAATCTGTGGCACATATCCGGACTAGGAAACACTGTACATCTACTAAAGGTCTTCACTCAAATAGGTGGCATTCTTTTAAAAATGTCAGAAAAGTAATTTAGTTGAGTGACCTAAAAATCTATGTAGCTTGTAATCTTTCACCATTCACCAAAATATGCAGTCGGTTTCCATTCCCATTTCAAAATATTCAGAAATCTATTTGCAACCCATGGTTTATCCTGTCTGATGAGGAGAGATGAATGTGAAATCAAGATATTCTGTGATGTCACCTTTGGAGTAATTTGAAGATTCTTGGTCCCTCAGCTTCACAAGACATTCTTCCTGGTCTGATTCAAGCTCCAGGAGGAAGTTACATGTTGGATGTCTTCCACTCACCTAATAAAAAAATGCAATATAAGTTTGATTAACATGAATTTCATCGTATTTTGAGATGTATAGTAGAAATAGAGGTGTAGTTAACTTATGTTGTAGATTCAAAAAAAAAATCGCACAACATCATATATTTTCTTAAGCTGCAGAATACAGGGAAACACCAGTGAACAAGACATAAAACAAGACATCCGCAATATCAGGGTCAGGTTATACATCAGCTGTTACATCACATAAATCGGATCATGTTTTAAATACATTTATTTTATGTTTTTAAATGACACAGCAGTTCATGATAACACCACCTTCCTAACTATTTAGGTTAGTTGAGAGAGAGAATTAATTAATGAATAAATAAATGAATGAGAAGTTTTACCAGAGGAGAGAGATTCCCATTAGAGGAAGAATCAAATAGATGGTGAGAAAAATTGCAACACTTTTCCCATGATTAAATGGAAAACATGGATAGAATAACCAATATGTTTACGCATCGTGAAGTTGCACACTAAATAACCAATGTTAGTATGTGGTTTTGGGAGATACAGCGGTAGGGAATTCCTTGACAAACATTTTCAGCATCCGAAATGGGAACTGTATACGATCCCTAGATCCTTAAAGGGATGACTTGATGACGTACAGTATGTGTGGCTGTGTGTTGACGTTGTGTGTGAGTGTGTGTGCATCAGTGTGGATGTGTTAAGCACATGTTAGCCCTTTTCTGGAGGATTCAAGTGCAGTAAAAAGGTGATGATGGCCTGAGTGTGAAGAACAGAATAGTTCAACTGGCCAGTGTGCCATTATGAGGTGTGCTGCAGGAAGAGAGTGGCCTGATAACAGAGTGAACATCAGATTTAACTGTTGTTTTTTTAACGTTAGTCTTTTTCTGCTAAACAGACCCAATCCCTGCCAGGAGAAACAAGTGGCATGTGACAGAAAGGGCGAGATACACACTGTGTGCCACAGAGAGCACGCCTCAGGGGCCACACACACACACACACACACACAGGCACACACACGGCACCAAGTATCATTGTCACAAGCAATCGGGGGCACCAAGCGGAAGAGACCTCACACTGGATCAATGGGCCCTCAAATCTGCATCCAAAATGGCACCCTATTCCCAAAATAGTGCACTACTTTTGACCAGAGCACTAAATCAGGGTCACACCGAGTGTTTCTTGGTAGTCTGAAACAAATCTACTGAAAAGGGTACTATTCGGGATACAGGCAATGACTAATATGATTTCCGGACTCTAAGGCAAACACACAGAACTACACTACACTCACAGTCGAAGACGCATCCAAAGAAACTTCATCGCACTTCAGGCAGAATGGCTAGGAAGGGCATTGAGGGCATTGCTACCTTTCGTGAGTGTGCAGTGACAGAGGAGATATTGACTCTCACACCCGGGACTCTCACAGTTTGACTCCAAAATGGCAGTAATTGTCAGGTCAGTGGTAGGAGCTGAGAGAGAGTCAATGACCCACTCCCAGTAGGCTAAAGGGCCTTTTAAATGAAGCTGCACACAACACTCACCACTAATTACTGGGTTCACCAACTGTCGCCTAGGCCGTTACAACTAGGCTCCGTCCTTAATGGAATTCTATTCCCTTTAAAGGGCACTGTTTAGTGGACTATTTAGTGAATAGGGTGCCATTTGGGACACAAGACTAATGTGTGTGGCTACAGATACAGTGGGGAGAACAAGTATTTGATACACTGCCGATTTTGCAGGTTTTCCTACTTACAAAGCATGTAGAGGTCTGTAATTTATCATAGGTACACTTCAACTGTGAGAGACGGAATCTAAAACAAAAATCCAGAAAATCACATTGTATGATTTTTAAATAATTAATTTGCATTTTATTGCATGACATAAGTATTTGATCACCTACCAACCAGTAAGAATTCCGGCTCTCACAGACCTGTTAGTTTTTCTTTAAGAAGCCCTCCTGTTCTCCACTCATTACCTGTATTAACTGCACCTGTTTGAACTCGTTACCTGTATAAAAGACACCTGTCCACACACTCAATCAAACAGACTCCAACCTCTCCACAATGGCCACAGAGAGCTGTGTAAGGACATCAGGGATAAAATTGTAGACCTGCACAAGGCTGGGATGGGCTACAGGACAATAGGCAAGCAGCTTGGTGAGAAGGCAACAACTGTTGGCGCAATTATTAGAAAATGGAAGAAGTTCAAGATGACGGTCAATCTCCCTCGGTCTGGGGCACCATGCAAGATCTCACCTCGTGGGGCATCAATGATCATGAGGAAGGTGAGGGATCAGCCCAGAACTACACGGCAGGACCTGGTCAATGACCTGAAGAGAGCTGGGACCACAGTCTCAAAGAAAACCATTAGTAACACACTACGCCGTAATGCATTAAAATACTGCAGCGCACGCAAGGTCCCCCTGCTCAAGCCAGCGCATGTCCAGGCCCGTCTGAAGTTTGCCAACGACCATCTGGATGATCCAGAGGAGGAATGGGAGAAGGTAATGTGGTCTGATGAGACAAAAATAGAGCTTTTTGGTATAAACTCCACTCGCCGTGTTTGGAGGAAGAAGAAGGATGAGTACAACACCATCCCAACCGTGAAGCATGGAGGTGGAAACATCATTCTTTGGGGATGCTTTTCTGCAAAAGGGACAGGACGACTGCACCGTATTGAGGGGAGGATGGATGGGGCCATGTATAGTGGAGGCCAACAACCTCCCTCCCTCAGTAAGAACATTGAAGATGGGTCGTGGCTGGGTCTTCCAGCATGACAACGACCCGAAACACACAGCCAGGGCAACTAAGGAGTGGCTCCGTAAGAAGCATCTCATGGTCCTGGAGTGGCCTAGCCAGTCTCCAGACCTGAACCCAATAGAAAATCTTTGGAGGGAGCTGAAAGTCCGTATTGCCCAGCTACAGCCCCGAAACCTGAAGGATCTGTATGGAGGAGTGGGCCAAAATCCCTGCTGCAGTGTGTGCAAACCTGGTCAAGAACTACAGGAAACGTATGATCTCTGTAATTGCAAACAAAGGTTTCTGTACCAAATATTAAGTTCTGCTTTTCTAATGTATCAAATACTTATGTCATGCAATAAAATACAAATTAATTAATTAAAAATCATACAATGTGATTTTCTGGATTTTTTAGATGTTTTAGATTCCGTCACTCACAGTTGAAGAGTACCTATGATAAAAATTACAGACTTCTACATGCTTTGTAAGTGGGAAAACCTGCAAAATCGGCAGTGTATCAAATACTTGTTCTCCCCACTGTATATTAATGCAGCAGCAATCCCATCTACTGTATGTTTTGATAAAGCACATTTATTTTTAACGTTAATTAATCAAAGCAATATCTTCTACCACCAATGGCCTTGCAATTTAATGTGTGTGTACCAAATAGTGGTATACACACATTAAATTGGAAGGCCATTGGCGGTAGAAGATATTGCTCTGGTTAATTCCTTGTATTCTGTCAGAGAGAGAGGAAGCGCAGTATGTAAGACATTTTAGTAAATGCCACTCAACGCAAACCTTCAGGCTAAAATGTGAGAGCCTAACATTTTGATATGAAATGTATTACTACTATCACTATTACCCCACAGCTGAGATGTAACTAATAAAGCTAAAAACATAGTAAGCCTTTGCATTTCTTATGCATAAACAAACTTCACAGCTTTTCATTTAATCATCCTCTATCCAAAAATATGTTGATTCCGATTCCAGTATATGATTCATACAATAATATCAAATAAATCCCTGATGTTTATCACTTTCCCCTAACAGATGAATCTGTGTCCAGTGATGCTCTGTAAACAGTTTATCTGTCTATAGCCAGATGGACTTGTGAACCCAGCACTGGTACATAGCAGCTTTACACTAATCATACTGATTTGGCACATACTGTATTAAATCTGTGACATAATAGTCATTCATTCGATGAAAGGCAGTGGTTAGACCTTACTATTTCACAATTCACATTGACCTGAGACTGCATGGGACAATGAGATGAGATTAGAAGGCACTGACTATTGAATGAGACAGACTGACTTTGTGTTTGAAGGATCCAAAATGCTTTATACTTGAGAGTCAAGGACGTTCCATTGCAATTAGCAACCATTTCAATTATCTGTCATGTCATGTACAGGACACTTGCATATCTAGGCAGCTGTTGAACATGATCTGCTGATTGGGATCTTTGGTAGGTACAGGATAATCATGAGTCTGCTAATTACCTGCACAGAGTTAATTTAGAAATGAAAAGAGAAGGCCTATTACTACGTCTGATTTTGAAAATATCTTTCTAGCTGCTTACAGACAGCGCATACAAATTATGCTCATATAGATTTCTGTACAGTACAATATGTCCTCCATTTCATGGATTACAAAGTAAGCACTCTGTGTTGTATTAAACATTAACACATACTGTATAGATATACTATATTAAGAGCTTCTGTACTTGCCTCAACATACAGTGCTAAAGTATTTATATTTTTTATTTTATTTTTATTTAACCTTTATTTTACTAGGCAAGTCAGTTAAGAACAAATTCTTATTTACAATGACGGCCTAGGAACAGTGGGTTAACTGCCTTGTTCAGGGGCAGAACGACAGATTTTTACCTTGTCAGCTCGGGGATTCGATCTGGCAACATTTCAGTTACAGGCCCAACACTCTAACCACTAGGCTACCTGCCGCCCCATATGAAATTACTCCAATGTAGAGAGATGGGGTGTACATGCAACATACGTCAAAAGTCTCAGTAGCTACTGTACTTGTTGAATTTCTATATAACCCATATAAATATGTGATAAATGAATGATTATTTGCTGATTTGCTAAATCCAATATCCAGAGAAAGCTCTGCTTTTATCAGGTTGGTGGAAGAGAAATGTCATGACAAAAAATATACAAAATATTCAATTTATTTTGAGAGAGGGGGATTATTTGAACTGGCAAATAGTCCTGCCCTCTAGCACTCTGTGATGATGGACTCTCCAGTTTTGCCCTATTTGTATCAAGCACATTGGCAACATACCAAACCAAAAGGTGCATATGCTGGGGTACATGAGGTCTCGCTACAGCATGTTTTGAACAGATAGGAGCACCTGTGTGCTGCAGACACTGAACATGCCTGAGGAGCCTTACAGCATATTAGGTACCCGTGTGCTAGCCTGGTCCCAGATCTGTTTGTGCTTTTGCCAACACCATTGGTCATTGTCAAGCCAAACAGCATGACAATGAGTGACAAGTTGTTGGCATGATAGCATAAACAGACTGGCACTCAGGTTACCAATGTGCTATAGAGAACAAACCTGTTGGGATCTGCTTGCCTAATCAGATGTCCGGCGTGTTTCAGGTGTCCCATATTAAGTGTGCCTTCAAGCAAAGTAAAAAGCACTATAATAGGTTTTGAGAAAAATCTGTAATAGTCTAGAATGTTAAACCATGCAGACAGCAGACAGTCCTTTTTTACTCCAGTTTTCAGAGTTGAACATCTTGTGTGAGAGGGGTTCTATCATAGAATTATATATAGAATCTCAATGGTTCTACTTTCTACCTTTTTGTGTAATGTTGTGACGTTAACAAAAATAGTATTTCTAGGTAAATCACTCTGACGTGAGTCACATCATTACATCAGAATACACTGCGTCGAACAGACACTGAACAGCTGCTATATCTTGTTCTGATGGGTATAAGCTCATTAGATGCACTATGTGACCAGACCCCCATTCACACCTGTGTCCCAATCAGTCTGCAACACATTGGGGGCACAGACAGCATAGGCACAGCATTGCATGGGTAAATTCCATAGAGATAGATAGAGGACGCTAGTGCCCAAAAGTCAGTTTTAGCATGGCCATGGTCAGGTCATCAGGAGGGATCAGCCAACATTCCATAACTGTGGTGGAAGTAAATGAACAACCATGGCTTTATACCTGTTCTAACTACGGACTGGTTTAGCAACAAAACCGATGTGTCTTCAAAGATGGAGCAAACCAGAAGGGGTTGGCTTAGATTGTTGACAGCATGTAAACTATATTCGTATCCAATGTTTATTGAAAACATAAATACATTTTCACAATGAGCACTTGTCTCTCAAATACATCTTTACAATTGTTTGTTAGCTAGCTAGCGAAATTTGGCCATCAGTCAAAACACCTCAAAACAAGACATGGTATCAAGAACAAGATAAAACTAGCTGAAACGAGCCCCATAAATTTACCCACGGCAGCTTCGTGTCATTGTTGCTAGTCATCTGGCCATCCAGAATCCCAACACACAGACTTCTGCCCCACTGAAGCATACACATCGTTTTCGTGACATTGTCAGCTGATCCATCTATAGAAGTATTAGGACTGGGCGATGTATCGAGTTTTGGAGATATATCGATATATTTTCAAAAGCGATAGAGGACAAGACAATATCGTTAACATCGAGATATATATATATATATATATATATATATATATATATATATGTTGCATTAAAACTTATTTGAGCTTATTCAGCTCGCTAGTTTTTGCGTCTCTCCGCTCTCACACTCCGCACGTAACCCCGCCCCCACTCACTCGCTCACGTTTTCTTGCGCAATAATGGAGGACGACACAGCCACAAGGCAAGATGGAAACGAGGAGCTGGTTTGTAAGAAGAGAAACAATGGCTCAATCATTTGGAGATGGTTCGGGTTTAAAAGGTTGGATGAGCAACAGAGCAATGTGATATGTAGAGAGTGCAATAAACATGTCGCAACAAGTGCTGGAAACACTACAGACCTCTTTCACCATTTACAACAGCGACATAAGCTACAGTACGAAGAATGTATTAAACTTCGTGGAGGTTGTGCTGTTGCAAGCACGGCTGGAAAGCCTTCTGCCCCAAAACAAACCTCTTTACAAGCTTAATTTACTCGGGTTGTGCCCTATGAAAAGAAAAGTGCCAAGTGGCGAGATATAACAGAGGCGGTAGCCTATCACATTGCTAAAGATATGGTCCCTGTTGCAACAGTTGAACAAGCTGGCTTTAAAAAGCTGCTGAAAACAATGGATCAAAGATACGATTTGCCCAGCTGTCGCTACTTTACAAGAGTAGCACTACCAAAAATGTACAGTAAAGTCAGACAAAAACTATCCGACCAGCTCACAAAAGTGACACACTATGCACTGACAACAGATATATGGTCGAGCAGAACATGCGAGCCATATATGAGCTTGACTATATTTTATTGAAGATTGGGAGATGAAAAGTGCGTGTCTCCAAACAAGCTACTTTTCCCAAGACCACACCGGAGAGCATATGGCTGAAGCCCTGCAGGATGCCCTTACAAGCTGGAAACTTGACGAAAGGGGACTGGTTGCAATAACAACCGACAACGGGACCAACGCTGTCAAAGTGGTGCAACTGACTAAGTGGCTGAGGATGCAGTGCTTTGGTCACCGGCTTCATCTTGCAATTGGTGAGTATGCTGAAGGAGTTGACTGCATAACAGTTTTAAGATAATAAAAATATATAAATATTATATAATAATATAAATATAAAATTTGAAGAGAGGGACTGGTTTAAGTGATGTCAGCACATATTAAAGTTTTTGTTATCTGTTAAATAAATCATTTAATAAAGTTAGATAAATACAATTAAATAAAAACATGTGATACAAAATTTAGAAAAATCTTTTGAATCACAGGACATGGTATGGATGATGACCGCATCTCTCGGGCTATTTCCCTGTGCAAGAAAATAGTGAGCAGCTTTTCCT
This sequence comes from Thymallus thymallus, assembly GCA_023634145.1. Lineage (NCBI taxonomy): Eukaryota > Metazoa > Chordata > Actinopteri > Salmoniformes > Salmonidae > Thymallus > Thymallus thymallus. The sequence continues at coordinate 18,899,856 of CM042382.1, read as the reverse complement.
ATAGCTGGAAGAAAAGGAGAGAATTGGCTGAAGCTCAGATTCAGCTGGGTCTGCCCACTCACCAGCTCATCACTGAGTCCGCTACGAGATGGGGAACAAGGCAGCAAATTATTTATGATTTAGAGGGTTCTGAAACAGCAGGGCGCCGTTGCCAAAGTTTTGTCCTCTGACAAGAAATCCAGGCGTCTAGTCCTTACCTGGCAGGATATAGAGGTCCTAGAGGCTCTCAAACCCCTTCAGGACTTCACAGATGCTCTGTCTGGTGAGGACTATGTTACTCTCTCGTATGTCAGACCTGTGCTTCATCTTTTCAATACAAGTCTTCTGGCACATGATGAGGGAGATGGTGAGCTGACTAAATCCATCAAGACCACCATTGTGGATTATCTCAACACAAAGTATGCTGACCCAGCCACTAGTGACCTATTGGACATGGCCTCACTTGTGGATCCAAGGTTCAAAACCAAGTACGTCTCAAGTGACAAGATCGACATGTTGAAGCACAAAGCTGTCTTGGAGGCGGAGTCTAAGCTGGCTGATCAGATATGTTTTCCGCCTGACACAGCTGTGCCAGCTGTGCCCACTGTGCCCATGCCTGCAGACCAAGAGGGAGCAGCATTTGTGTCACCAGCAGTTAAGAAGAAGACACTCGCAAGCTTCTTTAAGAAGAGCACAGCCACCACCAGCACCAACCTGACACAGAGGCAGGCTATTGAAAATTAACTTTCAAGATACTTAAGAGTCAGTCAGTGTAGAGAGTGATACAGATCCTCTGAAGTGGTGGAAGGAATATGACATTTTCTTTCCAGCACTGGGCCACCTGGCAAAGAAGTATCTTTGTGTCCCATCCACCAGCACACCTTCTGAGAGGGTTTTCAGTTGCAGTGGTAACATTGTAACCTGCCACAGGGCATCTCTCAAGCCTGAGTCTGTTGATAGGCTACTGTTCCTTGACCAAAACCTGTGAGAACTACAGAGCTACACACAAGGAAAGGTTTTGTCGTTTGTTGAAGTGTTCAGATCAGTAGAAAACTAAACTACTTTCTCAGAGCAAGTAGTACAGTTTTATATTTTATGTTTACATATTCATTGTTATTTGCACAAATATATAGTTTGTTAAACAGGAAATGAAAACCTGTATTTTGCACTCTTTTTTGTTCTGTCTTCAATATGTTAAATAACTGAAAAAGGTGTTCTCAGATATGTGCACATTTCTATTTGATATATTTTATAACGATTCTTTATTTACATTTTGATATTTACACAGCTAGTATGTGTATTCTCAAACAGGAAGAGGAATCCTGTATTTGCACATCATTTTGATCAATGTCTTTTTAAATAAAGGTGTTTGTGACATCTCACATGTAGTTGGCTTACAACTGAGCATTTAACCCACATAAACAATATCGAGATATATATCGTATATCGCCATTCAGCCCAAAAATATCGAGATGTGACTTTTGGTCCATATTGTCCAGCCCTAAGAAGTATAAAAAATGTACTTCTTAAAAATGAAGATTGCCTCAATGGCCCTGCCCATGCTCTCACAGACGCCATAATGCGACAGATACAATGTTGTGTCCTCAAACTATATCTATGGTCAATTCAGAGAAATCCTTAAGGGGTAGATAATGAGGATGCTAGTTAGCTGAAAGATGAAATTACCTAGTCTAGAATTTGACATGCAAAGTGGATAACAAGGGACGAGGGCACTTGATGGTTTGAACAGCACAACCCTATTTATTACTGATATGTGTTTATAACCATATCTCTTTGGACTGTGAAAAATACTGCTTAAATCAAGAGCTGAACCAGAGAGCAATATGGTGTAATAAATTCCAACACAGAATTGTACACTGTACAGTTGCCTATACCCTATATGGACAAATGCATCCATCATAACGCCACACATTTGAGGTACATTTCTATTATATATTTATATTTATTATAGCTCATATTTTCAAGCATTAGAAACCCCTTCTCTGCAATACATCATTGCGAGCATTTTGATCATCACGCATAAAACGAAATATAAAATAAAAGTATTGTTGTATCACACTTACCACAGACAGACACGTTGATAATGACAGAATAAAAACAATCACATTTGTCATCTTAAATTTGTCGGTCATCTGCCTGTTCTTCTAAAAGAGAACGTTCTGTTTAAAACTGATTCCGAACTTCATTGATGAGAGGTCGTAATCCCATGCAAGTGACTAAGAGTGTTTTTATGAAGAAGAAAAACCTAATATCCCAAATTGAAAGAAAGTAAAACCAACCAGCTATGAAAATGGTTTAAATACTTTGATTTGCCAAATCCAAATACTTGACTCAGAGAGACAGATGGAAAAACGCGCACTGCTTTGGCACCTCTTCGAGTTGTTGGGAATAAGTCAGAGGTCTGCAGCAGACGTGTCAAATATGACATTGAAAGCTTCTTTAATAATCACCGAACTGAGCTATAAATGCAAAAATTCAATTTCCCTGAAGCCATCATCGAACTATTTGCATGCACGGGGAAATACTACAGCAGCACACACGTCCGTGGCGGGATGCTCCTTTCTCCTTGTGAACTTAGAAATGACTGAAGCTAGCTCTGCGCTGTGGTTACGCAAGGCAAACGCGTGCGCATCAATACTACATTGATATTGACCTCGTCTTCTAATCAGCTGATCGTTCAGGCTACTAACCCAGCGCCATTAATTTATTGGATTTCACAATGTGGATTTTGTATTTTTCCTAGCCTACTGCACAGAAATAACAGCATAATTAACGTAAATTATTTGTGTAAATTCACTTCCATGAAAGCAAGTTTAGCTCATGTGATAAATAATGTAATAGGCCATCATCCAGGATAATTAAAATGTGTTTATTATGGTAATGTACCATTACCTTGAACAACATGATTTACTGCTCAAAGCTGAGCTTTGTGTGATAGTAAGAGGAAACCAAAGTGACAGCACGCAAAGCCTAGAGCAAAGTCGACAGAATGATGACGAAACAATTCCTAAAGATGTATGTGATGCACAATTTTGCAACAAGCACCTGAGGAGATCCTCCAACAGAAATGTTTTCATTTTCAAGCCACAAAACCACAATCCACATAATAAATTAATGGACTAAAGTTGTGTTTAAAGTACGTTAAAGATAAGGACAAAAACTATTGTAGACTAAATCTCAATGTTTTTATCAACTGAGGCAATTTCAGATACAATACATTTGACCTCTAAATAGCAGCACCACTGCTTTTCTCAACCTGACAATCTCATGTAGTTGTCCACTCCACTCACTCCACCCTCTCTCCACTGTCAACTGATCATGCATTCATTGTAGGGCCTCTTTGTTTGTTGAGCATTTATGACACTTAGTGTTGAAGTCGGAAGTTTACATACAACTTAGCCAAATACATTTAAACTCAGTTTGTCACAATTCATAAAATTTAATCCTATTAAAAATTCCCTGTCTTAGGTCAGTTAGGATCACCATTTTATTTTAAGAATGTGAAATGTCAGAATAATAGTAGAGAGAATGATTTATTTCAGCTTTTATTTCTTTCATCACATTCTCAGTGGGTCAGAAGATTACATACACTCAATTAGTGTTTGGTAGCGTTGCCTTTAAATTGTTTAACTTGGGTCAAACGTTTCGGGTAGCCTTCCACAAGCTTCCTACAATAAGTTGGGGGAATTTTGGCCCATTCCTCCTGACAGAACTGGTGTAACAGTCAGACTCACACACACTTTTTCAGTTCTGCCAACATATTTTCTATAGGATTGAGGTCAGGGCTTTGTGATGGCCACTCCAATACCTTGACTTTGTTGTCCTTAAGCCGTTTTGCCACAACTTTGGAAGTATGCTTGGGATGTCCGTTTGGAAGACCCATTTGCGACCAAGCTTTAACTTCCTGACTGATGTCTTGAGATGCTGCTTCAATATATCCACATTATTTTCCTTCCTCATGATGCCATCTATTTTGTGAAGTGCACCAGGCCCTCTTGCAGTAAAGCACCCCCACAACATGATGCTGCCACCCCGTGCTTCACGGTTGGGATGGTGTTCTTTGGCTTGCAAGCCTCCCCCTTTTTCCTCCAAACATAACAATGGTCATTATGGCCAAACAGTTCTATTTTTGTTTCATCAGACCAGAGGACCTTTCTCCAAAAAGTATGATCTTTATCCCCATGTGCAGTTGCAAACCGTAGTCTGGCTTTTTATGGCGGTTTTGGAGCAGTGGCTTCTTCCTTGCTGAGTGGCCGTTCAGGTTATGTCGATATAGGACTTGTTTTACTGTGGATATAGATACTTTTGTACCTGTTTTCTCCAGCATCTTCACAGGGTCCTTTGCTGTTGTTCTGGGATTGATTTGCACTTTTCGCACCAAAGTACATTCATCTCTAGGAGACAGAACGCGTCTCCTTCCTGAGCAGTATGACAGCTGCGTGGTCCCATGGTGTTTATACTTGCGTACTATTGTTTGTACAGATCAGCGTGGTACCTTCAGGCGTTTGGAAATGGCTCCCAAGGATGAACCAGACATGTGGAGGTCTACAATTTTTCTGAGGTCTTGGCTGATTTCTTTTGATTTTCCCATGATGTCGAACAAAGAGGCACTGAGTTTGAAGGTAGGCCTTGATATACATCCACAGGTACAACTCCAATTGACTCAAATTATGTCAATTAGCCTATCAGAAGCTTGTAAAGCCATGACATCACAGTAAAATTAGTGTATGTAAACCTCTGACCCACTGGAATTGTGATATAGTGAATTATAAGTGAAATAATCTGTCTGTAAACAATTGTTGGAAAAATTACTTGTGTCATGCACAAAGTAGATGTCCTAACCGACTTGCCAAAACTATAGTTTGTTAACATGAAATCTGTGGAGTGGTTGAAAAATGAGTTTTAATGACTTCAACCTAAGTGCATGTAAACTTCTGACTTCAACTGTACATCCCGGCCACCATTCACTAAAGACCCTTTCTCTTCCATGGTTCACTCTTCACACCTTACACAGGTCACCTCCCTCTCCTCTATCCATAGTGGGGGTCTCCATTAGGCCCCCTGTCACTGATGAATGTGACAAGCAGAACAACATTCCCAAGGGGAATGGTAGGAGAAAGTAGAGCCTTAGGTTTTCCATGTGGAAGAAATGGGATGTCGGAGGCATCAGTGTAACATTGAGGCTGAAGCGAGGCCAATATAAGCAAGGCAGCAAGCACTGCAAAGGTCAGTGTAACATACCGCACATTGTATCCATCATTACACTTTGCTTAAGGACAGGCTGACTATCAGCAATGTTTATATTAGCATATAGGTACTTTATTTTACCTTAAGTGTACAGACCAGAATTATATTTTCACCCAACATTTAACAGATAATGAACCATTACAGCATAGTGACAGAGTTGAGTCATATATTCTGGGAGTGCAAATTACAGTGTGAATATTTAACATAGTGCCAATCAGATTACGTAGAATTAGTATTTTCAGGTGTAAAAGCCATCAATATTCCGTTTTTAGGTGTAGTGTAATATTTACTCACAGCAGGGGGTACATTTCAAAGCTCAATTTCATAGCTCCACTGAAATTCATCCCTATATTTTTAGATCAATTCTACTTCTCGGCAGGCGAGTGCTCAGTTTGTGTGACATAGCCTAATCTCTAATATGATTGGTTTGACCCAGAAGATGGCTGCACACATTATTTTTTTTTTCCAGTGGTAAAGCAGTACAAGGGAGGTTATTTCATTTGAAAGCCTGTCAGTGGTCAGCACTAGACAACAGGGGGACATTTCAATCATGTCACAAGTTTGTCTCTTTGATGTGCAGTGTTTTCACTACCGTTCAAAAGTTTGGGGTCACTTAGAAATGTCCTTGTTTTTTAAATAACCATTAAAATAAATTGATCAGAAATACAGGTTAGATATTGTTAATGTTGTAAATAACTATTGTAGCTGGAAAAGGCAGATTTTTAATGGAATATCTACATAGGCGTACAGAGGCCCATTATCAGCAACCATCACTCCTGTGTTCCAATGGCACGTTGTGTTAGCTAATCCAAGTTTATCATTTTAAAAGGCTAATTGATCATTAGAAAACCCTTTTGCAATTATGAAAACTGTTGTGCTGATTAAAGAAGGAACAAAACTGTCCTTCTTCAGACTAGTTGAGTATCTGGAGCACCAGCATTTGTTGGTTTGATTACAGGCTCAAATAACTTTCTTCTGAAACTCGTCAGTCTATTCTTGTTCTGAGACATTAAGGCTATTCCATGCGAGAAATTGCCAAGAAACTGAAGATCTCGTACAACGCTGTGTACTGCTCCCTCACAGAACAGCGCAAACTGGCTCTAACCAGAATCGAGCAAGAGGACAAGTACATTCAATTTTCTAGTTTGAGAAAGTCCTCAAATGGCAGCTTCATTAAATAGTACCCGCAAAACACCAGTCTCAACGTCAACAGTGAAGAGGCGACTCCGGGATGCTGGCCATCTAGGCAAAGAAAAAGCCATATCTTCCTCTGTCCAGTGTCTGTGTGATGGCTTGGTTGTGGTAAGGCCTCTTACTCCCACCTAGGGGAGGAGAGAGGCACACAACCAAGTCATCACACCCTATCTAGGGAGATGATCATCCCCAATCAGAGACAGCTGTATAGCGTTGTCTCTGATTGGGGATAGTATATAGGCTCCACACACAGCCACCTGTGTGTGGATCATTGTTCATTCTGTTTGTCTGCATGTTGCAGAACTCAGCTAGTCACCGTGTTTTTGTTTGTTCAGTATTCGTTTTGTCATCTCCGTTTATTATTTTGTGCTTCGTGAGAACAACTCCAAAACTAATAAAGGAATGACGCTCCACCAGCGCTCCGTTTACCGTCCCATTAATGCGCACCGTGACAGAATGATCCACCACCCTGGGACGCAACGGGGAATAACGTTAGGAGATATCGGTAATTTTCCCCATACCGAGGAGGAACACTCCTATTATCGCTCGGTGGAGGAAGGCTGGGGTCCGGAGCAGCCGAGGCGCCGGAGACGGAGGACACGTCACCGGGCTAGGGTTGAGGACCAGCCTGGAGCCCAGAAAACCCCTCAAACGAATTTTGGGGGGGGCTATGGGGGTGGTCGGGGATCGAGGGAGAAGAGCCCCGACCACTGCACTCGTGGGGGTTCCAGGAGGAGCCCCTACAGCCGTGGGAACGGGAGTACAGAGAGGAGTCGGAGGAAGACGACGACGATGTGCTTCTGTTCCCTCACTCGTGGGGGTTCCCGGAAGAGCCCTCACAGGATGGGGATTGGCGGTGGAGTAGGCACGACAGGGACAGTCGTGCTCCAGCGCCAGTTCCCAGTCCGGTGCCTCCAGCGCCGGTCCAGAGTCGGAGGAGGAGGAGACCGACTCAGCGCACCAAACCATCGGTGCGCAACGCTAGCCCGGTGAGTCCCGTACCAGCTAAACGCACCAACCCAACGGTGCGTTTCCCCAGCCCGGTACGGCCCGCGCCTGCTCCACGCACCAGCCCCATGGTGCGTGTCTCCAGCCCGGAGCGACCCGTGCCAGCTAGACGCACCAGCCCAACGGTGCGTTTCCCCAGCCTGGTACGGCCCGTGCCTGCGCCTCGCAGCAGAGCAGTGGCGCGCTCACCCATTCCTCACACGGAGCCTACTGCGAGGGTCGACAGCGCAGCTCTGTGTTTGGAGACCATCTCTGCGTCGGTGCCCAGAGTGGGTACGACGTTCAGCCCCGCTGTGGAGCAGGAGCTCCATAGCGTGTCGGTGCCCAGTCTGGGGCCGACAGCCAGCCCAACCAGAGGGCTGGAAACCATCTCTGCGTCGGTGCCCAGGGTGGGCACGACGTTCAGCCCCGCTGTGGAGCAGGAGCTCCATAGCGTGTCGGTGCCCAGTCTGGGGCCGACAGCCAGCCCAACCACAGGGCTGGAAACCCTCTCCGCGTCGGTGCCCAGGGTGGGCACGACGTTCAGCCCGCTGTGGAACAGGAGCTCCATAGCGCGTCGGTGCCCAGTCTGGGGCCGACAGCCAGCCCAACCAGAGGGCTGGAAACCATCTCTGCGTCGGTGCCCAGGGTGGGCACGACGTTCAGCCCCACCAGAGGGTTGGGAACCATCTCTGCGTCGGTGCCCAGGGTGGGCACGACGTTCAGTCCCGCTGTGGAGCAGGAGCTCCATAGCGTGTCGGTGCCCAGTCTGGGGCCGACAGCCAGACCAGCTGCAGGGCTGAAGACCACCTTTGCGTCGGTGCCCAGGGTGGGCACGGCATCCAGCCTGAGGTCTCCGGAGAAGGTCAGCAGCCCGAGGCCTCCTGTGACGGTCAGTAGCCTGAGGTCTTCTGTAAAGGTCAGCAGCCTGAGGCCTCCTGTGAAGGTCAGCAGCCCGAGACCTCCGGAGAAGGTCAGCAGCCCGAGACCTCCGGAGAAGGTCAGCAGCCCGAGGCCTCCAGTGAGGGTCAGCAGCCCGAGGCCTCCAGTGAAGGTCAGCTGCCCGAGGCCTCCAGTGAAGGTCAGCTGCCCGAGGCCTCCAGTGAAGGTCAGCAGCCCGAGGCCTCCAGTGAAGGTCAGCAGCCCGAGGCCTCCAGTGAAGGTCAGCAGCCCGAGGCCTCCAGTGAGGGTCAGCAGCACGAGGCCTCCAGTGAGGGTCAGCAGCCCGAGGCCTCCAGTGAGGGTCAGCGCCACGCCACCTCCAGCGAAGGTCAGCGCCACGCCACCTCCAGCGAAGGTCAGCGCCACGCCACCTCCAGCGAAGGTCAGCGCCACGCCACCTCCAGCGAAGGTCAGCGCCACGCCACCTCCAGCGAAGGTCAGCGCCACGCCACCTCCAGCGAAGGTCAGCGCCACGCCACCTCCAGCGAAGGTCAGCGCCACGCCACCTCCAGCGAGGGTCAGCGTTCCGGAGCCTCCAGCCACAGCTCAAGGCCTGGAGCCTCCTCCACCGGTGCCCAGTCCGGGGCCGGTCGTCCGCGTCGCTCCAGTGCCGGAGCAGTCCGCTCCACCGGTGCCCAGTCCGGGGCCGGTCGTCTACGTCGCTCCAGTGACGGAGCAGTCCGCTCCACCGGTGCCCAGTCCGGGGCCGGTCGTCTGCGTCACTCCAGTGCCGGAGCAATCCGCTCCACCGGTGCCCAGTCCGGGGCCGGTCGTCTACGTCGCTCCAGAGATGGAGCAGTCCGCTCCACCGGTGCCCAGTCCGGGGCCGGTCGTCTACGTCGCTCCAGAGATGGAGCAGTCCGCTCCACCGGTGCCCAGTCCGGGGCCGGTCGTCTACGTCGCTCCAGAGATGGAGCAGTCCGCTCCACCGGTGCCCAGTCCTGACCCCAGGGTGGGCACGGCATCCAGCCTGAGGTCTCCGGAGAAGGTCAGCAGCCCGAGGCCTCCTGTGACGGTCAGTAGCCTGAGGTCTTCTGTAAAGGTCAGCAGCCTGAGGCCTCCTGTGAAGGTCAGCAGCCCGAGACCTCCGGAGAAGGTCAGCAGCCCGAGACCTCCGGAGAAGGTCAGCAGCCCGAGGCCTCCAGTGAGGGTCAGCAGCCCGAGGCCTCCAGTGAAGGTCAGCTGCCCGAGGCCTCCAGTGAAGGTCAGCTGCCCGAGGTCTCCAGTGAAGGTCAGCAGCCCGAGGCCTCCAGTGAAGGTCAGCAGCCCGAGGCCTCCAGTGAAGGTCAGCAGCCCGAGGCCTCCAGTGAAGGTCAGCAGCCCGAGGCCTCCAGTGAGGGTCAGCAGCCCGAGGCCTCCAGTGAAGGTCAGCAGCCCGAGGCCTCCAGTGAGGGTCAGCAGCACGAGGCCTCCAGTGAGGGTCAGCAGCCCGAGGCCTCCAGTGAGGGTCAGCGCCACGCCACCTCCAGCGAAGGTCAGCGCCACGCCACCTCCAGCGAAGGTCAGCGCCACGCCACCTCCAGCGAAGGTCAGCGCCACGCCACCTCCAGCGAAGGTCAGCGCCACGCCACCTCCAGCGAAGGTCAGCGCCACGCCACCTCCAGCGAAGGTCAGCGCCACGCCACCTCCAGCGAGGGTCAGCGTTCCGGAGCCTCCAGCCACAGCTCAAGGCCTGGAGCCTCCTCCACCGGTGCCCAGTCCGGGGCCGGTCGTCCGCGTCGCTCCAGTGCCGGAGCAGTCCGCTCCACCGGTGCCCAGTCCGGGGCCGGTCGTCTACGTCGCTCCAGTGACGGAGCAGTCCGCTCCACCGGTGCCCAGTCCGGGGCCGGTCGTCTGCGTCACTCCAGTGCCGGAGCAATCCGCTCCACCGGTGCCCAGTCCGGGGCCGGTCGTCTACGTCGCTCCAGAGATGGAGCAGTCCGCTCCACCGGTGCCCAGTCCGGGGCCGGTCATCTGCGTCGCTCCAGTGCCGGAGCAGTCCGCTCCACCGGTGCCCAGTCCGGGGCCGGTTGTCAGCCCCTCTCCAGGGTCGAGGGCTCCCGCACCAGGGTCCAGACAGGACTTGGCGGGAGTACTGAGGGGGGAACCACCGCGCCGGGGTCCGGACCGGACCGGGCGTGCAACGGAAAGGTAGGAGAGAAGCTACTCTCACAGCCTGTGCCACGCCCGGAACCGGAACCGGAGCCCCCACCAGCAACCACCTCAGTACTCCGCCATGTCCCCCCTAGAATTTTGGACAATTTTTTTTTTCAGGAGAGGGGGGACTTTTTGTTGTGTGTGCGATCGGGAGTCCGCACCTTGGGGGGGGGTACTGTGATGGCTTGGTTGTGGTAAGGCCTCTTACTCCCACCTAGGGGAGGAGAGAGGCACACAACCAAGTCATCACACCCTATCTAGGGAGATGATCATCCCCAATCAGAGACAGCTGTATAGCGTTGTCTCTGATTGGGGATAGTATATAGGCTCCACACACAGCCACCTGTGTGTGGATCATTGTTCATTCTGTTTGTCTGCATGTTGCAGAACTCAGCTAGTCACCGTGTTTTTGTTTGTTCAGTATTCGTTTTGTCATCTCCGTTTATTATTTTGTGCTTCGTGAGAACAACTCCAAAACTAATAAAGGAATGACGCTCCACCAGCGCTCCGTTTACCGTCCCATTAATGCGCACCGTGACAGTCTGTGTTCTTTTGCCCATCTTAATCTTTTCTTTTTATTGGCCAGTCTGAGATATGTCTTTTTCTTTGTTTGCCAGCATCCCGGAGTAGCCTCTTCACTGTTGACGTTAATGTGAGGGTTTGGCTGTGGTTAGACCTTACTCCCAATAAGGGGAGTGGTAGAACCACAGTCGAGCCCTCACACCCTAACTAGGGGAGGTATGATCCTCAATCAGAGACAGCTGTACAGGGTTGTCTCTGATTGGGGATTGCATTTAGGCACCCCACACATCCACCTGTGTGTGGGTCATTAATTCAACAGTCACTGTGACAGTAAGTGTGTTTCCGTTCTTTGTTATTGCTTCGTTGTTTTTTGTTTGTATAGTTCGTGACATTTGTGTTTATAGTTTAAATAAACGATGTCGAACTATCGCTGCGCTGCTCCTTGGTCTCTCTCTACACCCACACGTGACAGAATGACCCACCACAACGAGACCAAGAGGCGCAGTGGAAAAAAACATAGACGGGCAAAAGAACAGCCTGGAGCCCAGAAACCCCAAACAGTTTTTTGGGGGGGGCTGTGGGGGTGGTCGGGGGTCGACGGAGAGGAGCCCCGGCCACTGCACTCGTGGGGAATCCAGGAGGAGCCCATACAGCCATGGGAGCAGAGGTACGGAGAGGAGTCGGAGGAAAACGACGACTATGTGCCTTTGTTCCCTCACTCGTGGGGGCTCCCGAAGGAGTCCTCACAGGAAGGGGAGTGGCGATGGAGAGAGGAAGATCGGGGCAGTCGCAGCCCTCCAACGCCAGTTCCCAACCCGGTGCCTCCAGCGTCGGCCCAGAGTCAGGTAGGGTCCGTGCCTGCTCCGCGCACCACACCATCGGTGCGCACTCACAGCCCTGCACGGCCCGTGCCGACTTCGCACACCACACCATCGGTGCACAGCCAGAGCCCGGAGAGGCGGAAGGAAGGGGATCGCCCACCACTTTGTATGCCAATGATCCAAGATCGAGAGAAACCCGAGGGGTTTAATGAACAACCAAAGGAGGAACAGACGAGGTGGTGGAGAGCCTGGGTTGCTCTTCCTCTTGAGACGCATCGGGACCCATTTCTACAAGAGATAGAGGAGGAGGAGGAGGCTGATGGATAGACGGGAGCGGGCTTATAATATAAAGAAGGTCCGCAGCCCTGAGCCTACAGCAAAGGTCCGCAGCCCTGAGCCTCCAGCGAAGGTCCGCAGCCCGGAGCCTCCAGCGAAGGTCCGCAGCCCGGAGCCTCCAGCGAAGGTCCGCAGCCCGGAGCCTCCAGCGAAGGTCCGCAGCCCGGAACATCCACCGGTACCCAGTCCGGGGCCGGTAGTCTGCTTCACTCCAGTGCCAGAGCAGGCCGCTCCACCGGTGCCCAGTCCGGGGCCGGTCGTCTGCTTCACTCCAGTGCCAGAGCAGTCCGCTCCACCGGTGCCCAGTCCGGGGCCGGTAGTCTGCTTCACTCCAGTGCCAGAGCAGTCCGCTCCACCGGTGCCCAGTCCGGGGCCGGTCGTCTGCTTCACTCCAGTGCCAGAGCAGTCCGCTCCACCGGTGCCCAGTCCGGGGCCGGTAGTCTGCTTCACTCCAGTGCCAGAGCAGTCCGCTCCACCGGTGCCAAGTCCGGGGCCGGTCGTCTGCTCCACTCCCATGCCGGAGCAGTCCGCTCCACCGGTGCCCAGTCCGGGGCCGGTCGTCTGCTCCATTCCCATGCCAGAGCAGTCCGCTCCATCGGTGCCCAGTCGGGGTCCGGACGTCTGCCCAGCTCCAGAGCCGGAACCACCTGCCACACCGGTACCCAGTCCGGCTCCGGTCATTTGTACCGCTCCAGGGTCGGGTGCTCCCACTGAGGGGGAAATCAACGCGCTGGGGTCCGGACCGGTCCGGGCGTGCAACGCTGAGGTAGGAAGGGAGCAGCCTTCACTGCCTACGTCACGTCCGAGGCCGGGTCTCAATCAGAGACAGCTGTACAGGGTTGTATCTGATTGGGGATTGCATTTAGGCACCCCACACATCCACCTGTGTGTGGGTCATTAATTCAACAGTCACTGTGACAGTAAGTGTGTTACCATTCTTTGTTATTGCTTCGTTGTTTTTTGTTTGTATAGTTTGTGACGTTTGTGTTTATAGTTTAAATAAACGATGTCGAACTATCGCTGCACTGCTCCTTGGTCTCTCTCTACACCCACACGTGACAGTTAAGACTGGTGTTTTGCGGGAACTATTTAATGAAGCTGCCAGTTGAGGACTTGTGAGGCGACTCTTCCTCTGTCCACTGATGAATTAATACAGGGTAACACTGATATGGAGTCCTGGGGTGACATTTGCTACTTTTCATTGACAAACAGCCTAAAACAATTAAATCCTGAATGCCTGACAAACCACCTTCTAGCATCGCTAGAATTTGAACTTTTTCAAATTTCTAGCATCGCTAGAAATGCACTTATTTAAACACCTGTCTGTCATTCGCATGGGGACTCTGGAATGGCTCCATTAAACGTGCTATATTGTAACGCCCCAAACTTGGTGTGTCATCTAATGTTCCTCATTTATTTTATGGCAGTAATTCAGCACTTATAGGTTAGAATCATAGGAGGCCTATAAAATTAGATATCTATTTCACTGAACTGACTTAGTTTGAAAAGTTGAGCTTAGCTTTGCACAATTTACTTAAAAAATATGATGACCTGTCGTTTCAAGACTTAACTCACCATCACTGGTCGATTTCGAAAAGTCAGTCGTTATTCTGTTGGATGGCATTCCACCACTGAAAGACAAGAAATAACATAAATGCAAAGTCATAAGAATGAGCTCAATGCCATTGTGAGGAATACATTAGTAGTTGTTGTGCTTGTTGGGTCAAAATTACATTTGTAGACTTGTTATTTTAATATAACAGCTATTTCTTAACAACTACAAACTACATTTCCCTCAAATAACCCTTCCTTAAATGGAGAAAAAGTGTTAACTTGACCCATTTAGCCAAATAATTGCTTCCCCTGGGAAGCGAGGCAGCTCAGGGAACATGGCTCATCTCCTTTCTGCACCATCTGCTGTCATGGCTGTGCAACAAGTGTTGAATTTCACATTGTATAATTACACAAAATCTGAATAGTTCTCATGCCTGATATTAGTGTACATTCCTTTTGTTGGTGTAAGTGCCCTTTTTAATGCTGCACACTTCCTTCTCTGTATTCCCCCTTACCTCTTCCCTGTTTACTACTGTATACTCATGTGGAAGAGGCATGTTACAGTAAAATTGTCCAATTAAAAATAATGAGTTTATATGGTCACTGACATTGTATGCTCTCCTACCAATATATTGTGATATCTATGCATTTCATGCATTAATTAACTATTAATGTGCACTTTCTATGTTAATTTGTACTTTGCAGAGGAGTTGGCATATAAGGGCAGAACAACATTTTGGTTTATGGATGTTATTCCTTTCCTTATCAAGGATTTTATTTTTATTTAACTAGGCAAGTCAGTTAAGAACAAATTCGACCTTTCGGTTACTGGCCCAACACTCTAACCGCTAGGCTAACTGTCACCCAGGTATGTCATGGTTTTTGTTTAGCTATGTTGATGATACTTTACTACAGACTTCTTCATCCCGCTCCCGCCAGCACCCACAGCTTTTCATACCACACCCTGCACCCACCAGCTGGATTTCTGTCCGACTACCACCCACTACTGCAAGAACTTGTCCCAAACCCTACCGCAATGTTATTTTAGACATAGCCTATGGGATGCAGCTCACTTGCCAGACATGGTCCTAGCCATTTTGCGCCCTATAGGCAATACCAATATAAGAAATAGGTTAAATTAGCAGAGATTCTCTGTATAGTTTGGAGAGATCAGAGTTGGAGAGACTTGCACTTTCTCTATAACAATTTTTTATAGCCTACCTTTTAGGAGTGGGACGATTTTCAGACGGGGAAATAAGGGTGATCAACATTTATTTCTAAGCAATGTAATAAACTATAGCCTAGTCATATTTAGGAAGTACATTTCCCCGCCCCGTGCTTCTCCGCCCATGTATAGGCTATAGCCTACTCTATTTAATTGAGACCACGTGTTCTCGCAGGTATGGCTACTACTTGAAGCAGCAAGAATAACGACACAGACACTTGCTATGTAGGATATATCATACCTTTAAGGAGGATGATTTTCAGGCAGAGAGAAATAAATGTGTAATCAATATTTATTGAAAATGAAAAGGTGCTCACCATAGCAACCTATGTGTGCGTTTTACCTTTTCCTTTTCAATGATGATAAAATGTTTGGATTGCACTTCGACTCACGTTAGTTGAGCGCTCTCCACTTCTTTCCATTATCAATATTATTTACAGACGCTGTATTAAACTACAGTCTAATGATATTTAAGTTAATTACATATTTATGTTAAGTGGCACGTGAATCCCCACCCAAGTAGGCAGCCTACTCTATTTCAATGAGACCATACATACAGTCGTGGCCAAAGGTTTTGAGAATGACACAAGTATTTGTCTCCACAAAGTTTGCTGCCTCAGTGTCGATGATGGCAATTTGCAGATACTACAGAATGTCTGAAGAGTGATCAGATGAATTGCAATTAATTGCAAAGTCCCTCTTTGCCATGAAAATGAACTTAATCCCCAAAAAACATTTCCACTGCATTTCAGCCCTGCCACAAAAGGACCAGCTGCCATCATGTCAGTGATTGTCTCGTTAACACAGGTGAGACTGTTGACGAGGACAAGGCTGGAGATCACTCTGTCATGCTGATTGAGTCAGGATAACAGACTGGAAGCTTTAAAAGGAGGGTGGTGTTTGAAATCGTTGTTCTTCCTCTGTCAACCATGGTTACCTGCAAGGAAACGTGCCGTCATCATTGCTTTGCACAAAAAGGCTTCACAGGCAAGTATATTGCTGCTAGTAAGATTGCACCTAAATCAACCATTTATCGGATTATCAAGAACTTCAAGGAGAGAGGGCTACCATCAGTCCTGTGTCATGCCAACAGTAAAGCATCCTCAGACCATTCATGTGTGGGCTGGCTTCTCAGCCAAGGGAGTGGGCTCACTCACAATTTTGCCTAAGAACACAGCCATGAATAAAGAATGGTACCAACACATCCTCCGAGAGCAACTTCTCCCAACCATACAAGAACAGTTTGGTGACGACCAATGCCTTTTCCAGCATGATGGAGCACCTTGCCATAAAGTGATAAGTGATAACTAAGTGGCTCGGGGAACAAAACATCGACATTTTGGGTCCATGGCCAGGAAACTCCCCAGACCTTAATCCCATTGAGAACTTGTGGTCGATCCTCAAGAGGCGGGTGGACAAACAAAAACCCACAACTTCTGACAAACTCCAAGCATCGATTAGGCAAGAATGGCCTGCCATCAGTCAGGATGTGGCCCAGAAGTTAATTGACAGCATGCCAGGGCGGATTGCAGCCTGGAGTGGTCTTGAGAAGAGTGGACTGGGCTCTCTTCCATGTACGGCGACAGCGGCGGACAAACATCTGGGCAGAGGGTATGCTGTCCTCTTCCTCTTGCTCAGGTAAGAGCAGGGGCTGATATCCCATTGAACACTCGAAAGGTGACCATTGGCCGAGCAGGGAAGGGTGTTGAGGGCGTATTCCACCCACACAAGTTGCTGGGTGCAGGTGGTGGGGTTGATGGAGACGAGGCAACGAAGAGCCATCTCCAGGTCCTGGTTGGACTGGTGGTGAAAACCGGAGGACAGGCTGGCCTTCCAGAACCGGGACGAGATCTCAGGACCGTGATCAGAAACCACGTCCACAGGAAGTCCATGGATCCGGAAGACGTGCTGCACCATGAGCAGGGCCGTCTCCTTGGCTGAGGATAACTTGGGGAGGGGAATGAAATGGGTGGCTTTGGAAAATATGTCCACCACCGTAAAGATAGTGGTGTTGCCAATTGATGGAGGGAGACCAGTGACGAAGTCCAGATGTATGGGACCGGGGGCGGTGAGGAACAAAGCGTGGTCATGGCATCCTGCCAATGTCTGGAGTCCTTCCATAAGGTTTTGAAGTAACTCCTCGTGTCTACAAATGGCGGCTCCTTGGGAGGAGACAGCATTGCGGAGCTGGTCCGAGTCTGCTGGATCAGTCATGGCCAGTTCATACTAACATGACTCAGGAGAAGATCCAGATGCAAACAAAAGGCAGACAGTTTGAATCTCAGATGTTTATTACAGGGGGCAGGCAAACGGCAGGCAGAGCTCCGTAGTCCAAGGCAGCGTGACTAAGGGACAGAACGGCAGGCAGGGTCAGGGTCAGGGCAGGCAGAATGGTCAGTAATACAGGGCAGCATCATAAAACAGAAGCTAGAGAGACTGGAAAACCATGAAAATACGCTGGTAAGACTTGGCAAGACGAACTGGCAACAGACAAACAGAAAATGCAGGTATAAATACACAGGGGAATACGGGAGACACCTGGTGGGGGGTGGAGCCAAGCACAAGACAGGGGAAACAGATCAGGGTGTGACAAAGTCGTCTATCTGACCGCCCACCTCCGGCCCGCAGCATGGAAAATGTAGACCGTGCGGCAATGATCTCTGTTGGAACCTGCAGGTCCCGCAGGCATCCCTCTATTTATTATTATTTTTTTTTTATTATTTTTTTTTTACCCCATTTTCTTCCCAATTTCGTAATATCCAATTGGTAGTTAGTCTTGTCCCATCACTACAATGAAGGTTGAGAGCCGCGCGTCCTCCGAAACACAACCCACCAAGCCGCACTGCTTCTTGACACAATGCACGCTTAACCCGGAAGCCAGCCGCACCAATGTATCAGAGGAACCACCGTCCACCTGGCGACTGAGAGGCATCCCTCTATATTGGGCCTTGTCTACTGTGCTCACGGTCGGCCCACTCATTAGGCAGGATTAGCCGGCCAAAAACAATTACAATTTCTGTCAACCAGTGGCATATGGGCTTTTTAGGTGAGCACTGATGTCGCCCTTTGATAAGCAGTGCCCACTTTGTCAGAGGCGGTTTTTGGCCATTTCTGTATTCTACAGGCTGGAGATAAAATGTATGACAATGTAATGAGAAGGACACTTTTTGCATCACGCAGGTTTCTCCAATCAAATAGCCTAACCTAAATGGTACTCAATCAAATAAAACATTATCTGTCATGTTAACAAACAACATATCCTAAAAACTGGACAGGTCAAAGTAAAATAGACAATATGGAAAGGACAATCACAACTGTTGTCCAAGAGTTTCACCCCATTGTCATGATCAAGTAGGCTCGCCATAACTCCTGATAAAGTTGGGTAGCTTATATTCAGAGCTTAAATAGCCAAATTGATTAGTCACAGGAATCAGGACTAATAAAACCAATGTAATGGCCTGTTTTACAAATGGTGGGCCTACCACATTTCGGCCAGACATGGTAGGCTACACCCCAGTAAGCACGAGCCGACACCTTTCAGAAGTCTTTTTTTGGTCCTGTCTGGACATAGTTTTTTGATGTTTTACAAACGGTAGGCTTACCACATAAACCTCAGTAAGCATAGACCGACGCCTTTATTTGGTGCAGTTCCTCGATTTCCACATCCACTGACATTGGTTTTTGGTCCAGTCCGGATGAAATCTGAACGAATCATAGACGCCTATGTTTGGTTCAGATTTGGTGCGGTCCAGACTGCCTTGATTTCAACGTCCAAGGAAATTTATTTTTGGTCCGGTCCGGAAACCAATCATAGATGTCTATGTTTGAACCTGATTTCAAAATCAGGAAAATACATATTTTTTAACATCCAGAAAAGATACCTCCTGGAAAATATGTATTTTAAACATACGGAAAATACCTTTTCACCTTTCACTCAGAACCTCAATTGAACCTAATTTCAACGTCTGGAAAATACATATTTTAGATCTCTTTACAACTTAATTTTGCTTATTCAAAAAAAAAATTGGGGGGGGGCGGCATTTTGTGGTTTCCTCTATAGCAGCTGAACGGAAAGGACCGGCCATGTAACTCATGTGGAAGAGAGGAGTTGGCGTATAAGGACAGCACAACATTTTGGTTTATGGAAGTTTTTCCTTATCAGAGAATAAAATATCACCATCAACCCTGATCCTATGGTCATACGTTAGCCGATCAAAACACAACGCAGAGGCAATCTACACTGGTCACAGCTGGAAGGACTTCCTTGTCTCACTGTCTCTGGGTTCCTCAATTTTATAATTTTCCCAAAATCTAAGGAATTTTGCCCAAATCTGTGTCTGGAGGACATGTTGATTTAGTGGGCCTGAGACAAAAATACTCTGGCTTTAGGTTATTGTTGACTTGTAATTTTATTTGTATCACATGACTGCAACTAATTTTTTTGCTTTGCATTATTGACTATCTCAAAAAGCTTTGGGAGTTAGTTCAAAAATATTTTCCAATGAAGAGGTAGTGTATAAACATATTCTTCGCACCAAAAGGTACAGTATTTAGACTAAATTTAGACTAAACATTCAATTTAATCCAACATCCAATTCAAACTCCTCTCATTTTGGAAGGTATCCATTTTACTTCAAGCTACTATTTCCCATCATTTGAGTCTCAGTACATCCAAAGCATATTCACAAAATGAGCTAACACAAAACCTGATAATAAATGACTAAATATGGAGCTATCTAACATAGCTAACATTCCAAGCGGGTTCAATGTTTATTTTAGCAAAGTACTAAACCATAAACAAGCCCCTTTTATCGTGTATTTATCAGCTCTATACCAGGTGGTGTCAGAGGAAGGCCTGGAAAATTGGCAGACTTAGACTGTTACTCTCCTACTGTCCAGCTGTCTACCTGAGCATCGGCTCTCGGACCAACAGGCTCCGTGACAGTTTCTACCCCCAAGCCATAAGACTGCTAAAGAGCCATGACTGCTAAATATTTAATTAAATGGTTATCCAGTCCTGCATTGACCGTATCTTGCACTGATTATGCACACTCACAAGAAACACTCTTAGAAAAAAAAGTGCTATCTAGAACCTTAAAGGGATCTTTGGCTGTCCCCATAGGAGAACCCTTTAAAGAAACCTTTTTGGTTGCAGGAAGAACCCTTTTGGGTTCCATGTAGAACCCTTTCTACAGATGGTTCTATATGGAACCCAAAAGGGTTCTACCTCGAACCAAAAAGGGTTCTACCTGCAACTAAAAAGAGTTATCCTATGGGGAAAGCCGAAGAACCCTTTAGGAACCCTTTTTTCTAAGAGTGTACAGTATATACACACTATATACATACACTTGCTCACACACACTACACTGAAACTCTCACACAAAACCCACACACATTACACACACACGTTCACACTCATCATATGCTGCTGCTACTAACTAAAATACTTTGTACCACTGCACATTGATCAGGTACTTGTAGTCCCTGTATACACTGTAGCTCCATTCTTGTGTATTTTGTTCCTTGTGTTACTATTTTTATTTTTATCTCTGCATCGTTGGTAAGGGCTCTACACCCGTTGTATTTGGCGCATGAGACAAATAAAATGTGATTTTATTTGATTTATTTAAACAGTACTGATAGTAAGTGTACCACAAACCTGGGAGAACACTATAGTGTATAAAATTCTACTTAGGGAGGTCCACTCAGGCAATGACCAGTCCCTTTGTTAACGTAGGAAGATTGACGCTTCCCTGCTGTTCTGTTTTAACTGGGCAATCTGGGATTCTGGGATTCAAGTCGTCACACTACCTAAAATGGATGCAACAATTCCAGATTTCCCCTTTAAGGATGCCCCCATGATGCACTTTGGGATTCTTCTGGTGCTTTGAGGAAATGA
The DNA here is from genome assembly GCA_023634145.1 of Thymallus thymallus. Classification (NCBI taxonomy): domain Eukaryota; kingdom Metazoa; phylum Chordata; class Actinopteri; order Salmoniformes; family Salmonidae; genus Thymallus; species Thymallus thymallus. Next base: position 18,878,993 of record CM042382.1, on the reverse strand, counting down.
CTCATTTGTAAACAGTTATCTGTGATTTATCAAATAACTATGGCTGAGTAGGCAATCCCAAATGGCACCCTATTCCCTACGTAGTGCACTACTTTTGACAAGGGCCATTGGGACACAGATCTTAGTCTCACACAGTAACACTGCTCTCTCCCATATTTTTGTTCAACATGTCAAACTGTAAAACATGTCTCACCTTGTCTAAATGCATTTAGATGTAAATATAGTAACTGAATATTATTATACAGTCGTCTACTTTGATTTACTTTAGTAGCAACTGCATAAAACACACTTGGATGGAGACCAAAAATGTGAGAAGGTCCAGTCCAGACAATAGTTTGAAATAGAGCAATGTAGACATGAGACTAATAATATTGTCTGCGCTGAATGAGTTTAAAGGGGAAATCTGCTATTGCAACTTTTAAAAGAACTATACATAGCCATTCATTATTAAAGAATGTCACTTATAAATGCCTCCTGAGCTTAGTTCAACTGTCGCACCTCATCAGAACCCAAAATATAAGCTTGTTTTACTCCTTTTTGTAAACCATGTAGTTGTAAACAAACACTATATAGACACAAAACATGGTTAAAACGATCATTTTGATATCATGGATGGTCAGTTCTTGCATCGATACCTCTGTCTATGAATTTGAGTGGTTGCATTTCTGCAGCCCCATCCCTCAGCTGTTTACCAAAAACAGTGGCAGGGAATCGGCTTTGTTATTGTTTGAACTGCAGATTGCCACTTTAAAGATGACATGAAATGATGCAGCTGGGCTGCATACCAAACCATGACACTTTGGAATGAGGAGGTTCTACTCTTGATATGTGTTTCGTTTAACTGTTAGTAATTAATCGCAAACCTCACAGAGTGAATGCTGGATCGTGTGTGAACACTCCACATGGGCTATAAAGATGTGGAGGCATACCTTCATAAAACAATAGTTTATTTAACATGTTTATTTAGCTTACTGTAAAAGGGAAGGAAGACCTTCCCTGTTGAACACCAGGGAAAGAAAATGGATTACATTGTTGAATTGGGTAACATCCTTGCAAGGGTCAAGAAATGTAAAAAGTCTTAAAGTCACATGAAGTCTAAAGATTTAAATAATGAACTGTACTACATGGATTCAACCATCCCCCAACAAACAATGCTGAGTGATTTTCATATCATCGTTTTGAGAGGAAGCAATGAAGAAGGTGTCAGGTCCTGAGGGAGGCCTCTGGGCTTCTCTATGTTTGCACGGTCAGGGCCTGACTAGAGAGTTCTAGCGGACTCTATGTTTAGTTTGTTTTTGGTCCCCAATTAGAGGCAGCTGCGCTGCATTGTCTCTAATTGGGGATCCTATTTAAGTTAAATGATTTCCCTCCTGTGTTGTGGGTTTTTGTGTTTGTGTGACGTGTGTTCACAGCAGTTCATATTTGCGTGCCTTTTTATTTGTGAAGTTTAATAAAAGGAATGTCTCGGGTCCTCTCTCAGCAGCGTGACAAAAGGCCTGCTATTCATGTTGGGAAACGTAATGAATGTGCTTTTCCTCTACCAAAAAGAGTAAACTAAGAACATCATTTTTCTATTTCAAAGCAGTGCAGACATACAGTATCAGAGGGCATGACAAAAAAATAAACTGCTCTTCAACATTCAGTAGGACGTAATCATCTGAAATGGCCAGACACAAACATACATTAGTGACCACCAGGTCATCAGGCCTAAGCGCGCAAAGCAAAGGAGACTGGCAAAAATGGATAAAGGATATCAGGAGAGTGCATGAATAGATGAATAGATATGTGGACTTTGTACAGGACTGACTGTACAAATGCATACACAATTCACATACTGTAAGCGAAAAACATTAATTTTCACTTAGTCATGCATTGATGTCCAGTGCTTGACATGGTCAGGAGCTCACTGGAGCTGAGTACTGGCACTTGAGTACTGACTATCTAAAGTAGTGAAAATAAGATTCGCCATTGAATTGCTAAAACATCACAGAAATCTGAACATTGTTTTTTTTGGCTTGACAATGCCAGACCACTGCTTGTAGTGCAGCAAAATTGCTGACACTTCCCAAATGATCAGACCTTGGCTTTCTCTACCTGGCAATATATTTTAGAACAGAGAAGTTGTGGAATGAACAATACAGACAGATTCTGTTTTTTTGTCTGGTGACGCGCAGAGGATGTCATGTCAGTCTGACTTTTGAATGTAGTCAAAGTCTTCAACGGAGAGATACTGAGTTGCCTGCTTATCCTGTGAAGATTGGTTTACACGTGTTATACACCTTGGTTGGAGAGCGATGTAGCGGCAGTGTTCCGACCCTAGGATCTATAATTGAGTATGACCATATCACTTATACTGTCACTCCAAATTGAGTGCCGCCATTACAGTCTGAATAGTGTTACCCTATTCCGTGAAACTATGAGAATGTCCCAACGTGAATTGAACAAATGGCTTATATGAAGTTCAGCGTTCATTAGCAAATGGAACTTTTACACACTGCACTGCAGAATACAAATGTACTGTGTAACTGAACACTCCAGTATGACCTACACGGTTTGGTGTACACTGTGGTAACACAGAGACTTTTTATTTCCTATTGTCCTGTGAGAAAAGTGTTATGACAGGTTTTATGTAACATGTCTTTCTCACAAATGAGCTGAGCCGAAACTGTGGCACTGGGCCAATCAGTACTTGTTTCTTGGCAAGGATAGAGCTTCTGAAAGACCCAGAAATACTAGACACTAGTTCCCATGTAAGCTGTGTCTGTGTGTCTCTGTCTTTCTGTGTGTGTTTGTGTCTCAGAGTCAAAGACACCTCTGCATAACAGACATGAATGTCAAAGAGATTACTTTAGCTGACTGGTAAAGCAAAAATTTGCTTACGAATCGCATCTTCTTGATGCATATGGTTGCAATTAATATGAAAACAGCATTCTAAAGATTTTGTCAGGGTTTTAATTTCACTATCAATTTGGTCTGTGTTCAGATGCTTCCCATTCTGGTTCAAATTCTGCCCTCACCTTCCTGCCATATTTGGCTGTGTGAATTAGCGTCTACTACAGTTCACCACTCCTCTTCAAAATACAAATAGGCGTAGAGATTTTGATTTTATGTATACAGTTTTATGTACAGTGTCAAGCATGATTCATGATTCATTCTGAGTTAATGCACGACTTGCAGCAACAAAAGACTAGAAAAACCATGTCCAGATGTCTTGCCGTGGGCTAAAGTATCAACATTGCATCTACTTCTGCTTGTAAAGGCTTCAGGGTGCCAGTCTGTTTAAAACGCTATGTAGTTTGTGTACAAAACAGTCTTTTAAACATTCTTAAGCGTGAATTTACACATTCTGTTCATCCCATCCTCATTGAGTTAGGAGATTAACAGCAACTGTCTTTACTGGAATATGTTTAGCTAGTAAAACTAATACATATTTTTCTTGAAAGATAACTCCAGGAGTTTGTATTTTTGTAATACAACATGAATACAATTATATAGAACACAAAATATGTAAATAGCCATAGCATTCATAATCAGAGTGACATGGGGGGGGGACTGTTCAAAGAGCACAAACACAAGAGATAGAGAGCACCTTTATATTCTGTGTTGCCAGAAGACTAAACGTACACCAATAATGGGCCTGGAAATGAAGGCATGACCCTAGAACTAGAATAAAAAAGTATGTTCTATAAATATTCATTCTAATTATATGGGTATCACCAGAATGAACTTCAGGGAAGGGGTTGTCCTGGGACCAGAGAAAACACAGGCTGAGTGGATAATATATGCAGGAAGTACTGTGCTGGTTGTGATATTTTCCTATGCCAATTGAGCTAAATACTGGCTGGATAATTTCTTCACCACCTGCAGGGACAGAGATATGTTCACCTCACTGCTTGGTTGGTAAGCACCAGGCCGGGCACATGAATCTAACACTGGGTACTTGAATCTGACATACTGTGAGCACTAGAGTGAATAGATATTTAAATAACACATTGATGAATAATAGGGTCCTAATCACTCAGTTTCACATTGATGTCAAAATCATTGATGGCTGTAATTTAATATGTGACTCAAGTTATCTTCATCTAAAAACCTTACCACTGTATGTATAGTGCATTATTGAAAAGACAGGAATGTTTCAGTCTATCCAACGGAGACAGACTAATGATGATCCTTTTAAATCTAATGCAAGATCCCCTAGGTGTCTCCATCCACAGAGTACATCCCCTTATGACAATCTCAAAAGAATATAAGACTCCAGTGCACTTAGAATGGAACGTCGAACAGACTGGCATCCAGATCTAGTGTAACTACAGTAGACTATATGTCAATCATTTGATACAGAGGTGTGTTGTCTGGCCACTAAGACATGTATGATAATTACAAGATTTTGTCCACCAATAATAATTGTCTATAAGTAGTTGACAGATTTTAGTATAGTGGTTTGGTTCAACTACTACAAGAAATAACTCCTAACACCACCACGTGCAGTGCAATGTGTGACACTGTAAATGTCATGTATAGGTATACATTTTCAGTGCTACTCTATCGTCACCTAGTGGTAATTGATTGATATAGCACCCATCCAAATTCCTCCACTTTCTTTCAATTCAATTCAATTCAATTCAGATTGAATTCAGATTCAGAACTACAGAATGTCTAGGCCTACTCAATCTTTTGTCTTTGACAAAACTTTGGGCCTTACCTAATTTGATAATGGCAGAATGCTTTATCTTGTTGTTCAGAAATTTGAAGTGTACCGAAATGTTCGATACACACAAAAAGCTTATTTCTCTCAAATGTTGTGCACAAATTTGTCCACTCTAAAATGTGCAGTTTTGTCACACAACACAACAGATGTCTCAAGTTTTGAGGGAGGCAGGCATAAGCTACAGACAAAAAATACAATTGCATTTTATCGATGGCAGTTTGAAGCACAGAAATACCGTGACGAGATCCTGAGGCCCATTTAAGGTATCTGTGACCAACAGATGCATATCTGTAATCCCAGTCATGTGAAATCCATAGATTAGAGCCTAATTCATTTATTTAGAATTGTCTGATTTCCTCATATAAACTGTAACTCAGTAAAATCTTTGAAATTGTTGCATTTCTGTTTTTGTTCAGTATAATATTATATCATACTCACGCGCAGTATACAGGTGTATCTTCTTTCTTACATGATTCTGTAATTGGATAGAAAGCAAGCATTTAACGTCACAGGAAGGGTATAGCTGGCTCTAACATATGTATGTCCTCAGACCAGGAGTGCAAGGGGCTGGTTTGGACCCGTGTCTCCAGTCCTTGGCCAACACTTCTTCTCTGTTTGTTCTCCCCTCCATACCCTCCCTCTCTTTTCTTCTGTCATCTGCCTGATGCCTCTTTCCTGTGTCTGCGCCTCATAGTTCCCCTAGGAAACCTGTAAGGGAGAGGGAAATAGAGAGACAGGAGAGGTTAATATTAGGGACAGTTCTAAGGGGCAACTATTGAAACTAACACTAACACCTCTCCTGGCATCTTCGTCAACTTCTCCTCCAAGACGACAAGGAAGCAATGGTGTACCATGTTAATGACAATGGATTAGTGATCTACTAGTGAGAGACGTGACAAAATGTTTACCATATATTTTTACTGTGTTAAATTTGAATTATAAACCATCAAAGTGCTCTGTAATATACAGTAAACTAGTCAATGTTAATGACACTGGATTATTGATCTGCTAGTGGCACACTAGTCTATCAGCCTTTTTTACAGTGATTTGTTTTTACATAGGGATCATTAAAGTTCACTGTAATACTGTATAACTACTTTATAACTACTTATATACATAAATATACAGTACATGCATAGCACTATATTGACATTACAATTTAGCAATTCAGCAGACACTCCCATTCAGAGCTACCCAAAGCTAGTGCATTCATCTTAAGATAGCCAGGCGAGACAACCACATATCACAGTCGTATCCCATCCACGTATCACATAAATAACACAATACATAATACAATGAAAAATACAATACAAAATGCATAAAAATGTCTGTGTCTCTTCACAGTCCCTGTCGTGCCTTAACATGTTCTTTTATCTGTTTTTTTTTTAATCTAGTTTTATTGCTAGCTTGAGTTACCTGGGGGTGACAGAGAGTTCCATGTAGTCAGTCATGGCCTTATTTACTACTGTGTGTTTCCCTGCCTCTGTTCTGGACCTGGGGACTGTGAAGAGACCTCTGGTTGCATGTCTTGTGTGATACCGATGAGTGCCCAAACTGTGTGCCAACTTCATATCTTGGTACCTTCAACACAAAGACCAATAGTGATGCAGTCAACTTTGAGCCAGGAGAGATTGACATGCATGTCATTGACATTTACCCTCCGTTTACATCTAAGTGCAATACATGCTGCCCTGTTTTGGCCAATGTCCTTCTTTGCCGCACCTGACCACACAACTGGACTGTAGTCCAGGTGCGTCAAAACTAGGCCCTGTAGGACCTGTCTGGTTGACTAAGATATCAAGAAAGCTGAGCAACGCTCTGAAAAAAAAGCTCTTCACATTTTTATAACCATTAAGTATATATGTTTTGACCATGATAGCTTGCTATCTAGGGTGACACCCAGAAGTTTAGTCTCTTCAAGTTGCTCAATAGCCACATTATTCAATAATAGATCCAGATGAGGTTTAGGGTTGAGCGAGATATTTAGCACCAGCCTATTGCTAGTTACCCATTATAAAACTGACTTGAGCTCTATGTTAAGGGTGTCAGTTATTTATTTTACTGTTGCAGCCGACATGTATACTGTTGAGTCGTCAGCGTACATGGGCACACATGCTTTATTCAAGGTCAGTGGAAGGTCCTTAGTAAACACAGAAAACAATAATGGTCCAAGCTTGCTGCCCTGCGGTACACCACACCCAAATTTGCATTAGAGAGGCTTTCATTAAATAAAACCCTCTGTGTTCTATTGGATAAGTAACTGTTCTTTCCCAAAAGCTTGCTAAGCACCGGCAACAGGCTGATTGGTCTGCTGTTTCAACCATTAAATCTTTACCTCCCTCCAACCTGAGGGCACACTCCATCTTCTAAGCTTAGATTGAAGATATGGCAAATAAGAGTCACAATGTATTCCACTACCAACCTCAGTAATTTAAAGTACCATCAAGGTTGTCGGTTCCAGGTGGTTTGTCCTTATTTATACATACTGTAGCAATATTTTGTTCTTTCATTATTTGGTCCACTATGCATGAATATGAAGGCTCAGCATTTGCTGTTTGCATGGCATGCCTAAGTTTGCTAATCTTGTGAGCAAAAATGTATTAAAGTGGTTGGCAATATCAAAGGGTTTTGTTATGAATGAGCCATCAGCCTCAATGAAGGCAAACGTCAGTTGTGTCTTGATATTATTTTTTGAGAGCAGAGGCATCTTCCTTCCTGACCTCCCATGTAGGACAAGTTTGTGCAGTCTCTTTCTGACAGTGTACCCATGCAATTTGACATTGATTGTGGCAAGAGAGGCCTGTAGATCCCTTGATGTTACCCTGGAGTTCTTAGAGACTTCTATGAGCATCTTTCGGTCAGCTCTTGGGCTGACTTTGGTGGGACGACCTGTCCTAGGTAGTTTGCCTGTGGTCTGGAAATTTCGTCGGACATTGGAATTATGTACTTAGAATTGCTTGGAAATGGAATTATGTATTTCGAATTGCATGGAAATGGATTTGTAACCCCTCCCAGACTCATGGGCATCAATAGTCTTTCTTCTGAGGGCCTCAAGTAGGTATTTTGATCTTTGAATGATGTGTTACCACAAACCCATATGGTTAAGTCCAAACCAGACCAATTTTCATTTCTCTCTAATGTTTTCTAATCATTTGCACTTGTTTTGGTACACCTAATTCTAATTTTAGCAATTTTATGTGATGGTAAAGGTAGGGGTGTAATAACTTTTTCCCCATAAGGAAAAGGCATTTTTGTTTATTTTAATTGCATAACATATTTTTGTGTGATTTGTTAAAGTGGGTAACCTTTATCTGTCAATAGTGTTGAAGTGAAGATTACATATCAATTTGTCCAAATATGTAAGATAAAAGAGAACTTTCCATGGCTTGTACTTACTTTTTCAAGTCTGGTTCATCCTTGGGAGCAATTTCTAAATGCCTGAAGATACCATGTTCATCTGTACAAACAATAGTACGCAAGTATAAACACCATGGGACCACGCATACGTCATATCACTTAAGAAGGAGACGGGTTCTGTCTCCTAGAGATGAACGTACTTTGGTGCGAAAAGTGCAAATCAATCCAAGAACAACAGCAAAGGACCTTGTGAAGATGCTGGAGGAAACAGGTACAAAAGTATCTATATCCACAGTAAAATGAGTCCTATATCGACATAACCTGAAAGGCCGCTCAGCAAGGAAGAAGCCACTGCTCCAAAACCACCATAAAAAAGCCAGACTATGGTTTGCAACTGCACATGGGGACAAAGATTGTACTTTTTGGAGAAACATCCTCTGGTCTGATGAAACAAAATAGAACTGTTTGGCCATATGAACTGTTTGGCAGCATCATGTTGTGGGGGTGCTTTGCTGCAGGAGGGACTGGTGCACTTCACAAAATAGATGGCATCATGAGGAAGGAAAATTATGTGGATATATTGAAGCAACATCAGTCCAGTCAGGAAGTTAAAGCTTGGTCACAAATGGACAATGATCCCAAGCATACTTCCAAAGTTGTGGCAAAATGGCTTAAGGACAACAAAGTCAAGGTATTGGAGTGGCCATCACAAAGCCCTGACCTCAACCCTATAGAACATTTGTGGGCAGAACTGAAAAAGCGTGTGCGAGCAAGGAGGCCTACAAACCTGACTCAGTTACACCAGTAATGTCAGGAGAAATGGGCCAAAATTCCCCCAACTTATTGTGGGAAGCTTGTGGAAATACTAATTGAGTGTATGTAAACTTCTGACCCACTGGGAATGTGATGAAAGGAATAAAAGCTGAAATAAATAATTATCTCTACTATTATTCTTACATTTCACATTCTTAAAATAAAGTGGTGATCCTAACTGACCTAAGACAGGGATATTTTTACTAGGATTAAATGTCAGGAATTGACATTTAACGAATTTTTTTATTCGTTAAATGTTATGTATTATACCCGGATATGTTTGAAGTATTGATTGTAGTGAAATAATGTTAATTGATTAAATACCTGTTCAGGTGCATTTTGGATTAGTCGAGTGTTAGGGGAAGCTTTTACAGATGTAGATTTTTTTTACACGCTTTTTTACAACATTTGGCCAAAGGCCTGTTCAAGATATGTTTAATTGTCACATACATGCACTCTCAAAAGTTACCTAACAAAAATAACAAAGACAGAAGAAGTGTGTCAAGATCTGTAAAAATCGTGTCAGATCATAGTTCCACCACTAGAGGTCTCCTGTGTACAAATCTGTCCTGCTATGTTGGCGCTGTTTAATTTACCTCCCCAATCCTGGGCTCTGTGGCCAGCTGGACATAAACCATAATTCACAGTCTAAACTATCCCGGAAATACAAATGTAAGGTATTTTACATTGAATCCTTCACGGATTTATACAGACACATATATTATTAATACTGTAGTGAAGGTAAGTTGTATATTTATTTAATGAAACATGTATTACCTCAAAGAAAACATTACGGCTAGCTAGCTATCGTTTGCTGAATTTGCTATTTTATGGCTGGACCTGTTTTATGAACATGGCGCCTTCGATTCAAAATATATTTTTCCATAACGTACTGTACACGTTGTGGTAGCTGTCAAAAAACCGATATTGTATTTGATTAGCTAGTTACGTGGCTATTAATAATGTTTGACAGCTAGCTAGTTAGCTCCTACAGAACTGTTTTGCTTTCCCAGATCCAGTCAGCTAACGTTGGCTAGCTCGCAGGCTAGTTACCTTAGTTTAACTTACAATTTGGTTTTGTCGAACCATTTTTAGGTTGTTACTAGTTTACAACAAGCCATGCATATTGATGTATTATGTCTATCTAGCTAACTAACGTTTTGACAATCTGTCTTTGGCCCACGCTTTGGAGATTACCCTAACCAAATGTTAGCTAGGTAGCTTCCTGATGTTACTAACTAGTTACCTGTTAAGCTGACAGTAGCCAACTAACTAACTGACTGGGAGCTGCCAGTTTGCTCTTGTGGCCTTGACTACTTTTGTTGAATACTTAATCCGGAAATAAGACAAGTTGGATGGTCTAGGGAAGGAGGCACATTTACCTGCTCTCCCCACTAACCATGTGGAAATAGTTGGCCAGACAAAATTTTAAACAGCCACAAGGCTCATTAATGTATCCAATTAGCTAGCTAGCTTGCACATTAGCTAGGGAACAAAGTATTGCCTGCTTGCCAACATTATGCCATTTGAATGTAAAAATGATTAGTTTTGTCCCATTTTAGTTAAATGGGTAGTTATGTTTATTGATCTGTAATAATAGTCAATTGGATAAGTGATTGCAATTAATTTAGCTATCTAGCTAACTAATTAGCTAGATACTACACATAGCAGGCCTATCTTATACACAAAACGGTTTTATGCACATGTGCCGTTCATCATAGAATGTGTCATGATGGTGTGAAAAGTTGCCTGACATGGTTAGCCGAACCCATATGCCTATTTAGGTCCAGCGAATCAGATGAGGGTTCCAAGTAGCCTGTCATGTTTTTATATTTTCAAAATAGTATTTATTGACTTTATTTATTAGCTATCAATTCAGCTTTAGCGCAGCCAAAGGACTTCTCCTTCAGGATTTCTGTCTCACATAGCTACTATTATTTATGGTGATTTTGACCTGCTGTGTGTATTGCCCACACCAGGTATTTAGATAGCTTATATTCAACAGTGGTTAATTTCAGATGGTGTATTTTATGTCACTCTCCTCTGTTGAGCACTGATTGTGTGGAAACAGAGGAGCAGCTATTGCATACATTTGATCAACTTTATTTGAACCTTTGTTCATCTTGATGCAAATAACTAGACTTACCTCGTATGATTAAAAGGTCTGGCTTTTGATGGTCAGAGTGTTGTGCTACTGGACACCTTGCCTAATTGAATGGGGGAGTGTAGTTCCTCCACCTATGTTGTATTGGAATCATGTAGTGTCAGTGTGAGTGCCCCCGAGACAGAGGTCTGTGCAGGTAGCAGCTGTGATATGTTGCTGTTACCTGCCAGTGTATGTGGAGTTGGAGCACAGAGTAGTGCCATGGCACAGTTGGCTCACATGAATGCCTACTCTGATAGGCATAGCATGGGATATTGCTCACTGTCTCCTCTACTCTTAGCTCTCCTTCACCCTGTCTCACAGCTCAGCAGGCTGCATGTCAGGCACTGGAATAGACATGATTTACAGTCTGTCAACCCTGTCTTAGGTCAGTTAGGATCACCACCTTATTTTAAGAATGTGAAATGTCTGAATAATAGTAGTGTGATTTATTTAAGCTTTTATTTATTTCATCACATTCCCAGTGGGTCAGAAGTTTACATACACTCAATAAGTATTTGGTAGCATTGCCTTTAAATTGTTTAACTTGGGTCAGATGTTTCAGGTAGCCTTCCACAAGCTTCCCACAATAAATTGGGTGAATATTGGCCCATTCCTTCTGACAGAACTGGTGTAACTGAGTCAGGTTTGTAGGCCTCCTTGCTCGCACATGCTTTTTCAGTTCTGCCCACACATTTTCTATAGGATTGAGGTCAGGGCTTTGTGATGGCCACTCCAATACCTTGACTTTGTTGTCCTTAAGCCATTTTGCCACAACTTTGGAAGTATGCCTGGAGTCATTGTCCATTTGGAAGACCCATTTGCGACCAAGCTTTTACTTCCTGACTGATGTCTTGAGATGTTGCTTCAATATATCCACATATGAAGATGCCATCTATTTTGTGAAGTGCACCAGTCCCTCCTGCAGCAAAGCACCCCCCACAACATGATGCTGCCACCCCGTGCTTCACGGTTGTGATGGTGTTGTTCGGCTTGCAAGCCTCCCACTTTTTCCTCCAAACATAACGATGGTCATTATGGCCAAACAGTTCTATTTTTGTTTCATCAGACCAGAGACATTTCTCCAAAAAGTATGATCTTTGTCCCCATGTGCAGTTGCAAACTGTAGTCTGGCTTTTTTATGGCGGTTTTTGAGCAGTGGCTTCTTCCTTGCTGAGCGGCCTTTCAGGCTATGTCGATATAGGACTCGTTTTACTGTGGATATAGATACTTTGGTACCTGTTTCCTCCAGTATCTTCACAAGGTCCTTTGCTTTTGTTCAGGGATTGATTTGCACTTTTCTAGGAGACAGAGCGCGTTTCCTTCCTGAGAGGTATGACGGCTGCGTGGTCCCATGGTGTTTATACTTGCGTACTATTGCTTGTACACATGAACGTGGTACCTTAAGGCGTTTGGAAATTGTTCCCAAGGATGAACCAGACCTGTGGAGGTCTACACTTTTTTTTTCTCTTGATTTTCCTCAGAGGCACGGAGTTTGAAGATAGGCCTTGAAATACATCCACAGGTACACCTCCAATTCACTCAAATGATGTCAATTAACCTATCAGAAGCTTCTAAAGCCATGACATCACTTTCTGGAATTTTCCAAGCTGTTTAAAGGCACAGTCAACTTAGTGTATGTAAACTTCTGACCCACTGGAATTGTGATATAGTGAATTCATCTGTTTGTAAACAATTGTTGAAAGAATTACTTGTGTCGAGCACAAAGTAGATGTCCTAACCGACTTGCCAAAACTATAGTTTGTTAACATGAAATCTGTGGAGTGGTTGAAAAATGAGTTTTAATGACTTCAACCTAAGTGTATGTAAACTTCCGACTTCAACTGTATATTCGCATGCTTGCCTCACCTTTTCAAAAAATGTAATCTGTTAACATTTAATAAAATGTATATGGCCTAAGTGTTTGTTGCTCTATATATATATATCAGTGTAAACTCAATAAGCTTCACGTACACGATGCCATGGTATTGTAAGCACTGGATGTGAGCGGCCTAAATCTGTAAAATTTGGCTCACATTTCAATATCACATGTTTTTTTATCTGACTATGACCAATTGAAGCCAAATATGAAGCACCTGATGTGTAGGCTATTTCCTCCTGTATCTGACCCAATGAGTTGGCAACATCCCAGGATGTGTGTAGGTTGGCTACTATAGGCTTACGTTTTTCAGTAAACTCTTGTGAATGTTTAGTAAACCATGGTCATAATTTTATCCTTTGGTCTTTAAATGTTACAGTTGAACAAAAGTATTTATGGATTTGCATTTTGTGTGTGAAGTCTGGACTAAAATTGACATATTTGAAACATCAAATTTCATAGAAATTCTCTGACTCTGCTATAGTAAGCTGTGTCATGAGAGGAGGCGATGCTCATCAGAGATATAACTGAGTCCTTTGTGACAAGGTGTGAGGCCAATTACCTGGACCTGAATGTACTGAAGACCAAGGAGCTAGTTGTAGATTTTAGGAAAAAGAAAGATGTTTTTAATCCAATTGTTATTAATGGTGAAGAGATTGGGACTCTTAGTACTTGGGTGTAAAACAAACTGAACTGGAAGGAGAACTCCCACAGTGTCTACAAAAAAGACTAATCCAGACTGTACTTTTTAAGGAAGCTTAGCTAGATCTTTTAATGTCTGTGACACTTCTACAGCAGTGTCATGGCGAATGTAGTGAGCTATGCCATTGTGTGCTTGAAAGGAAATGTAGCCAAGAAGGACTTCAACAAGCTTGACAAAATCACCAAGAAAGCCAGTGCTACAATTGAGGTGTTGCAGGACATGTTCATAAAAAGGCTGCATGCAAAAACACACTTGATCATGGACAATGACACACACCCGCTCCACAGCACTCTAATGCAACACAAGAGCAGCTTCAGTAGCAGGTTCATCCTGCCTAGAAGTTCCACAGAGAGGTTTAGACTGTCATTTTTACCAAATGTAATTGGTGAACTGTTTTATGTCTTCCTATTGTTTTGGCTTGTTTTCCCCTCTAAAATAAGAGAGAACTGCACTTGAATCAGAGTACTATTTTACGGATACTAAGGTGCAGGTGCCTTCATGTGTCTTAATCTTAAATTATTTATGATGCATGCCTTGATAAAACAATTTCCCAAGTTGGGATTAATAATACTCTACTCTTTAGTTAGAAGGAGGCAAACTGCTATTGTTCCTTTGTTTTCTCTGGAGTGATATTGTATTTCATCATATTTTATTTGTTCTATGGCAGTGTCGGGAAGTTGCACAACTTTCATTGTTTCCAGTTTCATTTTCAGGATGATGATTGAATAGCCTATATGTAGGCCATTTCTACTACAGGTCCCTAAGTGCTGATTCCTGTTACATTGCTTTTTCCAAGGAAATTATGAAGGAAGGCCAATAGAATTAGGCTAGGCCTATGGGAAGCCACCTGTGACACTTGCATGATCATTGGAGCTGTGTTGTGTCATCATGGACAATGGACATCTATTAGGCCAGTCAAGGCACATTTCTGAGGTCAGGACCTTCTGAAATGGGAATAGACATAGTTTTTGTTGGCTTGATTGGGTTGGCCAATCCGTGTCCTGAAGGGCTTTGGAACCTGCAGATCCTTGTTGTTTCTTAACCTGGATGAATCCTTATCCTGTCAGTTTTATCTAGGATGATGGCTGGAGGTAGCCTGATGGAATCATCCTGATCACTGCGTTCACTTTTCTGTTGATGTGAAATAGAATGATGAACGTAGTGATCAGGATGGTTCCACCAGGCTAGGCTGAAGGTGTAGTCTGCCCCTGCTCTGTATTGATGATGCTCCTTGATGTGGATTTTTTTCTCTTGAGCTGAGAGGGGGTATGCCTACTGGTTGGGCCTGGCTTGTCTGAGCCTTTGTTTTAACCATGGGACAAAAAGGACAACTCTTTCACTGTTAATTTCCTGATTTGAAATTGTGAAACTTTTCAGGTAGATTCCGCAGTGTTTAAAGAAGTAGCCTAATTTTTTGAAACCTTCTCTCCCATTCCTTGCAAGTGTGATGAATAAAGAGATCATGTCGCGTGTGGTGAAGAAGAGGCAGGCGGACCCTAAAGTGGTCCAGTACGTGTGGGCCGCCATTGAGGTCATCCGCAACCAGAAACAAATTGCCAACATGGACAGGATATCAAAGTAAGTTCTGCAGTCTTACTAGTTCTGTTCCAATATGCTTGGAAAGTGGAGACGTCACAAACGCCAAACGATTAGGACTAAGCATTAGTGGAGACACCTTGCCATTTTGGAGCCAAAACGACAAGGTGTCTCTAGTTGTTTACAATTTTGATACACCTTTCATGCATAGCCTATTCATTTTCAATATGTATTGAGTTTGGTGGATGATGGATGGTGGTTGGTCTTACCCACCCTGCTGTCAGGGTCATGCTTGATCAATAGGTGAAATTATGATGGTTTTATGGTTCAATACTTGACTTGGAATTTATTTTGCGTATTGACATTTAGACTACAGAGCTTGACATTCCGATACATTTGCCAGTGGCACACCGATCACAAGATCACAGGAAAGCAAGTTATGCATGCAGAATTCCAATCATGGGTGATTTCATGTTTCATTTGCAGTCTGGGAAAGAACCATATAGCATATGAAACCGTTTAAATATTGATGAAAAGTAATATATTTAGGGCCAGTACATGGTCCATATTGCAGGCAGGTGTGCTATTTTAGCAATAAGCATTATTACCTGTAGCCTGATGCAGTATCATGGCTACATGTCTGAAGCATGGGGTTGCTAATCTGGATTGTTTACCCCAATGGGCTAATCATTAGCTACAGTGCATTTGGAAAATATTTAGACCCCTTCCCTTTTTCCACATTTTGTTTTATGTTACAGTCTTATTCTAAAATTGATTAAATAAAAAATGTTCCCCATCTATCTACACACAATACCCAATAATGACAAAGCAAAAACAGGTTTTTAGTCATTTTTTACAAATTTATTTTTACATTAGTATTAAGACACTTTGCTATGAGACTCAACATTTTGCTCAGGTGCATGCTGTTTCCATTGATCATACTTCAGAAGTTTGGAACCACCAAGACTCTAGAGCTGGCCACCCCGGCCAAACTGAACAATCAGGCCTTGGTCAGGGAGGTGACCAAGAACCCGATGGTCACTCTGACAGAGCTCCAGAGTTCCTCTGTGGAGATGGGTGAACCTTCCAGAAAGACAACCATCTCTGCAGCACTCCAGCAATCAGGCCTTTATGGTAGAATGGCCAGATGGAAGCCACTCCTCAGTATTGTCTTGAATGACAAGGGTCATGTATGGAGGACACCTGGCACCATCCCTACGGTGAAGCATGGTGGTGGCAGCATCATGCTGTGGGGATGTTTTTCAGCAGCAGGGACTGTGAGACTAGTCAGGATCGAGGGAAAGATGAACAGAGCAAAGTACAGAGATCCTTGATGAAAACCTGCTCCAGAGTGCTCAGGTCCTCAGATTGGGGCGAAGGTTCACCTTCCAACAGGACAACGACCCTAAGCACACAGCCAAGACAACGCAGGAGTGGCTTCGGAACAAGTCTCTGAATGTCCTTGAGTGGCCCAGCCAGAGCCCGGACTTGAACACGATCGAACATCTCTGGAGAGACCTGAAAATAGCTGTGCAGCGACACTACCTATCCAATCTGACAGGGCTTGAGAGGATCTGCAGAGAAGAATGGGAGAAACTCCCCAAATACAGGTGTGCTAAGCTTGTAGCGTCATACCCAATAAGACTCAAGGCTGTAATCACTCCAAAAATCGAATCAATGTTTATTTGTCACGTGCGCCTAATACAGTTGTAGACCTTACAGTGAAATGCTTACTTACAAGCCCTAACCAACAGTACAAAAATAAGTATTATGTAAACAAAAGATAAGTAAAGAAAAAAAACCTGTAAAATGACAGTAAAAAATACATATACAGTATTGATTTGATACACTGCCGATTTTGCAGGTTTTCCTACTTACAAAGCATGTAGGGGTCTGTAATTTATATCATAGATACACTTTAATTGTGAGAGACGGAATCTAAAACAAAAATCCAGAAAATCACATTGTATGATTTTTAAATAATTAATTTGCATTTTATTGCATGACATAAGTATTTGATCACCTACCAACCAGTAAGAATTCCGGCTCTCACAGACCTGTTAGTTTTTCTTTAAGAAGCCCTCCTGTTCTCCACTCATTACCTGTATTAACTGCACCTGTTTGAACTCGTTACCTGTATAAAAGACACCTGTCCACACACTCAATCAAACAGACTCCAACCTCTCCACAATGGCCAAGACCAGATAGCTGTGTAAGGACATCAGGGATAAAATTGTAGACCTGCACAAGGCTGGGATGGGCTACAGGACAATAGGCAAGCAGCTTGGTGAGAAGGCAACAACTGTTGGCGCAATTATTAGAAAATGGAAGAAGTTCAAGATGACGGTCAATCTCCCTCGGCCTGGGGCACCATGCAAGATCTCACCTCGTGGGGCATCAATGATCATGAGGAAGGTGAGGGATCAGCCCAGAACTACACGGCAGGACCTGGTCAATGACCTGAAGAGAGCTGGGACCACAGTCTCAAAGAAAACCATTAGTAACACACTACGCCGTAATGCATTAAAATCCTGCAGCGCACGCAAGGTCCCCCTGCTCAAGCCAGCGCATGTCCAGGCCCGTCTGAAGTTTGCCAACGACCATCTGGATGATCCAGAGGAGGAATGGGAGAAGGTAATGTGGTCTGATGAGACAAAAATAGAGCTTGGTCTAAACTCCACTCGCCGTGTTTGGAGGAAGAAGAAGGATGAGTACAACCCCAAGAACACCATCCCAACCGTGAAGCATGGAGGTGGAAACATCATTCTTTGGGGATGCTTTTCTGCAAAGGGGACAGGACGACTGCACCGTATTGAGGGGAGGATGGATGGGGCCATGTATAGTGGAGGCCAACAACCTCCCTCCCTCAGTAAGAACATTGAAGATGGGTCGTGGCTGGGTCTTCCAGCAAGACAACGACCCGAAACACACAGCCAGGGCAACTAAGGAGTGGCTCCGTAAGAAGCATCTCAAGGTCCTGGAGTGGCCTAGCCAGTCTCCAGACCTGAACTCAATAGAAAATCTTTGGAGGGAGCTGAAAGTCCATATTGCCCAGCGACAGCCCCGAAACCTGAAGGATCTGGATGGAGGAGTGGACCAAAATCCCTGCTGTAGTGTGTACAAACCTGGTCAAGAACTACAGGAAACGTATGATCTCTGTAATTGCAAACAAAGGTGTCTGTACCAATTATTAAGTTCTGCTTTTCTGATGTATCAAATACTTATGTAAGTGGGAAAACCTGCAAAATCGGCAGTGTATCAAATACTTGTTCTCCCCACTGTATATAGGTGGTATGTACAGGTGGTACCGGTACAGAGTCAATGTGCAGGGGCACCAGTTAGTCGGGCTAATTTAGTTAATATGTGAGTATAGTTAAAAGGTGCTTCAATGAAGTACTGAGTAAAGGGTCTGAATACTTATGTTAATGTGATATTTACATTTTTATTTTCAATACATTTGCAAACATTTCTTAACCTGTTTTTGCTTTGTCATTATGGGGTTTTGTGTGTAAACTGATGAGACAAACAATTTAATCCACTTTAGAATAAGGCTGTAATGTAACAAAATGTAACAAAAAAGTCAAGGGGTCTGAATACTTTCCGAATGTATATCACACTCTAAATATGTTGTAGCAGCTTGTTTAATGTCCTAAAAAACTCTGACTTACAGTGAATATTGGCCTACCTTTTATGCACTCGAATGGCCATTACACGCTTCCCGTGGTTACTTTTTTATTGTCACGTAAAACGCTGCCAATTGCACAAAATAAATAAAAAATCACTGGAAAGCTGGGATCCCGCTCTTTTCAATAATTGCCATCAAAACTGATTATTTTTTTCTCCAAGTTTGCATTTAGGAATGTTGCGCAGTGACTGGGCTTATTAGAACACATTTCTTTCCATGCAGCAATCGGTTTTATAAGGAGTTGATATTCCATTGATAAATAAACAACATAGATAATTAACACAACAACACCTTGTCCCCCTCAAGAGTCTGAAAAGATTTGGCATAGGTCCCCAGATCCTCCGCCTAGTATGGCAATTGCTCGTCATCCAACTGTAAGGTTCTACAAAGGTTAATGCGTACAACCCAGTACATCACTGGGGCCAAGCTTCCTGCCATCCAGGACCTATATACTAGGCGGTGTCAGAGGAAGGCCCAAAAATATAGTCAGACTCCAGTCACCCAAGTCATAGACTTTTCTCTCTGCTACCACACAGCAAGCGGTACTGGAGTGCTATGTCTAGGTCCAAAAGGCTCCTTAACAGCTTCTACCCCCAAGCTATAAGACTGCTGAACAATTAATAAAATGCCCCCCCACACTCGCTGTTTATTATCTATGCAGTCACTTCACCCCTAGCTACATGTACAAATTACCTCGACTAACCTGTACCCCCGCACATTGACTCAGTACCGGTACCACCTGTATATAGTATATTTTATTATGCTACTTTTTATAAATTTAATTTAGTTAATATTTTAACCATTTCTTGAACTACATTGTTGGTTAAGGGCTTGTAAGTAAGTGTTTCAAGGTAAGGTCGACACCTGCTGTATTCGGCGCATGTGACAAATAACATTTTATTTCGATTTAACAGCTTCTGGATTTAATGTTTTTTTTTTAACAATTATATAGACTACATAATTGCATCATTAGGCTACAATATTTTTTTATTTTTTTTTACCAACAAGTGTGTGTAAATAATGTTCATGTCTTGATAAGCAAGCAGCTACATAGTGTAGGCCTAGGCATAATAATGACATTGCTGTGTAGGACGTCTGATATGAAAAAAGACTGAAAAGCAGATTGAAGACTTTTATTCTGTTATTGTGGAATGCATGTGCCGAAGTTCAACTCTGCGGGTCTGGCTTGAGTATCCAGGCCGTACTGAGGTGGGGCTCACTTGAGACGGAGGGGGAAGGCTTTGACATTCTTGCCTCCACTTGGAAACCGAATGCTGGTTGACAACAAGTGTGAAGTGTCAGATGTTGGGAAGATTGTGTATTAAATACAAATAGGCTTTATTTTCTGTTTTGGAGTTTGAAAATGTAATGGCCTTAGTGGGTCATATGAAAGCTAGATTAACAGGCCCTGTGAGCTCGGCAGATGTTGCTGAGCCAACGGGCAGCTCTGAATGTTGATTAATTCAACCAACCTATATTGTAGAATCAGACCTTGATTAATATATAATTAGATTTAGAACCTTAGAGTTAGGTCCTATCATATAGTTTTTTTTATTATACATGATTGTTATGTGATATTCTTAGTCTAGTCTAAATTAATTCACTGCGAAATCCATGGCTGATCAGTCATTATTTTCATTTAATGGAATAGGAATATGTCTAAATTAAATCCTCAGGCAGACAGAAAGCCTTGGGAGTTGGCCACTCGCAGAATGAATGCCACAGTGGCTGTTGTCATGGAGATAAAGTGATGAAATTCAACGGCAGGCACTGCTGAACTGTCTTAATGTCTTAACTAGATATTATTTGAATGTATGAGTTGGTGACATTGAGAATTCCATGAAAATACAGTTTAATATGAGAACAAAGGCATGAAGAAATGAGTGAGGAAATTAGATGTGAAAAGGTTCTATGTGTCTGTGCAGAACATGAATGGTTGTCTGACAAAAAGGCACAGTGATTAGTGGTAGTATAGGTCTAACTATTCTATGTTATTTGAGAATGTACTGGGCTTCACTGTGATGATGAGTTTCCAATTCAGGTAGCAATATTTTTCTAGAGGATATACTTCAAGATTTTAAATTGGAAAAGCGATGCCTTCCTTGGCAATGCAGTGGCACTCTTGTCTAAAGCTGCTTCTGTTCTGTTCTCGCTCATTTCCCTTGTGAATTGCATATTTGGCTGGAGGTACAGTTGAAGTCGGAAGTTTACATACACCTTAGCCAAATACATTTAAACTCAGTTTTTCACAATTCTTGACATTTAATCCTAGTAAAGGATCACCACTTTATTTTAAGAATGTGGAATGTCAGAATAATAGTAGTGATTTATTTCAGCTTTTATATCTTTCATCACATTCCCAGTGGGTCAGAAGTTTACATACACTCAATTAATATTTGGTAGCATTGCCTTTAAATTTTTTAACTTAGGTCAAACGTTTCGGGTAGCCTTCCACAAGCTTCCCACAATAAGTTGGGTGAATTTTGGCCAATTCCTCCTGACAGAACTGGAGGAATGGTTTGTAGGCCTCCTTGCTCGCACATGCTTTTTCAGTTCTGCCCACTAATGTTCTATAGGATTGAGGTCAGGGCTTTGTGATGGCCACTCCAATACCTTGATTTGTTGTCCTTAAGCCATTTTGCCACAACTTTGGAAGTATGCTTGGGGTCATTGTCCATTTGGAAGACCCATTTGCGACCAAGTTTTAACTTCCTGACTGATGTATTGAGATGTTGCTTCAATATATCCACATCATTTTCCTTCCTCATGATGCCATCTATTTTGTGAAGTGCACCAGTCCCTCTTGCAGCAAAGCACCCCCACAACATGATGCTGCCACCCCCGTGCTTCAAGGTTGGGATGGTGTTCTTCGGCTTGCAAGCCTCCCCCTTTTTCCTCCAAACATAACAATGGTCATTATGGAGAAACAGTTCTATTTTTGTTTCATCAGACCAGAGGACATTTTCTCCAAAAAGTATGATCTTTGTCAGTTGCAAACTGTAGTCTGGCTTTTTTATGGCGGTTTTGGAGCAGTGGCTTCTTCCTTGCTGAGCGGCCTTTCAGGTTATGTTGATATAAGACTAATTTCTTTTGATTTTCCCATGATGTCGAGCAAAGAGGCACGGAGTTTGAAGGTAGGCCTTGAAATACATCCACAGGTACACCTCCAATTGACTCAAATTATGTCAATTAGCCTATCAGAAGCTTCTAAAGCCATGACATCATTTTCTGGAATTTCCCAAGCTGTTTAAGAGCACAGTAAACTTCTGACCCACTGGAATTGTGATTATAGTGAATTATTATAAGTGAAATAATCTGTCTGTAAACTATTTTTGGAAGAATTACTTGTGTCATGCACCAAGTAGATAACCGACTTGCCAAAACTATAGTTTGTTAACATGAAATCTTTGGAGTGCTTGAAAAATTTGTTTTAATGACTTCAACCTAAGTGTATGTAAACTTCCGACTTCAACTGTATATGCATTTCCCCTTGGTTGAGTTGAGTTGTTAGAGAACACAGGCAGGCAGAGGCAGTGATGATGGTGTGCTGTGTCTGCAGGTACCTGAGCCGTGTGTTTGGCATGCACCCCAAGGAGACGGCCAGGCAGCTGAGTCTGGCAGTGAAGGATGGCCTGGTGGTGGAGACTCTCACTGTGGGATGTAAGGGCTCCAAGGCCGGCATCGAACAGGAGGGCTACTGGCTGCCTGGAGACGATCAGGTAAGAGAGGGGTTTTGCCCTGTAGTGAAAACCCAAACCCCATAGGACGGGTGCACTTCCTGATCAACACCTCTATTGTTCAGAGGAAACATACTTAGTTTCTTACTTACTTCAAGGAATTCTGCCTTTTATTATTGTATTTTATGGAGTGTCTTGTATGTATATCTGCAATGCTAGACAACATACATGCAAACCTCACCGGCCACGTTGCATGTGCAAGCGTTACAAAATAAATGTACACATGCATGTTATTCAATAATTTCACCCACACTGCTCATGTGAACGAGCGTCTGCGTCGCTAAGCACTAAAATAGAACCTTCTTCTATTTGAGACGCTCCATGTGCTGCAATCCCCTCCTTATTGGATATCAGAAAGATGCCAACTCACGTGAATGCTTGAAAGACAAATGAGGAGAGATTAATTTAAGATAACTAACTAAAAACTAAAATTGTCCCTTTTTTATCTGTGGATTAATCGTCTGAGTAGAGAAACACACGGTTTTGTGTGCATATCAGGTAAAACCCACTGTTCATCTCCCAAGACAAATTATCTAGCAATAGCAAGCTAGCCTAATGTCCAGGAATGTTTCATGTGTGTTTCGACATGCCCCCAAATTGATTTAGTTGGTTCACAGTTGATTTTGACATTTTAACCTGCGTGTCATGATCATGTCTGGTGTGGATGGACAAACATCAACATGCATATGCACGTGCGTGGCCGGTGTAGTCAACATGTTAGTTATATATCAGTCGTTCAGAGGTGCTATGAACTATAGCACTGAATTCAGCATTGATTATAATGACCTGGTGATTCAAGTCATGCTTATCTTTTTTAAATGTTTATGTGAAGCTGACTCATTAGTAATAGGTATGACCATGCACACATTCCTTTAGTACCGCAGCTCTGCTATACACCAAACACACTAAACCCACACAGTACAGTCAACACTAGCACTGCTCTTAGGCTGTGTTTAGACAGGCAGCCCAATTATATTTTTTTCCATTAATTGACATTTTGACCAATCACATTAGATTTTTTTCACATCAGGTCAAAAGACCAATTAGTGAAAAAAAGATCAGAATTGGGCTGCCTGTCTAATCGCAGCCAAAGAGAGCTCAATTGACTGTAGCAGCAGGACTTTAAACATTGCTTTCTGGATCACTTGCAATCACACAGGAGCCCAATGCCGAAGGAAGCAAGGTAAGGGTGCATTGTTGTTTTTTTATTTTGGTTTGATTTGTTCTGCTTTTATTTTACTAACATCATCTCGCGAACAAATCACTTCGGCCACTTGCAGCGCAATCTTGGATTTTATGGAATCTTTTTACAGAGCAACATACTCTATAATAGAAAATCTGACAAACAGCAGAGGCATCAGTTTGGATTAAGATGTTATGAAAACTATAGACTAATCAAATGATCTTAACTGTTTTAAAAATACGATTTCTCTTTTATTTGTAATGGTAAGACCATTTATGTCACACCCAGTAGTTTTAACACGAGAAGATGCTGATATTCCATGTGAAAAGCTTCCAGAAAACCCATTGTAGCGCTGTCTCTCGGTGGCCCAATTTCTTGTGGAATGGATCAAAGTGACTTCCTTTAAATATTTGCTCGCTACTTATCTACACATGTAACGTTGCTTTAAAAATAGATACATAAAAAACTAATCTAAGAGACATTGCCAGGGTTAAATAAAGTGAAAGCTGTATATTCTCCATGGCTTTGTTTGACACATACAGTACTTCAGATATATCTCCAGAGAGAATCTCTGAAAAAAAGTTTCAGAATCCTAGTAGTACATTTCAATGTAATGTCTTTTGAGTGACATGACAAGCAATGCCAACATAGCCGCAGGTTTGTAGCAAGCATATACGATGAGTATGTGAGTAGTAAATGTAGTTTTGCTGATGGTGGTAGTAGTAGTAACTCCTCAGGGAGGGATGTGTAGCTTCATTCCTCTGTGTGTTACTGTTATGATCTCTGTGTTTCCAGCATGCGGATGAACGGGAGGGGGGGGGGGGGGTGATATAATCTAGTTGTCTATACTATGTGTGCGTCCCAAATGCCACCCTATTCCCTATGTAGTGCACTTGTTTTGACCAGGGCCTATGGAGGGGCCTAGTCAAAACTAGTACATGATATAGGGAATAGGGTGCCATTTGGAACGCAGTCTATATATGCCTGACTGTCCTTGGAAATGTTAGCTGACTGATTTCATAGGTCAGGGTCTCTGATTTAGTGTGTATGATGGGAAGCATGGCGAAGCAATTACAGTACATTATGAAGTTCCATCCTCTTAGGCGCCTGGAATCAATCCAACTGTCGTGGTGTGGGGGGGGGGGGGGGTTATTGTTAGTGTCATGTGGGGGGTTGAGGACGCGCAGGCCAGGCTCCCGGATAAAGTGACTAAGGGGGCATTTTAAATGAAGCGGTACACACAGCTGTCTTACAAAAATTATGCAAATAAATAGGCCTATAGACCCGCTTCAAACATGGACTTCATGAGTTCAGCAACACGTTGTGATATGGCACAATACACTTCTGTGGATCAAATTCGACCAACGTTATTAGTTAAGCAATATGTACAATTCCATTTACAACCACGGAAAGCAATAAGCTACCAAGAAAACCATAGAAATCGAATGTATCTATTTCTATGATGAAACATACCCATATGTAGCTATAGTTAAAATGCAGAGACCATTGAGTGCTTTTGAAATGACAGATTGGTGCGAAATCTGTATGCTCTGAACTGTATCAGCACCATAGACAGCGCCCTACACACTAGGGCTGGGCGGTATACCGTATTTTACTATATACCGGTATTGTGCATGGACTAGTTTGGATTTTGACTTTACCTTCCTTTACCTTGAATGTTTGGTTTGTTAATGTGATATGCCATGTGTAATGACCATTTTTATAGTTAACTTACCTACTTGAGTCATCTCTCCCGTTTTCCATGCCGCTTGCCACACAGACCTAGCCCCGCCCCTGTCACTCAAGGAGCGTATTTGTTGTTCCTCGACCACGAAGACACTTGCGTTCAGTCCAGCACATGGAACAATGTTGATGACAACGATGATGTTTTCACTTTGCTTTTTAGTATAAATCCGCTTGTGTTCTACAGTATAATTACACTATTAGTTTGTGTTTCTTACGTCTGGAAACAGCTAGTTTGTCTTTTCTTAGCAGGTTGGGCCTAAATCTTGTTAGCCGCACATGCTAATCACTAGTTAGCTGGCTAGCTAGCTCAAATCAAAATCTGGCAAACGTAATTAGCTATACAGCCTGATAATACCAGTGATGGTATAGACTTAAGTCAGCATGTTTGTGCAACTGTATCTTCTAAATCAAAGAGGAATACACAAAGCATGAATATGTTAGCTACATGAAGTAGCTAAGAGAACATTCAATGTAGCCAAAGTTGATAGGGTCCCCTAGGAAACACTTATCAACACTTTGGTTCCTACCCTGTCACAATAACCCCTCCCTGGCATTTTGTTTTCTGTTTTCAAAGTATGTTTGAATATTTTCCCAGTATTTTACAAATGTTCTATCCTGAGAATAGATTCCCCACCAAAACCAGAAGTGTCATTCAAAGGCTTTATAAAATAATATACAGTGTATTCTGAAAGTATTCAGAACCCCTTGACTTTTGACACATTTTGTTGTTACAGCCTTAGTCTAAAATTTATTAAATTGTCCCCCCCCCATCAATCTACACGCAATACCCTAGAATGACAAATCAAAAACAGTTTTTTTGCTAATTTATAATAAAAAAAATACCTGAAATATCACATTTACATAAGGGTTCAGACCCTTTACTTAGTATTTTGTTGAAGCACCTTTGGCAGGGATTACAGCCTCGAGTATTCATGGGTATGAAGCTACAAGCTTGGCACACCTGTATTTGGGGAGTTTATCCCATTCTTCTCTGCAGATCCTCTCAAGCTCTGTCCGGTTGGATGGGCAAAGCTATTTTGAGGTCTCTCCAGAGATGTTAGATTGGTTCAAGTCCGGGCTCTGGCTGGGCCACTAAAAGACATTCAGAGACTTGTCCCGAAGCTACTCCTGCATTGTCTTGCCTGTGTGCTTAGGGTTGTTGTCCTGTTTTGAAGGTAAACCTTCACCGCAGTCTGAGGTCCTGAGCACTGGAGCAGGTTTTCATCAACGATCTCTCTGTACTTTGCTCCATTCATCTTTCCCTCGATCCTGACAGTCCCTGCCACTGGAAAAATATTCCCACAGCATTATGCTACCACCACTATGCTTCACCGTAGGGATGGTGCCAGGTTTTCTCCAGATTTTACGCTTGGCATTCAAGCCAAAGAGTTCAATCTTGATTTCATCAAACCAGAGAATCTTATTTCTCATGGTCTGAGAGAATTTAGGGTCCTTTTGGCAAACTCCAAGTGGACTGTCATGTGCCTTTAATTGAGGAGTGGCTTCCGTATGGCCACTCTACCATAAAGGCCTAATTGGTGGAATGCTGCAGAGATGGTTGGCTTTCTGGAAGGTTCTCCCATCTCCACAGAGGAACTCTGGAGCCCTGTCAGAGTGACCATTGGGTTCTTGGTCACTTCCTTCTCCCCCGATTGCTCAGTTTGTCTGGGCGGCTAGCTCTAGGAAGAGTCCTGGTGGTTCCAAACTTCTTCCATTTAAGAATGATGGAGGCCACTGTGTTCTTGAGGGCCTTCAATGCTGCAGAAATGTTTTTGTACTCTTCCCCAGATCTGTGCCTCAACACAATCCTGTCTTGGAGCTCTACGGACAATTCCTTCGACCTCATGGCTTGGTTTTTGCTCTGACATGCACTGTCAACTGTGGGACCTTTTTTATATAGACAGGTGTGTGCCTTTCTAAATTATGTCCAATCAATTGAATTTACCACAGGTGAAAAAAGGATGCACCAGAGCTCAATTTCAAGTCTCATAGCAAAGGGTCTGAATAGTTATGTAAATAAGGTATTTGTTTTCGCTTTGTCATTATGGGGTGAAAACAATTTGTCAAGTTAGTTTTTTTTCTTTATTTTTACTCTTTTCTACATTGTAGAATAATAGTGAAGACATCATAACTATGAAATAACACATATGGAATCAAGTAGTAACCAAAAAAGTAAAAAGAAAAATATATATCTAAGTATATTTGAGATTCTTCAAATTAGCCACGCTTTTTCCTTGATGACACCTTTGCACACTCTTGGCATTTTCTCAACCAGCTTCACCTGGAATGCTTTCCCTTCATTCTGTGGTCCAACTCATCCCAAATCATCTCATTTGGGTTGAGGTCGGGTGATTGTGGAGTCATCTGATGCAGCACTCCACTCTCCTTCTTGGTCAAATAGCACTTACAAAGCCTGAAGGTGTGTTGGGTCATTGTCCTGTTGTTAAACAAATTATTGTCCCACTAAGCGCAAACTAGATGGGATGGCGGTTTCACTGCAGAATGCTGTGGTAGCCATGCTGGGTAAGTGTGCCTTGAATTCTAAATAAATTACCTACGGCGTCACCAGCGGAGAACCCCCATACCATCACACCACCTCATCTATGCTTCACGGTGGGAACCACGCATGCGGAGATCATCCGTTCACCTACTCTGCATCTCACAAAGACAACGGTTGGAACCAAAAATCTAAAATTTGGACTCATCAGACCAAAGGACATATTTCCACCAGTCTAATGTCCATTGTTCGTGTTTCTTGGCCCAAGCAAGTCTCTTCTTCTTATTGGTGTCCTTTAGTAGTGGTTTCTTTTCAGAAATCCGACCATGAAGGCCTTGATGTTGAGATGTGTCTGTTACTTGAACTCTGTGAAGCGTTTATTTGGGCTGCAATTTTTGAGGCTGGTAACTAATGAACTTATCCTCTGCAGCAGAGGTAACTCTGGGTCTTCCTTTCCTGTGGCGGTCCTCATGAGACAGTTTAATCATATCGCTTGATGTTTTTTTTTTAACTGACCATGTCTTAAAGTAATGATGGACTGTTGTTTCTCTTTGCTTATTTGAGCTGTTCTTGCCATAATATGGTATTTTACCAAATAGGGCTATCTTCTGTATACCACCCCTACCTTGTCACAACACAACTGATTGGCTCAAGCACATTAAGAAGGAAATAAGTTCCACAAATGAATTTTTAACAGCGCACACCTGTTAATTGAAATGCATTCCAGGTTGCTACCTCATGAAGCTGGTGTAGAGAATGTCAAGTGTGCAAAGCTGTCATCAAGGCGAAGGGTGGCTACTTTAAAGAATCTAAAATATATTTGTATCTTTTTTCGTTACTACATGATTCAATATGTGTTATTTCATAGTTTTGATTCCTTCACTATTATTCTACAGTGTATAAAATAGTAAAACATTAAGAAAAACCCTTGAATGACTAGGTGTGTATATAATATATATATATATATATATATATATTACCTCTCCTCTATATTATAGTAGATGTGCAACAGCCTTTTGTTTTCTTACATGAGGATGTTGGATGTCCTTCACTTGATGACCACCACCACACTGTAAAATCGTGCCAGTGTGATGGTGTTATTTAACACTCTAGGTGAGGTAGGAAGCTTCATCAGACAGTTCTTCCCCAGAGCCCTCACCCTTTTCTGAAGTCACAACAACAGTTTCATACAGAATACAATAGGGCAGGGATTACCTTTCTACACTTGACTGTGCAGAGCTGAATACTACAAACAGACTAGTCTAAAATAGCCCAGGGCCCAGTTTCCCGATAGATGTTACTTAGGCTTGTGTCGATACCAATAGGATCGTAAGAAAGCGAGCGCTGCTTTCGGGATCAGCTTTCTCCATTAAAATCTATGCTTAACTTTATCATTATTTCACAATACTGACCACAGATCAGCTCCTAGAGAGATATTACCACCTATGGCTGCAGATATTGTGGCAGCTTTAATCTAATGCTTACCAATTTTTAAAAATGCATTAAATCACTGATTTGGTACATCATTGTCTACACAAAATGAAATGTATTGAGACAAATTAGACAGTAGCCTACAAGTAGCAAAATATAACTCAATTGATTGAACTTGATTAATTTCAATATGATTGAAATAGGCCCATAGTTTACTGTTTGTATTTTTATGCAGTCATCTCCGTTTTCATTTTAAGCATATTTTTATACGTTGCTTGTTTGTATCAAGACATTGGCAGCTTTGTATTCGAAGTGAACTTTGTTCTGAAGTTATTGGCGTTCACAGAGAGATGGATAAACAGTGTATAAAGTGAGGGCCGGCATTAGATTACGAGTGTTTTTTAAAGTGCACCGGTAATAATAGTGGTTTTGGGAAACAGCAACAGCTGAGATTTAACGATGTTCCTACGAATGTTCTAACAATGAACTTTGCCTTTGAAGATGCTTTTGGGAAACCGGCCCTAGACAGGAAGAGATGGAGGGAGCTTGTGGAGGCCTTGGTGGGATGAGGCCCAACTGGAAACGTATTGCCTCTGGCAGAGCTGGCTTCACATCAGGCTCTCATAGCCCACTAGGCTGGCAGTGGCACTGCTGCCGACTGTCGGTCTATCCTCTCTCCTTTGACTTTTTATGGCTATGTGTTAGTTTGGGCTCCTCCTCTCTGCTCCCCAGTGATGTAGTGTTCTCCAGTTCACTAGGTTTAAACAGAGCACGTGCAACTGAGCAGGGCCTAGGTGGGGTTGGAGGGAAGAACACAAGGATTCAGCACTGATGGGGTGTAGTAGGTTAGTTTGTCCTGTGGCTTCCTTAATCTGAAAGAAAGGGTTTTGTGGGGAGGTGTAGGCTAGTTTTTGACATGTTGCAGTATAACACATTCCTTGTTTACTTCCACTCCAGACTGTGTAGAGGAGGAGTGTGACTACCATGGTTGTGAATCTGTAGTAAATCAAGAGGTTAAATCATAAAGGTTTGAGCAGCAGGTTCCGGTTGGCAGGAATTTGCCCCATCCTTCCTAGCTACCATCAGCCTTTCATGCATGCACGACCACATCAGGATTTTATATTAACTTTGGGTACATCCCAAATGGCAACCTATGCCCTTCATAGTGCCCTACCTTTGACCAGGGCACTATATAGGGAATAGGGTGCCCTTTGGGACGCACACTTCCTCTAGCCTCAGAATTACTAATTACCTTCCAGTAAGCCAATGTTTCAGCGATGGTCACACATTAGCCTTAGGCCTATATACTCTCAGCCTTCCTCCAATGAGGTTTATCTAAAGATTGCTCTTTGAATCATTGGCT
The DNA here is from genome assembly GCA_023634145.1 of Thymallus thymallus. Taxonomy (NCBI): domain Eukaryota; kingdom Metazoa; phylum Chordata; class Actinopteri; order Salmoniformes; family Salmonidae; genus Thymallus; species Thymallus thymallus. Next base: position 18,848,209 of record CM042382.1, on the reverse strand, counting down.
TGCACAAGGGTTATGGTACACAATCCACTGTGCACGCACACACACACTGTTTATTTGATAGTTGACTAATCAATGATGGGGGTGTTTAATTGCAGACGGAGAGGGAGCCGCTGGAGGAGGTCAGTCAGAATTCACTAACTAACTAAACATTCAATAACTTGAGATGTTTGTATAGGCTACCTGTAAAAACATGTGATTTTCTTATATATGTTACATTTTATTTAACCTTTTATTTATCCAGGAAGTCCCATTGAGGTCAGAAGACTTCTTTTACAAGGGAGACCTGGCTATATAAGATACCTTTTTTTGTAGATATTAGATCTGAAAAGTTCCAGTGATTGGCCTTTGCCAAGTCCCAGCAGAGGTGTGTGTTGTGGAGGAGCTGGTGTGGTTGGGCCTGGAGTGGCCCCCTGGCTGGGGGTGTAGTCTAGCCTATAGATTGGGGACAGCCTAGCCGGCAGGTCAGGTCGGTGCGGAGGGGGGGCACCGACCACTGTGCTCCGTCTGTTTCAGGAATGGGAGGCGGAGAGCCACGACTGGTACTGCTTTGAGTGCCACCTGCCCGGAGACGTGCTTGTGTGCGACAACTGCTTCCGTGTCTATCACCTAAAATGCCTGTCTGATGAGTACAAGCCACGGGACAGCGGATCCCACTGGCAGTGTGTGGTGTGCAGGGTAGGTACTCCTATAGGCGACAGGTAGCCTTGTGGTTAGAGTGTAAAAACCTGTCTGTGCCCTTGAGCAAAGCACTTAACCCTTCTTTGCTCCAGTGGTGCTGTACTACTATGGCCCTGTAAAACAACACATTTCACTGCACCTATCTGGTTTATGTGACATTAAAACAGATTACAGTTGAAGTCGGAAGTTTACATACACCTTAGCCAAATACATTTAATCTCAGTTTTTCACAATTCCTTACATTTAATCCTAGTAAAGATTCCCTGTCTTATGTCAGTTAGGATCACCACTTTATTTTAAGAATGTAAAATGTCAGAATAATAGTAGAGAGAATTTATATCTTTCATCACATTCCCAGTGGGTCAGAAGTTTACATACACTCAATTAGTATTTGGTAGCATTGCCTTTAAATTGTTTAACTTGGGTCAGACGTTTCGGGTAGCCTTCCACAAGCTTCCCACAATAAGTTGGGTGAATTTTGGCCCATTCAGATTTGTAGGCCTCCTTGCTCGCACACGCTTTTTCAGTTCTGCCCACACATTTTCTATAGGATTTAGGTCAGGGCTTTGTGATGGCCACTCCAATACCTTGACTTTATTGTCCTTAAGCCTTTTTGCCACAACTTTGGAAGTATGCTTGGGGTCATTGTCCATTTGGAAGACCCATTTTCGACCAAGCTTTAACTTCCTGACTGATGTCTTGAGATGTTGCTTCAATATATCCACATAATTTTCCTTCCTCATGATGCCATCTATTTTGTGAAGTGCACCAGTCCCTCCTGCAGCAAAGCACCCCCACAACATAATGCTGCCACCCCCGTGCTTCACGGTTGGGATCGTGTTCTTCGGCTTGCAAGCCTCCCCCTTTTCCCCCAAACATAACGATGCTCATTATGGCCAAACAGTTCTATTTTTGTTTCATCAGACCAGAGGACATTTCTCCAAAAAGTACGATCTTTGTCCCCATGTGCAGTTTTTATGGTGGTTTTGGAGCAGAGGCTTGTTCCTTGCTGAGCGGCCTTTCAGGTTATGTCAATATAGGACTCGTTTTACTGTGGATATAGATACTTTTGTACCTGTTTCCTCCAGCATCTTCACAAGGTCCTTTGCTGTTGTACTGGGATTGATTTGCAATTTTTGCACCAAAGTACGTTCATCTCAAGACAGAACACATCTCCTTCCTGAGCGGTATGACGGCTGTGTGGTCTGAGGTCTTGGCTGATTTCATTTTATTTTCCCATGATGTCGAGCAAAGAGGCACTGAGTTTGAAGGTAGGCCTTGAAATACATCCACAGGTACACCTCCAATTTACTCAAATTATGTCAATTAGCCTATCGGAAGCTTCTAAAGCCATGACATCATTTTCTGGAATTTTCCAAGCTGTTTGAAGGCACTGTCAACTTAGTTTATGTAAACTTCTGAACTCACTGGAATTGTGATATAGTGAATTATAAGTGAAATAATCTGTCTGTTAACAATTGTTGGA